>CM061482.1:12400000-13057500 GCA_030770085.1 Oryza coarctata | reverse complement strand
GGAAAAATAAGTCTTTTTCTTCCAAAGATTTTTACGAATACGCTTTTTTGACATCGAAGTACGTTTTTTTGGAACTGCCATTCAAAAAGGAGATTACTTTTTTCTAGTTGTATGTGAAAGACATCTATTGCCGCAAATCAATCCATCTTTCTTCTTTTTCTTTGTATTTATACTTAGATACTAAAAGATATTGAAATTCTGAATTCTTTTTTACTTCATTTTGTCTAATGTGGATAAGACAAGAGTTTTTTAACATATTATATATATTTTTCAGACTTTGTTTTAATAATATAGAATATATAAAATTAATAATATAGAATATATAAAAAGGTTTTCTATTTAAATCAATTTATATTTCAAGTATACTCCATATACAGATATAAGGTATGGAGGCCTATCCCCCATATAAGACGGGAGGATAAAAGGAAGGGAAAATTCAAATAGTTAATTAAGTTCAGAATGGTATTCCATAATTGAATTCCAATCAAAACAAAAAAAATACTTAGTCTCTTAAACAAGACATTCTAAAACTTAGGTAATTCGAGTCATTAGGATTTAAGTTCTATATGAAGTAAGGAATATTCGAGAATTTCCTATAAACATATAAACATAGGTTTTAATTGGAATTCAATCAATTTGAGTTACGAAACAAGGGAGCTGCTTCATTTTAATAGAAAAAAATATTAAAGTAAAATGATTCAATCTTTTTTTGTATTTTAATAAAAGTCCTTCTTTAGGTAATAACTAGGTAACGAAGTTATTTCATTAACTTTTTGAATTTAACCAACTAAACCTATTCTTATTTTTTGATTGTTTCAATGAGAAAATTTTGGATAAATTAAGAATTCTAGTATTTTTTTTATTCCTTCAGAAATAGATAAGAATTAGTTTGGTGAATCGGAAACTTTTTTCAATTTTTCTATAAAATTGAAGTACAAATTTCAAGTAAAAATTGCAATTTCTTTTCTTATGGAACATACATATCAATATGCATGGGTAATCCCTCTTCTCCCACTTCCAGTTATTATGTCAATGGGGTTTGGACTTTTTCTTATTCCAACAGCAACAAAAAATCTTCGTCGCATATGGGCTTTTCCTAGTGTTTTACTTTTAAGTATAGCTATGGTATTCTCAGTTCACCTGTCTATTCAACAAATAAATGGAAGTTCTATCTATCAATATCTATGGTCTTGGACCGTCAATAATGATTTTTCCTTAGAATTTGGATACTTAATCGACCCGCTTACTTCTATTATGTTAATACTAATTACTACTGTAGGAATCCTGGTTCTTATTTATAGTGACGATTATATGTCTCACGATGAGGGATATTTGAGATTTTTTGTTTATATAAGTTTTTTCAATACTTCCATGTTGGGATTGGTTACTAGTTCCAATTTGATACAAATTTATTTTTTTTGGGAGCTTGTGGGAATGTGTTCCTACTTATTGATAGGCTTTTGGTTTACACGGCCAATTGCAGCGAGTGCTTGTCAAAAAGCTTTTGTAACTAATCGTGTAGGGGATTTTGGTCTGTTATTAGGAATTCTAGGTTTTTTTTGGATAACAGGTAGTTTAGAGTTTCGGGATTTGTTTAAAATAGCTAATAACTGGATTCCTAATAATGGGATTAACTCCTTGCTTACTATTTTGTGTGCTTTTTTATTATTCCTTGGTGCAGTTGCGAAATCGGCACAATTCCCTCTTCACGTATGGTTACCCGATGCTATGGAAGGACCCACCCCCATTTCAGCTCTTATACACGCAGCAACTATGGTTGCTGCGGGGATTTTTCTTATAGCTCGACTTATTCCTCTTTTCATATCCCTACCTTTGATAATGAGTTTCATTTCTTTAATAGGTACACTAACACTTTTCTTAGGAGCCACTTTAGCTCTTGCTCAGAGAGATATTAAAAGAAGCTTAGCCTATTCTACAATGTCTCAATTGGGTTATATGATGTTAGCTCTAGGTATAGGTTCTTATCAAGCTGCTTTATTCCATTTGATCACTCATGCTTATTCGAAAGCTTTATTGTTCTTGGGATCCGGATCTGTTATTCATTCAATGGAACCTCTTGTTGGATATTCACCAGATAAAAGTCAGAATATGGTTCTTATGGGTGGTTTAAGAAAATACATTCCAATTACAAGAACTTGTTTTTTATGGGGTACCCTTTCTCTTTGTGGTATTCCACCTCTTGCTTGCTTCTGGTCCAAAGATGAAATCCTTAGTTGGTTATATTCACCCTTTTTTGGAATAATAGCTTCTTTTACTGCAGGATTAACTGCGTTTTATATGTTTCGGATATATTTACTTACTTTTGATGGGTATTTGCGTGTTCATTTTCAAAATTACAGTAGTACTAAAGAGGATTCGTTGTATTCAATATCGTTATGGGGAAAAAGGATATCTAAAGGAGTCAATAGAGATTTCGTTTTATCAACAACGAAGAGTGGAGTTTCTTTTTTTTCACAAAATCTATCCAAAATTCATGTTAATACAGGGAATAGGATAGAGTCCTTTAGTACTTCATTGGGGGCTAAAAACACTTTTGTCTATCCTCATGAACCGGGAAATACTATGCTATTTCCTCTTCTTATATTACTGCTTTGTACTTTGTTCATTGGATCTATAGGAATCCATTTTGATAATGAAATAGGGGAATTAACCAGTTGATATAGTCATGAACTGTGATGTTATCGTCGACTATGATTATCCAACAGCTCAAGTACAGTTGATATAGTTGAAGCACAGTCAAAATATGGTTTTTTTGGATGGAATCTTTGGCGTCAGCCTATAGGTTTTCTGGTTTTTCTAATTTCTTCTTTGGCGGAATGTGAAAGATTACCCTTTGATTTACCAGAAGCAGAGGAAGAATTAGTAGCAGGTTATCAAACCGAATATTCTGGTATCAAATATGGTTTATTTTATCTTGTTTCTTACCTAAATTTATTAGTTTCCTCTTTATTTGTAACAGTTCTCTACTTAGGCGGGTGGAATTTGTCTATTCCCTATATATCCTTTTTTGGATTTTTCCAAATGAATAAAATGGTTGGAATTTTAGAAATGACAATGGGTATCCTTATTACATTAACTAAAGCCTATTTATTTCTCTTCATTTCTATCACAATAAGATGGACTTTACCCAGGATGAGAATGGACCAGTTATTAAATCTTGGATGGAAATTTCTTTTACCTATTTCCCTGGGCAATCTCTTATTAACAACTTCTTCCCAACTTGTTTCACTATAAAATAAGATAATACAATAACAGTAAGAATATTTTCAACACAAAAGTTCTCTCAAACAAGAGAAAGAAACATACCTTTTTCATAGATATTTCAAATATGTTCCCTATGGTAACTGGGTTCATGAGTTATGGTCAACAAACAATACGCACAGCAAGGTACATTGGTCAAAGTTTCATAATTACCTTATCCCACACAAATCGTTTACCTATAACGATTCACTACCCCTATGAAAAATCAATTACATCGGAGCGTTTCCGGGGGCGAATCCACTTTGAATTTGATAAATGTATTGCTTGTGAAGTATGTGTTCGCGTATGCCCTATAGATCTACCCCTTGTGGATTGGAGATTTGAAAAGGATATTAAAAGGAAACAATTGCTTAATTATAGTATTGATTTCGGAGTTTGTATATTTTGTGGTAATTGTGTTGAGTACTGTCCGACAAACTGTTTATCAATGACTGAAGAATATGAACTTTCTACTTATGATCGTCATGAATTGAATTACAATCAAATTGCTTTTCTATTTTTATTTTAATAAGTAAAAGAAGTTAGTTAATTCATATAATCGTGGTTATATAGATATTTTCTATACTAGGACCTTTACCTTGGGTATAAGAGGATTAACCGAACTAACGCAGTTTTTCGACAAGGGTGTCATTGATGGAATTACCAATGGAGTAGGTCTTGCTAGTTTTTGTATAGGAGAAGAAATTAAATATGTAGGGGGAGGGCGAATTTCGTCTTATTTATTCTTTTTTTTATGTTATGTATCTGTGTTCTTATTCTTTTTTCTTTCTTAAGGAATTCCCCTATCTCCTGCCTAAGTAGCTTTCCTATTCGCCGATTTTGACGTGAAAGAGTTATGAAAATAGTAAGCAAGGAGTTAATCCCATTATTAGGAATCCAGTTATTAGCTATTTTAAACAAATCCCGAAACTCTAAACTACCTGTTATCCAAAAAAAACCTAGAATTCCTAATAACAGACCAAAATCCCCTACACGATTAGTTACAAAAGCTTTTTGACAAGCACTCGCTGCAATTGGCCGTGTAAACCAAAAGCCTATCAATAAGTAGGAACACATTCCCACAAGCTCCCAAAAAAAATAAATTTGTATCAAATTGGAACTAGTAACCAATCCCAACATGGAAGTATTGAAAAAACTTATATAAACAAAAAATCTCAAATATCCCTCATCGTGAGACATATAATCGTCACTATAAATAAGAACCAGGATTCCTACAGTAGTAATTAGTATTAACATAATAGAAGTAAGCGGGTCGATTAAGTATCCAAATTCTAAGGAAAAATCATTATTGACGGTCCAAGACCATAGATATTGATAGATAGAACTTCCATTTATTTGTTGAATAGACAGGTGAACTGAGAATACCATAGCTATACTTAAAAGTAAAACACTAGGAAAAGCCCATATGCGACGAAGATTTTTTGTTGCTGTTGGAATAAGAAAAAGTCCAAACCCCATTGACATAATAACTGGAAGTGGGAGAAGAGGGATTACCCATGCATATTGAT
This sequence comes from Oryza coarctata, assembly GCA_030770085.1. Taxonomy (NCBI): domain Eukaryota; kingdom Viridiplantae; phylum Streptophyta; class Magnoliopsida; order Poales; family Poaceae; genus Oryza; species Oryza coarctata. The sequence goes on along the minus strand of CM061482.1, from coordinate 13,052,710 downwards.
ATGTATGTTCCATAAGAAAAGAAATTGCAATTTTTACTTGAAATTTGTACTTCAATTTTATAGAAAAATTGAAAAAAGTTTCCGATTCACCAAACTAATTCTTATCTATTTCTGAAGGAATAAAAAAAATACTAGAATTCTTAATTTATCCAAAATTTTCTCATTGAAACAATCAAAAAATAAGAATAGGTTTAGTTGGTTAAATTCAAAAAGTTAATGAAATAACTTCGTTACCTAGTTATTACCTAAAGAAGGACTTTTATTAAAATACAAAAAAAGATTGAATCATTTTACTTTAATATTTTTTTCTATTAAAATGAAGCAGCTCCCTTGTTTCGTAACTCAAATTGATTGAATTCCAATTAAAACCTATGTTTATATGTTTATAGGAAATTCTCGAATATTCCTTACTTCATATAGAACTTAAATCCTAATGACTCGAATTACCTAAGTTTTAGAATGTCTTGTTTAAGAGACTAAGTATTTTTTTTGTTTTGATTGGAATTCAATTATGGAATACCATTCTGAACTTAATTAACTATTTGAATTTTCCCTTCCTTTTATCCTCCCGTCTTATATGGGGGATAGGCCTCCATACCTTATATCTGTATATGGAGTATACTTGAAATATAAATTGATTTAAATAGAAAACCTTTTTATATATTCTATATTATTAATTGTATATATTCTATATTATTAAAACAAAGTCTAAAAAATATATATAATATGTTAAAAAACTCTTGTCTTATCCACATTAGACAAAATGAAGTAAAAAAGAATTCAGAATTTCAATATCTTTTAGTATCTAAGTATAAATACTAAGAAAAAGAAGAAAGATGGATTGATTTGCGGCAATAGATGTCTTTCACATACAACTAGAAAAAAGTAATCTCCTTTTTGAATGGCAGTTCCAAAAAAACGTACTTCGATGTCAAAAAAGCGTATTCGTAAAAATCTTTGGAAGAAAAAGACTTATTTTTCCATAGTACAATCTTATTCTTTAGCAAAATCAAGATCATTTTCTGGCGTCAGCGAGCATCCAAAACCAAAGGGTTTTTCTCGGCAACAAACAAACAAATAATAGGGTTTTGGGATAATATGAATTGACCTATCCCAAAAAAATTCCAATTATTTAATATGAATAATATGAATAATTAGATTTAATATGAATAATTAGGATTAATATGAATAATTAGGATTAATTAATGAATGTACTTTTATGTTATGTGTCGAATTCCTCGGTACAATATTATTAGAACTAACCTCTCTGATATATAGAAAAAGGATTTTTGGTTGATTTTAGTAAAGGGTGCTTTAGATGCACGCGGTTCCAAATTAATGCCGGATAAAAAAGATTTTGGATATAGTTTTCCTTGCGACGGCCCAGGTCGCGGCGGTACTTGTGATATTTCTGCTTGGGACGCGTTTTATTTGGCAGTTTTCTGGATGTTAAATACCATTGGATGGGTTACTTTTTATTGGCATTGGAAACACATCACATTATGGCAGGGCAACGTTTCACAATTTAATGAATCCTCCACTTATTTGATGGGATGGTTAAGAGATTACCTATGGTTAAACTCTTCACAACTTATCAATGGATATAATCCTTTTGGGATGAATAGTTTATCGGTATGGGCGTGGATGTTCTTATTTGGACATCTTGTTTGGGCGACTGGATTTATGTTCTTAATTTCCTGGCGTGGATATTGGCAGGAATTAATTGAGACTTTAGCATGGGCTCATGAACGGACACCTTTGGCTAATTTAATTCGCTGGAGAGATAAGCCCGTGGCTCTTTCCATTGTGCAAGCAAGATTGGTGGGATTAGCTCACTTTTCCGTGGGTTATATATTCACTTATGCCGCTTTCTTGATTGCCTCAACATCAGGCAAGTTTGGTTAATTTAGTTAATTTTTTTTGTACTGTATCAGCACCTAGTTCATTACTCTTGATGGAGGGGGAGGATCCGCCTTCTTAGATTTCTTTTTCTATTTATTTTTCCATCTAGGATTAGAACCGTATACTTGGTAGATAGTAGGAACGGCACATTATGGCAAAAAAAAGTTTGATTCAGAGAGAGAAGAAGCGGCAGAAATTAGAACAGAAATATCATTTGATTCGTCGATCTTTAAAAAAAAGATAAGAAGCAAAGTTTACCCTTTGAGTTTGAGTGAAAAAACGAAAATGCGAGAAAAATTGCAATCCCTGCCACGTAATAGTGCACCGACACGCCTTCATCGACGTTGTTTTTTGACCGGAAGACCTAGAGCTAACTATCGAGACTTTGGGCTATCCGGACACATACTTCGAGAAATGGTTTATGCATGTTTGTTACCGGGTGCAACAAGATCCAGTTGGTAAGGATAAAATACCCTTTCGTATTTGTATGGATTTCTGGAATTGATGATCGTAGAAGAGCCCTCTTTACCATTCTGTATAAATGGACTATTCTATTTGTATAGATATGGTAGAGGGGCGTATTCAACCCCCTTTTATCCACTAGTTCCCCGCTCTTTAGTTTAACAGGATAGAACAGTTTGGTAGCTGACAAGGCTCATAACCGTGGGGTTGCGGGTTCGATTCCCACTACCCGCTCCATATTCTTTCTTTATGATATATGCATCATACATTTGTATATGCATTTGTTTTTCTTTCCTAAAAGAGTTTAGGTCTAACAGTTTTTTCTCTTGGTCCGATAAAAACCAAAAGAAAGAAGAAAATATGAAAAAAGCGTCCATTGTCTAATGGATAGGACAGAGGTCTTCTAAACCTTTGGTATAGGTTCAAATCCTATTGGACGCAATCTTATTTCTATCTATTCTTTAAATAACTATCTATTCTTTAAATAACTATACTAAAAACTAAGAAAACTTTTTTGCATGATTCAAATGAAAAATCTTTCTCAACGATTTCTCCTCTACTACTTCTACTAACAAGAGTAGACGTGCAAAATTTATGTTTGTTCCTGAAGGGAAAACCGTTCGAGTTGTTCCTGAATAGCTTCCTTCAAAAGGATTTCCGCTTCCTCGGTGAATGTCTTGCTAGAAGATATAATTTCTTGGAATTGAGGTTTAGTATCTTTTAGGTGTTTACGTAACTCATCCAGAAATTTCTTTACCTGTCCAATTTCTAAGGAATCAAGATATCCTCTCGTTCCAGTATAAATAGTAGCTATCTGCTCTTCCACTGGAAGAGGATTTGATTGGGATTGTTTAAGCAATTCTCGTAATCGTCGTCCCCTTGCCAATTGATTCTGACTTGTTTTATCGAGAGCAGAGGCGAATTGTGCAAAGGCTTGTAACTCTGCGAATTGAGCTAATTCCAATTTTGATTTGCCAGCTACTTGTTTCATGCCTTTAATTTGAGCCGCGGATCCTACTCTGGAAACGGAAATACCCACATTAATAGCAGGTCGAATTCCGGCATTGAATAGATCTGCGGATAAGAATATTTGTCCATCTGTAATGGAGATTACATTAGTAGGAATATAGGCGGAAACGTCTCCAGATTGAGTCTCAACTATTGGTAAAGCGGTCATACTTCCTTCCCCTAAAAGAGAATTTAATTTAGCGGCTCTTTCTAAAAGGCGTGAATGCAAATAAAAAACATCCCCTGGGTAAGCTTCGCGGCCGGGGGGTCTTCTTAATAGAAGGGACATTTGGCGATAAGCTTGTGCCTGTTTGGAGAGATCATCATAAATTATTAAAGTATGCCGTTCGCGGTACATAAAATACTCAGCCAGGGCTGCTCCCGTATAAGGAGCGAGGTATTGTAATGTAGCAGGGGAATCCGCCATTTCAGCTACTACAATAGTGTATTCCATGGCCCCCTCTTCATGGAAATTAGTTACTACTTGAGCTACGGAGGATGCTCTTTGACCGATAGCTACATAAACACATATTACATCTTGCCCTTTTTGATTGAGAATTGTATCTGTAGCTACTGCTGTTTTGCCAGTTTGTCTGTCCCCAATAATTAACTCTCGCTGACCGCGCCCTATGGGGATCATCGAATCGATAGCAATAAGCCCCGTTTGAAGGGGTTCATATACAGAACGCCTGGAAATTATACCCGGAGCAGGAGATTCAATTAAGCGAGATTCCGAAGCTACAATTTCGCCTCTCCCATCAATAGGTTTAGCCAGAGCATTTATAACACGACCCAAGTAAGCCTCGCTCACGGGTATCTCAGCAATTCTTCCTGTTGCTTTTACAAAACTGCCCTCTTGTATCATCAACCCATCGCCCATTAATACAATCCCAACATTTTTGGATTCCAAATTCAGAGCAATACCCCTAGTCCCTTCTGCAAATTCGACTAATTCGCCTGACATTATTTCACCAAGACCTATAATACGAGCAATCCCATCCCCCACTTGAACTACGCGACCGATATTCTCAATCCCTACTTTTCTATTATATTGTTCAATACGTTCGCGGAGAATTTTATGAATTTCGTCGACTCGAAGGGTTGCCATTAGTGTTTCTTTACTATTTTTTTTCGGAAGCAAGGGGAAAAATAATGCCTAAATTCTAAAGGAAAGTAGAAGTTCAAGGCCTAATTAATTTAATTATCTCTTCCATTCCATGGCCCCGAGAATGCCAATATTAGCACGAATCGTACGGAAATGTAACTCGGTATTCAAACAACTATTCAGAGTTCCTAGAGCTCCTTGTACGGCTTGTTGGAAAACCCGTTGTCGGACCTGATTCATCGCCCTTTGTTTTTCAAAATAAAGGGTTTCGTTTTTAGACTTTTCTAATTGTTCCAAACTAATAGAAGTGGCATTAATCAAATTTGCTTTTTCTCGTTCTATCTCAGAGTATCCATTCATTCGATACTCATCCGCTTCTAGTTCGACTTTCAATGAATTTCAATGGATAATCTATTAGTTATGATACACCCTATGGGCACGCAATCCTAGATAGCATGGAAGCACAACTGGTGCTAGAGGATGGTAGGCTGGCAGTGAGCCTATTGGCATCTTTTCAATCAATATGGACTCATCTAAAGATTTACATTGACAACCTTAATCTAGAAATGCCCGAAACAAGATGGGTTTAGAAAAGGACAAACTAGCTAGCAAAGCTAATTTATAGATCAAACCAGACTCTAGGCTAATTTAAATCTACTTGAAGATAACCACATGTGGCTAACAAAGTCAATTTAAAATCAAACTAGACTCTAGGCTAATTTAGATCGATATGAAGATAACCACCTATGTAGTGGGCGAATCAAAAGGTTTATAGGACAAGCCTACGTTGGGTATCGCACTCTATTTTACAATTCAAATTAACCAAGATGGACAAACTAGGGTATTAGGTAGAAGACATAGTAGACAATATGGTTGAAAAGTAAATGTAAACAAACAAATCGATTGATTTTTGAGTACAATCAAATTGGCCATAGCCGTTGTAAAGTGGTTGGTCTTATCCTCACAGGTCCTCCATGTCCTATTAGGCTTAAAGATCAATTATGACTTGAGAAGTCTCATTTCTAGGCAAGCAAACACGAGAATTGCCTTAATTGGACTTAGACCTAGGGCTGCTAGTCCGATCGGCCTCACTATTGCAGTTCGACTACCATTCATGGCATGGTCCAACTGGCCTTACAATGGCGATTTGACTGGCATCTACGGGAAAGCACCTGTTTATTCCAAATATGACTCAAACTTGCTATAAATTTATGCTAGTGATAAATTTAGTTATCAGCACATTCTCCTCACTTTTTTGGCAACTTGGAAGCCAAAAAGCAAAGAACACGTGATGTTAGGGTGATAATCTCTATCGGTCATATAAGCTTTCAAGTGCTTAGTAAATCGTTCTATTTGTAATGCCTCAATAATGTAAGAATTTTCTAAGAACTATTACTATAATTCGATATATATCTTTCCAATTAGGTGATCACCCACCGAGCTCTTTGCAATTATATCCTAATGGTAAAATCATTTTTCTAGGCCGAGTTTGTAATCTTGAAATACCAATTATAAGCATCGGCTATCCTTCTCTTTTCATGTTTTCAATGTCTTCGAAAGCCTCCAAATGTTTATTGGTCATCCCATTGTCATTAATGTAATGTTATCATTGATGATAAATCACATCGCTCAACTTAAGAGAGTCAACTGGCAAAAGGGCTTATCCCCCAAGCCGATTTACAAATTCCACAATGCCTTATTGCACTTTATCCATAGTAATTTCAGATTGACTAGAATGCAAATATTTTGAGATTGCTATATTTAATGGTTTGGCAATGTAATTCCTTAATAATAATCAAGGCATATTTGAACACTTGTCATCGAACTATTCAATAGATCTCCGATCAACTTTTGAAATATTTAACTAGTTGAATCCTCCAATTACTATTGTAACCTCATGTCACATGAACCGAATCATGTCAAATTAATTTGGTCATTAAAAAATCCTTGAGTCCAACCCCACTCTAGGTACTGCGGGCTACAATCCAATGTCAGACCAACATTAGACTCATGGTTAGACTATTCCTATGCTGGGTTAAAATGATTTAGTCTGTAGTTTGCTCACCAATTTTTCTACAATGAAATAGTGGCTTTTGCAGTAAGTTAACTCATAATTTTCTTTATAATCAGATGCTTGGTGTATCAAACTATTGGTCAACATATTTTCTTCTAGAAATTTGAAATATTGTAATAACCAAAGTACTTATTTTGTCTAGATATTTACTCAAGTGGCTATTTGAAATAATTATTAAGAATCTAAAACTCCTAGCTACTTGTTGAACGACTAACAATGAATCACCAAAATCATATTTCTCACATGCATAGATTCTAACAATTACAAATATAAGTATTCAGCTCAAGCATATATGTAAAATATTCTAATAGGCCAATGTTGCAAAAATAACATCTCTACATAATAATAAAACAAAACCAATACATTGTCCATTCATACAAACCCAATTACTAAGATAAAACTTCCATGGTGCAATATCAAAAAAAATATATATCCAATACGGTGATCCATACATATAGATATGATTTGGCTTCTCAAATAAATAAAGACTCATGAGCCAAATCATTTTTAAATAAAATATATGCCCACTTGTCAATTCCATCAAATTTGACATTTCTAACATGTTTTGTTCTTCTTTGACTCGCTACCTTGGAAAATCATTAGTCACTCAACTTGTACCAAAAAAAATACTGAGCAAAATTTATAAAACTAAAGCTAGTCTTCAAGGTGTACAATAAAATGTGTTGTTTAGTGTAACTACTATTCCATGTATGTCCAACCTAAAAACCAAATAAAATACAATAGTAAGTAAATATTACTTAGCAAGAATGATATAGAACCATTAAAGCATACTAACAATAATTGGTAATTGAAGGAGGAATAGGAAAAACTTTTTTTATTTGCAACAGATACATTTTTCCTCTTTTCTTTGAAACAAAAATGAATAGCTCCTTTCATTAAAACAAAACATATGAGTTAAACATAATAGTAGTTTCTATCCTAAACATTTATGAATTAAAATAGTAGTTTTCATTCTGAACGATCGTGAATATATCTTCATATTTACTAATAAAGCCAAATAAGCAGGGCAGTACTTACCCACGAGAACATGAATAAAGAACCAGATTGCACATGTATGACTCGTATGAAATATAAATTATTTAATCAAAATAAAACATCTATGACTAGAAATTGTTTAACCATAATAAGAATAATACCATGAACATGAGACAAATTGGAAATATAAATAGTACGAAACCATGATTAAACCATACACAGTTATATGAATATTCAGTAGAAGCTAATAAGCAAAAGTAAAGCAGTCCATTTATTACAATCAACAAGTTTTATGCACTTACCGGTGGTAACTTAGCTCAATATCTCTCATGTTGGAACCTTCCACACCTCTAAAGTAAAACTTGGTATAAAATCTTTATACGTGACTATCTATCAATATTCTATAGAACATTTATAGAAAACAAAACGCATAATCATTTTTTTCCGTTCACCCATATTAAACTACCCAGTTCCTTTACTGTTTCAAGCATAACTCCAAAACCACCCAACGATAAGTGGCAAAAGATAGCACTTTGAACTTCTACATAAAAATCTACAACTTTTATTTTAGGCATAACACCAGATTATGCCTTCACATCTCTTAGATTAAAGAAAACATAGATTAAAGAAAACAAAATTATGTGATGTTTACAAACCCGGCCTGCGGTACTGTTTCTAATGTTTCTCCTAAACCGTTTATCCGAATCAAGTGAAACCAGTGCCATTAGAAAGATAATGACATGGCCTACAATTTATGTTTAGACCATATGACTTAAATCTCGACGAATAGATCCTGAATTTCAAAACATTGTTTTAGCCTACTGGTAAAAAAATAAATTCTAACTACCGACAAACAAATTTGTTTTCTACTCGAAATTGAAACAACTAGCGACTATCTAGGATTACCCTGGAGCGAGGTTCACTAAAAGGTGACAAAATCAAAGAATTTGGGAAATCCTTCAAAATCCCCAAATTTCCTCCCTCTTCTCTTCTTCCCTTCCTCAGCCTCCTCTTCCTGGCATCGGCAGCATATAACGCAGCAGCAGCGGCGGGAGGTCAGAACCTCAGCGACACAGCGGCAAAACCACGCGCAAGGAATGAACAGTAGCAAAACTACAGATACAAACCTACGCCAAGCTTCAAGCGGCAGCCATGGGAGCAGCACAGAAGGAAAGTGGAGGAGAGCCGTGGTGGTAGCGACCGGCGGGGTGGCAGCCCAGGGCTGGCGGCGGTGCAGCAGCAGCGACTGCATATGTGACGGCGCAGAGCAGGGTGATGCAGCGACCGTGGCTAGTGGCTGGCAACGGTCGATCAGGTTTTCTTTTCTATTTTTTTCCAAAGCCATCGTGGGTTCCTATTTAAAGAAAAAAACAATCCGACGGACTATATTTATTTCAATCACCTGATTTCATCCGGACCCGATAATCACAAACATATAGTCTATTTTGCCCTACCCGAGAAGCTCAGTACATCCCCGGTCTCGGATCGTCCATTCCAACAAAGGCTTAGAAGTTGAATTTTTCATGCCCTCATCTATGCATTCTTCCGAAATTTACTATCGCAACACATGGTATTACAGTGAGATAATCCAGAAGGTCCAGAAGGTCCACTTTGGATAGGGTTGTTTTAATATTTTTGTTTGAATTGGAAGCTTTTGTGCCACTCTTATGTTGTTTGGCCAATTCTGGTGCTCCTAGTCAGACTAAGGGACCATACTCCTGGTCAGACCAACCAAGCAACCTAGTTAGACCGGTGCGATACCGAACTGGCTCATGTCATTCCACATATCCCTGGTTGGATCATCCTCAAGACCCGGTTGGACTGGCACCACACCGTATTGCTTTAGGGATTCTAGACACTCCTAGTCAAACCAACCTCATGGCCCGATCAGACCGGCAACACGCCACATTAGCAAAGGTGCTTTTGGATGCTCTCAGTCAGACCGGCCTTAGGGCCTAGTTGAATAGGCTATAAGCCATCGGTCAGACCGACCTCTAGATCTAATCGGATCGATGTGACACAGCTAGTCCTTGTTCGCTTCTAGATGATGTCAATCAGATCGACCTAGAGGCTCGGTCAAGCCAGCGCTGTCAGCCGTCGCACATCTAGTCTTTGGTTTTCTTTGCTTGTAGCACCTTCGCCGCATCTCTAGTAGATACATGAACATAATGGAACCCCTCCTTGATATCAGTAAGTTCCAAAGCTTTGGTCTTGTTCTTCACCCATACCTTCTTCACATATTTTACCCTTGATTTACCAGACTAATTCTTTTGTGTGAAATGGTCTTGACTAGAGTTAGATGGTGATGAATACAGAAATGGCATCAGCAATGAAGGCATCCATGGCATGTAGATAACCGGGTGGCGGCATTAGATATGGATTCCATGATGTCATAATCAGAGGTTTGTATAAAGTTGTGATCGTTGGTGGCACCGATTGCTTTAGCATTTGATCAAATCTTTTTCTAGGAGGTGATCTTGTTTTTTTTTAACTACTAGACCAACTATTAAATTGTTGACCTGCCAATTCGTTCTTCTAGTTAGCCATAAGCATCTCGAAAGGAAGCTTTGGCTTCTTAGTCTTATTAGAGTTAGATAATTTATCTCTTTTGATCTTCAACTCCTCGACCTTTATACTCTTATGGCTTAATCATATTAGGCCAAGGCTCACAAATAATAATACTCTTCCCTTTCATGGATTCGGCTTGATTTGGCTAAATGAACACTCTTGTTATGAAAATTTATATGAGCAAGAGGGAGATGATCACGAGCAATTTTAGTCTTATCTATTGGTGTAACCGAAAGAGTGTCACATGTGACTGATAAATCAATAATGGGCCTTTGCTCTCTTGAACTTATATCTCAAATATAGTCTTAAAACTCATGCTACATTTATGACAAAGTAGAAATTAAATTTGGAGCAAGTAAAACTAAATCATGTAGATGCAAATCTTGACAAAGAATATGAACAGTATATCATCACTACTGGCCTGTCCACATTAATCAATAAATTGGCTGATATGTTCAGCTGTAGTTCTACTATTCTCACTTGTGAATTTTATGAAGTTACACACCTCAAATATTTTTGGGTATGAAACTGAATCTATATGCTTAGGATACAACCTTTCATATGTATGTAATGTTGCTCTAGACTCTATTTTGTCATTAACCTGCAAGACGCTATCAATCTTTTCATCAACGGTCAGATAACTAATCCAAGATTCAGTGCTGGATTACAAGGATATTTCATTTTTCACTTGTTATACAATCCAAATAGTTCGGCAATATTTTCTATTGTATGGTTGTTTAAACTAGTAACACAATCCGAACCATTACTTGGTCCGGATACTCTAGCCAATGTATCAATGTCTAAACTAACACTTAGACTATTATCAACTTTCTTTAGCGAGAGCTTCTAGCAAAACTTGATTAACATCAAGGAATACCTAACCATCTATTTTTTCTTTAATAAAGCCAAGTAATCCGTCAAAAGTAGTATTGGCTAAAATTTTATCAATAAGTATAAAAACAAAACATCGGTCTTTAAGGTCCATAGTAATCAACCCTAGATTCATCAACTTCTTGTTCCACCGATGTTAAGTTCAATTTCTCTATTACGGAAATAATCATGGAATTCTATTTTAATTGTGCCCAAGTAAAAATAGATTTAGCAGGTAAAAGCAGTTTCTCATGGAGATAAATGAAACAAACATAATTTAAAGATATTGGAACTACTTGCTTCGCCACATTGAGCTAAAGATTGGCCTATATGTTCCCATGTGATTCTATTATCATTGCCACTGAAATTTATGAATTCCAACACCTTAAAATCATGAGGATATTATGAAATCATTGTCATGATTAACATTTTAGGATGAATAATTGGCTTTGCATATAATATATTTAATAAAAATTGGTTTAAAAATTGGTGTTAGTGTGAGTGAGTGTGACTAAAGTAGGTTATGTGATGATATTTATGTCTAGAATGGTTGTTTTATCTATTTATGTCCATATGACATGAGGGAAAGATGAATGAATATCAGCGATTGGTGAAGCAGCTCGTAGTGATTTGCCTGAGTTCATCGGAGCTCGTCAAAATTTTAGGGGCCTTGGTGATAGGAAGGCGTGAAGAAAGGGGATGAGGAGGAAAAATGTTTTATAGGGGTATAATGACCTAATAGGTATCTAGGTCAATTAGGTACTATTTGTGGGTTATAGTGGGCCACCTCGGTTTGTGGAGAATTCTAACAGCTCATAATTTCAAAGCCTATTAACAAACTATGAAATTGGGAGGCATGTGTTGATGCCAAAATTTTGTAGGACCGCAAATGGGATCGACCGATAGATAAGGAGCCGATCAGCTTATTGAAGGAAGCCGATTGATATAGAAAAAAAGCCCATCAGACGGATTGAGGATAGATTTGGTTTAGTTAAAGACAAAAGATTATCCAGATGGGACCAAATCTGAGGAGCCGTGAGAACCATGACAATGTGCTTCTATCTCAATAGAATATATCTTGTTAACTTCTTAGAGAAAATTTTCTTTTGTGTTTAGTAAATAATATCCGAAGATTGTTTGTAGCCATATCGTACTCTTATATCCCCAGGGTATAAATATAGACCCTCTAGAACCTTGTAAAATATCCATCACAGATCAATGCATAACTTCGGCGCATTGCCACCCTAGCTCGTCTTTGTTTTTCTAGTAGGTTTTGGCTCTCGATGCTAGATTACATTGGTTAGGTCCGACCTCTGGCGAAGTAGTAAGCCCTGCCACAGTCTTGGTGTGTCCATTCTATCTAAGACTATATGGATTAGGTCTGACCTTTTAGTATGATCAAACATACCACATCACGCTCACACGAGCCCTATTGGCTCATCGGCCTCCCTTTACCGTCATTGATTAGGTTATGTTTGACCCTCTAGACCAGTGGTGGTAGATAGAGCCGTAGGCTAACAGGTTTCTGCTCGACGTTTCATCGAAGCGGCTAGCCGATGAGTTATCCTTATGCCGAGCTTCACGCTTAACATATCGGCTGAACAGCCGATATGTTAGGCGTGAAGCTAGGCATATATATATATATATATATCATGCCTGATGATTAATCTGCTAGTGATTGATCTGCTCCCATCAGATCTAACCTCATACTATCTCGGTTAGGTCTAATCTATCAGGTCCGTGTCCGATAGGGCTAGCATTAGGATCTAGCGGGTCTTGTTTTCCCTATCGGCTCAGATAGCCGAGGAGCTTAGTTATATGCCTTCGACCGATAGCAGTCGATGACTTCACCCATTCCTTCCGTTAGCACGTCTGATCTAGCCTCCGCTGTCTCAATGCCATTAGCCTCAGTCTCATACTATCTTGGTTTGGTCCGATCTATTGAGGCTAGCTCTAACGGTACCATCACGGTGGTCTCTGAGTCTTGTGCCTTTGGGAGATCAGGTCTCTCTCCCTACTGTTCATCACCCACTCTATTAGGAGCGTCATCGGCTCTTTAACCGATAAGTCATTTACTTTATTCCATACCTTTTTGCCTATGATTTCATCGGCTTTTTAGCCGACACATGAGCACCACCATCTGATCGGTAACCAATGTGGATTATATTTCTCTTTGTGCGACACAACCCGCCATTCTTCGTCTTGATGCTTGGAATATTTCTCAACCAAGTTTGATAAAGTAACTTTTGATTTACCCCGATGCCTCCCTTCATCGATCCAATCTCTTGAAGATATAACGAACACCATGTTCATAGGAAACGGATGACCATCAATCTTTATCGGGTTCTTGTCTTCAAACTTAATCCTCCCCTATTCGATAGCTGATTGCAACTGTTGCCGAAAAACTTTGCACTCATTGGTATGATGTGATATTGAATTGTGCCACTTTCAATATTTCTTCTTCTTCAGTTCTTCATCTGGTAGAATTACGTGATTCAATGAAAGTTGAATCTGCTTCTCTTGAAGTAGCAGATCGAAGATCTTATCAACTTTGTTGATGTCAAAATCGTATCACTCCTCTTTGCCGATACTCTTCACCCATGGGCATGATATTGACTTCTTGTTTCTAGTCTACTCCGCTAAACTAACTTCAACATCGGATTTCACATTGTTTGAGTCCGATGAGTAAGTTTGTACTTGAGCAACCTTTCGATGGAATTTTTCCTTCTTGGATTTATGGAATCGGCTTTCATGAGCCGATACCTTTTGTAGCAAGTGTGCTAGGCTCTTAAACTCTTGCGATAAAAAGTGTTTTCTAATTGGAGCCAGCAAACCTTAGAAGGCTAACTCAGCCAGCTGTATATCACTTAAAATCAGACTATAACATTGGCTTCTAATGTCCTAAAACCGTTGGATGTATTTTGAGACTAATTCATCAAGACTCTGTCTAACGGATGTTAAATCTATCAATATCATCTCATGAATTCCTGCAAAAAAGTACTTGTGGAATTGTTTCTCCAGATTAGCCAATCTCAAATCGAATTTAGTGGTAATGAGGAAAACCATGTAAAGACTGATCCAGATAAGGATAGCGGAAAGAACCTAACTCTCAAGACTTCGTCAGCTAATAGTTCCCTACACTGTGCTAAGAATTGGCTGTTGTGCTCCACCATAGATACATTGTCCTACCCTGAGAACTTGGAGAAATCTGGTATCCTATATCAGTGCAACAACAGAACTCTATTGAACCACTCTGGATACAAGTGCCGATACATAAAGGTCTGCTCGTTTGGCTTGATACAAAATTGCTCTTTTATTACCTCTGTAACTCTTGCTGACCAATACTCCTCCCTTGGGATCTCTCTTTGATATTGCGGAGGCAGAGTTGGTACTTGATTCTGCCTGAGATATTCTCCATAGTAATTGTTTGAATCGAGATTAACACCTGGATAGTCCTACTGATATCCTCCATATAAGACGTCCGATGATACCCTAGAAGAACATCATTTTATTGCCCCCCAATCCGACCCAGTGTTGTGTGTTGGAGGAAACAAATTTGCCAATACATCCCTTCTGGTACCATAAGTCACCTGAGGTAGCTCTATTCTTATCGGCAAATACACAATACCTTGTTAGGCTCATAAATAATAGATCCATCCACCATCTTCTTAATCAGATTGTGTAATGTGTTCACCAACATTCTAGACTAGTTGATGAGTGTGTGGTGAACTGCTTCATTGATCATCTCTTGCAACATCTTTGGAGGACTCACAGGTGGTGACTGGCTCAATTCTCCAACCAAAATAGGTTTTAGAAACTATGATTTTTGAATCAGCCCTTATCTAGTCATACCAAAAGATTCCAAACAAAGCTTCAAGTTGACCATTTTCTACTCTATTTGTTATCTCTGGTCCTCATTTAGATCTTTTATTGTCATTGGAATCACATTTGTCTGAGTTGATATCTTTTCCCGCTATCGTGCTAAAATTGCGTGTCCCACTAGGTGTGCTAAAGAATATGTTCGTATGCGCATAAGAAAGATCAAATTGAGCGGAGAGGCATGCTGAGAGGGAGTGCAAGCGTGAGCTGATAGAGGTCTGATGCAGGCACACACAGACATGCCAAGATCTAGGAGATTTGCTTGGCTCTAGTATAGGTCCTTCGGCTCTTTAGAGTGCACTCCAATTGTCCTACTGGGTGTGCCAAAGAGCATCTTGGCATGCGTGCAGAAGCCATTCGGACCAAGCAGAGGACGTGAGCCAACGGAGGTATGATCGGAGGAAGTGCTTGGTCACACAGAGGCCTAGGAGATCTGCTTAGCTCTAGTGCAGGTCGTTAGGTTTGAATTTGGAGGGTGTGCCAGTCAATTTGACCCTGCAATTGACAGGGAGATAAAGAGGATAAGATCTGCAAGTCAATCGACAGATGGGCTGATACGGACTCACGCTATCGGCTGGTTGACAATAGGATGGTAGCGCTCATGCATCGGCTAAAAAGCCAATAAAGACATGGGCAAAAAGGCATGGAATAAAGTAAAGGAATTATCGGTTAAAGATCTGATGATGCTCATAATAGAGTAGGCAATGAATAGTAGGGGGCGAACCCATTCTCCTGAAGGTATGAGACCCAACGACTACCGTGATAGTACCGTTAGAATCAACCTCGATAGATTGGACCAAGCCGAGACAGTATGAGATTGAGGCTAACGGTACGAGGATAGCGGAGGCTAGATCTTAAGCACCGACAGAAGGGACGGGTGAAGCCATCGGCTACTATCGGTCGAAGGTCCGAAGTAGGTGTATAACTAATCTCATTGGCTATTTGAGCTAATAGAGAAAATGAAACCCACTAGATCCTAACGCCGACCCTATTAGACATGAACTTGATTGATTGGACCTAACAAAGACAGTATTAGGCCGTATCCAATGGGACTAGATTGATCGCTAGTGGATTAATCGTCAGGCATGTACATATATATGTATGTATCGACTGAACAACTGATACGTTAGGCGTGAAGCACAGCGTAAGGTAACTCATCGACTAGCCACTCCAATAAAACGTCACACGAAGACCTACTGGCCTACGGCTTGATCTACCGCCACTAGTCTAGTGAGTCGGACCTAATCGATGCAGCACAAGATCGATAATGGTAGAGAGAAGCCGATGAGCCGATAGGTCTCACGTGAGCGTGATGTGGTATGTCCAATCAGATTAAGAGGTCAGTCCTAACCGATACAGTCATAGATAGAATGAACATATCAGGATAGTGGTGGGACATTCTACTTCATCGGAGATCAAACCGGACATATGTAGCCTAGCATCGAGATCCAGAACCCGTTGAAAAAATCTATATAAGCTAAGGTGGTGATGCGGCGAAGTTATGTATTGATGTATGATGGATATTCTAGGGTCTATATTTATACCTTTAGGTTACAAGAGTCCGATATGATTACAAACAACCTGTTGACGTTATTTCCTAAATACAAAAGAATCTTTATCTAAAAAATTAAGTATCTTACAAGATATATTATATAAAGATACAAGCACCTTGCTATGACTTTCATGGCTCCTCCTCAGACCCGGTGCCATCTGGATAATATTGAACCTGTACATCCTTAATCTATCCAATCGATATTTTTCTTGTATCAATCTGCTTCCTTTTATAAGCCAATCGGCTACTCATTTATCGGCCTATTCCATTTATAGGCCTACTAAACAGAAACTTAGTATCTTTAAGCAGTGTTAGATAATAATATTGAAAATTTGGTTTTAGTAAAATTGATAAAATAATTTATATTGAAATTGGTAAAAATAGTTTATATTAAAATTAGTATTATTTATTTAGTTTTTATTTAAATATATTTATGAAAAATATATGGTGAACATGTGTGCGCGTTGAAATAGGTAAGTTGAAAAATCTGTTGCGAATAATATTAATTTATTTATTTGTGTGTAAGAATTAAATTTAGGAAATAGATGTAAAAGCATTGAAAAAATTTAGAGAAATTTTAAACAAAAATTGAGAAAATAATTTCCTAAATTTGGAATAGTAACAGATTAATTTTTTAACGGCAAAGGTAAGGTGTAGGTCGGTAAACAGTACACGAAGCGCAGCGCCGCGACAACCAGTAACGACAACGTTAGACTGACAGGATAGGTCTGGACTATTAGCAAGAACAAGCATACATGCAGCGACACCTCAGAGGCTGATAGGTGGGACCAAATTGTCAGTTGGAGCGAGTACGCGTGGTGGGAGCATAAAGGGTAAAATTGGGACCAGGTTGTTAGTGAGCGTGGGCGCGTGTGCGATGGCAGCGGATTGGTTAACAAGTGGGCTAAACCTATCAACGAGCATGAACATGGAAGCAGAGAGGCGCTGCGATTGATAGTCGGGTCAGGCCTATTAGTGAGTGCAAGCGTGAGAGCATCGAAGACTCAACGACCACAGCTAGGGCACGTGCATGTGGCCGTAGGAGATTTGGAGACGATGTGACAACTTTAGATTAGAGTGGAGGTGCTAAAATAGTAATCGAGCCAGATTCTCTATGAATACGAGTCAGACTGTGTAGCCTTTCGTATGAGGGGTGACGTGGCACAAATAAATAGTGATTATGAAATCTCATGAGTATTTAGTTTAATTTTTAAGATTTTTTTTATAAATAGAGGGTAAGATGTTAAGAATTGTGACACGGAAAATTGAGTTTTTTTAATTTTTGTAAGCTCAATTTTGAAAATAAAGTTAAAATTTGTCAAAAATTTGTGCATAAATTATTTTCTTTACCTAACGTTTGATTTTGAATTAAATTATTTACTCTGATTTTTAATTTGATTTATTTGATCTAAAAATTTAGCTAAGGTGTTTTTTAGTTTTTTTGAAAATTTGATTAGTTATTTATTTTCAGATATTGTGTTATTTATTAATTAGTGTTCAATTAATATCTATCAACATTCTTCTGTTCAGCAATTAGAAGTTTGATTCAGCTCATTCCAGTTTGATTTATTTATAATTTTTTTCTTATTTATTCTATAAAAAATTTTAGCGGCTATAGTATGTTTATTAATGAAACGTTATTCTCCGAAGATTGATTAAAAAAAGGAATATTTTCAGTTTTTATAATTTTGAAAAATTATTAAATTTTATTTTATCTTCGATAGTCATTCTCTCTCTAGTTGTTTTTTTTAAAGTGAATTGATCCTACGAGCTGCTCACAGATTAGCTCTGGAAGAAGTGTCTTCGAGTAGTTTTACTACCTGACTTTCTATTGCTCCAGGTTTTATTAGTTCGATTTTAGCAGATGATTGTAAGCAAAACATTCCAGATTAATTAAAGTGAGAGTAGCATCTTCTCAAAGAAAAAAACTCTTCTAGTATTCGCTATATAGGACAACTATGAGTAAAACGGTTAATTACCTACTTAATTAAAAAGGAACAGATCAACTTGTCCCGGAAAAAGAACATAAATTGCGAAGTTTGTGTCAACGTGGACACATCTACATGTACGGAATACCCTTGAAAGGCCACAAACACAACAGGCGAGTCATATCATCCCGTAAGGAAAAAAAAAAAAAGCTAATGTTGGGAGGATCTGCAGGCCCAGCTCACCGAAACAGAATCCACAAGCGTGTTGGGTCAGAAAATTGACCGAGATCACAGCTAAAATATGGCGCCACATCTACAGCAAAAACGATATTGAAATAGCTATAACAGATACCCAGCCAAAAGTTTAGCCCATTATGGCTTCAGTGTTCCACAGTCCTAATGTATGCGGCAGTTGCCTGCACTTTCAGTGTTCCATGCGCTTTTTATTCCGAAGAGTGCACGCAGGGTTTACAATCTCGACGAGTCTCCAGGGAATTTCACGAATTTTGAACATCTCGAACTGCCTGAAATGTGCATCTTGAAAGATTTTGTTTGAAATTTGTCAAATTTCATTACAAATTTATTGAAATTCACTGAATTAACGATAAATCAATGTCTCCAAGGGGCTCGAAATTAACTAACCAATCATATTAACGGAGACTGTAAAGATAAATCCGATAACCTTATAGTTTTTCTCTTATAATTTTTCTTTCAAGTATATGAAAAATATGGGCATCATGGTATAATATTCAGCTGAGTCAGCATGACTCCTGGCCTATAAAGGGCCATTTCCCTACTTCCCTTCGATCAGTCTATGATTTCTAGGTTAAAATATGACAATTGTTTGGCATCCTGAAAATGTTAGTAGAGGAAGGAATGGCATATCCTGATGTGCTCTTCTAATGCAAATTGTAGGAATAAATCTAGAGTATTTTAATCATATAAGAAAACTTCTAAGAATATCCTTAAAACAATTAATTGAATCCTATCATTTTCTTAAAAATTCCTATAGAATGGACAATTTTATAAATATTTTAAAGAAAAATAAACATAAAATCTATCTCATGTTTTCTTCTTCCTATGATGCTTACTACTGCGTTTCTTCTGTGTGTCAACAAAACAGTAGTTTTATAAATTTCTCATGATTTTAATTACTATAGGAATTCAAACCCATGTTTTTAATTACTATAGGAATTCAATGTGCATGGCATTCTATTAATTGCTATGTTTTTCCTATTCCTTTGAACCATTTTTATTTGTGTCCTTTGTTTTTTTTATTAAGTAGATTATAGACCTTTGTTGGGTGGTTTTCAGACAGCGTGTAAGCTCAGTATCAACTAACAAGCACCTGAGCTGAGTATCTACACGCTTATATTGAAGAAACTACTTCATATGCGACACAGATGTAGAAGGCAATTGCCTGTATCTGATTCATTCAAAAAAAAAAACTGTCAGTATCTGATAACTGACTATTGTTTTTTTTTCCTGATACCGTGTTACCGCAAGACATAGTCCGGTAAAAATTTCAGTCTGTTTAAGTAGGAATTAAACTGTTTATTGTTATATATACTTTTGTTAAATTACTGACTTTCATCTAACCTGCATAATTATTTGTGCACACTTTCCAGCTCCAAACAGGCACAACACACTGGACACAAAGCTTTCAAGTCAAAGGATTCCTCCTGGACTTCCTCACCCAACTGAACATATGTGCCAATCTGCAGTTGCAGGCGAAAGACCATTCAGAAGGGCATCATCAGGAGCTTCAGAAAGGAGGCAGGCAGTTGGAATCAAAGAATGCATCTGAATGGTTTCTTTTCTAGATGGTTAGATCACAGCTAAATTTATCCCAGATGCTGCATCTGATCAAGCACAATAACTGAAGATTTGGTCGGTGAGCACAAAACAGTTATGTGAGCTAGTTGCAATAGCATATATATCATGCTAGCTGTGCAAGAGTGATGACTGATCATAGAATAATCCATGCGCATACCTCATGTGGAGGCCGTTGAAGAGAGGGTTTCAGGAGCTAGAATAGTGGCCATTTCTTGCTTGGAGAATGCAAGTGATTGTTAGTTTATCGGCATTGCGCATGTGATGGCTTATTCCATCAGTTGAGATCAGCACTTGAGTTCATGTTGGCCTGTTGGCCTGTCTCCCATGGTCAGGGGCAGAGCAGGAAAAAAACTATTGGGGGGCTAACTTACTAGGCCAACATGTGACGTAAAATCGCCATATATAGAATTAATTAATGATAGATAATCAATTTTATCCATACAAAACCAATAGATGATATGTAACTCCCAATCATAAAAAGCAATCTATAAAAAAATGACAAATCAATGAATATAATGGACAAATGGTAACCTCAAAAATTTAGAGACTTAGGGAGAGAATGGAGGCATGAAACATACCACTAAATTATTTTGAGTCACTAACATCTGATGCTTTTTTTTCTCTTTGAACCTTTGGATAATTTTTTTATCACTAATATAACATCTGATGCTTTTTTTATCTCTTTAAACCTTGGGATAATTTTTTTATCACTAATACTTCTAAATATAGCATATCATTAAGTCATTGAGTCATTTATTCCCCATTTTGCTTTGCAAATCTGTCTTTATTAGTGTCATAGCTTAAAAAAAACCTCTCAACTGAAGCCGTTGCTACCAGAAGTATCAATACTAACTCAATGATCCTATACACTAATGGGTAATATCTGTTTTTTTCCGGTATAAACTATTAATTTAGCAACCTTTACAATTTCTTTACATGTAAGAAATTCTTTAGTTTTCCTAATGTTGCTAATAAAATTTACATGTTAAGTCCAGAGTAACATAAGATCACTAACCAAAAAATCTTCAGCATAAATTTCAATAAGCCTCACAAGTTTATGCACATCAAAATTAGAGAAGGAATTTCATGGATTAAGAGATGACATGCAAATTAGTAATTCCGAGAAGGAATTTCATGGATTAAGAGATGACATGCAAATTAGTAATTCCGAACTAACTTCACTAATTTCTGCCAAAAGTGCATCTATGGCTGCAAAGAAAGATCCCAACATGGTAGTAATGCTTATTTGTTACCTTGTGTCTTCGACGTGTAGACATCCCTCTTTTATTTACTTCCTTATTCATTTTTGGAACTTTAATCTTATGTTGAACACAAAATAACACTACTTTGTTCAATAATGGCTCCCATCCATTCACCCTCATGTTTTGCAAAAACTCTTTCACATCTATAATTAAATTCATTGCCTCCTTCCTTTGCAAAGCATATGACATGTCATATGTAATACTTAACATGTCTATCATCAAATGCATGATGAATACAAAATCAAAGCTTTGCATTTTATCTAACAACCGAATGCTCCACCATTAAATGTTGGTTCAGTAGAATCTTTCTTAGCAATCTCAAGCGCATCTATAATAGCCTCTTGAACCAATTTCTACACACCATTAAATTCTCCTCTCATATTACAAGCTCCATCATAACCCTACCCATGAATCTTAGGGATGATTAACTTATGACTAGAAAGCATATCAACCAAATCTTCTTTCAAAGCAACAGCTGTACATCACCAAGAAACATCTCCGTCACTTTTCCTTCATGATTCACAAATCTGTGCAACAAAAGTTAATGATATGTTAGTACTTAAATAGAATCTGAAAATATACATAGGGCAAACTACTAACCTCAAGATGACACCCATTTGCTCTTTTTTGATACATCGTGAGACTCATCAATAAGTAAAGAGCAATTTGTATCTCCAAACTCATCCACAATCACCACCATCACTTCTTCTACACAAACTTTAGTAAGGTCCATATGAATTTGATGTGATGACATTTGGTAGCATTTAGAGGCCTTTTCATGTGCATCCTTCATCTTAGGGACCTTGTCTTTGTACCAATTAACCATCTCTCTAAATTTAATCTTATTGAGGAAACTATCAGACTCATCATGTCTACAAAAAGCATCACCTTGCTCAATGAGAAACCTTACAACATCTAAAGAAGACATAAAATGAATCTTGTATCAAATTTCTTCCTCCTTGCTAACAATATAATTTTTCTAGATATACTTGTCCTTTGGTTAATAAAATCTTCACACCTTTTCCTATCAACATTGTGAGTTTTGCAATTACTATGTATAGAAAGCCTATCTTTAGCTTTTTTTTTCCAATTGACATACCCTTCCTTAGCAAAGACATAACTCCCAAATTTCTCAGTTTTCATGGCTCAAGGAAAAGGTAACAATACAAGCAATAAGCTACATCCTTTGAAACACTATACTCAAGCCAATCAAAATCATTGAACCAATCTTTTTTAAAAGGATCTCCATTCAACACTTTTCCGTTTACGAGGAAATGTACAAACATCAGGTTGAGTTGGACCACTTAATGGCTATGCCCTCTTTACTTGATCTCTAATTTCAAGTAGATAATCTTCAATTGGTTTCTGATCCCCTGGATCACCAATTATATCCAAATGACTAAACTTTGCCCTAGGCCTCTTTGGCTGAGTTGCATTCTCATTATTGCATGACAAAACACTTATATGTTTGTCACACCCCAATCTAACACCACTGGAAAGCCAGTGCTAGATAGGGAGTACTGTCGAGGATGGCGAACCATCCCTAGCGGAAATGTTTGTATTGATGTCAGTTCTAGAATTCTAAGTTGGCACCCATGGTAACAAAATAATAATTATTGCAAAAACTAAATGAATATTATTATCATGTCGGGTAGAACCTTAGTAGCAACTACCAAGTAAAACTGGAACAACAAAATTTAACACGGCTAGTACACCAATTCATAGGCAATGGCTTAGGTCTAGGCATGAAATCAAACTGTACTTAAGGGGGAGAAAGAAAAATAACAAAATAGAGAGGGTGTGTAATTTCGTACTTACAAGTCACGAGAAACGTGAGTATGTAAGTTGCAAAGGAAGGCTAGCTTTATTTTATAAATCTTTTGTTTGGAAAATGTTTTGCATCCTCGAAGTGTGAGTTTCAAAACTCATTTAGAAATTGACTTAACATCTTGATCCGTTGTGAGTTGCTTTGCAATAACCCAAACATGAGAATAATGTTTTAGTTTCATTAATAGTTTCTTTTCATCTTCCATCTCTTCAACCAATATCATTACTTAAGTCATGTATAGCACTTTTATCTCGCTCTATCCAGAGCTAAACCAGCTTCTTTCTTTTCATCGGCTCTTTCTCAAAACCACCAAAGTTTTAATTTCCACTTTCTCTTAGAAAGCCTACTCTATGATGCCCTCACGGCATCTCAGGTCACACAGACCTGTTTCCGACCATCAAGGTCATTCATCAGTCACCAAGATCGATTTTGGTAATGGTTACCATTCCCCACAAATATTTTTTATAAAATACTGACAAACAAATCTACACTAGAAGAATTACCTTACATTTGCTCTTAACCATGTGCACAGCTTTTCAAATAGTTGAAGCTCTACAAAGTTTATATTTTTTACCCACACAACCCAAAATTGACACCAGATACCCATCGACATCGGAAGTTCATAACAAGGCATTTCAAAAACTTATCCACGAATATCTCATGTAATATAGTTGGGTCAAATCTCTTAAAACTGAGTATTAAGCAAGTCTTATGTTTTTATCTACTCAGAACACACTAGGGATGTCTCCTATACCAAACCAATCGCCTTAAAAAAGGCTAAAAGAATCCCTATCTCTAGCAGTAAAGATCCACATTTATATCTCTTAATCCCCAGCATTTTACAAATATTAACATATAAAATTTTCAAATGTTAGCTAATTACTTATACATGAGTATTCTATAAATACTCATGTAGTCATACTGTAAGATGTCCAATTGTAATTTCCTAAAGAATTGGTTATTACATGTAATTATAAAACTAAGTCACATAGGTGAGTTTCTGCATCGTGGGTTTTCGCAAATATTTTTTCTTTTCAAACCCACCGACTCTACGAGTCAATTTTTTTGGTAAAAGGTTTTACAACCCAATTTTTTCAAAACAACAAACAATAATATAAAATGGAGTAGTGGTATTCATGCTCAAGGAGTGAGCATTTCTAGGCACCATTATGGTAAAGTTACAAGAATACAATTTAACAATAACTTATAGAAAATAATGCAACTACTATGTTCATTCGTCAGTTGTGCACAAACCGAGGCTGATAATTTTAATTATGTGTGCTAACATGCAACTTTGTAAATAATCACATTTTATAAATTAGGAGTAATATGATCAATGGTGAATTGCATTGCTTTTGGTCGACAAGGAACTCTTTACAATTGGTGTCCAAGAATTTTTTGACAGTGAACTACGCATGAAAAGTGAGAAATCCAAATAAAAGACTAAAAAAACAATAAAATACTATATAAATAATAGTGTCATATATAAATAAATAATAGTGTCATTGGATAGATTTTGATTTTTAAGAGATATAAGTTTTGGAAGTTTAAATTAATTTCTATCTGTTACATTTGGTAGAGAATATTCTCTAGAACTAAGACGTGAGGTCCACTGTTAGTAAGAGAGACATCCATGTGTCTATGGTCCACGATAGACTAAGTCCATCAAGAATCCCAAGGGACAACCAAATGGACTCAGTGCACTGGTCCACGGTAGACGTGTGGGACCTAATGATCAGCGATACGGCGCGGGAGGACGGGTACACCAGATTGCCTAAATATGTGGGTCCTGCCTTTTTTTTCCACTTTTATTTTTTTCTTTCTTTCCTTTTTTTTCTTCCTTATCTCTTCTTTCTCTCTTTGCCTCTTCTTTGTTTCTCTCTCTACCTCCTTCTTTCTTTCTTCCACTCTCTCTCTTTCATTCTCTCCCCATTCCCCTTTCTCCACATAGGAGAGCAAGCAGTGTGATGGTTGGTTGTAGGGAGGCACGTCCCGGTGGCGATCGGCGGGGATAGTGATGTTGGCGATAGGAAAGGCACAGGCGGCGGCTCAGAGAACAACACAAGCAACGGTGGTAGGGATTAGGCAGGGCGACAGCAGCGAGGAGGCATGGCAGTGACAACAGGCAGGCAGCAGGGGGCACGGGGCTATCGGTGGTTGAGCAACGCGAGGCCAGGCGATGGCAGTGGCGATAGCAAGGAGGCACGATGACAGTAGCAGGAAGGCAGTACGACTGGGGGACGGTGATGACTGTTGAGAGACAAGGTAACAATAGTAGGGAGGCATGGTGATAACAGCGCTGAGGCATTGGCGATGAGGGTTGGTGGCTAGCCAGAGCAGAAGAAGGCAGCTCAAAGGCAGGAAGGGAAAAGGATCTGGTGCTTTGTTGTCGTTGTTGGCATTTCATGACAAGTCGAGAGACGACAAACATCCGTGCAGTGCCACGAATCATGTGAATCCTCTATTGACATTTATCAAGTTTATCGTAGTAGGACATGCACGTGTGAGCTTGATTGTGAGCTTCTCTTATTGTTGTCTCCTCTCTACTCTCTCTACTGACTACCTACTACCATTCTATTGCTTTAGCTCATGATGGAAAGAAAAGGAAGCAAATGCCCATGTGCATGCATAGCTGTAGGAGGGGACTGCTTGACGGAGCTCTATGAGCCAGGGCCAAGGAATGGGTGTTGCAGGTGCAGGCCTAGGGTGGCAAGGTCAACCTCAACACAGGAGCACGGCTAGGTGGAATGTTTACCAGCCATGAGGAAGAAAAATAGAGGAGAAAAGGAAAGATAGAAAAAGAAGGAAAGAAAAAGAAAAAAGGGTACTAAATTATTTAGGGGTTTAGTTGGCTATTTCCACCTAAAGCATTCAAAGAACTAGCATAATAAAAAAGTTTTAAGAAGTTCAAAATTTTACGTATTTTTTTATTTAGAAATTTTGGGTGTTATAGTGTTAACTTGAACTAGAATAATACATGAGCAACATTATTTTTGACATGTTGACAACCAAGCAAAGTAGAAACCAAAACCAACTCTGAGTGTCTATGACTTCTAGAACTATCAACACACAACTTACTAACTTGGAGAGTTGGACTTGTCCTACCGTTTGTCAACCGGGATGTCGGTAGGCCGCCATACACCGCTACTGCCTGCTAGCCATAGCCGCCCGCCATCCCTCTAGCCTACCGCCTACTGCCCCAAATCTCCATAGCCCATTGCAACCTTCGCTTGTCACCCACGCTAGTGCCTCATGCCTTGGCCATCGCTCATCAGTTGATGCCTCGTGCCCCAGCTAGTAGCCACCACCCGCCATCATTGCTGCTGGCCAACTTAGATCTCCAGTACTCGGCACTACCTCTGCTTGCCACCCGTGCTGGTGCCTAGTGCCCTAGGCCTTCGACTGACGCCTGCCACATGCTCGCACG
The DNA here is from genome assembly GCA_030770085.1 of Oryza coarctata. Classification (NCBI taxonomy): domain Eukaryota; kingdom Viridiplantae; phylum Streptophyta; class Magnoliopsida; order Poales; family Poaceae; genus Oryza; species Oryza coarctata. Next base: position 13,026,013 of record CM061482.1, on the reverse strand, counting down.
AACGCACCTAGGGTTAGGGTTAGGGAATAGGGATAGATGGGTGGATGGAGCAGGCAAGCCATGAGCGTGTGCGTGCAGGAAGAGACCGCCTAGCACTTGGTCATCTTCTCTGCCTTGTTGGGCTTACATGGGCCAATTTTTGCCAATTAGGGGCTGCTATGGTTATCTAGCCAAAGTCGTGAAAAACACCTTCTTCATCCTCCAAACACAAGCTTCAGCAATTCAACCCTTTTCCATGGATATAGGCCCTTTTCCATGGATATAGGGCATAAAATTTTAGAAGGTAGGGGCAAAGGTAGTGGGGGCTCAAGCCCCTCTTCCTCTCCCTCTTCAATACCAGATTTACCACTACCCATGGTGATCTTACATGGTTTCACAAAGCACAAGTTGTGCCTCGTTGTTAATCTCTTATTCCTCCTCTTTTGTCTTAGGACCACTCATTTCTTGGATCTGCTGTGCTTTGGTCATCACGCCCATCCTGTCAAAATGATTAGATTCAGAGATAACACTTGTTTCAAAGAAAAAAACTGAACTACTGACTACCGTGACTGTGTTGTTGTGTGAAGTGTGTAGTGTGTACCAGGACCAAACTAGGTAATAACCATCCATATGTCCCTGTGCTTCCTTGGCTTTCCTGAACAAGACAGAATTATTTAGTTTTGGAATTTTGGTCCGTGTTAATAAAAAGGAAATTTTGTTTTCTTGATAGTAAGTTAATTTGCAAAATTATCCTCTAATAGGGATTTTTGTTGCACATAACTACATAAGCAAGTAAACCATGCATATCGAAATTGTGGTGTTATTAGGAAAGATATTATTTGGCCTGTGGGATTAATGAAATAAAACAACATAGAGTTATCAGTCTATAGTGAGCCTAGCTACTACTAGCTAGTTATTGAAAAGTAATACAAAATACATGTAATGTGTAAGATAAGTTTTCCAACTAAAAAGCTAGTTGTACTTTGCTAGCATTTCATTACTTCATCAAGCTTTAAGTATGGTTAATACCCATACAATTGCATCCTAATGGGAAGCATGCGAATAGTGAGATCTCACTAATGCCTTGTGGTCCTCAGGACAAGATTTTGCGGTTGTACTTTGACATAATATTATATCTTCAAACTAGAAAAAGTGCTAGTGGTGGTCCTCTGGTCTATCAATGCATCTTTGGAGGATGTTAACATTGTTATCACTAGTCAAGAAAGTACCAAGTGGTTTCCTGAGAGTTCTTATTCTACTGTAACATGTATATAAATTGCAAAGATGACATGACACAAAGAAGCTCTATGGGTCACCGAAACGACCATTTTTTTAATTAGCCTAGTATTTGATCCTCTCGAGTCGTCCTTGACTGGGCAAATGATGATGTAGTGCTTACTATGGAATTTTGGGTTTGGTGATATGAGGTAGCTTCAAATACTAATAATGCAAAATTTATATATTATAGAGCAGATCCAAAAAAAATGATCATTTGTTTAAGTGATGAGGTGCCATCCTTTTACGGGGGTTTAAAAGGCCATTGGTCAACCAAAATCGGAGGAATTATTTTACCAAATTTCAACATTTCTGATAAACTACTGTAGTTGCTAAGAGACATGAACGGATCTTCACTCGAACAATGCATATTTCCCTCCGTAGTGGGACAAATTGTGTTCATTCCAACATTATTGTGCTGTTTGAGTTAGAACTGCATATTGTTATGACAAAGATGGATCATCGGGACTAAATTAATTCTATATGCTTTTTTGTTATATTCTAGTCTAGAACATAATGATCAAATTATTTAGTTGCGTCTGTTAATTTGTACCTTGGCAAGTATGGGTTGATTGAAAATGTTCAGTGGACTAATTAGTATCAAATCAGTGTCTTGTTTCCTGAAATTTTATTGCCCTAAAATGCCGAGTGTATCCTATTTATATGGGATAAAAAGAACTATACCACCAACAGAAAATACATCAACATTGGGCATTGACCTTTTTTTGTGAAAAAAGAATCAAAGTGGAGACAAAGCGCTCAAACACAATCTCCTCCAAACTTGTTTTTTAACAACACTGACAACGTCATTTTTTTTGTGTCATTGCTCACCAGCTCAGGTCTTCTGAATGGTATTCATATTCCTCATTGTTAAACTTAATTATATTCTTTTCTTTTTAGTGTCTGTTTCAGATCCCTGCATTTCATTTTGGATAATGCAGAATTACAGAGTGTGAGTCTGAAAGAGGAGTATTATGCAATGGTTTTTGGCTTTTAGTATATAAACCAGCTTGTGCCAGAAGTGACATGATCTTCCTTGTTTTCCTCCTATTTTCCTGCCCTTTTCAGGGGTTTTCTGCCCCCTGCACAATTAAGTTGTCACCTGCATCTTGCATATTTTCCCTGTTACTTAAATTTAAGAACCAAATCTAGCAGATCCCCATTCAATTGATATGTTCACTAAACAACATGCTTATCCTCTCCCATCACTTTGTGAATTTTGCTAGCAAACAATAAAACAACAGTTTCTTTTTATAACATTTGTTCTTTGCAGACAAAACCTAATTATTTACTGACCCTATTAGGTGTTGATTGACTCCATCAATCTCTCTCTTTCCAATGCAAGGCATACATAGTCACACTGTCCTGTTCTGCAACTGAGATGCAGCTAACTCACAGCCCTGTAACATGGTCCTAATTAGTTTATATAGACATTATTTGTTAATACAAGGACTGATGCATTATGATCAGAATAACTAGGTTCTGCAAATAACAAGTTGTAGAATACACAACTAGTAAAAAGTTTGCTGAAGTAAGCTGGCATATTTTGTACAAGTTGCAGAAGTTCAGTCTTGCAGTTTGTGGTCTATGAAAACTGATTACCTAATTGGAGATCTAGATTAATTTCCATTATCGAAAAGGGCTATAATTGAAGCTAGTGGATAAATGCTAGCGGGATTCGGAATGACCTTAAATTACTGAGGTGTTTTATAAGGCTTTCTATTAGTAAGTAGAATTAATATAGACTGTTTAATTTTTTAAATATAATGGTCATATCTATCTATACTATCATATATCAGTAGAATAGTTTTTTCTATTAGTAGTAGAACTAAATTAATAGTTAGGATCATTTTTATTGATAATAATACTAAGTAGAGAGAGCACCAGATACTTAAATTATTATAGTTGAGTAACAAATAACAGAAAGCTATAAGACACTTATGGTGCATCAATTTTATGGGAGCGACATGACAAAGTTAAATCAATCAGTTAGTATGTCATATCTTATACTAATGGCGGCAAGAGACCAAAAGCTGGACAGCTACTGGTGCAGACCTGACCTCGTGATCTCCCAAACTTATTTTAATTCTTTCTACTGACTGGCTAAATCATCTCACATCCGATCTAAAAGATTGGTTGATTAAAAATCAATCAAGGTTGTCAAGTGATGCAACAGTACAGGGAGCCTGAATAATTCAATTGCACCTACTGACAAGTTTGTGTTCTTATTTTTTTAAAAAAAAGGAAGTCGAATTTGTAGGTATGATTGGATTCAGAAGCAGCAGCAAAAGAGAGAGCTTAGGATCAAGAGATTTCCCATGTGTGCGTCATTATACTCTTGACCGAAATTAAGGTGTCCCAACAAGAGACGTATTCCAAATATTAAAGTAACATTCCACCAAAAAGAGCTTAACATTCCACCAAAAATGCTTCCTTGGTAAGCACCCATGAAGCCTCCACAAGAGACGTATTCCAAATATTAAAGTAACCTCCAGAGAACAGCTGGTCACTGAAAAATTGTACTGACCTGAAATTAATTTTTGCCTGCAAATATTTCTTTCAAAGTCATACTTGATGTGTAATCAGTTCACTTTTGTGTTAAAGCTAATCTTGTATGCAGTTGATTGAGCATCAGATCACTAATTAAAGAAAATCAGGTTCAGAAAGAAAAAACTAATAAAAGCAACTTACAATATTTGGCATGACACAAACAAATCTATAACAGCATCAACAGTACATTCTAGGTGACATGGCTATCCAGCAGAAAATAATATTGCCCATATTTCACAACAGTTTCGTCCTGCCTCAGATTGGTCAAGGAATCAAATGGACTCATATATCCAGTATTTTACACCTGAAAGCGCATCAAAAGAAATATTCTTTCTCTCCTTTTCTTTTTTACATGGTAGAACCTGCAGTCTGTCAGATTGCCAGCCGAAGAAGTAGAACCAGAGCAAGTTCAGAACTTCAGATGCATATGTACTTTTAAATGCAAACCATTTCCCAAGTAACAAGTTGACCTAGCTTTTCGTCAAAGTCAAAAAAGTTTACTTTCTTTTATCCTTTGCATGTATGCTAGTATATATATCCTCTAAAGTTCAGAGTCTGAACAATTATGCTGTAATTTTCTTTCGGACTGTCAAAATTCAGAAGAAAGTCCGGTGAGTCACCTGGTAAGAACTAAACTTTGGTTCTATTTGCAAAGAGAGGGAAAAAAACAGAAACAGTCATCAGAGAATGACAGAAACATAAAGAGTCACTAAAATTAAAGAGAGGCAACCAATATGAACTTGGACCCATAATAGCTGCGTCTAATCACAAGGTCCAAGACATGGTCACATGTGTGTAGGCCCTTCTCACAAACATAACATGCACACACTACCTTGAGCTCTCTTTCCCATAATTTTGTTGCCCCACACACAAAAAATACACTTCTACAAGTGCACACCACATCTCTCTCTCTCTCTCTCTCTAAAGTCTCTCTTTGTCTCTCTAAAAAGTTTCTCTCTATCTCTGTCTAAAAAAAGGTTTCCACATGCTTACCATGAGATGTATATGACACACAGAGATCAAGAGCAGATCACTTATGCAAAAACAGTAGCTGCACAACAACGAGAGGAGTGCATGCATGCATGGATCATCTAACAATGACGTCCACGTCTGATAATGCGCCCGATCATGACCACGAGGCTTCTTCACCGGCGCCGGCAACGGCAACGCTGCCGCCGATGATCCCGGCGTGCGACCCGCACGACGGGCCGTCGTGCCTGGAGCTCATCGAGGTGCTGACCACGCACGCCGGCGCCGTCCAGCGGCGCGTCCTCGCCGAGGTCCTCGCCATGAACGCCGGCACGAACTACCTCCGCCGGTTTCTTGGCAGCGGCGGCGGCGACGAGGATCAGCTCGCCGCCGCGTTCAAGGAGAGCGTACCGGTGGTGGAGTACGAGGACGTGAAGCCATACATCGAGCGCATCGCCAACGGCGCCCCCTCGTCGCTCATCTCCTCCAAACCCATCACCGAGCTCCTCACGAGGTAGGGTGAAGCAGCAGCGCAAGCTCAAAGCTCTAGCCATGGCTAACCTCAATTGATTAGTTCGGTCACTGGCTCACTCGATCATTGTGATGCGCGTGCGCGGCAGCTCCGGAACGTCGGGCGGGCAGCCGAAGCTGATGCCAACGACGGAGGAGGAGCTCGACCGCAAGACCTTCCTCTACAACCTCCTCGTCCCCGTCATGAACAAGTGAGTTTCTCTCGCTCGCCATCGCCATCTTCATGGCGGCATAGCTCGCCATGCACGGGTTGATCGGTGACACGTGTCGCGTTCTGAGTACTTGCAGGTACGTGGAGGGGCTGGACGAGGGGAGGGGGATGTACCTGCTGTTCGTGAAGCCGGAGATCACGACGGCGTCTGGGATGGTGGCGAGGCCGGTGCTGACGAGCTACTACAAGAGCCGCCACTTCCGGCGGCGGCCGGACAGCCCGTACACGCGGTACACGAGCCCCAACGAGGCCATTCTCTGCCCTGACAGCCGCCAGAGCATGTACGCGCAGCTGCTCTGCGGCCTCGCCCGCCGCGGCGAGGTGCTCCGCGTCGGCGCCGTCTTCGCCTCCGCCTTCCTCCGCGCCGTCAAGTTCTTCGAGGAGCACTGGAGTGCGCTCTGCGACGACATCCGCGCCGGCCGTGCCGACCCGGCCGTCGTCACCGACGCCGCCTGCCGCGACGCCGTCGACGCGGTCGTCGCCCGCGCCAACCCGGATCTCGCCGACGCCATCGCCGCCGAGTGCAGCGGCACCGGGTCGTGGCGGGGCATCGTGCGGCGACTGTGGCCGAGGACCAAGTACATCGACGTCATCGTGACGGGGTCTATGGCGCAGTACATCCCCCTCCTAGAGTTCTACGGCGGCGGGCTGCCGCTGGTGTCGACGATGTACGCGTCGTCGGAGTCTTACTTCGGCATCAACCTCCGGCCGCTGGACCGGCCGGATGAGGTGGTGTACACGCTGCTGCCCAACATGTGCTACTACGAGTTCATCAAGGTGGAGAAGGACGGCGAGGAGGTCTGGGAGGGCGAGGTGGTGGACCTCGTCGACGTCGAGGTCGGCAGCTACTACGAGCTCATCGTCACCACGTTCACAGGTGCGCACGCCATGTGTGCCCTTCAATTCTTCGAAACTACTCCTGCATGCGCGCGTTCATCGACGCCGTCCGATTGCAAAACCAACGCATAAGTTTGGTTGACACGTCTCACGTTAGTTTTTTTCCAGTACTGTTCCTGGCCTTTTCTTTTACCTTTTTCAGGTGGAGAAAATAAATTTGTGTGAAGTGTATAAAACATAAAAATATTATATGTTAATATATTATAAGTTAATTAATTATTATTGTACTAATTAATTGTCACAACGACTGCACAAAAACTGTAACAGCAATGCACAGCATGTAGGAACCATTATTCAGAAAATCATAGCTAAGATTAAGTGCCCCTCTAGGTGATGATTAGCTATCCAAATTGCTCATTTCTTCTTTATATCTACTCAAAATAGGAGTAATTTTTAAGAAGAGTGAAGTCCCTTTCCAAGAAAAGAAGAATGAATTAGTGAAACAATTTTCTAATGTTCCGATAATGAAGATAATAATCATGCACCTTGAGGAAAATCACCAGGATGTTCCATCAAGATACGCAAATGATGGTATTTTCCAGCTGCGTGATTTTTGCGATGGCATGTACCAAGCAATAAAATGAACTTTTTCTGCGATGTGATACCATTCCTGTCATGCATTGTGGTCTATTCGAAAGATAACTGCATGTGTCTTTTAGACGAAAAGGTCAGTCGCCTGTTCTCTCGTTTAACTTCTTTAGAATTTTATTTTGCCTTTCGTGGTCTCCCTGTTGTTCCTCTCATGGTTGACACAGTCACACATTAATGAATTTTGCTTGCCTGAGCCACAGTACACTGCCTCAATATTATGTTTACACACGGCTCGATCTTTAGTTTACAACAATGTGAAGTAACATCAGACATCTTTTCCCTTGAGGCTAGCTACTTAATATCTGAAAGAAATTTTAATTTCATCGAGATATAAGAATTAGTAATTAGTATAAGCTAAGCTAACTGCAAGTCGATTGGTTTCGAGTCAGAGAATTATTTTCTTAGCTATCAACTTTTAATTAGTACAATTCATGGCAATGCATGTGTGTTAACATAAAATAAATTTTATGAGCTCACTGTACTTTCCATTTATTTTATATTGAAAGAATAAGTAACTATATGTAGAGCACATTTGTTTAGTTGCTTATGTTTCTTGTGGTGAAATGTGGCAAAATTAAAAAATTGCAAACTTCATTATTTGAGTAGATTTTTTTCAGGGTTTGACCAAATAAGTTATAGCTTGGAATGCCCTACTAGGCCACTGGGGTGTAGTGTATAGAGTGCTTGACTCCCACTGCATTATCTCCTAGCTTGCCTATAGCCTTTCATGTCTGCACTTAATTATACTTACTTTAACCCGACATGGAGACGTTGGTATAAACTACTTGCTCCCTTTGGGTAATATGTATAACAGTATATATATATTGGGTGATGGAAATTATATCACCAGAATATTTGGAAAAACCTTGATAATTGTTAATTATTATGAGAAAAGATGTAGTCAAAATTTGTTCATTGGACACTTAATTATCGAAAGGGGTAAAAAAATAGGAAAACATGTGACGACATAAACATTATATGATGCTATCTACCACTCCACGAAAATAATAGTAAAATAAATTTGGTCTACACAGGAAGAAAAATGATATTCACCCAAAAAAATAAAAGATAAAGAAGTTTAATCTCGCTTTTCATTGTGAAAGTTGCAGTTGTCGAGATTAGTAAAGAAGCTGCATGTTGATATATGACATATAGTTCATTTGATTAATGCAGTGCGTAGAATGCTTGACTTCCACTGCATTATAATGCTACCCAAATCAAAATGATATATATGTATCATCTCAAACAACGATGTTTATGCATGGAAGAATCAATGATCAATAGATGCCACAAAAAAATTTGATCCAGATGTGGCATATTAAAACTGTATCAGGTTTCTTTGACCTTCTTCTCAACCCCTTCACTAGCAGCTTAATAAATTTATTATGTTAACCTTAATTATAATTTGCATTTCCATGAATAAACTGGACTCGGCATCATCTGATGGATCCACCATACATAAACTATGCTCCTGAATAAAAGTTGTTTAATGCAGTAGTACTGAATCAAATAATAGCAATTGCACGTGGAAAAGCCCGTACACAAGTGTGACCTGGCACAAAGTCAAAGTGTCAATTATTGTAGCATGCATGACCAGTGATGTGTACCAAAAAATTCAGCGATTTAAAGTTCCCCGCAAAAAGAAAAAGAAAAAGAAAAAAAAGTGGTATAGTATGTTTTGAAGAGCATGATTGGAACATAGGTAGATTAATAGTTGTTAATTATCTTGAAGCATATTTTATTTTTGAGCAATAAAAATAAAATATGAGTCTTATGGAGTGCCTGGTAACAATTATAGTTATTATTCCATGGGAGAAACTGAAATGGAGCTACACCCAAACTGACCTCATATCTATAATTTAGTTGCTTCTATATCTCAGTAAATTTTAAGGATTGAAATGTTTCTGTTCCATTTTATGTAGCTTCATTATCCCAAGAGACATTATCTCGCTTGAAAAAAATGGATAGAAAAGGTTTTTTAGGACGTTCTTAGAGGGTCCAAGCAAAAAACAGAGATCCTGCACGCAAAAAGCCACAATAATCACTCATCCAGAACGTGCGAATTTCAGAAGAATTTACATCCGTCGGTAATCTATTTTACCGGAAAATCCTATGTTTAAAAAAAGGCCTAGTTACTTACTATGTAGAATCAACTATTCTGAATTTTGGATTTTCGTTTGTACACTTTTTATGCTTTTAAACTGTATGTTTATAAAATTTTCCATATAAAATTTACTTAGATTATTTTATATCTTAGCTATCACTGTAAATTAGATTATCCATCACTCCATCAATTTCAGCGATTGCGTTTTGTTGAATTGTGTGCAGGGCTGTACCGGTACAGGGTGGGCGACATCCTGCAGGTGGCCGGGTTCCACAACGCGGCGCCGCAGTTCCGGTTCGTGCACCGCCGCAATGTCGTCCTCAGCGTCGACACCGACAAGACCTCCGAGGACGACCTCCTCCGCGCCGTCACCGCTGCTAAGCCCCTCCTCGACCCCCTCGGCTGCGTCCTCGCCGAGTACACCGCCTACGCCGACACCGCCTCCATCCCCGGCCACTACGTCCTCTTCTGGGAGCTCACCCCGCCACCGTCGGCGGCGGCGCGCGTCATGGCAGCGTGCTGCGCCGCCGTGGAGGCCGGGCTAGACGCCGTGTACCGGCGGTGTAGGAGCCGCGACCGGTCGGTCGGGCCGCTGGAGATCCGCACCGTGGCGCCGGGGGCGTTCGACGCGCTCATGGACCTGTGCGTGTCGCACGGGTCGTCGGTGAACCAGTACAAGACGCCGCGCTGCATAAAGCACCCCGACGCCATCGCCGTCCTCGAGCAGCGTGTCGTCGGCCGCTTCTTCAGCGACGCCGTGCCGCACTGTGAGCCCCTCAAGGTCGGCGCCCCCGCCGCCGGCGACACCTGAGGCCCAATGCAAGATCATTGATGAGATGGATGCATGGTTGGAGTAAATCAATGCAAGTAGATAATTAAATTGATCATTGTGCATGCCTGATCAATGATGTTTAGAGGGTACGTAAGTGCGTCGCTGTGCGTGTTTAATTACAAAATTAATTCCGTGTTCAGATTTACATTTGAGATTATTGATCATTAATTGTTAACTAGGGTCATGCATGCATAGCCTGTACTTGTGTAATGTCAAATATTGCTCGTTTACTCCATCGTAAAATTGCTGGTCAATCTAGACGAAGGCATAGTCTTGCAGCGTTCGATTACTGAATCAGCCCGTAAAATCACGACATGAAGATAAGTGATAATAATTAAAAATTATAGAGTTTTGTTCTGAATATACATGTTTGGTAGTTTTCAAAATTAAATAATTTCAACATTACTTATCCTAACCATTAACATATTTAGTTATGAAAACATTTAAATTAAAATTATATTCTCATATCGAGTCTATCATCATGCCATTACGTATTTTTGTGTCGCATGCATTATTACCTAGCATATATTAGGAGTTTTTTTCTTATTCAATCCTAAAATAGCAAATATATATTTCAAATTAATCATTTGTAAAATTATTTGTGCTACATGGAAAGTACATTTAGTCAACAGACAGGCTAAAAGCAAAACTCATAGATGAGATAGCGCTAGACGCGAGACGGCGCTGATGACCATAAGGATTACTTTTGACGGACATAATTAATGACCCGTCATAGGTGATTAATGACGGCTCTTATTTAAAAATAATAATTTTATTTTTGGCTAGTCTCATAATTTGCTAACCATGTCCTCTTAAAATCAGTTAGCACATATATTCCCAAACGCTATTCTCCCAAGTAACTCCTAGCCAACAGATAGTGGTATCCATACATACACATACATTCCAAAATTTCAATAAAGTTAGATATTCACAATCACATATTCACAATGCACATACATTCCTCACAATTAATTTCCTTTTTGACTCTCGAAGCCACAAAATTACCCAAAGCTAGAAATGGGATGTCCAGGTTGACAAGTTTTGTGATAGTGAGCTGATATCATAGGAGTGCTCCAATGATGTTTTTAAGTTGAATCTGTTCTAATTTATTGGATTATTTCAGAATTTCTTATGGTGATTTGGATAACATGCAAATCTATATAGAATATTATTTTATATGATACCAATATTCTCAATGGAAACTATTATTATTAGATATTATAGATCTAATTTAGCTATTCGTGCATGTTTGAAGATGGTGTATGATGACACAATATTTGTTGTCAACTTATTACAATTTATAATAATTTTTCAGACACCGTGCAAAAGATAGGGATATGTAGCAAAATAGCATATTTCAAAATATAGACACTGTGGATTGTAAATTATCGGTTTAATTTTAAATAAATTAATGGTTCAGATAAATTATAAATTGGGTAAGTGGTTTAAAAGTTATAGAAATTAATTTGAACTGAATATCTAACTGATTTTTATTTTAAACTGATAGCTTAATATAGAGAGAGGAGAGAAGTAGGCGGTAAAGGGGAGGGGAACAGGCGTACGTGCGTGCGCACAGGGAGGGGAGAGGAATACACGCATGGGGAGAAGGGGAGGTGCGGCTTAGGCCCCGATTTGTTTTAGATGAATCTAATCTTTAAGTTCAGAATATTGAATCTATCAATTTAAGTAAAAATCAAGTAATATTTTTTTCCTTAGATTTCTAAGATTCTCAAAAGAAGAGGAGTCCAGAGGGAAAGTGGAGAAGGAGGGGACGTGCGTGCGTGCATACGTACGTATGTATACGCGCCCGTAAAGGGCACACGGGAGGATGTGGACCTTGCTTTTTTTAATCAAAGGTTAATCTGTCTAACAACCCCTCTAACATTGGGCCAACTAGTTAGTTACTTACGTGGAAGATGCGGAAGATTAATGAAATGGCCTAAAATACTAATCCACCAATTTAGGCGGAAACAGTTGGTTAGACATTTTTTTCTCAAAATTTTTATTACTTTCTCTAATTTATTAAAGCTATACGTGAGGACATTGCCTTTTTAAGGAAGGATTAATCTTGTCTAACAGCTTCTAACATTGAACCCACCTAGTTACTTACGTGGAAGATGTGAAAGATTAATCTAATGGTGTAAAATAATGGACCCACCAAAAACGGATTTTTAGGACATTCTCTAATCTATTAGAACAGCACGTGATGGCTTAGAACTATTTGTAGTAATGCCATGTGGGGGTTTAGGATGTTTGTAAACGTTAGTATGAATGAAAACGGAATAGATTCGGACGGATAGTTGTTATTAAATATCCTAAACCAGATCTGAAGTGGGCGCCGTAGACGCAGAGTGAATTATTTCGGATGCCAAAAATGGTGTGGAGTTAGTGTGGATTCGGTTTGAAAACAAATTAAAATTTTCGGATATTACAATCAATATAAATATAATAATCAATAAAGATCCATCATAATAACTATATCCTTCTAAACAATATGAATACATGATGTACATAGTATAAAAACGCAGCTCCATATGCGTGAAATGAGACAATGAGAGCCTCGGAGTAAGAACTCTAGGTTAATTGAGAATTGAGCCATTGGATGTACCAACTCAGTGGTGAACCAAGAACAAAAATCACCGGCAGTCCTATACATATCATAACATGTATATTATGTATATTACTATAATTTTGAACTAGTTATGTAGTTAGTATAGGCTAAAACAACTAAAGATTAAAACTCTATCAAGTGTTATGTGACCCTAAGTAGCATAAAGTAGAAATGCCCCTGGACTAGGCTCAGAAATAGTTGTGGTCGATGTCAGTTGATAAAGTTGATATAACATGGCTCATGGTGAATGAATACAGTACAGTATAGGGAGATCTTTGTAATGGGATATATAAGTGTTAACGTCAAAATTTAGAAACCTAGTGAAGGGTTGGAAAAAAATTAGCTGAAGTAAAAGAAGAGTCTGGTTGCTACAGAAAGGAAGTCGATCGGATGAAGCAGGGAGAGATTCGGTCCAACAAAAAAAGATTATCTATATGAGACCGAATTTGAGGAGCCGTGGTATTCACGGTAAGATATTTTATCTATATAAATCGTATCTTATATAAGAAGATTTAGTTACTTTAGTTAACTTCCTTTTAGATATTTTCTTTTATATTTTTAGTAGATAACATCCGATAGTTGTTGTAACCACGTTGGACTCTGTAATATCAGGATATAAATATAGACCCCTGGACACTTATAATTGAAATCAACACATCTTTCAATCAATACTACTTCAGCGCATCGCCACCCTAGTTTATCTAGGTTTTTACCGGCGCGGTCTGGCTCTCAACGTGGGGCTGCATCGATTAACTTCGATCTCAAGCGAAGGAGTAAGTCCTACCACTATCCTGATCACTCTGTTTAAGGCTGCATCGTTTAGGTTTGACCTCTTAGGCCGATCGGATGTATTGTATCACGTCCGTGCAGAGTCTATCGACCTATCAAGCTCTCTCCATCGTCGTCAGTCTCGTGTTGTATCGGTTAGATTCAACCTATGAGGTTACCAACGGTAGATTGAGTTTTAGGCATATAGGTCTCTGTACGACGTTTCATTGGAGTATTAGTCGATGAATTATCTATACCCTAAGCACCACGCCTAGCGTATCGGCTCCTCGACCGATACGCATCAGTCTTTAGAGACTTCCCTCGAGCGCCACCCCAAGAGCATGTCTTCAGAGGGACGTCCTCCTATCAGTTCAGCTAGCCGATGGGTTCGCTTCGCCCTTGTTATATCCGAAGCGGCATTGATTTTACAGTCAGTGTGTCTTTTATTCTATTTCTTGCTAGCTCACATATGCCTTCATTGGCTTTTCAGCCGATAAACAACCGCTACACCTTCCATCAACTACTAGGAGAGATCATGCGCGCTTTACTTTTAATACCTTTCGGTGCCTCCATCGGCTCTGCGGCCGATAGACCAGGATCTCGCTTTCACCACACTTGGAGCCATCATATCCTTCGTCGACATCTATCCACGCCTTCATCGACTCCCTAGCCAATAAAAGAGTATCCCAATATCTATCACCGACCAACCGATAACAGGAGCCATCCAGACGCGGCCGATGACCACCTCGATCCTATCGGTGGCTAGCCGATAGCGAGAGCTCGTATCAGCCCATCGTCCGACTGACCCGTTTGTCTCACCTTCTTGTCAATTACAAGGTCAAATTAACTGGCACGCTCGCACCCGCACTATCGCACCGGAGCCAGACCTCACAGGCCTCGGCGCGCGTACCTCGAGCCTTAAGTGCTTTTTGTCGAATTCTTTTTGTTTTTATTTTTAAACACCAAATCATATTTTTTAAAGGTTTATCAATGAGTTCATCAAGGGGAGATTGTGAAATCATTGTCATTATTAATATTTTGTGATGAATAATTGGTTTTGCAAATAATTTATTTAATAAAAATTAGTTTTGAAATGTTTCTGGTGTTAGTGTATACGACTAATGTGGGTTAGATTATGTTATCTGTAGCTAGAATAGTTATTTTGTCTATTTAAGTGCAATGACTTAAAAGATCAATCTTGACCAATAACAATGACTAGGATAATGCTCAAAAAGAGCTAAGGTCTACATGATCAGAATGCCATGTAGTAAGATTAGACTAGAGGTCAAGACTAATCTTAAGGGTAGTCGAGGTCAAGAATGTACGGTGATAAAATTAAACATAAAATGACTCATAGTGGATGGATATAATATGGGGAGATCTTCGTAACAGTATATATATATATATGTAAGTGTTGGAAAAATCACATAGAAATTTAGAGTGAATAAGAAAGAAAGAGAGGTATGCTACAATGCTACCTACAATAATCGGAGATACAGCTACAGTTTAAATGAAAATTTACGCTTTATAAATAAATTGTATTTCTTCCTTACGGCTATATGTCTTATCTTTATTTAAAAACTTTATAATAAGTGGATATTGTTTCAATTAAAGAAAGGTCAGATTTTATCTATTATCTAAATATCACCCTGCAACTTATTGATGGAGCAACCAAATCCATCGATACACAACAGTTGCCCGCTCGGGCACAAATTAATGCATCTTGCCTTACTACAGTAGCCTTTC
This sequence comes from Oryza coarctata, assembly GCA_030770085.1. Classification (NCBI taxonomy): domain Eukaryota; kingdom Viridiplantae; phylum Streptophyta; class Magnoliopsida; order Poales; family Poaceae; genus Oryza; species Oryza coarctata. The sequence continues at coordinate 13,010,949 of CM061482.1, read as the reverse complement.
ATTTTTATTTATGGCTGATAAATCACAAACGGTTCACAGTGGTGAACCGTTATAGGGCATTGAATCACTAGTGGTTGGAGAACCGTTATAGTTTGAGCATCCTAATCACTGAACATTATTGTACTCTAACGATTCAAAGACCTGTTAGAGATATTGAACTGTTACTATTGAGCCTTGAGCCTTTCTGTAGTAGTGGCAGCCATAGCTGCCAAGGATGGGGAACTGCAGGCAGTTGAAGAGAAGAGGGTTGAAAAAGGTTGAAGAAGAGATAAAGGGCAAATTGGTTATTTCATAGCCCCGTTTAATATAGTGCTAACTATATGATGACGCAAGTGATATAAAAGGGAGCACAAGTTTAGAAAAATGGCATATGTCAAATTTCGAGTGACTTAAAAGGAACCTACGATCACATTGTAACACCCTGAGAAAAATTTAAATTTTGAGCCAATGATTTTAAAAATTCCACCATGTTGATCCTTTATTTGCAATCTTTGAAAATTTGTGTTCTAGAATGTAGTCTTTAAATCTAAAAAGTCAATTTCAAAAATCCTTTCCTTTTGTTCAATGTTTTTATTCAAATGTTTTAACCTCAAACCCTTCCTTTTTTACATTGATATTCCATTATTTAAATTTATTGAACTTCAAACTTTTCTTACTTCCATCAACTTCTAGAAATACCATAAATTTCTGCAGTACACTCCTTCCTTGCTAAATTCCAAACTATTCTTTCCAATGAAAACAATTTAATCTCAATTTTTAAATTGTGACCTTTTCTTCAATTTGGAGTATCTTGATTCGAATTTTATATTAAAAAATTTTCTCAAACTTCTATCGTCCCCCAAACAAGATCCAAGAATTCCATACCATACCCTCCGGTACGAAATTTCAACTCTAGTCCTTCCAATTTATCCCAAATCTAAAACCATCTTTCAAATTTAAATTCCTTTTGAAATTTAAAACCGCATGAAAGCCCCCTCCTTTTGCCCAAATTAAATCCTAAATGTTCGTGGAAATTGAAAATCGGCACTATTCATCTTCCAAGTGCTTGATTGGGGTCTAAGCCCACTGCACCGGCCCAATTCCCATCCTAAATCCTTGGGCCAGCTCATCCTACCTCCATGGCTCCACCTATGCCCAAAACTGACCAAGATCTGGCCATTGGCAGCCCGGCAGCCCAGCCTCGCGGCGCCTCTGGCACGACCGAACTCTGGTAATGCGTGTGGGCACAGCTTGATCGCAAAGCTTGCTACCCGCGGCTGCCTCGCCTAGCCGCGCGGTCTTGCTTGTATCTCCCGGTCATTCTTCAATCAGAGTGGTCGCGTGAGGCGTGAGGCGTGAGGCGTGAGCCTATCTATAACATTCAACGCCCTGCTCGTCGCATGCGCCGACCTCGTCTCTGCGAGACTGCCTGCTTACCGCACTCGTCTAGCTGCTCCGTACCAACGTATAAGGATTTCTAGAGTTCCATACAGGTATTAAAAAACATTAGGGGAAGTGGTTCTCGGGCAGGTAGCGTGGCTGCCCGGGCTCATTGCTGCCATGCACCTCCACTACAAATTAATTCGTCAGAAAATGCTTTTAACTACCCTCCCAGGCTCAATATGTAAGTCGAAAATGATTTTTTGAGGCAACATAGAGTTAGTTACCTAAAAAATATATTTATTAATTAAAATTCACATCTTCATAAATTTCATATAAAATTCATTCTGTAATTTCATACTCGAAATAGGCCGGATTATATATATATAGAAATTTTTAATTTAATTAATATATATAAGTGAATTATACACAAATATATATACACATCAACACTTAAAGTTATCACTTGGTTTTCAAAACAATCAAATTACAATTTATAATAACTACAGAATGTTTCACTCTATTTATAGCTCTTCTGTTACGTGAAATGCCAAATCTTATGCTGAATAAAATGACAAAAATCATGTATCATGTTCTCAATTTCTCGAGTATATTATCTCTATTATTGATTCTAGCTATTTAAGCTTAATACATGTAGATGTAGAATCTTTAAATGCGTATATTAGCTTACATTTTAGGGTTACTGTAGTACCGTCCATTAGACTTAAGATATTGACAGATATAATAACCGTATAATATGCTATACGACGATTGCTTGTGTCACTTTACGAATGATATAAAAATAATATATGTTAGTTTGTTATGTGTATACACATAAAAAATATGCATTATATTATACTGACAATTGTTTATCACCAGGAATTTTTTTCTTTATGTCTCAACTACTCCATCATTCGCATAGTAGTAGTGGAAAGTAGGGAAAAATCAAAAGATCGGCATTGATCAATGTTGATGGAATTAATTAATGACTTGCTAATCTAAAATGTTGATAAAAAATGATATTGTTCCTATTAGATATCTATTGGGTCTATTACAATAATGTAATTAGAAGAATATATCATGAAATAGATATAACAGTCTCTACATATTAATGTTAGTAATTATTGTTTATGTATAACGACTATGTTAAATATCGAACTTACCTGGTGTTATGCAGTGGCATTATGCATGTTTTGTTCGTTATGATTACCATCGCACGATCTATGTAGATGTCCATATTCATCTTCTTTTTAATTTATAGTTTTCGAATGTATTTCAATCTCTTCTTCTAAGACTTGTCCTTTAACACATTATAATCTTTTTTTATATAGACGGTATGTACTAGTCTTAACATTCATAGTGGGTTAGGGTAGACGACCAATTTATTCAACTTCATTATCATGTTATATTGTATCCTAAAAAATTAGAGCGGCTCCAATTAGTTACTGATTAGAGAATGATTTAATAACAGTAAGATCAATATATATTAACTTATATGCACTGCATGCCAATGAGATTGATGTTAAGTTTTTCTCGGTGGTCCATTGCATGTATGTCTCAAAAATCAATTAAAACCATGCTTCCATCATTCATAAAGAGTTTCTTCGATGTCTAAACTATAATATAGGAGACGTCAAGTCTATTAGCTCTCATGTACCATTGGTGTCATCTCCTTATCTAAAATAGATCATCCTTAAGCATCCAAGATGGAAGGAAAGGTCATTCTCGAATTGCTCCGGCCCATCTACATTGGTGGAAACGAATCCTAGATTTGTTCTTATCGATCCTGATAAAGCTTAGGTTTTCCGCTCTATGTATGCATCGGACTCTGTGCTTAAATTCTCTCTTCTTGAAAATGAGTTTTCCATTCAACGCTCTTTGTTATTGTCTTTTGCCTTGTGGAGATGGGGTTTGATTTTGCGTGGCACCAGAGGTTTCAGAGAGGCTTCTTGTGGAGAAGACACTTCTTGGACTTAAGAGATACTTGTTTCAATAGGAGCTCATGCAAGATTTACCGGAGAAGACAGAGGTGTTAGTATCCTTGCAAAAGGTTGTCGTGGTGGTGTACAAGAGAGCTAGCCTACAAAGAATATGTCTTCCACCTCTAGGAGAGGATTTACCAACGAAGATTGACTATATCTCTTCTATACCAAAGAATGATCTGATTGACCACATCTCCAATATATTTGATGTCCTCGTTTGTTAGAATGTTAATATCGTACATTGCTTGATTTTTGATGACATTTATCACTACAAGCTTAGCATAATCCTCTAGGACTAGCTAGCAGTGAAAAACGTGGCCCAACATTGCCCTTCCCCTCGCAACCTCTATAGTTCGATTTGTCCTTCCAATGGAGACATAAAGCATGCATTGAGTATCTTCTCATATGTCATCAATAGGAAATTTTAAGGTAGGAGTAGATCCGACGCTCATCAACACTATGACTGGATCTGTTTGTGGCAACTGCGATAAAAGCTAGTCACCGCTTATCTCTATCTAGAGTTATAGTTGGGAAATAGTTTTGGAACTGCACTTGCCACAAACCTCACCATTTCTTTGGCTACCATTAGCCATACTGTTTCTTCTAGTGTTTCCTTGAAACGATCATGCTTCTTATAGATAGGTGCATATTGTATAAACCCATATCTCTAGTTTATCTTAGATGATATGTCACGGATGCGGCCACCATGTTTGGGGTTGCCTGACGCAATAGTCAGCTGGTCCCTCTCCCCAATAGGCTTGAAAGTGATAGATTTCTTCACCTCTGCCATATCCTTTATCTTATTAGCAGCTTCTTAGAGGCCAGAGTCTAAAAATGCAATCTCTTCAAAGTTAGTGATCTCTATGGTTTGTGCATGCACCTAGTTCCTGCTTTGTTATCATAGTTCTCTATTGGTACGGTTTTCCATTACGCTCTCAAGTCATCATCAGTCTTTTTTCATTTCTCGGCCTTTCTAGCATAGCCACTCGAGCCCAGACGATGGTGAAACCTATTTTTCTTCATGAGTCGTGAGTTCTACCATCTTCTTACTCAACACCATCTTTTCTGGTGTTTTCATATTCACGACAAACTAGTTCCACTGGGCGGGTATGATGATTTTCTCAAACTTTAGGCTCAGTCCCCTCTATACGTATTTTGTATTAAGGTTTGACTTCCAATTACGTTATATTCTAAAGGGTGACTATTTTGTCTCTTTCTCAGTTTTTTCAAGAAATATGATTCTTTTATTCAACTCATCCCATAGGTAATTTTTTGTCCCGCTACAACTAGTTCTCAATTATCAATTAATATTGGGACATGCTACTTAACAATGGCCCCATATTGGTTTTGCCACTTAATAACTACTTCACGAGAATCTGTTAACAACAAAATTTAATAAGGCTCGTAGATAGGATTGAAGAATTGATTGGCATATGAAAATAGACCAATTGATATATGGAAAAATCCGATCGGACAAATGGGGATGAATTTGGTTTAAACAAAAATAGAAGATTATCTAAATGAGAATAGATCAGAGGAGTTGTGGAAGTCATGGTTTTGTATATATAAGTGGTAAAATTCAATAAATGGATTTCATTTTCGTATTTTCAAGGTCAATACGACACAACTTTGAACACCAAGTTTTCCCGCACAAATCTGGAAAAAGGTTAGATAGATGTAATATTATTAAATCATTTTCTATGATAAAACTTAGCTATATATCGTTTCATACGTGAAACCAACATTCCAAATAAACGCTGATTAACGACGTAATAATCCAAAACTCTACGTAGCCAACGGCCAAGCCTAAACTGATGCTCTTTTCGTGTATGGACCCAAATTGGCCCGCCCCACCACCAGAAATGGAGGGAAAACAAGAGAAAAAGGGAGGGGGAAAAATTTCCCTAGAAAACCAACCGGCGCCGAGCAAGCGAGCTTCCCGAGAGAGAGAGAGAGATCACCATTCACCACAGGCAACGTAGAAACCCTCACCCCACTCTACCAGCCGGCGGCTGTCGATGCCATCGTCGATGGAGCCCCCCGCCCCCCCGATCGCGGTGCGGCGCCGCGCGACTCCTCCTCGTCGCCTCCCTCGAGTTCTACAGGTGGCATGGCCTTATCGGCACAAAGGCAGGCTGGCTCGTCTAGCCTAAACGAAAGGCAGCCAGCCATCCATCGGCTTCGCCGACTACCCCGGCTTGGCCGGCGACTAAGGTAGAAGGGCAATGAGGTGTACAGGCTAGCAAGCCGCCGGCTTCTTCGGCTGCCCCGGCTCATCCGGCAACGAAGGCAGAAGGGCGGCTCACTCAGCAGCAGGCATAGCCCTTGACACCGACCTTTACAGCCTCGGCTGGTGTCCTGTTGGCTCAGCAGTGGGCGGCAGCAGCAGGGCAGTCCGCTGGGCAGCCTGGCCGAGCGAAGGCACATCCCCCTGCTGCTATCGGTTCTCCCTCGTCGGCAGCCTTGGCAAGGAAGAATGATGAGTTTTTACAACAGCCTGTTCCTTCGCCGAGGTCCAAAGTACTCGCCGCAATGGTCGTTCTAACACCGAAAAGAATGATGGCACTGCTGCGGCTGATGATGACTCGCTACTAAAGCCTATGAAATGGGCAGCGGCTCACAATTTGGATCTGAGAATTTTATGGGACTCTGTCACTTCCTTCTTAGAAGATGAAATGCCGGATACTAGTCATGTCCTCTAGTACCAAGCCATTCCTCCTAGCTCCCACAATGCTTCTATTTTCTAATAAATAGAGGACAATATAGGTTTTCTCACGTTGCTCTCTCTCTATTTATCTTACTTTTCTCTACTCTATCCGGCAATGGTAGACTCACCTTAGCAGTCGCAGCATATCACCACTAGTGAGGAAGAGGAGAAGGAGAAGGACATCTCGAGCAGCTCTTTTGGCAACACCTCCTCATCATTGCTATCACCAACACTAGGCGAAATGTCTCGCAATGAAGCCAACAGCAACATCAAGTGGTGGTATAGGTAAGAGCCGAAGAAGGGCTCTAGCTTCAATGACAATTACGCCGATGACAAGGAGGAGGGATGCAAAGGCAAACATGGAAGAAGAGCCTCCTGAGGAACACGAGGAGGTCGAGGTCGAGGAGGGCCTCGATCACCATGGATGCGGTGGCCGTAGTGACCTACATAGCTATGGCACCGGAGGAGGTCCTAACGTGGACAAGGCACAAAGGGTGGTCTCTAGGGTGGTCGTGGTGCCACAAGCAGGCTACAACACAGCTGTGGTGCTGCAGGACAAGGCAGAGGTCAACTATCAATAGGAGTGGAAGATGCTTTGGCATAAGCGGAGGCAGAGGAGAAGGTAGGGGACTTGCCCATAGCGTCGGGTCTAGGACAGGAGCAGCCACCAGCGCCCTAGCACCGGCACCAAACTCCTACCATGGCATGGGGTTGGCTGTGAGTGCTTGCTCGATGATAGTGATGAAGCTAGCGTGGAAGAAAAGGCCCTACCACAACCAATTTAGTTTTTGTAGGGTAATATTTTGTTTAGTTAGTATAGGTGCACAGTGTCAAGTAGATCCAATTAGAAATATAAGTTATATATTTTATAGCAACTAAATCTTTTATGTAAATTAATATATGTTATATATTTTATCTCGTATAATATAGTATCTTACGTTGTTTAACTTAGAAATATAAATTCTAAGTGGACACATAGAAATGTTGCTTCTCGCTAACATGTGGTCTAAAAAAATTTTTAGGCAACTCATGTAATCAAACGTCTTTAGAGATAATTTTTATATTATTTTAAAAAAATTATAGAAAAATAATACGAAGGTCAATTGAGATTTAAAAAGCTTCACAGTGATCCGTACTTTATTTCCTACAATTTGATTAGGTCAATCCCTTTGAAACTACTCAATTTTGTATAGATTCTCACTAATGATATCAAACAAACTGAGATGAAATGATAGGTAATGTAACAAATAGTGAGTGACCCTTACAACACAATAATTTTAAGGTTGAAGATACCTAACCAAACTGAAATCCGACTATATACATATGTCGCTTATCTCCATTAGACTCCATATGAATTTACAAAAAATATTAATTTATTACTGTGGGTGGCGCATGCAAAAATATAAATATTTATTTGAATTTACAAAAACAATTTTTATGGGTTGCTTGTTGTTTTGTCCACCCGTATAAATATTTTGAACTAAGGATTATGTTTTCGAGGATGGCGCATGCTTTCAACCGCCTACAAAAATGCTTTTCACGGGTGGTTTAGTTGTGTCACCACATGCATAAATTATTTAGATATAGAAATAGATCAAAGTGGTTAATAACTCTTCATCCTAGGGCGGTAGTGGAGTCCAAAATCGCCAGCGCTGCCATTGCCTACTTGATCCACCACTATTATTGTTGCCCACTAGATCTCCACTTCTTTTGCACCGTCATTGCCCACCTGGCCTATCGGTGCCACTGTTTGTCGCACAGTCCACAAAAAACATCTAGGTACAACGTCTTGCTTACTGCTATCACCGAAGTTTCTTACTAGCTTGTATAAGGACATTTGCTTAAGCAAGCTTGATTGTTGCTCTGCAAAAAGCAAGTTTGCTCATTCCTTATTGGCGTTTCAACAGATCTACATGGTTTCTAGACTAGGGTTTAGGGTTTTGACAAGTAGTAGCTTGTATGCAATGTTAGTTAGTTGATTATTTTGTCAAACTTTCATATAATACATTTCAACGTGGCTTGGACTATTTAGTGTATATACTAACTGACTAAGATATGGCGATATGTTATTGACGTGGTATTGGGTCATTTTTGTTAACTGTATGATAGCTTGTATATAATGTTAGGGTATTATTTTGTCAAAGTATTACATAAAAGTCGTGTCAACAACATCTTCATATAGTTTGGATGGTATAGTGTCTACACTAATAGATTATGACATTGGGAGATGTCGTTGATATTGAATTTTGTCATTTTTTTGACAATATTAGTTGATTAATTTATCAAATTATCACATATTGTAGATATGATACACTAAGAAAATTACATATTATCTATCTGTTTTGTTTGCTTTATAGAATGGTACTCCTGTACAAAGCCACCCACCCCGTAGCTTACTAGGTAAAGACCACCAATTGCCTCCACTCCCAAACACAAGAAACCCAAGTGTCAAAATATAAATCAAATTATGAATCAATGTCAAATTAGAAATCATTTTATAATGCATGGTTTCACATTATATCTCTTATAGCATATTGACTTTCTATGATAGTTAAAACATGTATGTAACAAAGCATATATTAGTTATCCTAAGTGCTAGACATAAATTACCAATGACGATATATATATAAGGTGTATATTATCATTGATCCGATTGATGTGTGAGTCACGAGAAGAGTGTGGATATGTGTCCTTGGTAGATACTGTCAGGAATAAAGTGATCTAATCTTCTCTGATTTTAGTTCTTTTAAACTTAAACATAACAATGATGTATTATTTATGTCTCTCAATCTTTCCAACACCCATCCAATTGAAATGATACATAATCTCATAATTTCTAGTTGCATTCTTTTCAATTGTATTGATACAAATATGAAGCTCCTAGGTGCTAACGAAAGCTAGCTTATAATATATCTTACTTGAACTCATGAATGAGTGTAGATATATATTTAGTACATCTTTTTTTAGAGGTAAACCAATTCAAAATCTTTGGATATGTAATGGATCGGTATATTGATAAAAAAAAGTACTTACATACATACCTATATTAATTATTGTTGAGAATCTATTTATAATTGACATCTAATATAGTAATTACACTATATCTCATAAGCTGCTAGGGGTGGAGAATAAATTGGTATGGCTTTCATCTGGTGTACGTTAATATGTATTTTTCTTTCAAATATTGATGTATTAGCTTAATTAGTACTACTACCTCTTTATCTATATGAATGGTTATCTATATGAATGTTCGGTGAATATGATTATGGCTGTAAATTTGTAATGTATTGATATCTATATATGCTGATAAAAACTATGATAATGTTTTGTATGGATATATATTGATGCATATCAATTGGATTTTTTATTTTTAGTTTTAGTTTTAGTTGTAATACAATAACATAGGAGGTTTATAAGTAAGATTCACCCATAAAAAGAGTTTTTCCTGACATATTTCTTGAGTAACAACCCGTGCCAAACATATATTTTATAGGAAGAGATTGAAGATATTCACATGCAAAAATATATTTTTTCCGAACAGTTCTCGATACACTTTAATAAAACCTAGTTTCTATCTATCGTGGGTTAAAAAACGCATGTGTAAACGATTTATAAGCTGACTGGAGTTTTGTATAGTAGTGCATAAGCCGAAGTGCGGAAGAAGATCGATGAGAACCGATCTACCTGCCTCCCTCCTTGCCCAGCTACACAAGGCCCGTAACTTCCACCATATGCCTAATTTGTTAGATCGGAGAGGCTCACGGCTGCGCACGGAAGGCGATGAGACTCATTCGATTTGGGCTAGACCTGGGGATCGGATCATAGTAGCGGCATGGAAAGCTGGGCAACCACGACTGCTAGAGAGGCTGACCGGCGGAGACGAGGAGTGACTGGCCGGTGGGATCTCAGCAGGCAGGTCCTCGTTGCTGAGCGAGACCCGTGGCTTCGTGGGCGCAGGTACTCCTCGTCGTTTTTCTTTTCTTCGGTAAAAACCCAAGCCAAAAAAACCGAGCCGATGTACATCGGTTTCCTAAGACTCGGTTTTTATTATTGTACAATTCTTTTCGGTCAGTATTTCACAAAAACAAAAGTTAGGATAAACCAAAGAAGCCGACCCGATAAAACCAGAAAAATGGAGTGCCCAGCCCTATCCTTCATCGCATACACTCTTTCATGCCTATGCAGGATGCTGCTCGTGCCGCCTGTGCATCTCGTTGTTTTCTGCGTTCTTGGAGATTCCACCCCAAGCTCAACCTTAATGTTCACACACTAGGCATAGATAAGGACGCGCATAGCGATGATGAAATAACAAGGGACTTCTTCAGTAGAGTCGACCACATTATGCTGAATCATGCTGGAACAGGAGTGAAGATGTTTAAACTTTCATCCTACCCTTGTTCCATTCTGCATCCTAGTCATGTCGACCGCTGGCTTCAAATTGCGGTTGCACCAGGAATCAAGAATTTGAACTAGAAAATGTCCCGAGACAGCAAGATGGATTATGACTTCCCGTGCTCACTTTTATCAAGTGAGAGAGCAAGCTCAATTCAGTCTTTTTTACTGGGTGAGTGTTCTTTCCACCCTGTGGTACAGATTGGTCAGATGAGTAGCTTTTCAAGATTACATTTAAGATTAGTAAACATTACTGAGGAGGAACTAAGTGGTTTTTTGTCCAGTCCTTGGATTTGCAGAGATTGTTACTTTCAAACTGTCGTAATATTGCTGTCCTGAAGATATCTCATCTGCTGGAGCTTAGTTACCAGGAAGTATTAGGTTGTAAAATATTGGAGGTGATTTATAGTAGTGCGCCGAAGCTCTCTACTTTCATAAATGCTGGACCCCCAATGCAAATCTCACTTGGAGATGCATTACATGTCAGTAAAATGCAAATGATTTGTCATAGAAAACCTGACATTCTACATTATGGTAGTAGGAAGCTTCCAGCCATTGCGCCAAACCTCAAGAAACTTTATCTATCAACATGCAATGAGGTCAATTTCAGCCTTACTTATTAACTCATACTTATTAACTCAATTGTCTTCCTCTCATCAGTCAATACATCATAAAAATATGTTATATCACTAGATAATTGCACTGTGTGCTTAATTAATTTTTGTGGCTTCTTTTTCTTCAGACGGTCAATACACCAAAGGCGCTTGGCAAATTCCTCCAGCTCAAGCAGGGGCGGACCCATATAGTACATGGGTATTCCAGTGAATACCCAAAAAAATTCTGAAAAAATTCGATATATATATATAGGTATATTACATGTATATGTACTCGGTTGGGCCTAATATTTTATCTTCGAACTTATAATGTGGTTAAATTCTTGAGATTACTGTAATGTAACCTATTTGTGCTTGATATATGTTACTATTGCATTTTAATGCGTAACATCTTGAGTTTTTTTGTTTTACATAAAACATTTTATTTGTAACTGTCAATACACTACCGTGAAATCCTGTGTCCGCCACTGAGCTCAAGTGCTTGGAGATACTGCTGGTTACACCAAATTTGTCCCCAGGCTAAGATTTTTGTTCTCTGGTTTCCTTCATTGATGCTTCTCCTGTCTTGGAGACTTTCATCCTGCGTGTAAGTTATCATTTATCTCCCAAAAAGCTTTCTATAATGAAACCTCCAATTAGCATTTATCATTAAGTAACACTTATGTTCAAGTTTTTATTGTTTTGTCTTAAATAATTATTTGTTGTGAAGTTTCATGCATATGCTTTTTGTTATTTCTTGAATTATACAAATGTAGCATTTCTTTGTTCTGCAAATGATGCAACTGATTATATGATAAAGATTGACATTATTGATGGCTTTCATAAACTCTCTGCAAGTAAATTATTTGCCTTGATCACTATCCTATTCTGATGACTTGTTAAAAAAATAGCTAAATAAAAGATGGCGAGAATTAAAAAAGCGGGCATTGACGTAATCCTTTGCAAATTGAACTGCCAACTATAAGACATGATTCGATCCTCGAAGATTTGAATGGTGATTCCTTGCATCCAACGTGTGTTTCGGAATACCGCCATCACAATCTCAAGAGCATAATGATAACCGGATTTTGCTCTGCAAAGAGCATGATCGATCTTACCAACCACATTCTTGAGAAGACATCGTCTCTAGAGTATCTTACATTACACATCACCCGTGGCTAATTGACAAATTAATGTCTTGCAATGAGCAAGGAAGGTCTCTTAGAAGCTGAGAGAGCTCGCCTTGCTATTAGAATATATGTTGAGGGAAGAATACCCTCAAGTGTTAACTAAAGGTTATTGAGCCATGCAGTAAGTGCACGATTTGTCTATAGAGAAGTGTTTTTTTTACCAGTTGCAAATACCTTGTTCTCGTGTATTTCTGCATAGCAACAAGGTTGTAAATTTATATATTGAAGCGATGGAAACCTATTTAAAGTTCTGAGACGCTTCTAGCCACAGTATAATGCAATGCTAGTTAGCATACAATTGAATTATATAGGGATAGGGAGTTGTGACATATACTATTAATTTTACAGCGTAAGAGCATCATCAACATATTTTCAAAAATCCATACCTAAAATTCTGTTTTTAGGATTGCTAATCAGATTTTGAGATGTGAATAAATTCTTCTTTCTAAGATTTCTAAAAATTACCTCTGATAATAAAAAGTGGGTCCATCCTAAACTATCGCTCCTGCCACGCTCTGAAGAGAGAAAAAGATGGGGAAAGGGATTCCAATTCTTAGGAAGAGCTAAGGGACTTTCGAACGTTCGGTTGTCACCTGATGATAAGGTTATCTGCTAACCAATTTTGTGATGACGTGATAATTCTTGTCAGCTTCTTTATTATAGACTCATTAACAATGGGACATCACAATGGAGAATAAAGTCGATGATTTGCCGCTAAGGATTGCCACGTTGATTACGCTAGCTGTCATTCCGTGAAGGTGACATGTGAAGCTATCCGAATCAATGACATAAGCATTGCCCCTTTGATTACGTCATCGTTCCATGGCAATAACACATGAGAGATCGCAATAGGGAGTACTCGGCTGCCTCTGGCCTATAAGATTTTCTTCCAAATAATGATATGGGCTCATTACGGCAAGTTTCTTTGAAAGATGAAAGCATGGGAGAAATGCAAGTTCTTGAGGTCCCTAGCGATCCGTGACAGCTGTCTTACAGCTAACCTTGCGTGACGAGGGTGGCCGTATGATCAAGTTTTTGCTCTCCCTGAAACATGTCATCATTTTTTTCATCAGCTGCGACTTTACAAATCAAGCGTGAGATCGTGCTAGTGCCCGTTTAACCTCTGATCCCACCCCAGATGGATCAATGGGCCTAGCGTCCTGATGGCACTCATCTTGTAAGCACGTGCATTAATTGCAACACAGGGTGTTTGATGTGGCTGTTGTCTTTGATCTCTTGGATGATTTGAAAAGAGAGAAACACGTGCATCTTCGAAGGGGTTTGTCAAACAATCACCGAAGTCGTTGAGAGTATTTTGGAGGAATGGTGGGCATCGCGGGCTGCATGATTGGAAGGTGCTGTCATTGAGGACTTAGATTTAGCGCCTTAATGCTCGGGTAAAGCATAATGTTGCTCTGCTCCTAATGAGCCCAAAAGTGTTTTTATCAAGACTTGTCTTGGTAGAGAACATCTATCCTGCTTCTAGTAATATTATTTTCTCTCACTATCTTAATAAAAGTTGTCCGGGACTCGTTTCGCCGCTGACCCGGCAGGGAAAAAAACATGTGAGATCTAAATCAATGGCATATGGACCAGGATGATAGACAATCGAAATTCATTTTGTGGAGAGGCAAAATATACCAAAAAAATGGAACAAAAATATGTAGAAATTTGTAGGTCTAGAGTGCACTGCTACTCTTGCTTCCCCTTCTAACGGTAGAGAAGATCAATAGCCAATTGGGCAGAGGTCATCACAGCATCAGCATGCCAAGTGGCACTCCCGTCCAGAGGAAAGGGATAGCGAGCGAGGGGACGCCATGGGCGCCACGCATGCAGCTTCCACAGTCCACACTGCCCCCAGCCCACTCGCCCACACCCCAAGCCGCGCTCCCGGCTCCAGCTCACGCCACGCCACGCCGCGCGCGCCAGAGAAAAAGCGAGGGAAAAAGGAGCACTCACCAGTCATCTCCCGCTCCCTCTTATCCCCTCGCCCCGTCGCCCGCCGCCTCCTCTTCCTCCTCTTCCTCTCCACCTCGTCTATCCTCCTTCTCTCCTGGGATCTTGAGCTCGCCACGCGCCGCGCCGGCCGCCGGCCGCTCTTTTCTTGGACGGTTCTTGCTGCGGGTGCGGGGTACGGACGAGGTGAGTAGGTAGCTAGCGGTGATGGCCTTCCTGCAGCTGCAGGTGCTGCGCGCGCCCGCCGCGCCGCTCCAGTCGTCGTCGTTCTGCGGGCCGCTGTCGCTGCCGATGCCTGCGCCGGCGCGCCGCCGCGGCGCCAGGGCCACGGCGTCGACGGCGGAGAGGATCACGATGCGCTTCGGCGTCGCGTCCAAGCAGGCCTACATCTGCCGCGACTGCGGGTGAGCTGCTCCGCCGCGTCGATCAAACTGGATCCCATCTTGTTCTGCTCAATGCTGTGCGAAATTAGTGACGCCTTTTTGTGCTTATTGCAGGTACATATACAACGACAGGACTCCCTTCGACAAGCTGCCTGACAAGTACTTCTGCCCCGGTCAGAACGCCGCATCATCCCTGTGACCCTGTCTCCTGCAATTTGTAATTCATCATATGTAAATCAACAATTTTACAAGGTTTTTCATTCAAAAAAGAGAACAATTTTACAAGACGATTTCTCGCAAAGAAACAATATTAACTAGAAGATGTGGTTTTGGATGTGTCAGGTTTATACAGCTTAATTGAAATTACCAGCTGAGATTCTGTTTTGGGCTGTAGACTGTCAACCCATCATTCTGGTATTACTGGCACATATGTCACCGACATGTTTGCATACTTTGATTTTTTTTTTCTTACATATGGTGGTGGTGACACATTAGTCGTGTTCCATAATCCGTAGAGACTACCCAGAGTTTGCAATTCGCACTGCCTTACCCTGTTTTAAGGGAGATCAAACAAGAAAATTCTGAGCAATTTTAAACATGTAAACTATTTTAAGGATCACTCAGTGGCATACTGGCCTGTAGTTTCCGGATTTCAGAACAATCACATTAAGAGGTATGGTCTGCATTACTGAATTTCTTTTGTCTCTGCATTACTGATGCAGTTTGTGGAGCACCAAAGAGAAGGTTCAAGCCATACGAGCCTAAGGTGTCCAAGAACGCCAACACCACCGATGTTCGAAAGGCTAGGAAGGAACAACTAAAGAAGGATGAAGCCGTCGGGTAATCAAATTTTCATAAATACAGAAGAAAAATTACAAGTTGTCAAATTAAATTTGAGCTGCTAATGTATGACTTGTGCATTCAATTTTCATATGTAAACAAAATTAGAGCACATGAATTTCATAGAAATTAGTCCAATTTCAGCTAAACTAGTAAAATATCCTGTGTTCCAAACAAGTCCTTAAATTCATGGTGAATGAGTTAATTAAGTTAACAAAACCTTTGTTGCTTAATTTGCAGGCAAGCATTGCCTATTGGTATTGCCGTTGGGATACTTGCATTGGCTGGCCTGTTCTTCTACTTGAACAGCGTCTACTAGATGGAAAAACATAAAAGACGATCCACTGCAGTGGGAAAGCATCAAGATTCTTTTAAATTTTGCCTTTTCAAACGTGCTGTTATATACTGCTAGGATCTCCATGGCAAGTTTCTGTATTGGAGAAGAAACAACACTTTTTTGGGTGAAGATATCCATCCCCTATATTATTGACAACAAACGGGCTTCTCATTGTGCTGCATCATCGGCAAATTAAAGCATATTTTGATCATCCTAGATGAAAAGCACACCCATCTGACACCAAAAGATTCAAACTCAAACTTGAAATGCCTCTTGGCTAAGAATAATCCCTAAAAAAAGAGGCCAACTGCCCAGTTATTTGTGTTAATGTTCTTATCAGCACTTCCCCATTGTGAGAGATGGTTTAGAGGGGGATCAATCCACTATATTTTCTAGATTGATGACTACATTTACCCAAAGTGCCATGTATTTTGAGGTCTAAACAAATGAGAAACAATTGCCAAAATTCTCACTCTCTTTGCCCTAAGATTTTATTATCCTAAAGTTTCAGACATACGGTAGCTCTTTTTTTTAACGAGACGGCACTTAGAGTAGCTTGTAAGTAGTGTTGTTGTTAGTAACATATTAGTCATGAATACAGTAAGACAGAAGTTTTGCTCAGAACGAAGTGCAAATTCTACAGTAGTTTCAGTTTCACTTCCTACACAAACACTATGAATTGATCTACCTTCAACTCGGAGCCTTCAGTTTTATTTCCTTAGTGAAACACAATTCCATCTTTAAAATCAGGCAATAAAAATTTATCGACTGCAAGAACCTGTAAGCAATGCAGGAGGAGAGTCGTCCTGGCCTCCTTGGAAGTGATCCCAAATCGGTTACCGCATTTTGCATAGTAATGGCGTCGTGATGCGGATGTCGGAGAGCATCTTGGAGATCGGGAATCGCGTACCGGGCAGCTCGGCGGCGGGCGGGAGGAGGAGGACGCACGCGGCCATGAGACGTCGCCGTCGACGCGGTGGACGAAGGCGGTAGCGGCGGCGAGAGGATGGGGACACGCGACGGCCTGGATAGTGGATAGTGATGGCGGCGGGGAGAGGTTGGACGCCGACGGCGACGAAGACGTGCGGCGACAGCGGCGGCGGCGGCGGCTTGCTAAGTGAAGGCGACGCCCCGTTACGGCCCATATAGCATGGGCCGCACGTGCACAGCGACCCGTTTAGGCCCATTTGAAACGGCCTGCACGTAGCACGCAATCCCATTTGGGCCCAACCAAAACGGTCGGACACATAGCCTGCAATCCCGTTCCAGCCGAACCCTAATAGGCTCCACGTGGACAGCAACCCCGTTCAGATCCAACTAGAACGCCCCGCACCCCATATATATGGGCACGCAGCCAAACCATATGGCCCAAACTAAACGTTTATTGCTAAAGCATGGGCTGAAATACATTAGGCCTTACCTTCGGCCCGGCCCGGCCCATAGTCAGCCTTTTCGTCGACCAATTCTAGAAGCTTTGCCCCGTGCACATCCTCACGTGTTAACGTGTTACGAATAACTTTTGGTATCTTTCCTTCTTCTCCTTAGCGCTTAATTAAGAGCTAATTAATCATTTAATTTAATAAAACTATCAAACATGTGATTAACGTGTTACGAAAGTTTTTTTCTAATAAATCAGTTTTAGAGATAAATCAGTTTTAGAGATAGGGGTGTCCGTCATTATACACAAAAATTATTGATAATAAAAAGATAGCCCCACCTCGTTAAAAAGGAATACGAGTGATTATGTTTTCT
This sequence comes from Oryza coarctata, assembly GCA_030770085.1. Taxonomy (NCBI): domain Eukaryota; kingdom Viridiplantae; phylum Streptophyta; class Magnoliopsida; order Poales; family Poaceae; genus Oryza; species Oryza coarctata. The sequence continues at coordinate 12,993,458 of CM061482.1, read as the reverse complement.
TATTTTTCATCATAGATATTATGTTTGTAGATTAATTTCTTGCTCATGAGATTAGCTTCTAGACTTTTGATATATATATATCAATTATTGCTTTGGATGAAAAATTAAAAAAACATGTATATAAACTTGGAGGCCTTTACGAGATCATTCGGCAGGGCTAAACCCTCATCATCGTGACCTCTCTCTTACTCATATCTCTCTTTGTTTCTCTCTCTGAGCCAACGCTACGTCGGGATCACCGTTGTTGATGTCTCAGTTCGCTCACCCGACTTGAAGCAAGCTGGCCATCGATCGTCATCACTATTGGGAATGGTGCCATCGTAGGAAACCTCCATCATCTAGGAGCCTAAAACCCTATGTGCCACCACTGCTAGTGCTAGATGTTGTCCATGAGGTCGCCACCACCGTTGAACCCTACCAACATCACCAAAAGGATGTGGTAGGGGACGATGGGTTGTTGGAGCCTGTGGATTGGATCGGCAACCGCCGAGATGCCTCGGCCAAATGTAGACTAGACATCGTTGCTAGGCCAAGCACCTGTTGAGATAGTTGTCATCGTCACCATTCCTTTTGGAGGACGTGTGGGTCATCGCGTAGCCCCCAACGAGCACAGCTGGGCCACCATCGTACCATGGTTGCTGCTTGACACTAAACCTCACCATTGTTGACCTCTGCTTAGTGATACCGATGGACCGACCAGAGCTCCTTGGTCAGATGCCACCTACCTCTCCCCTATCATCAATAGCTGATGGCCATCATTGCCGCTAAGCCCATGAGGCCACCACGGATGATGGGAGTGAGAAGGAAACCCTAATTCCCCCTTACCTCTCTCTTTCAGTCTCTCAAGCGGGCCAGCTAGGCTAGCCTGCATATTCTGTCCAATCGTTTTTTAACCCAATGACTCATCCCACACAATTAATAAAAGTAGTAGGACTTGAGTTTATGGATTTGACCCACTCGACATGAATGAGCCATGGATAGCGATCTAGCCCAATAAAATCGTGGCTGAATAGGTTTCAGTCCAACAACTTATTTATTTTACTAATAATTTATGTTTAAGTCCTAGATTGATTTTTATTTCAAAAGTTCATTTGAAACCTATAATTAACTACAATTATATTAATTTGTGTAAATGGCTATATTCTTACTGTTAGTTGATGTTATTAGTTGGTTTCTTACATGAGAGTCTCTAAGACTCCATAATAACCACGTATTGGTATTTGTTTTAAGCTTTTATTACTTTTTAACTTTTGATGTAACTCCAACGCTTCCATAAAATTTGCGTTGACATAGTTTAGTGACACCTTTGTTTGAATCAGTTTTTGGGCAATGATGTTTTTATATGGGAATAAAAGATATTATTTTAATGACATAAGGCCAATAATAATAAAAAATCAATAAATGTAACGAAACTTCTAAGAAAATACTAGTAATTATATTCGACTATGTTACATTGTATTATGACTTTGTTTTCATGCAAGTTAATCTGGCATTGGTTTTTTTTCATGTTAATAGGCCATATATGACACTGATCTTGCCAAGAAAGAGTTTTCCATCCTCCTTGTTAATAGAGGAATTACTAGGCTTAGGTCATAGACTATAAAATCTACCTTGTCTCGATGGAGCTATCTAATACCATCCATCGATAAAAGGCTGGTATAGCTCCACTTGTAGTGTCGAAGTAGGCAAAAGCTCTTGCGTTTATCAGAAAGCACATCCACGAGGATCTCAAGTACCTCGAGATTCGTGAGTCTTTCTACTTGTGAGAGGCCTTAAGGGAATGGTACACTGCAGACAAGACCGCCATTCTCCTAAAGGCTAGAGAAGACTAGGCTCGGCTTCAGTTCTATGATTTCAAGATCATCGAGGGATATAATAGTGTCGTGCATCATATCATCAATAAGCTTCGTTTCTGTAACCATGTGGTGACAGACAAGGACATGATTGAGAAAACTCTTGATACTTTTCACCCCAAAAACTCCATGATGCAAGAGCAGTATCGTGAGGCTAAGTACACTAGGTACTCAAAACTTATTTAGTCGTTGTTGAATGCTAAAGTCTACAACAAACTTATGATGGCCAACTACAATGCTCATCTTGTTGGTTCGTAGCCTATTCCAAAGAATCATGTTGTCTATCAAAAGGGGAGTTTTGGATAGGGTTCCTCTAAAGGGAACAGACCCGAGAGTTGCACACTGCCAAATAGGGCAAAGTTCAAGAGGACCACAAATCAGGGCAACAAACTCATAGCCGCAAGGGGCACAAGGCAAAGGCCAACACTGGTGCTACATCCTAGCAATCTACAGGAGGATCTTAGCAGGGTGGTAAGGGTTGCTTCCGCTATGGCTCAAAGAAGCATTGGTCACGAAACTGCAATATAGAATCTCACCTCATTAAGATGCATAGGATGGAAAGAAGAAGTAGAGGCTAGAATTTCACTTTATTCAGGGGCCTATGGCAGACTGATGTGCCCACTACTCCTAAGGAGCCCACTGCTTCCACTGATGGTACTGCAGATACTGATGCCAATCTTGGAGATAATGACATTGACCTTGGGGAATTCGATGTGGATGGTGACGCCACCAACCTCATGAATGAGGATATACATGGGAACATAGTATAGTTTCCATGTTATCAGTCATATGTCTTAAGTCTAGGTTATCATTATAATATAATGAGGATATGTAATCTATTTTTAGTATAACAATAAGTCATTCATGTAATAATGGTGCTTTAGCATAGCATCCTGGTCACGTGTATTTAGGATAGTTCTATATATTAATAAAGTTTTTCCATTGAGTTATATTGGCCTTGTCTTATTCTATGTCCATGCTTTTCACTTCATTCAATAATAAATTGAATTAATGTAATCTCTCATATAAAACTAGTGAAATATGATCCAATGGAGCCTAAGACATGCTTGGTTGACAGCATAGCAACCCACTCGATACTACGGGAGACTAAGTACTTCACGACATTATGTAAGTGAAATGAGAACATCCTCACCATTGCTAGTAGTAATGGTCACAATTTTGGCTCAAGACAAGCCACTATCGTCCCCCTTAGGGGTACAAGAATATTTATTAAAGAATCATTCCTATACCCAAGTGCTGAATGCATGTTCCTTACTTTTAAGGATATTCATCGCTGCGACTACCACATCACCATGACCTATGAAGGAGAGGAAGAATTTATGTTCATGACATTGTCTGAGGACAATGAGACCACAGTGGTTGACAAGATGCCAGTGAGCTCCAATGGACTACACTACACTAAAATAAAACACCCAAACGAATATATTGCAATGCAGACTATCTTTAGGAACCTAGAGTCTTTTAAGATCTAGCATGAGAGATTAGATCATCATGGATTGACTATGATACGAAAAATAGTCACTAGCTCGATAGGTCATGATATAAACACTAAAAACTTCCCCAAGGAGTTTGTGTGTTCTGCTTATGCAATGGGAAACTAATCATTCGACCATCCTATGAAAAGTTGAGGATCAAACTCCTATGGTTCTTAGAGAGAATCTAAGGGGATATATATAGGCCCATTAACCCATGGTCTGGGCTATTCAGATACTTCATGGTGTTGATTAATGCCTTTACAAAGTGGAGCCATTTATGCTTGTTGTCTATGAAGAACCATGATTTTGCCAAGTTCAATGTATAGATCATCCATTTGCGTGTAGAGTTCTCCGTGAACCACATCAAAATGATTTGGATGGATAATGTGGGTGAATTCACATCAAAGACATTCAATGACTATTGTATAGCCTTAGGCATTAATATAGAGCATTATGTTCCATATGTTCATACTCATAATGGATTAGCTAAGTCGTTGATAAAAAGGATCAAATTAATTGTCAGACCATTGCTACAGGGTAGCAATTTGTCCACTACATGTTGGGGCCATGCAGTATTGCACAATATAAAGCTAATCTAGTCTAGACCATCTGCATATTACTCTACTTCACCCTATCAACTGGCAAGTGGCCAAGAGCCGGTGGTTTCCCATTTGAGAAAGTTTGGATGTGTTGTGTGTGTACCGATCTCACCACACCAGCATACAACAATGGGACCGCACTGAAAGGTGGGGGTCTATGTGGGTTATAAATCTCCGTCCATAATCTACTATTTAGAGACTAAAATTGGGGATCTGTTTACGGGTCAGTACACTGATTGCATCTTCGATGAAGAGCATTTCCCAGCATTAGGGAAAGAAAAGTGCCTCGACTCTAAGGAATGTCGCGAAATAGAATGAAACTCGAGTAGTATCTATACTCTTAACCCGCATTCATCAGACATTGAACAGGAAGTTTAACGTATCATACACCTTCAAAATTTAGCTAATAATCTGTCAAACACCTTCACTAATCTAAGAGGAGTGTTAAAGTTGTATATTCCAAATGCATCGGAGAGAGTGAAGATATCCATGGAGGGAGACTCTTCTCTTGCCCCTAAGCCTAGGAAGAGGGGTAGAGATCCGGATAGTCTGACGCAGGCTAAGCGAAGACATCCACAACAACTGATCATGAAACCACATGCATCGCACTCACATTAAGCAGTCTCAAAGGAGACCCATCTAGGAGACAGTCACCAGAATGGCGAAAGGCCCAGTGAACTAGTACGTGCACCTAGTTCAACTGGCACATTGAAACCCTCTTCTATTTTGAAAAACCACGATGGGGAAATGAATGAGGAAATCACTATAAACTATGCTATCTCAGGATAATTGTATGACAAAAAGACTACACATGTCAATATAAATTTTGTTTCTAAGATTACTGATTAATGGATTATGATCCTAAACCTTAGTCCATAGCTAAGTGTCATAAGCGGTTGGATTGGGTCAAATGGAAAGAAGTGGTTGAGACTGAATTACACTCGCTTGCTAAGAGGCGTATTTTTGTCCAATAAGACCAACACCCCCTCCCCTAATTATGCACCCAGTTAGGTATGAGTAGGTTTCATCCGAAAATGGAACAAAAATAATATGGTCACAAGATACAAAGTGAGCCTTGTAGCATAAGGGTTCACACAGAGACCAGGTATTGATTCCGATAAAACTTACTTTGAGTGGCATAATGTTCCAATACTTAGTGTCCATGGTAGCTGGCATGCAATTGAAAATGCAATTGATGGATGTGGTGACTGCATATCTATACGGATCATTGGATTTGGAGATTTACATGCGTGTCTTTGATGGGTTGAAGATCTCAGACAAAACAAATCACAACATGAAATTAGAAAGATCGTCGTATGGGTTAAATCAATCTAGTCGTGTGTGATACAACTAGCTAAGTGACTTTGTTTTGGTGAAAGGATATGTCAACAATGAGGATTGTTCCTATGTGTTTATCATAAAGTCGCAGAGCAGTTTCTATGTCATATCAATCTATGTCGATGATTTAAATATCATTGACCACACAGAGAATATTGAGAAGGCAATTGTCTATCTCAAGATAGAGTTTGAGATGAAAAAATTGGGTCAGACCAAGTTTTACTTAGGCTTATAGGTCGAGCATCTCCATAACGAGATTTTAGTGCATCAATCAATTTATATGAGAAAGGTTCTTGAGATATTTAATATATCAAAGGCTCATTCTTTGAAAAATCCCATGATAGTAAGATTTCTTGATAGGGATAAAGACCCATTCCACTCTAGGAGTGAGACTAAAGAAATGTTGGAACCAAAAATCTCATACTTAAGCGCCATTGCAACACTGATGTACCATGAACTACACCAGGCCTGATATTGCGCTCACGGTAAATCTGCTAGTGAGATATAGTGTGTCTTCTATAAGAATACATTGTGTTGGTATTAAGACAGTACTCAGATACCTTCAGTATACATAAGATCTCGGCCTCTTCTTTCTTAGGCAACAAGACATAAGCATCATAGGCAATATAGATGCAAGATATCTGTTTGATCCCCCTTAATGTCTGATCTCAAACTAGTTTTATGTTTCTCTATAGTGGAATAGCCATTTCTTGGTGGTTTAGCAAACAAACTCTCGTAGCGACGTCTATAGACCACTCTAAGATCAATGCACTATATGAAGATGCACGAGAGTGTATATAGCTTAGAAGAATGACTCACCATATTGAACGGTCTTATGGTTTGAGTATCTTCAATGCCCCTACTATTATCTATGGGGATAATACAATATGTGTTGCATAAATACAGCTAGGCTATATTAATAATAATATGAGGAAGCATATTGCTCTAAAATTCTTCTATTCTCATGAGCTTCAAAAGCAAGGAGAGGTGAAGATCATGTAGTCCAAGTCGTGTGACAACTTAGCGGATTTTTTCACTAAGTCTCTTTTATCATATACTTTTTAAAAGTTTGTTGGAAAATTAGCATGAGAAGATTTAGAAATTTATAAGGTTTAAAGGTTTAAAGGGAGAGAGACCCTTAGATTTGGTCTAGCTAGTAGATCAGCGAATCGACAATGCTGTACTTTTTTTCTCTTAGTTGAGTGGAGTTTGTGATCCTTCCAAAAAAATTTTAACGAGACAACGGTGTGTGACGCATTGTAGCAACTACATACTTTTTCTACTAGCATTTTTCTTAAGTTTTAACGAGGCATAAATTAGTCATGAATAGGCTGAAGAGAGAGTATTACGAATATTTATCTCGAGAGAGAAAATAAGTTTGTTTTAAAGATAAATCCGTTTTACGGTCATTTGTAACTTTTCGACGCTCCATCTTCTAAAAGAAAAGGAGCGGATCATAGCAAACCATCGACGTAGCCCTACAATATGAGCCGCCTCTCTGTCTCTCTCTCACGGCATCGTCTTGTTCCCGTGGTGCGACGTCATCCCTAGCCCCCATTCCACGGCTGCGAGCAGGGTCGGGTAGGTATATACATTGCTGCGGCCGCCCGGATCGATGGAGCCGGAGGCGGAGGGGCTCTCAGCGGCTGCGGCGACGGCGGCGGAGATGGAGGCGAAGGTGAGGAAGGAGAAGGACGGGGTGGTGAAGGAGGTGATACGGCTGGAGAGGGAGTCCTTCATCCCCATCCTCAAGCCCAAGCTCATCATGAAGCTCGCCTACCTCATCGGTACATGCGCTTCCTGTTTCTTGGGCTGGTTTGATCAAGCGATTGGCCGCATTGCTCACGAATTCGCTGGTCTTGTAAATGGAAGGGAAAAGAACATGTCTGTTTTTTTATTATTTCTCCAGGTGAAATAATTCTGAGTTACTAATGATGATGAATTGATCATCTCATGATTCATGATTGCTACGGCGAACGATATCTCTGTATCCTACTTCTCCCAATTTAATTATGACAAACAACGGGTCCTAGCTGCGTTGATTTGAATTAGTAATTTCAAATAGGAACTAAAACGTGCATGCTTTGGTAGCTTTGAACTTAGGTCTTAGGGAGTACTCAAATTAATTGCTGACGACGAAACCAGGGTGCAATTCTGAAGATTCATCTTGTACTTGGAGTTCCTGTGATTACAGTTACTGATCCTATATTATTACATTATCTGTCTTACATGAAGGAGTGCTTTGCAATCTGTTCAAACTTTTGCATGTGGGGTTTGATACACTTTTTATGTTTTCTGGTGATCTCAAATGTGATGCTTTTCTTTCTGTCTCTTTCTAGAAATATGTTCTACTTCAGTTTTAGTAAATATTGTGTAGCTTACTCAAGTTCAGTATATTGGCAATCCTTAGTATTTACTTTGGAGTAAACAATCTGACATTTCTGAAATTCTCTGAATTTGTTTTACTCTTCTCCATGTCATGTGTGAATCAGAATTTCTGTTGTTTGGAACTGTGGACTTGAAGTTGTGTGATTTTATTTGCATTGTCATAATTCACACATTCTTTGGGTTTAATCTTCAGAGCAAGATAAGGATCGTGGCGAGTTCTTGAAGCTATGTAGGAGGGTGGAGTACACTATCCATGCTTGGTATCTTCTGCAATTTGAGGATCTAATGGTAGCTAGGCCACTTCCCTCTCTTTTCTTTCTTATTTCATAGCTTTCCCTCAGTTGATCAATTTTCATTTGTCTGAAATTTGTGCTGTGGTTCAGCAATTGTATGCCCTGTTTGATCCTGTCAATGGTGTGAAGAGTTTGGAGCAGCAGAGCCTTACACCAGATGAGATTGAAACACTTGAACTCAATTTCTTAACTTATATATTTCAGGTTAAGCCACCATATATACATTTTGATACAGCTAAATTTGGTCTGTGAGATTTGACAATAACTGATACTCCCTTTGTTCTAAAAAAATACTCATGGCACTAACCAGATAATGGAAAAGAGCAACTTCAAGTTGTTATCTGATGAAGAATATGATGTAGCCCAGTCTGGTCAGTATCTTCTGAACCTACCAATCAAAGTTGATGAATCCAAGGTCTGAACCTTACTTTTATAACATTTTCAATCAAGGGCCATAAATATGCTTACATGCATGCAAATTAATGATCTATTTCACTTGCATAACTGTCTTTTAACCATCGTAGGTAGACAAGAAGTTGTTGACAAGGTACTTTAAAGCACATCCGCATGATAATCTACCAGCATCCGCTGATAAGGTATCATTCTTTTACTTTCAAGAGCATGTTTCATGCAGTGTACTTATCAGTTATCACAAGATTACACTTCTGAGAAGCAAGAGCTTGGATAAATAAAATGAATGCAACAAAAAAAAACAGCCTTCTTTGTTCCAAATGGCTTTCTTTTTCTATTGATACCTCATGATGATGGCATAAATTTGATGATCAATGCATTTTTTTCAGTTCTACATAATCTCTTACATAAATAATTATCACATCAACCATGCTTGCAGTACATTATATTCCGGCGGGGCATTGGAATCGACCGGACAACTGATTACTTCTTCATTGAGAAAGTGGATGTAATAATATCACGGTTGTGGAGATCATTGCTAAGAGTTACAAGGTATGATAATGTGATTCAATAACACCATTTCTTTTCATACTTCTAGATTAGAAGAAAATCATTTAGTTTGGTAATTTAAAACAATGATGTTGGTTTTACAACAGGATTGATATACTCTTCTCTAAGAAACAGCAATCGAGGTCCAAAAAGGACACAAAGAAGACTGATGAAGTTAATGAAGTAGTAGAAGAACAAGACCTTTCTGTTGAGCGCATTCGCCTAGAAAAGATGGAGCTGAGGTTGTTGATTAGTGTTTACATGTAAATTGTTTGCACTAAAATTGAACTTATATCTAATGTGCATATTCCTTATGGCATTGGCAGCATAAGGAATCTACTAAGTCCAATGACAATTCAAGAACCTACATTTGAAAGGATGATTGTGGTATATAGGTATCGCTCTGTTATACATGTATTCATCTAACCAGCTTAAGTAATGTACCACTTTTAAATCATCTGGCTTGGCACACTGACATAGTTTCTTGTTCTGATTGTAAATTCAAAGGAAAGCAAGTACATGGGCCAAGCCGGATCAAGGAATATTTGTAAAGCATTTCAAGAACATTCCAATGGCTGATATGGAATTAGTTCTGGTAATATGTGCTTCATTTTCGTCATTTTTCTCTCTGGCTCCTTTTATTCTTCTTGTGAACACCTTATATTAGTATTTTATGATGTAGCCAGAGAAGAAGAACCCTAGTTTAACTCCAATGGATTGGGTGAAGTTTCTTGTTTCTGCTGTGATTGGGTTGGTATGTGTCTTATGCTCTAGACGCCAAACCATGCTGGTATGTTAATCTTAGAGCATCTAAATAGCTTTTTTTAAAAATATTTTCAGGTCACTCTAATAGGTTCTCTTGAAATGCCAAAGGCTGATATATGGGTTGCCATAGCAATCTTGTCTGGTTTAGTTGGATACTGTGCTAAGATCTACTTCACGTAAGTGGTTTAACTTATCATACTCCCCTAGAACAAGTTGTTTCTTAGACATTCGATTTGATACATATCATTTGAATACCAACATGGTCAATTTCTTGATATCTTGTCAAACAGATTTCAGGCCAATATGGTAGCTTACCAGAATTTGATTACAAAATCAATGTATGATAAACAGCTTGACAGTGGGAAAGGAACACTTCTGCATCTGTGTGACGATGTGATCCAGCAAGAAGTATGGAACCATTGAGGGCTTCTCTTTACTATGTACAACTTGTCTTGTATATGCTACTGACATATAAAACCGGTTTGCAGGTTAAAGAGGTCATTGTTTCTTACTATATTTTGATGGAGCAAGGAAGGGCTAATATACAAGTGAGTAATCATGCCTCCCTGTTGCTAACGTTTATGCAATATATTTCAGTTGTCCATAATTTTCCTTCACTAATTGCCTGTCAAATATTTTTTTTCAAAAAGAAAAAAGAATATGTTTTCATACATATTCTGCCTTCATTATTTGCTTTTGCAGTTTTTATTGTGCCCACACAACCGTATTTTTTCTGTACATTAGTTACACGTCTCTCTGTTTTCTGAATTTAGTTTCTGTGGCATCACAGTTCATTATTAAATGGAGAGTTTGGAGGATGAAGTCATATTCACTTATATGCCCTTAAGACTCACATATAGACTTTCTGAAGTTGACATATATTTACTTATTGCCCTTTACAGGATCTCGATTTACGCTGTGAACAGCTCATTAAGGAAGAATTTGGTGTTGAGTGCAATTTTGACGTTGTTGACGCTGTGAAGAAGCTAGAAAAGCTTGGTATTGTATCTCGGGTAAGATTACTAATGAGCTCATTGATGTAAACTCCAAGCAAAATATCTGTTTCTCATCCTAGCAAATGCACATGTAATTTCAGCACAGAAAGTGACCAAGGTAACTCATATAATCATTAAACAATCCCTATATTTCAAGATCTTGCTCTAACTTTTTTTTCCAACCCATTTCGAGGTTTTTTATTCTGACAGTAAATTTGTCTGCTCAGGATTCAATAGGGAGAATTATATGCGTTCCATTGAAGCGTGCAAATGACATTATAGGGACGACTACTGAAGAAATGGTGATGCGAGCTCAACAAGCTTCAACTGGTTCATAGATTATTGAAAATGTTGAAGGGGAATGTTACTTTCTTTGTCTGAAGATCTCGGGCTGAAATGCATTGTGATATTCCCAAATGACAGTTTTTCTCTGTGCAGTTCTCTGGTGTACCATGATGTCTAAAATAGTTCCATTTTATTATTCCGTTCTTTCATTTCTTCTGTAAATAAGAGCAATATATTTCATTTTTCAGTGTACAAGTGGCAAAGGCGGTGTGTACATCACAATCAAAACATTGCAATTACAGTATAAGAATTATTTGTTGCCTTTGCAATACTTTTTTCTTTCAAAAAATTGTTTGTTGCCTTTGCAGTATAAGAATTGTTTGTTGCCTTTTTTCTTTCTATTGCATACTTATCTACACCCGTCCTATGATGCGTAGTGTGATGAAAATGAAACACTCCATGACTACACTTCTTAGTACAAACTACAATTGCCACGTGACCAATGGCCATCACTGCCCGATAATGAGACGTCTCTCATCAAGAAACTACAATTCTTATTATAAAACTTCTATTTATCGACCTTCTAATTGGGTACAGCCTTTCAAGGTTTTGGTTGCAATGGATCTGTGCATTGCATACTAGAGGCTTAAATTCCATCATTATTACATAAACGAGGAAATGTAAAGAACAGAGAGGTACTGGTTACTTGTTATCAGCACAACTATGCTTTTTCTTCAACTGCAATAAAGAGTATGAATTTTTTACAGAGTTTTATTAGCACAATCCAGAGTGACACTCCAAAATCTCCAAATCATTGGATGACAATATTTTGCCATGATTTACTTTATTCTACACAAGCACCATCCTGTAGGGGCTAGAAAACAGGATCATACTGAAGATATAAAAATGCCGCCACTCTCTGAAGCATCTCATCACTGATTTCCATATTTAGGCCCATCAATGCCTCTCTTGTCATCCCACCCTCTCACCCATGGCTGACCAGGCGCTGATCGGGTCTCGGGAGAAGAGTGCTTGCTCAGGTTGTCTGTGACCTTCGACTTAACAGCAACAAATACCTGTTTGGACAAAAATCTGTTCAGTTCAGAAGCAAGCAGAGATTCAGAAGGACAGAAGGGTCATCTATGGTATGGACATACAGGATTAGAATTCACTGCATCAGGTGGTTGCTCTTGACCAGTAAGCCACTTCCACAAATCTGGGTTTTCCTGAAAAATCAGAAATTGGAGCTTAGAGGTAATCTACAAATGACGAGAGCACTAGAACGCTCTGCTGCACTAACTATCCAGTGTCCAATGGATCACGGAACTTACCTTCCAAGCAGTCATAAATCATTAGTATAGAGCATCTTATATTACATAATAACTTATCAAGCATAAGATGCACTATCTGCAAACATTGTAAAACATTAGGTGTAGCAAAGTTTTAACTTTTAAATATGATTGCTATTCTTGTTTGTTTAGGAAGACATTTCTTGTCCATCAAAGGTATGATTCAAGGGTTCGAGGGAGATAAATGGTTAGAAGGAAAATCAGACTCATGTTACAAAATCAGCAGCTTGGTCAACTACATTTAACAATCGCACAACTTTATGCTATGAAATTTCCAGGTTATAAAAGCAGTTGCTGGACTTACACTCCCTCCTTTAACAAATGTACAGTCTGGAGGAGTATCCTGCAAAGCTAGAGATCATAATTGGTGAATTGTCCTTCTTTCAAAAAAAATGGTGAATTGTCCAAGTATTCACAGATGAACTAATGACCACACCAGGGATGATCAGAGGATGGCAAGAAGGGATGATGGCATTGCAAACTTCTGACAGGCAGAAACTATTTTCTGACTCTGTTGACCAATAAACTAACTCATCTAGACAACCTTGATAGTCGGAACTCTTTGGTATCAGTAATCAAAACCACAAGATTAGGTCTATTTCTGGTTCCCTCATGACCTATTTGAATCTAAGACCAGCACCCATCACAATACTTTGATTTTTTGCTCAAATACTTTACATGCTCTTAAAGATGTTCAACTATAGGTCTTTACGAAGAACACACAGCTACCAATCAGCCTAGATAATCAATGCAAATATTGTTAGAATGGAGGTCAAGCCCCAAACAAAGACTAGAATTGCAAATTGACAAGTCCAGGGGAATAAACAGTGTTTTAATTTAACATGACACTGCATAATGAATAACTACTTATATGTTACATCAGGCAACAGGTGTACACAGATGAATAACTACATGACGAAGTGAGCAACAAGAGGGAGGTATGCGGGCAGGATATCTTACGAGGTCGAGGACTTGCAGCAGGGCGCGGATGTTGGCCTCGTCCATGGAGTGGATGTGCTGCTCGACCCAGCTCCCCAGCACCAGGTCCAGCTCCAAGAACCCCCTCTGCTTGCTCCTGTACACCAACCTGCGCAGCACACCCCACACCCACACAACACGCCACGGTCAATAACCGCCACCGGCGACCCAGCATCGGGGAAACCATAGAGAAACGGGCGGGCGCACCTGTTGATGAGGCGGCGGCGGCTCTCGTCGGAGGAGAGATCGATGGTGGTGGAGGAGCTGTTCTGCTGGGTGGCGGCGGTGGTGGTGAAGCCGGAGAGGATGCGGTGGGCGGGGGAGGAAGCGGCCCGGAGGAGCGCGCGGGAAGGGGAGGGGAGCACGCGGCGCAGGTGGAGCGCGCGGCGGAGGAGCGCGGCCGCCATGGGAGGCGAGACGAGAGGAGAGGACAGGAGAGGGAAGGTGGGATCGCGGAGGTGGTGGCTGACGGGTGGGCCTCGTCGCCCCTTCGTTAAGTCGGGCTCGAATGGTGGGACCCACCGGAAGGGATGCGGCTCGGTGGCACCGTCTGGGCCATGCCTCGCCGTCCGGTGAGCTAGTCGCTTTTTGACCAGGGAGGCGGATTACGGGAATACGTTTTCGAGGGAACAAGAGCTGTCCTCTCAATTCTGATTTGGTTCTTACTACTCCATACTGGTCCAACAACCCTCCCATCTAAATTTCGGCCAAAGCTCATAGTGATAGTCTTCTGATAGAAGAGTACATAGGCAGCTAATTTCGTACTCTTCTGACGACAACATTAACACAAAATTTTCAAAAATCCAAATTACTTATCATAGCTGACTCCTGGTCCAACTCTCGAGATTACTAAATGCATTGAAGCGGAAATATTGCATATATAATGTTCCGAAACATCAAACATGGTAGTTTCGAATATCCCGGTCTATCACTGAACCTGAAGAAACACGCACTTCTGAATCTCAAGCAAACCTTCAAGTACCAAAGAACAACCTCAGAAGTCCGAAAGCAGATCCTAAAACTAGCTCATGAAATCAAAAGTGAAAAGAAGTAACAGATTACTGACAAACAGAAGATCACTCACTTCAAGACCTCAACCTGTACTCTTGGGTATCCTATCATATATAATGTACATAGAAAAGGTATTAATATATGAAGCAAACAGAACTACACAACTCCGTGGAGAACATTGCCATTCGGAATTAGTCACTTGGACAACAAAATAATCTATGCAGACTCAGCATATGTCAGTTCTGGTGAGGCTTATGAGAAAGTATCGACACAAAATGCTGTACGGTCACAGGTTCAGAGGACCCAAGGTGATGCACTGTACGAGTTGAGTTCAGTAACATTTATACTACAACACCTTGGGTTACCAGTATCAAAGATCGTCTAGTACAAAACTGGTGACTACTGACCATTGTCTATCTGCTTGAAGGCACATTTTTGTTCCCAATTCACCAGACAAAAGTGACTTCAAGCAAGAGCCTTTGAAAGCAATCGCCCTTGTACGAAATATTTGCATCAGGAAGCTGGAGACTCTTATCCATAACAAATTGACACGCGACATACAAGATTTACCTCAAAGAAGTTGCATGTCCTAGTTTAAATGTATTTCATCCCAGCAAGTCTTATCCGCCTTGATATAGCATATTGTGATAGAGAATAAATAGCACCTAACAATCCTAATACACGCACAGTAAGTATGTCTGGCATTATAATTGATGGCAAGTTAAGAGGCAGTGTCAGAAGTAGCTTCGCATCTGTTTGCCTGACATAATCCCACATGAAGCGATTGAAGAGTATGTGATTAGGTAACGTGATCATGAGAAGGATAACGTTTTTCACAGCAAAGAACCAGCCTGGGCCCCCAATATCAAGTGCCCACCCTCCACTGCCAGGCCATGTTTCCTCCCATATCCTATACAATGCTGTCAACACTAAATAAACAGAAATAGAGATTGTTACAGGGAAGTAACGTTGCCTGTCACCAAATCCTGCAAATATATCTGAATCCTGGTTCAAGAGCAGAAGGATAGGTGCCAGGAAGAAAATAGCACGATTTGAGCTACCGGTGAGAGTTACGTTGAGAATAAGGCAGATGATGAAGCACAGCACAGTTGAAAAGTTGCCAATCGCAGGCATCCAAGCTGCCTCTGCTGCCAATCTCTTGATAGTAAAAGTTGGTGTGGCATGAGCTCTTCGCTGCTTAAGTAACCTTCCTTTTGGTGCAAAGGCAGAGCTCGGACCAGGTGGACCATGTGTTACACCTCTGTACGCAGTTTTCTCACGCAATAACAAAGCCAGTTCAAACTTAATTTCTAATGCAATAATCATGAAAATGGCAGCATATAGACCCAAAAGTGACATTCTGGCCCCTTCTATAGCCAACATGTTGGTGAAGTTCTCTGCTTCCTCATCATCCACAAAATTTTTAGCTCTTAGATGTCCTTCAAGAAGATATGAGATTGGAAACAGAACTACCAAGAAAGAGAACACCCATGGCAAAACCCTTGTGCTGGATTCAGATGGCAGATGTGTGAATACTATAAAAACAGCAGCCAAGACAATTGTTGCAACAAGAAGAGGATACAGAACAACTGCCTGGAAGAAGTACTGAACAGATATGTAGATGCCAAGTGTAATTCCAACACCCAATGCATACAAAGCCCTCAACTCAACAACATACTTCACAGGGATAATGGATGTAACTGCTGCTAACGTAAGTACCACCGTTGCAATGAGCAGCCATGATGGCCATGTGGGCTTGGATGCTATAAAACCATATATTGAAGTGTCATCATCAGATAGATGTGCTGCTTTGATAAACTCTGACCGGTATACCCATGAAAGTTTAATAGGTGGTTGCATGATAACGAAAAGAAGCCCTGTAGCCACAACAAGCACTAGGAATCTCTTGGCTGACTGCAAACAAATCATAATGTAGAATCAATTGTAGCAGCTCCAAAATACCTTGTATGGTTTCACATTACCAAAACTGACACTTCAACATGAGAAAGGAACAGAAGTAGCATGAAAGAAGGAAAACAAATATACGGGCAGCAAAATGTTGAATTTAAATATTTCAAAATGAAGGTGCTTCCCGCTAAACAGGTACAGTAAACACTTGCGTATAATATGCTTTCTATTGATGATGTTAATTACACATATGGAAGCAAAACTAACACATGAGATTCAAAGCTTCATCATAACTTCAGGTATAAACCTGCAAGTTCATCTATATTTCTTTCAAAGTTCATCCATACCTCTTCCCACTGCAGTTTTTATAAATTGTGCCCTGCTACTTTTTATTATTACAGAACAGTCCAAAATAAATGGGTTGCCACATATATATGATCAAGGTGAGCACAGCCTATAGCAAACGAGTAACATGTCTGAAACAATATATATATAGGCAACATTATGGCATATTTTCTTTAATCCGTAGAGAAGAACAGGCATTTAACTAGTCATCAGTATTCAGTAAGTAAAAGTGCTTCAAAAAGTGCAGTCCATCCAAGCAAAGCCTTAGAACAGTCTAAAATAACTTTTAACATCATGGGCGTGATTATAAAAATTACGAGTAGGATCACTTCGACAAACTCTTAAAAAAGATAACCTAAAATCAAATCCAGCAGATGAATGTTAATAAAATTTTACCAAAATCAAGGTAACATCCAACCAAAAAAGGCTTGAAGACTACCAGTGTGTAGCGTGTACTGGACATATTGTCATCTAATGTTTGCATCTAATTATTTAGCAAGTTAAGTAGTGTCCCCAAAACAGTTTCAACTAATATGACACCCTCAAAAAGTTAAACAAGATTGCATGTAATCTGGAGCTAACAATTGATGTCGTCATTTAAAATTCCACAGAACCTCAATCTCAAAGTGTTTAAGTCAGTGGACCATCTATAACCACTGGGAATCAACAAACCTTCACTAGGTATTTGTTGAGAATGCAGACTTGAAGAATTTTAGTGCAAAAGTACAGAGCATATCACAAACAGATAATAATAAATATGATTATAAGAAAATTGATATTTTTAGAACAAAGGGGTAAGCATCAAATACCTGAGCATGAGGGAAGTGGAGAGCGACTATTGGTATGCAAGTAACACCTGTCAACAGAATATAGGAACCCAAAAGTAGGCCATCTGAAGGAGGCCTTCCATTCCACCATTGTAGAGCTTCGAAGATTGTTTCCCGGCAGAGCCATGCGGAAAAGGCTACTACAGATGCATGGAAATAAGCTTGCCAGACTTTCATCCTTGAAGCCCCTTTGGACTTGTCTCTGGAAGGTACAGGGAAGAATGTTATATAAAGAAGTCAAAACACTCAATTAGAACATGATGTTGCAGTATACCTGTAAAGAAGCAAGGGGGGAGTGACAGCAAGTAGCAAGATAGCTGAAACCCATAGCACCGATCTTGATGTGATAAATAACATTGATAATTTTGAAGAATAAAGGCAAGTCAAGATCCAAGCAGCTTTGGGCCCAACTCTCTGATCAACAGATAATCTTCTTACAAGAGCCAATCCCAAAAAGGTTGTAATCAAAACCATATAGCTAGGATACATGACATCATCTTCAAATCCAAAGTAGTACATGGTAGCATAGTTGAACAATCGGTTCTCGATGTAGCATAGCAATAATGCATGACCAGTAAGACCAAGTTCTACAAGAAACCGCAGTTTTGTTGGGAGAAGCGCCAAACCAGGAACAGTCATTGCAATGATTACAGCTGCAACAACATACTTGGTGAATGACTTCAATGGCATGCCAGCAATCCAAATATTCAGATCCCAATAATTATGGACTACAAACCAAAGGACCATCATGCTTGCTATTGCTACAAAGGTGAAGTATGATGATAAGCTTTTTTTAGTAAAGAACCTTGCCGCATAATAGCCAGAAATCATCGGGAGTGGAAGAAACTGCAAGAAGGTTAATTAACAGAAATAAGTATATAGTAATAAAAGTAAAAATCCTAAGTAATAATTTTTTTATGCTGATGCTGCATATTTGAGGCTATGGTAGGACAACTACAATAGAAAAAAATCTATAGGCAGACTACTGCCTCAAGACCCCAGTCTATGGTCAAAGGGAGGTTAGAGCTATTCTACAACACTCAGAATTCTGATGATACCCATGCACTCTTATCACTTGTT
Source organism: Oryza coarctata (assembly GCA_030770085.1). Taxonomy (NCBI): domain Eukaryota; kingdom Viridiplantae; phylum Streptophyta; class Magnoliopsida; order Poales; family Poaceae; genus Oryza; species Oryza coarctata. The sequence continues at coordinate 12,974,988 of CM061482.1, read as the reverse complement.
TCACTATGAATATTTAAGCACCTGAAGTCTAGCAAGAACATCATTTTTATGATGTTAAATAACACTACACTCATATGTGCATGTGGAAGTTAAACCTTTTCAAGCACAGGCAACTATGAACATGCAAAGTTTGCAAGAATTACCAAGAAATACTCACTAAATCCTAACAATAGCTAAGGGATTCAAGAGAATCATCACAAATTCACAATCATGATTTACTTAAGAGCGAAGTTACCCAAGGTACAATGTTAGACAGTAGGAGGGGTGAGGAGTGTGACAATAGGAATATATGGATTCGGGTAAATCATTTCTGCAGGAAAACAAAATTGCACCAGCTTGAGTAGACAAATTCAGGGAGAACAATATCAGCTCAGAAAGGAGTATATAGTTGGAGAGCATGCACAACCAGCTATTGTCATGTACTAGAGAAAATTTTCAATATGAGATCACAACAACACAATTAATGTTAATTGAGATATTGGTAACACTGTTTCCACAGTTAACAATGATTGAGATACAGCTACAATAATTTCCCATAGTAACTTTCAAAAGATTTTGTTATGCAATGAATTCTCAAATTCTAATCAAACTTATCGATGGAACACCAGAACCAACTAAATTTGAGAACTTAGATCATCAATACCAAAGACCAAGCAAATACATGAATAGAATGAAGTCAACCATAAATTATCCAAGTGTCACCTTGAAACAAATGGGCTGATGACTAAGATTAACAGACAGCTACAAGCATTAGAAAAAAAACAAAATTCGAGAATAACTCCCTCCACAAGTTCAAAATAACACGCATTATAAACCACAAAAGCCAAAAAGTCAGCTTAAAAGCTTAAGCCAATAAACCAAAGCCTAAACAAAGAGGGCCTTACTACCAACATTGATTTTCAGGGTGGAATTTACTATGAAGTCTGAACAACTGTACATTAGCAAGGTAGCAAACAACTCTATGATAACCTAACTTACATGAGTACTTAATAATAGCTTAGAACATCAATAATATTCCAAGGCCAAGCCTCTGGTTCACTACACTTCATATATGTAGTCAGTTCAAGTTGACACGCATTATGCACTTTGTCAATACTGCTAAATTTGATGATAAATTTGCAAGTACCATAACAGGATACCATAAGACTGCAACATACCAAAACAGGGAATCCGATGACTACAGCACCTGCTCCACTCACAAGCACTGCCAACCCTGTAAAGGCCACCAAGCTAACAGCATCTCCAACCTTGCCCGCAGCATGTGCTGCCATACCCAAAGCACCGCCAAGCATTGTGACCGTTACAAGCAGGTAGTTCAGAGGTGGTGGAGCATGAATATACCTTCCAAACGAGTGAAATATAACTCGAACCTCAAGGCAAAGCACCACTACAACCAGCGCAACCAAGCCATTAGCCATCCTGATCTGATCCATTGTGCGCACATCCCTGGTAATCCACCACAATGCACCTTGTGTAGATGCATAGAGTTGGAACAAGAATGGTACAAAGAACAGCAGCAGCAGATCACACACATTGGCCCATGATGCGAAAAGCGTAGCATGGTGGGATGCAGCATGGAACAACACTGGCACGAACAACAGATACAAAGCATGCACGCAGCTCTCCAAGGGGCCAAGAATGCCATCAGTATCCTGCCACGGAGCATCCTGCTTTCGGTTCTTGAAGCTGGACGGCCGTGGTATGGAGAATAACCAATAGAACACCATGGAGAATGTGGCGAGGTAGTAGGAGGCATTGGCCATGCCGACGGCGGACACAATAGACCATGTGAAGATCGCAGGCGCCGCAATAGGCACGCACGCGAAAAGGAGCCGCTCGAGCGCGGCGACAATGGTCGGGTTCTCCAGCTGGATCCAGCGGAACTGGAGCGATGCCCAGACGCCGATGAGGAAGGAGGTCTCGGCACAGAGGAGAAGCGCGAGCACGGTGAGCGGCAGCGAGGCGGACGCGGCCGACGAGAGTGGGGCCGAGAAGAAGAACGCCACTTCAGCGGCGATGAGCGCGGCCCAGACGGTGAAGAAGGCCCCCTGGCGGAGGTGGAGCGCGTCGAGGAGGTACGCGGCGGCGAGGCCGACGGCGAGGACGGCGAACACCGGGAGCCCGCCGAGGTCGAGCAGGAAGGCCGCGGCAGGCGCGAGCGCGGCCGCCACGCGCGCGTTGTGCACGAAGGCCGGCGGCGAGGCGGACAACGCCCCCGCGGCGCGCAGCCCCCCGGCGCCTCCGCCGCCGCCGGAGGAGTGGGACCTGGAGGTAGGCGACGGGAAGGGGAGGAGCGGCTGTGGCGAGGAGGTGGATTTGCGGCGATCATGGTGCGGGGCGGGGTACCGGGAGGGCGAGCTGGTGGAGAAGGTTGGGGAGGAGAGCGACGGGGAGATGAGGAGGCGACCGTGGCGAGGGCCGGATCCGGAGGGATCCATGGCGGCGGGGGGCTCGGGGCGCGGGATCTACGGTTTTGCGGGGTGGCTAGGGTTTGGGAGGAGGCATTGGCCGGAGAGGAGGAAGACGACCACGACGGCGACACGGGGGAGGCGGAGCCCGACGGGGAGAGATCTGGAGCGGAATCAAGTGGGCGAGGCGACGAAGGGGAAAATGGGAAATCACTCAAACACATTCCCTGACAAGTGGGCCAGAGTGGTTGACAGTCATCGGGGCCCATATGTCCGTCACAGAGAGTAATGGGGCATGACCTTGAGTAGATAAGAGTTTTTCTCACGGGCTGACGTGAAGAATATGCTTGGACTTGGCTCAGTTCTTGTGAGTTTGGCGGCACCAATTTTCCCCTTTTTCACTAGTATCTTTTACAAATCGTTTAAACGGTATTTTTTAAAAACAATTATATAAAAAAATTAATAAAATTAATAAATATATTTTTAAAATTTATAATAATTAATAATTAATTAGCAAATTTAATAGTATAGTTAACTACTAGCTCTAAAAATTAATATATTATCTATAGACAATCTAATAATATGATATTTACATATAAATATATAATATACTATTAATATTTGGTTCACGTCTTATACACACATCCTCTTATAATATATGATAGTTGAAGTAGACTAGAGTTAAAACCTCTTACAGTTAAGACACGTCAATAACTAGTTTTCAAGCACTCCTATTTGAGTATAAATCTTTAAGTATATTACACTCTTTTAAGTCTTTTTTTATTATCTCTCATTATATTAACTTTGTACTGATGTTTTTGAGAGTCTCTTTAGACATGGTCAAACCATCTCAACCGATGTTGGACAAGCTTTTCTTTAATTAGTGATACCCCTAGTCGATCATATATATCTTCATTTTGGACTCGATCAATTCTTGATGACCATAAATCAGCGTATTATATATATTTCTAGAATACTTAGTTATTGAACATGATATATTTTTTAGACCAACATTCTATCTCATATAGCATAGCAGGTTTAATCGTCGTTCTGTAAAACTTATCTTTTAACTTCTCGTGCTTGGCACCACTTCAACCATCCCGCATTAATTCTATGGCTAACACATGCATCAATATCTCTATCCATAGTATCGATTCCATATATTAAAAGATATCATTCTTAGGCACTACTTGACCTCCTAAACTCACATTTCACTCCTCATGTACGATAGTGCTAAAGTCATAACTCAAGTATTCACTTTTAGTTCTACTTACCCTAAAACTTGTAGACTCAAGAATCTACCACCACAACTCTATTTTTCTATTTACTTACATCAAGCAGTTATCAACTAATACTATATCATCTGCAAAGAGCATGAAATAAGGAATATCCCCTTGTATTTATAACCCTATTTATTATCAAGACAAAGAGGTATGGGTTTAAGTCTGATCCCTACTGTAGTCCTATTTCAATTGGAAAGCAACATATGTTACCATCGTTTGTTCGAACACTAGTCATAACATTATTGTACATATTCTTGATGAGAGAGACATACTTAATTGGAAATTTATATTTGTCCAAAGCACATCAAATAACATTTCTTAGAATTTTGTCATAAGCCTTTTCTAAGTCAATAAAAACCATATGTAGATCATTCTTCTGTTCTCTAAACCGCTCCATAACTTGTCATATTAAGAAAATTATTTCTATGGTTGTGTAAGTTTAAGTGTCATTAGTTTGGTTTCGGTGATTAATGATAAATCTAATTATGTGATACTAATATAATTCTTAAGCATATTTTTGTATAGTCTATTTGAGATATGAAAATAAAAATAAGGTATATACTAAACCCATTATGTTCTTATTTGATCTTTCTTATATATTCAAAATATAGAGTAAATTTCTCCATTGTCATTCATTAAACATGTGCATATGTATGCACATCTTTAGGGGAGCTCATTCTATATTTTGTGGTTTATTAGTATTGATATATCATTTACTCATATTTACATAATTTATATCGGCTTCTCATGCATCATCAAAACGGAAAAAGGTTGAGAGATTTATAATCAAACGAATATGAGTAATTATTGTTTTGCTATTTTATGATAAATTGGTTTTACAGAACTAATCTCTCTCCATGAGTTGGCGGATAGGTTTCTCCTAAACTTAATGTGAGTGAAGATGGTGATATATTCTTTGATGATGAATCTTATTCACAATAGTGAAACATAAGGAGATCAAGCTAAATGTATCATTCTTTCTCTCCATCTACATACTGACACATATGTGATTTTCATATTTTTGGTATATTCTTATAAGACTAATATTTTATTTGAATCACATCCTTTTTAGTCTCAACTACTTTGAGAACATAGAGATCACAATGTTACGTGTCTATATTTATCTATATCAATGCCACATGGCTTCTATATATGTATAGGATAAAGCCCTATTGATTCACATTTAGTTATGTATGTACTTGTTTTCATATATTTATTTTTGTATGCATGCATTTAGGGGAGCAAATCTTATATATTTGTTATGCATATTCTAGATCCATGTTGTTCACCTTTTTTTTAATATTGGATCTTTGAAATTTAGCATATATGTGAGTACATAATATTTGGTGTTAATGGATGCTAAACAAATTAATTTATATTCTTTATATGCAACTGGTTGATCATCAAGTGAATGATGACAACCGATTTGTTAGGACTTATGTTTTTCTTTGAGTTGTCCAAAGGAATAGGTCCTACCATGATGAGGCTAATGGATGATACTATGGTTTGATGGTTATTAAGCAAAAACTCATCATGTTTACAAAGATGAAGTCAAATTTGTGATAATAAATAACTATGGACAAAGGTTGATCAAGTCCTGGCATAAAAATGGTTCAAGAGAATTGTCGTAAGTATTGATCTTAGCTCAAGCATCGACCCAAATATAGATAGCACAAAACAAAGGTATAATGAAACTAAGAATATTTTTATTAGTCTTTTACCAGTCTTAGTGTTTGGTGAAAAGACCAGCTTACTAGATAGGCACCATACTATCAAGAAGGGATTTATGAAGTAAGCATGTGAATGATCTTATGTCATGTTAGTTCACTTACACATAGTGAGAGTGCCTAACCAAGTGTGGTGAGACTTTTCTCAAGTCTCATGCAAAAAGAGAGGTGGGAATATCTAATAGAAATAAGTAATTTCATATGGCAATGTCTACTCAAGTGTCTTTTAGAGTTTGAGTCATTTCTCCTTAAAAAAAGTTATGATTCTTGGATGGATTGTTCATGGGTTGTATAGCTCTTTGCATAAGTTTTCCATAGGGTCTAAGAATGTCGAATTTCGATACCCGAGTCATAAGATATCATCGTTTTTGTGGCGATCCGACCGGGGTCTTCCAGAGATGTTTTGACTTCACTAAGGAGGGTACCGGTTAGACCGGGACTAAAGACAGATCGGACCGAGAGTTTACAGAAAGGTTTTTGAAGGTGTCGGTCATACCGGGACCTCAACGTCAGTCATACCAAGATGCACATTAAATGCAATGGCTCTTTTTTTTACCGTTACACGAGCTAGGCGGTCGGATCGACAATGTCTAGAAGTTGGAGGATCTCACCTCCAACAGCTAGTTTGGCTTTGTGGATGTATAAATACTTCCTCCCCAATAGCAAGGACAAAGCTTTGGCACTTCATTGCATTATTTTAATCCCTTGTAAGAACTCTTACACTCTTGAGCACTTAGATCATCTAGTAAGATGTTGAAGAGTGAGTTGAACCAAGCTAAGTGTATTGCTTCATTTTTAGAGCTAGTGTGACACTTGATCATCCTTAGCAAGCATCCTAGACATGTTACTCTTGGATGCTATCACCTCCTAAACGGCTTAGAGGAGTTTACTCGGTAACCTCTCCAAAAGAGTTTGTAGAGGAAGCCCGGTATTTGATTGTGAGTGGCTCGGTATTCACCATCTTCAGAGTGGGGGAAGAACAATCCCTAGTAATTGAGGCTTATGTAGGCTACATCAGGATCGACTCCTATCTTGCCCATCTCTTGATGAGCAGATTTAGAAATTTGGTGGTTCAAGCGGTGAAGTTAGGCTCACCTCAATGGGGATTAGGAAACTAGCAAGTTTCTGAATCTTGAGTGAAAAATCGTTTGACTCTTGCCTTATTTATTTTATTGTATTTACTTTGAGCAAATTTACATACTAAAGATTATTTGTGCTAATATCACCATAGGCTTACAAACCTCAACATAGACTAAGTTTCTTTGTGCACATAGTTGAGACTAGATGATTTATGCCTTGAATTGTGTAAAAATTGTATTGATTCTCTTCCGCATATAAAATCCGGTTTTAGCCAAAAGTTTTTTAACTGCCTATTCACTCCCCTCTAGTTGGCCTCCTTAATCCTACAGATTGATCTTCCGGGCATAAATCAAATTAGTTTATAGAGATCCGCGTCATTTCTTTCAAACGGTGTTTGATAATTCTCTCTCATAACTTTATAGTATGGATCATTAACTTAATTACCCGATAATTAGTACAACTTTGGATATCTCTCTTATTCTTATAGATTGGTACCAGTATGTTTCCCCTTCACTCCTCATGTATCATGTTCGATTGAAAAATATTGTTAAACAACTTAATTAGCCATACTATAGTTATATCTCCGAGACATCTACACACCTTGATTGAAATATTATTAGAGCTCATGATCTTACCCCTTTCATTCTTTTTAAAGCTTCTCTAACATCAGATTCTTAGATTCTCTGCACAAATATGCACAAATCTCCTGTTGGTGTCATCCGAAGAGTTATACCACCATTAAATAAATTGTCAAAATACTCCTACCATATATATCTAATCTCATACTACTTCACTAAAAGCTAACTACAAATCTATAGCCTACTTTTATTCTCTCTCCTCTACCTAAGCATAAATCTAATGTAGCAATTTTTAGAGCCTGTTTATATCACTTAATATCCTCGCTCTAAACAGCCACTTGGATCAGCTACTTTCTCGTTCTTCGTGAGCATGTTTTTCTACAAAAGTTTCCTATATAGAAGTTTTAAAAAGCAAATAAATCTATTTTTAATATTTTTTAATTAATACTCAATTAATCATGTCTAGTGGCTTGTTCCGTTTTACGTGCCACCAAAAATCTCAATGGAACCTCAGTCTAAGGATTGGAGTTAAACATTTAATCATAGATCTATGCTACATTTTGATACGAGAAACTAAAATATAGTATAGTCAAGAAGAATACATGGTAATAAGATTGAAATCATAGCACATGATGGAGAAATGCCTTGTGTTAGAATGGACTCCAAGATAGGCTTCACAAGGTTAAATGCAAATATACAAAATGAGAAAACTTGTATGGGTTGGACCATTTGACTTAAATGTGACAATAAGTGGAGCAGTAAGGATTGGATGATCATTTGGTCATGACCATGATCTAACAGTTTAAATCATAGAACAAGCCATGCTGTCTTACCTAAGGAAGATTATCTTGATTGAGGTGGATAGGATTTTGCCTAAACCTCTATTTGGAAGTACATCTCTATCTACTTGATGAGAAAAAAGAGAATGCCCATCAGTTCATTTTTAGATTCACACCTACTATTAGAATTTACAATGAGTAGGTATGGCTATCAGAAACTCATATAATATAATTCTAAGTATAGCCTAAGTCTAAGAAGAGCAATGGACTAGACGAAATGACCCATAGCAATGAGGACTTTAACCACATCGTAGTAAATCAACATATGGAAAAGTTTGACCTATATTCAGATCAGGGATGATTGGTGATGAAAAAGTCATCGACAATCAATGTGTCAAAATAGAAGTAGGGGTTCAATGGATTCGACATACTGGCCCAACTCAACACCAAAACAAGGATGGTTGCACTTAATGTTGGGATCAGTTTCAATGAGACGATGGTAATGTGATTGGCAGGTAAAGAAGTATGGGTTATTTGATCATCGATATAACACAAGAACTCTAGACATGGGAAGAAAAAAAACATAAGATAAGATGCCATGTATTTTCCCTAAAAATTTCTCCGGAATAGCCCAGTTAGTAAGAATTTAAAGAAAATTGGTAGGGAATTTTAAAAAAGTCAACAGAACTACTTCTAGAATTTATATAGTTTTCAAATTGGGCCCTAGCAAAAACGATTTTGGAAGTATGGCTGTATGAGCATGGGGCATTCCAGTAATTCCACACATACTCTCTCTCTCCCTCGCAGCAGCAGTGGCACTAGTGGAAATATGGCCACGAGCAGGCGGAGCAGCCACCGCAGGGGTTGATGTTGTGACGGCGCCGGCGCAGGAGGCTGGGAGCCACCGCGACCGGCACTTCCTATCCGTGGCCGCTACGGGACATGGGGTTCCGTGCGCTGTCGCCGGCGCGCACGGGTCGATGGCGCTGGTTCCATCTATTCATGGGGGGCCTGCGTCCGGATCCGGAGGATAGTAGTTTCGGTCGCTCAACACGGCGGCGGCCGAAACCGCCGGATCATTCGACGTCTCCGGGTTCGACTCCGTGGTCCCTGGCGGTGGCGGCGGCATGTGGCGTTTCATGGCGCCGGGAATGCGTCGAACACCTCGCTGAATCCCGGTCGGGACTTAGGAACGCGGTGTTCCTCGGCTTGTTTGGCGGCTTCGGCACCGCGCTGGCATCCGGCGCAAATGCCGGAGTTCGGTGGCCTCGCCGGCTTCGACTTGTTCGACGCAGTGGCCGTACTCGGAGGCGGCTCCTCGTCAGTGCCGCCGTCTTCTTCGGTGCCCGTGACCACTGCGCCGTTCTCTGGAATGTGGACGCGGCAGGGCCGCTGACGATCGTCTCCCCGGTGAGCGCGGGCTCCGTCGCAACGCCAGCGAAGAGGACGGCGACAAGAAGCGGAAATGCGGAACGCTGCTGGCTGCGGGCGCCCAGTACGCGGACAGCGACGAGGCCATCGACGCATCAGGCCTGAACTACGATTCGACCGGAGGACGTGGGGGGAACCGAGGACAGCGGCAAGGAGTCCAACTCGAACAGCACTGTGACCAGACCGGGCGGCGGCGCGGGCGACGAAAAGGGAAAGAAAGGATGACGACGAAGAACCTCATGGTGGAGCGCCCTCCCCGGAAGTGGCTCTACATGCTCCGGTCCGTGGTGCCCAAGATGAGCAAGGTGAGAATTCTGCTCTTGCTCTCGCAACAATGCAGCACAAGTTCTTGCTTGTGATTAGGTTGGGTAGGATTACGCAATTTGTTTGACATGGAGAGTGAAAGGAAGAAGAGAAAAAATCTATAACTAGCATTGCTCCCTTCATATATGTCAGATGCTTTACTTCTGATTTGAATTCCTAAACTTCAAGCATATGGTTTGATGAACTATTTTTCGTAGTGAGCGACGGGCATTCCAGTTGAGATTGATGTCAAATTGTGTTTAATACACATAGCCTCCGGAAAGATTACTACTCTCTTTTATTCAGTTCCCTGTCAATAAAAAAAATCCCAAAGCTGGGCTATAAATAGTCCAACCATAAAGTGAAAATCGCATTCCCCTCTTCTTCAGCTCAGCCTCCCTCCCCCCTCCCCCCTCCCCTCTCCTCCCATTTGCAAGCCCCCTCTTCTCTCTCACGCCATGGCGGGGGACGCGACCACGAGAGCCTCCGCCCTTTGTACCCACGCCGCGAGCTTCGCAAGTGTAAATCCAACCCCCAATGCTGATTAATGCTGAACAACACCAGAATTAATTCTGATTGAAGCATTGGTAACGCTATTTCAACAGTTAATGACGACTGAGGTATTGATAACAATACTTTCCTATAGTAACTTTTAAAAGACTATTGTTACCCAATGAATTCCCAATTCTAATCAAACTTAGGGAGGGAAGATCATAACCAATTCAAGATAAGAAGTTAGATCATTCATACCAAATACCAAGTGAAGGCATGAACATAATGAAATCAGTTGTGAAATGGAAGTATCACCTCACAACAAATGGGGCAATGAAAAAGGTCGACAGATAGCTAAAAGCATATGAAAAATAAAAATTCGAGAATAACCCCCTCCACCAATTTATTATTAGTACTGACATTGATTTACTACAAAGTCTGAACAACTATACAGTAGCAACTAGCAAGGTAGCAAACAACTCTATGTTAAACAAATTTACAGAGAGCTATAATAGCATAGGCCATCGAGATTATTCCAAGGCAAAGCCTTTGGTTCACTACACTTCATATATGCTGCTAGATCAAGATAAAGTACATAACGAACTTTGTCAGTACTGCCAAATTGATGATAAATTTGAAAAAAAAAGGATATTGCTATCATGCAGAAACAGACTGCAACATACCATAACAGGGAATCCGATGGCTACAACCAGCGCAACCAAACCGCTTGTCATCCTTATGTGACCATCATTTGTGCATCCTTGTTAGTCCACAACAGCACAGAACGTGTGGATGCATAAAGCTGGAACAAAAATAGCACAAAGGAGAAAGGACAGCAGCGGCAGATGAGATCACACACATTGGCCCACGATGCGAAGAGTGTGGCATGGTGGGATTCAGCATGGAACAATACAAGCACGAACAAAGTGTCCAAGGGGCCAAGAATACCATCACCATCCTGCCATGGAGGATCCTGTTTTTGGGTCATGAAGCTGGAAGGCCGAGGTATGGAGAAGAGCCAGTAGAACACCATGGATGCTCTATGTGGCAAGGTGGTAGAGGCATTGTTCATGTGAAGATCGCAGGCGCGGCAATAGGCAGTCACGCAAAGAGGAGCTCTCGAGCTGGATCCAGCGGAACTGGCGGGACGCCCAGACGCCGAAGAGGAAGGAGGGAAGGAGGTTCCGGCGCAGAGGAGGATCCCGAGGATGGTGAGCCGTGAGCGGTAGTGAGGTGGACGCGGCTGACGAGAGGGATCCCTGACGGAGGCGGAGCGCGTCGACGCGGCGAGGACGGCAAACATCGGGAGCCCATAAAGGTCGATGAGGAAGGCCGCGCCGTGGCGAGGCATCGGCCACGGCGGCGGGGCGGGGAGACCCGGAGTGCGAGACAGCCCGAGCCTCCGACCGGTGGGGCCCGCAGGCAGGAGCAGTGCTCGAGGCCCACCTGTCAGTAACAGAGGCCTCGCGGTCGATGGAAGGTGGCCCAGACTCCATACTCTACCATGGCCCACCTGCAGTGACTGTGGTCAATCCTTGGTGGGATCTGGAAAGTATAATCACACGGCGCCGCCGTCTTCCTTGTCGTCATCTTCTCTCTCTCAACGAAAGGAGGAGGAGGATTCAGAGGCGTCGCCGCTTACATCGCGCAAAGCTCTACTCCGCCCTGGGGATGATAGACCTATCCACGCCACAGCGGCGGCTGTGGCGGCCGTGGGTCCGGGCAGGTATCCCTCTGCCTTTCTCTCTCTCTGGTCTCAAATGAGCTACACTTCCAGTTATTTGATTTAGCGGAGACTTAGGGCACTGCGCTACAACTGTCAAGATCGCAAACTTTATCCTTTGCACGGAAATTGTTGGGTTGGTGAACCCCGATTAATTTGTTGCTTGGCCGAAAACCGGATTAATTTTGTCACGTCTTAGGGTTAGATCTTGTAATCGTCAGGTTTGATTACTAATTGCGTAGTTCTCGAATGGTGTTAAAATTGTTGTTCATACTTTCTTCAGAAAAGAATAATTTACTTTGATTTGATTTACTGTACACACTATGGAGAAATTTAGCCGGTGTATCAAGCCTCTACTCAGTTAGTTATCCCAATTCTTCTTTTTCTTTGTCCAAAACACTGTATCCTTGGCCAAAATTTTCGGGATGGCATTTTTTTTAACAGAAGGGTATCCCCAGCTTATGTTGAATAGACTGATGAGGGACATGAGGCATAATATACCGAATATGATGCATGAGGCTATAACAAGATGATATTATATAGTTTTAAATTTTAAATTTTATATTCAAATTTAAATTATCATGGCTGGTTTGTTCTAGTACCAGTCACCAAGTTCAGATTGGTTATTGGTCGGTCACCACCAGTATTTGGATCACTTATTATGACATTACTGAATTGCAGGTGGGTCGAGAACTTCACAAGTTGAAAGAAAGGTTGCAACCAAGAGAAAGGAGTTTCCTCTCCAATGAGATGATTGTTCCCCATGTGACAAAAGAACCAAGACTAGAGATTCCTTCCCTTCCAGAGGTACAGAGTATTAACAACAGAAATGTCCTATATGGAAATGGAATACCTATATGATTGTTTCATGTTTGCCTGCACATTTCGAATTTTAGACAGATTAGACACTTTCTTTGTACAAGAAAATATTTGATGATGCCACTGGTAATTTGACAAAAGTAATATGCATGTAGTCCTGTTAAGTCTTGTGTTGCATAAGAATTGTGGTTTTACTAGTTACATTTTTGTGCTCTGTTTACATGCCATCTTTGACTCCACACCTTTATGATTGGCATAATGTTTGTTTGTTTCAATGGAAGCTATCACTGATATAATAAAATGTGGAATCACTTTAGTTGTTATGAATAAGCCAATGATTTGATAAAAAATAATATGCCAATAGTCCTGCTGAGTCTTGCATTGCATAAGGATTGCAGTTTCAAGCTACATCTGTGCTCTATTTATATTCCATGTTTGGCCCCACAATTGTATGATTGTACTGTTTGTTTGTTCCAATAGAAGTGACCATTGCTGGTAACATTGTTTTACATCAAGAGCTGTTACCATTCTAATATCAAATTTATATTTCCCATGTGTGTGCAGGGTCTCCTGTCAATGATACTTTCCCATGTGCCAATGCGAGACGCGGCCCGTGCTGCATGTGTATCTCGTGCATTTCTACATTCCTGGAGATACTATCAAAACCTCATCTTCAATGCAGAAACACTAGCACTGAACTGAGAAGATGTTAATGACAATGAGACACCAGTGGATTTCATTGCCATAATGGACAACATTATGCGAAACCACTTGGGAGTTGGTGTGAAGACATTCAAGCTTGAACTTGGCCCTGGCTATGCAGTGCATCCCTTGCATCTTGATCGCTGGCTCAAGGCTGCTAGCACACTCAAAATCAAGGAATTTACCTTTGAGCTTCCCCTAGGCAACAAGACAGAATACGCCTTCCCATATTCACATTTGTTTTCTGATAACCGTACAGGAAATTACGTTCAATCTTTCTGCCTATCTTCTTGCACTTTCCATCCAAAGCTTCAGTTTGATTGCTTGAGAAGCTTGAAGAGTGTGCATTTGAGTTGGGTGGACATTACTGGGGAGGAATTGGCATGCTTTCTCTCCAATTCTTTCAATTTGGAGAGTTTGGAAATTTCGCGCTGTCACAAGATTAGTTTCCTCAAGATACCAAGTGTGCTGCAACAGCTCAACTGCCTGCAGGTGCAGCGTGGCCATAGGTTAGATATGATAGAGATCAATGCTCCTATGCTCTCCAGTTTTCATTATCGAGGGCCACTGACAGAAATATCACTTGGAGACTCAGTACAATTAAAGGATGTAAATCTATTGTGCTACCCTTGGCACCGCGTGTTCCATCATGCCCATACCAAGCTTCCTACCATTGCCTGTAATATTGAAAATCTGTTTGTGATGACTCATGATGAGGTTTGTTTGGGCTTCTGTGTGCCAACTAGTTACTTTTGATCTTCAAATTATTGGAGAATAGTGTAGGCATGTTATTGTCATTCCTCATATGATACTAATTTTTTCTGTATGTATTTTCTCTAGGATGTCCACACACCCATGGTGCCTAATAAATTTCTCTACCTCAAGTACTTGGAGATGGTGTTTATTGGACCGAGAAAAAAATCAACCCCCCCCTCGCGCTATGATTTCTTTTCTTGACGCTTCCCCAGCCTTGGAAACTTTTGTCTTACATGTAAGTCATTGTTTATTTTTATGTCTCAAAGCTAGCTGTAGTGAAAGGTTAAAAGCATTAACTCAAACTTAGGAAAACATAAACTTTACCACACATAGAGTGATACGGTTAACTGCTTGATGTCTCAACTGCAACAAGGCTTTTTTGGAACTGATACTTTCGAAACCTTATTTACCTGTGGTATTGTTACATCAATATTTTTATGCAGCTGGACTCTGTTGGGACTAGGAATGATTACATTCTTGAAGATTCCTCGGAATTGAGGCAGTTTCCTAAATGCAACTACAGTAACCTGAAGAATGTAAAGGTCAAGGGAGTCATGTTGTCAAAGACCCTAGTTGAGTTGATAAGTTACATTCTTGACAACACATCTTCGCTTGAGTTTCTTGATATGGCAGGGGCTGTTCCCAATCTTTCGATGAGAGGAGGGGTAACTTCGATTTGGGGGTGGAATCGACGTTGGCTGTCCGACTACAACAATCACAGGATGTTGTGCCTTAGCAACAGGTATACCGATTTCGACGTTGGATGTTCTTGCCGTGCCATGAACACCCTTGAACCTGCTAGCAATTAAGAATAAGTAAGAACAAAATGAACAAGCAAATAAACTCACGAATCTGAACCAAATGAAACCTGAATCACGAGTTGGGGTCTTGAATCAAACAAATCGGGTGGTCTAGTCGACACACGCGTTAACTAGGAAGTAGCAGTAGCTATACTTGCATCTAAACAAAACCTAAGTTTATCTTGGTGGCTGCTACATGTATTTATACATGGGCAACAGCAAGGAGGTGTGGGAGGGTGTAAACCCTAAGCTAGAATGGGCCCCTAGTGGGCTGCAAGAGATATAAGGGTTTCAGCCCAAGACTGGAAGGCCGAACGCCTTTTTGTCAATTCTGCTCAGCTCTAGGAGAATTTCGTCATGAGGTTGCATCCATCTGAAAGTAGACTTCAAGATCTTTTCAATGAGTACTCATATGCTTCAAACAACATCCGGAGTTGAGAAATATTGCCACGTCAATTTGATGTTGCCTGGCTATACGAACTTGAAGTCTGAACTTGATGTCCGATCGTGTGCTTTCTTGTTGTGTGATCTTGATGCCCAAACTGATTGGTTGATCCATTAACCTCCTCTCCATCATTCCTAATAATAATAAAATCATCACAATGATTTAGTAGCATCCAATTCTAAGATAAGGGTTTATGGACAGCGAGGAACGAGCTTACCCGATAATTTAGCTCTCGTGCACGGGCTCTTGTCATTGGTCCTTACTACGTAGTAGGCGTGGTTGTATCGTTGGAAGGGATGTCATCATTTCTTACACTGGACACCAGAATATATGGTTTCAAACATGAAATTAGGAGATGCCTAACCTTGGACAGTGGCATTATGCTAAGTATGGACGATCGGATTGAATGTGAGTTAGACAGAATTGCTCATGTCTGATTAGATCTAATAGAAGCATATAGGGCTCAACAAGTTATCAGAAGATATATTAAAGGGAAAGTCCCTTCAACTGTTAATTTGGAGGTTATTGAGCCCTGCAGGAAGCGAGTTATTGTGGAACCATCAAGAGGCCCTAAGCTATAGTATGCATAATGTTACTTGTTATCTAATACTCAACTTCAAACCGTTCACCTGCGTTGTTGCTATTTTCTCTCTTGTGATGGCATTTACTTAAGTTATGTCCTAGGTTTTGTTTCGAAGCTCACATATATGTTTAACAACAATTATATTAGGCAGAGAATGGTACAAGTCTTCTATCCATCATTTTCATCAATGTGTAAATCCGATTTTTTTTCTTATATTAATACTTAACGTAGTCTTTCAGTCTTAAACAAGTTAGAGTAGTTTAGAGTTAAAACACAACAAGAATCTATAAATCACGATTTAGGCATATTAATAGCTGTTTTCTATGTATTTCTATTGAAGTACAAATTTTCAACTATATCTTTTTTGAATCCCTTCTTATTGCCTCTCTCTGTTAGTTTTGGTATTTTTGTATCTCTCTTCATCTTATTATCTTGATTTAGAATTTTATAATGTACTGGTGTCTCTGGGGATCTCTTTTGGATATGACCAAACCACTTTAACCGATATTGGATAAATTTTTTTTAATTGGTGCTATCCCTGGTCTATTACGTATTTTCTTGTTTTGGACTCGATCTATTCTTGTATGACTATAAATCTAACATAGCATATACATTTGCAGTCTTGTATGATCATAAATCTAATATAGCATACGCATTTCTACAACACTCAGTTGTTGAACATGACATCTTTTTATAGACTAACATTCTGCTCCATATAGCATAGCAGGTCTAATCGCAAAGGATGCCAGATACTTGGCGTCACTTTAACTAGCCCGATTTTATTCTATAGCTAATATCCGTATCAATATCCTCATCCATTTGTAGTATTGATCCCAGCTATCAAAAATTGTTCTTTTTAGGCACCACTTGGTCTCTTAAACTCATATCTCTCTCCTCATGTGTGATAGTGTCAAAGTCATACATCAAGTATTTAGTCTTAAGTTCTGTTTACTCTAAAATCTTTGGACTGTCTGTCCTCACAACTCTTGATATTAATGTGTTATAAATTTTAAATGAATAAACTTTTAATGTACTTTTCAAGTGACATGTTTCTCTGGGATATATGCGAAATTCTGTTTTAATGAGTGTTGATACAATATGTAGGTCACCGTTGTGATCTATTAGGAATGGAGGGAGCATTTCAGAGTCTGAAATGAGGAGTAATATGTCCCAATAGGCCATTAGTCTCATGATTCATTTGTGTCTATAGAACCCTAAATCTTACGAGGAACCTAGGCATTCTCGGCTAGGCCATTAGTCCCATGACATCCTGGTATTCTCAGCTGGCATTACTGTATTAGGTCCTTCAACAAGATCCTTATGACGTGTAAGAGGGGGCTACCGACATGATTTAGTTGAGTCATGGACATAGTATGTAATCGTATGGTGTGACAAGGACAAGGAGCTCACACATCCTACATGCTGGAATTTATAGACAATGGTCATCTAAAATTTCGTCAACCTCAGGTAAAGATTTAGCAATAGGATTGTTTCCTAAATAAGCTCTCCTCGTGTAGTTGGTTGTGGTTAAGTATGTATTCTTGTCAACTTTTATTGGGTTGAACTTTTGCTTTTGATTTATTTAAGAACTTGTAACAAATGTTGTAACTACTTTTGAAGTTAAGACCACATTATCCATTATCTTAAAAAATCCAATAGTATCTAATTAACTAATACTAATATAAAAAATGAGTAGTTCATGTTGTTTCTACCTCTACCCATATAATGTACACTGATTATAGATATCCTAGAAACATTGGAGTAATTTATAGTGTGGCAGATGAGTGAATATGTAAATGGCACACATAAGTCCAAAGTGGCAGCAGTAGGGATGGCAATGGGCCCCCGTCCTCTTAGTGGAGAAAAACTCCATTAGGAGATGTAAATGGGAACATATTACCCCCCATAAGGCTACAATCGGCCATCAGGTCCCTAACCCATGTCCCCATGGGGCCCAAGTTAAGGCATATGTGCAAGCCACATCTCATATGGAATTAAAAGTCTAGCCCAATTTAGAGGTCCAAGTATATAAACCAATTAAACCCTAGATCAGTTCTCCAGTCCCCCACTACATCATTCTACTCCTACCTCTCTCGGTCAATCTAAGATCAAATCAATAGGGGGGTCAAGGCCGCTAGGGAGCCATCGTGCTAGGCTTGGCGAGTGACCATGCACAGTTGTGCCCTCGCACTCCTAGCCATCGAGCCGTGCCATGGCCTCTTGTCTCGCCCTTCTTCGTGCCACATTGCCACATTCATCCTAGCCAGCATCGCTAGTCGGCACTCTCCATTGCACTACATGCCAACGCAACAATGCATCACCGCCGTTGCCCCTTCAATGCAACCATGCCACTGCCATTGCCACATAGTCTGATCTATGACAATGCCGTTGTGCGCCATGGTGGCCTCAGCTCCCTCTGGTCTAACCAGCTCTACTATCGACTCCTATTTTCCTCCTTCGATTCTCGTACATTAACCACTTTTTGCAACCTTCTTCCTACTAACTCTTCTTTGTCCGACCATCCCACCTCAAAGGGATGCCAAGTTCGAGCATCCTCTAGCTCCATCGTTGCCGCCTACGACAAAGACGAACAAGGCTATCACCACCACTAGCCCCAGTCTAGCACTACCAGTTTTGCCTTGATCGCTTGGGAAGGGGAAAGCTCCACTAAGAGAATCGACTATCCAAGCCATAGCTGTAGTTGACCCAAAGCACCTTACTCGACTGCATTTGGCCAAGACTACAAATCCAAAGCACGGCAAGCTTACAGATCCAAACCGCCCCTGCTTGAAGAAGTCTTCTTCTCCGGTGCCAACTTAATTGTTAAGGATGAATTAGAACATTTGAAAGATGCAATTGAGAACATTTATGATAGTGTTGCATATTGGACAGTCACACTAAAAAGGTTTGAGGACATAGCTAAGTTTGTGAAAGTTATTATCACCAAGTTAGTTCTTGATTGCAAAACTAGATGGAATTATACTTTCAACATGCTTAGTGTTGCATTACCCTACAAGAATGTTTTCGTGAGAGCTAGTCATGTGGATAAGCAATATGATTGTGAGGGATGGTTGTTTTCTAAAGATGTGGTGGAAAGGCTTAGAATATTTAATGATATTACATAATTATTTTTTGGAACTGAGTATGTCACTGCCAATATTTTATTCCCTAAAATTTGTGAGATAGGCAATTGTCAACTTGTGGTAACAGCCTAGTTGAAGCCGTGTCAATTGATATGGCAGAGAAGTTTGATAAATACTGGTATGAAATTCAAGATTTAATGGGTATTGCAACTCTTCTTGATCCTCGATTCAAATCTAAAATGTTGCAAATGTGTTTTGAGTGGTTACTTGGTGAAACTGGTTCTCTTTGTGACGTGGAGGTTAGCAAGGTTTCATACTTGCTTACTGCTTTGATGGATGAGTACAATGTACAAGAAGAAAAAGATAACATAGAATCATCGACATTGTCACTTGGCAGTACAGTATGAGAGTCATATCTTCCTTTAGTGAATGTGTTGCAAGAAAAAGGCTAGCATCACTTATGTTCAAATCTAAGCTAGACCGATACTTAGATGATGAGTTGGTTCTAGCATCAACAAAAGATTTTAAGGTTTTGGATTGTTGGAAGGTGGTTGGAACACGCTATCCTACTTTGAGGAGGATAGTGAGAGACGTATTTGTTGTTCCAATTACCACTGTTGCTTCTAAATCCACTTTTAGTACTAGTGGGAGAGTTCTTAGTGAGCATCGCAGTAGACTTATAGCTGAGATGTTGGAGGCTCTAATATGCTTACAAAATTAGATTCGAAACAAGCACAAAGGTACATGTGTTGTGCATTTCATAATATCTTTTTATAGGCCTGCTAACTTTTGATCTTATCTCCAAGATATTTAAGAAGGCATGTAGTTACTTGCTGAAAATTCAATACAATATCTTTATTTATCAATTCACTATTTTTCCATGTGCTCTATTTTATTCATTTATGATTTATCCAATAGCTAAGTAGCTACTTTGTCTACCCATATAGGAGCTGAAACTTTGATTGAAGAACTCAAGTGCTGGTGTTAGGCGTGCAAGTGCATGTGTATCTGCTAGTGTGCAACAATGCAAGTGCATATGCAACTATTTATGCATTCTTTTTGTTGTAATATCTAGTGAACTTTCTGTGATGTGGGCTGATGACATGAACATGTATTTTGTGGGCCAATGTGATGGTTGTGATGGTGCACTTGTGCAGTTGTGCTGCTGCTCAGTGACCACATTTTATCATTTGAGACCTGTAATACTTTAAAACATGTGACCTTGTGGGTTGGCACATGCTAATTATGCTGATGTGATGAACTTGCTAGTTGCTATCTTTTGTTATGTAATGATTAGTGAGTTATAAGACTTATGCAACCGTTTGCTGGCACTGCACATGGTCATGTTTGATGTTTGATTGTCGAGTGTGGGGACCCGGCTGATGCCCTGTACCCACATGGGGATGGGGACAGGAATTTTCTTGTGCACCAAGGATAAGGATGGTGTGGCATAACCCAGCAGGTGCAGCCTGTTGCCATCCCTAGGCACCAGTGCACATGGCATGCAGAACTCAAAAGTTGTAAAGTTAGTAGTTAACGGGGAATTTTACTATTTGCCACTCTAACAAGTCACAACTCTTCAAATGTCACATTTTCTACTTTTGAGTTTGTCCTTATGTTTTTGTCATTAGATAGAGGGAATTTCTTAGCAAGGTGTAATTAGAATGGTAGTATAAAATGTTGTTTCTCTATGCATAATGAAACTATTTATCATATTTTTTAATGCCATTTTGCTAAGTTTCTTTGGAGAGTGTTTCATGTGTCCTTTGGCTTAGTAGTGTTTCTCATATGTTTGGGGATTGGCTTGTGAGAGTGACCACTGAGATAAAAGACAAGTATTAGTAGAGACATTTGTGTTGAATCTTTGACTTAGTAGAAATAATATAGTTTTTTATAAGGTTCTAATTAAATTTTATATGCAAGGCAACATACTTGCTTCGACATTGGGCTCTGTTGCAAAAGTTTGAGGATAAGGATTCCATGAAATATGCTTGCCAAAGTTTAGAGATGACGGTTATACAGATCTATGCTAACAACAGATGGAGATTTAGCAATATGATTTTCTATTGATTATATTATCTCTCTCTATGTATGTTGGAATGCCTGTGGTTTTTAATCATCTTACTGATTTATTTTTGAGTTGTCTTATGATTTGCAAACAATGTAATAAGTGACTTTGATTTCTATTGATGTAAACGTTGGGATTCCCATTATGATCTAAAAATAAGAGAGGAAATTCCTTAATTTTTTCCACTTCCTATGTGGCATGATATGTAAGACTGCCAGCTTGGAATGAAGAGGCAAAATGTCCTTTTTACCTTCTTGTGAGCCCCACAATTTAGAGAATGAAGCTTCTCTCCATCGCCGACTTCCTGTCCACCACCATGATAGAGCAGCACCTTGGTGGCGCCAATCGTGGCTATAGCCACGGCGATCGCGCCACCCTTATCGCCGTGTCCAAGGAGACTCCTATCCCTCTTGTGTAGAGTGGCAAGGACGAGGCTAGTGGGAAGAGGATGTTGCCCTTGAGGAGTTCACTCGCCTCGTCATGGATGCCAGTGCACATGAGAAAAAACTCCAATGGTGGTGTGAGGGCGACGGCAACACTCGAGGTTGTGCCATTACCGTTGGAAATGAGATAACTTGGTTGCGGCTATGGAAAGAAATGTGGGGTCCCGATGACCTCCAGTTACGTGCCATCCGCAACCGCTCTACCCACCAGCTCTTGTCCTCCACAGAAGCACCACCCGACTCAAGGTGGTGAGCTAGGCTGAGATCTGGGCATTGAGTCTATTGTTAGAGAGGTCGAGCACCTTGATGGACTCGATGATTTGGCCAAACAAGGAGTTGCTAGATAGCTTGAGCGAGTTGAGGAACCTGTAGTTGGCAAGCTCGTTTGGGAGATGCTAGTCGGAGGTCACTGTAGTAGCTAGCATGTAGCCATGACAGTGTCTAGGCCTCACCATCAAGTATCAGGATGGTGCAGATTCTGACACGGTTAGCGTCATGAAGGAACTCGAGTGGGAGGCTGTGGTCATGGAGCACGGTGACAACACTGCACGAGAGGAGGCACTGATAGATGTGCATTGGCTTTGGGCGGTGATGGTGGTGCAGGAGAAAGAGAAAGGATTAAGAGGAGAGGAAGATGAATCAGAGGCAAAATAGACTATTCACATGCTGTATCTACGTTGGCAAGCTACCTGTCACGCTGGCAAAAAGTTAAGACATCTCCTCTCTTTGGTAGAAAAAACATAAGGACAAACTTAAAAGTGACATTTGGAGAGAAAGCAACATCTGGAGAGTGGCCACTTATTAGAGTTGTAAATAGCTAAATTCCCGTAGTTAACAGTGCAGAGCACCAAGCTGGACGCCCAGAGCTGCCAATATATTCCCCTCCCTATAAAAGGCTCCTATGGAACGTAGAAATTTACACAAGCTTCTCACATGAATTAGTTTATTTCCTCCAAATATTACTATGAAATCCTTCCATTTGAAAGAAGGCCTAAAACTGTGGCTTTCTTGCACAATGGAACGAAGAAATTCTTGTGCAGAAGTTAATAAGTGCTTGGATGGATTGATTCCCCATGAGAGAGCTCATTACAATTACAATCCTAAAAATAATTAACTCTTCCCACATTGAATACAAATATACGTCCAAAGAATAGAAAAAGAAATGAATACGATACATATCGGGCTCTGCCAGTAGCTGCCACAACGAATCCACAACTTTGACCTATACCACCATTGACCGGACTGGCCTTGACCCAAACCACTGCTAGGGTTTGGGAGGCATTGGCCAGAGAGAAGGAAGACAAGGATAAAGATGCAGAGGAGGTGGAGTGCGACTAGAGACCTAGAGAGTTTAATCAAGTGGGTGAGGCTAGGAAGTGGAAATGGGAAATCACTCACACCCATTCACTGATTAGTGGACTAGATTAGGGTTTACTATCTCGAAAAGGGGAAAAAATTTTGGGGGGAGGGGGACCGAAATTCCAAAATTTCAAACGAATTTATTTAAAATCTAAACAAAATTTGACTTAATTTGAATAAAATTTGACCAAATTCACAAAACTTTGAAAAAAACCAAAAATTTCAGCTGAGATACTTGGTTGCCGCCAGGAGAGGGGGTCCAAATTTTTCTAAATTTTAATCTAAAATTGCAAATAATAGGCCAGAGTAGTTGATAGTCATCTAGGACCATCTGTCAACGATAGAGGAGAACTTGACCCCAATCAAGACAGTGACCTTTGTCCCAATATTGAAAGGTGGTAGCAAGAGCACGAACAATAGGGAAACCATGATAATTGCGACCACATAAGTAGCCGCGAACAGCACAACCCTTCTCGATCACCGGGGCAGCACCATGAAGGCAACTACGACCATTGCAAGGACCATGGCTGATGAAATTCCCAATCACCCCCACGACTTCGCGATGGGGATAGAAGATGCCAATCTTGGAACATAACCCCTGACCATGGTGATCCTTTGTCATGCCAATAAATTTAACTAATTTTTAGACTATTTTATGTATTAAATCCCCGTCTAGAAATTAAATGACAAAATAATATACAGATCTAAATAAAAGCAAAATGTATATGCTTACAAAAAGAGACACATAGTCATCACACTAAAAAGAAAGCGGCAACAAAAAGACGATCTAGCGTGACTTTAGCTCTATTCCGTAGACAAACTCAACTAGAATATAAGCCTTAGTCTTCTAAATTTGTCTTCATCACTGTGGCACTTTAATTTAAAAAAAATATAGCAATGTTAAGTATCACTTACCGTATTATGCCAATGATGCATTCGTGCTTAGGGTTACAAGAGAGGTTTACGGCTCTTTTGTATAAAGGCATTACAAAACAATTGCAATTGCAACAGTAAAATAGTTTATTAATTAAGGCAATATAATTTTTCACTTAACAACATTACATCACGTTGAATAGTCCCAACCAACCATTTGAACTTTACCAGTTCATTATGTCAAATTAATTAATAGTGAGACTAATCGTGATAAAATTTGATTAGTCATCTATTTAAATAGTTTTATTTTAATAAGAGATGTATAACTTTTTTTTTTTACCAAAGGAGACCCTGCAGTAAAATTTTATGTATTAATATAACAAAAATTTACAAAGAGTCAATCCAAGAACTCAAAACAGGCTTCTCATGTGAATTTAACCTATATAATAAAAGGAGATCACTTTTCAAAGAAAGTCTCCAAGATTGCACCCTAGGCACAATGTTCTGAAAAATATTAACATTCCTCTGTTTCCGTATATGCCAAGCAGTATACAGGACTTTCTCAACAAAATGAGAGTATTGATAAGCATTGGCAGCAAGATGAAGCATTGGACCTCTAAACCCACCATCAAATTCCAGTCAATGTTGAGAATTTGCCAACACTCTTTGTTGAAGGGGCATTCAAAGAAGAGATGCATGAAGGTCTCTCTAAGACTCTGGTTGCATTAGACATGTTAGATCACTTCCTTCTAGACGACATTTCCTTCTGTCTAGCATGTCCCTAGTATTTAGGCGATCAATAAGCAGCAACCATCCAAAGACCTTGATTTTCATCGTATACTTGCTTTTCCAAATCCATTGCAGGTAATCAGGTGACTGCACTGAGATGAAGTTCATTGCATATATTTTCTGAGTAGAAAAATTAGGATTACCCCATATGTAAAATCATTGGTCATATTCTTGCTGTAATGTATAGGATGCATCCATATTCTGCATTTCTAGCACTTCTTCAAAGGCCTGCT
Organism: Oryza coarctata; assembly: GCA_030770085.1. NCBI lineage: Eukaryota > Viridiplantae > Streptophyta > Magnoliopsida > Poales > Poaceae > Oryza > Oryza coarctata. The sequence continues at coordinate 12,950,231 of CM061482.1, read as the reverse complement.
GTGATAATGGCAAAGCAAAAGTCTGGTAAATGCTCTTACCAACAGCTTCATTCGCTGAATCTTTATGATTTAGAGCATATGAATGAGCTCTTGTATATTTCAATGCCATAACACTTATATTTCCATTCCATAAATCATCCCAGTATAAAAATGTTTTTCCATCCTTTGGCTGGCAGCAAACAATACCTCTGAAAATATCCATAAATTGACAAATATCCCTCCACCAAAAAGATCCTCTAGGAGATGTAGCATGTTCCTCTAGGAGATGTAGCATGTGGTATTTTATCCAGATAGTATGTGTTCCAAATCAGCTTTACCCAAGGAAGAGAGAGTCTGTTATAAAACTAATGCAAACTTTTAATGAGAAGTGCATTATTTTGCAGTCTTAGGTCAATCACTCCTAAACCTCCCTTCTTTTTAGGCTGGCATACTCTTTCCCACGGCACCAAAGACTTTTTACTTGTGTCTGAACCCCTCCACAAGCAATGCCTTCTAGCTCTATCAATACTCTTTATCACAGATTTAGGAAAAGATATAGAGCACATATAATATCTGGGCAAAGAGGAAAAAACACAATTCACCAGGGTCAATCTATCACCATATGAAAGGTAAGCAGTTACTGAGGACAATTTTCTTTCAACTCTACCAGTCAAAGGAGCAAAATCAATTACCTTTGGTCATGTTGTGCCTAAAGGAAGACCAACGTATGTAAAAGGCAGAGTACCAATTGAGCAACCAAATAAAGAGGCCAAATTTTGAGATTTGTCTTCCTCCACATTTAGAGGGATCATGCATGATTTGTGATAGTTGACCTTTAACCCCGTGGATGCTGCAAATGTATTTAGCAGAGCCTTAAGACAGAAAATTTCTTTTCCACTAGCTTTGACAAATAGTTATGTATCATCTGCATACTGCACTACTGGAAAATCATCATCTGGAGTGGGCACAGGCATAAATAAAAGTCCTTTCTTATATGCTTCATTAATTATAGATTGCAGAAGATCTGCCCCAAGGACAAATAATAGAGGTGATAATGGGTCTCCTTGCCTAACACCCCTTTACAAACAAAACTCTTTCCCGGCACACCATTCAAGAGTACAAATGAAGAGGCTGAACTGAAGATTTTACTGATCCAAGAAATCCACTTATTATCAAAACTGTTAGACAGACCACTGGCCTGGGCTGTATATATATAGACCCGACCCCCTCGTATACGCTCGGAAGATTCATAGTTACCGTACACTTTCTACATGGTATCAGAGCGAGTCTAGACATTCCGACGCGCTAGCTTCTCCCTCCGACGAGCCGACCCTTTCCTCCTCCTCGTCGACGTCTTCTTCCTGTCGTCGACTCTCTTCCCGGTACACCCCTCGCTCTCTCATCTCTATTTCTTCTTCTTCCCGTCTCTCCCGCAGTCACCTTTTCTCCGCCCCACCTCCGCGCGACCAGGCGACGGTCTCGATCCGCTCGCACCCGTCTCCGCTCTTCCTCTTGTTTCGTGCATCTCTCCTTCTCTGACGCCGGCGCACCTCCGCGCTCGTCGTCTCCATCGGCTGGAAACCTCCCTCAGTTCTTGCCCTTTCCGACACGCTCAACGGCTCTCGGACGCGAACCTTCTCCCCTCACGTCCGAGCCAGTCCAACGTGTCCACGTGTCCACGGACACGAATCCCTGCCTCCCGGACGTGAACATATTCTCTTCGCGTCCGGCCACTCCCTGCCTTTTTCGCGTCCGCCCCACTCCTTGGCCTCCATGAGTCTACGGACGTGAATCTTCTCTTCACGGACGTGAATCCTCGCATGTCCGTGACCCAACCACTCTCTGACCCACCCACTCTGTCCTCACCTACTCCGCTGCCTACTCTCCATCGGCCAACCACTCCTCACCTACTCCACTGCCTACTCCCCATCGGCTGGCCACTCCTCACCTACTCCGCTGCCTACTCCTCACCGGCTGGCCACTCCTCACCTACTCCGCTGCCCACTTCCCATCGGCTTCTCACGTCCTTGATCGGCTGATCCGTCCTCTCATTGGCTTCCCCCTCCCATCGGCTTCTCTCTCCCATCGGCTCTTTGCTCCCGTTCTCCCGTCATGGCCACCGAGTCCGCCCTCAGCTCCGGCACTCTCCCAGTCGCCGAATCTGCTTCGGCTCTCGGTGCCACAGACCACACCTCGGGCACCACCTCGCCGATCTTCTCCCCTTCCTACGCTGCTGTGAACGTGAAATCTCACGTTCCTATCTCCCTTGACCTTAACGCCAATTATTCCAAGTGGGTTTTCTTCTTTAAATCCCTCTGTGGAAAATTCGGCCTCCGGTCCCATATTTATGGCTCCGCTCCACCTCGCCCCGATGATCCTCAGTGGGACATCACCGAGTGCTGCGTGCGCAGCTGGCTGCTCGGCTCGGTCGACGACTCTGTCCTCGACCTCGCCATGGACGATACCGACCCCACCGCCCGAGACCTTTGGGTGGCCATCGAGCGGATCTTCCTGGCCAACAAGCAGCCTCGCGCCATCTTCCTCCTCAACGAGTTCCACTCCATGGTACAAGGCAACTCCTTTGTCTTCTCGTACTGTCAGCGCCTCAAAGTCAAGGCTGCTGCTCTCTGGGACGTCGGCCACCCTGTGGCCGACTCTCAACTCGTCCTCGCCCTCCTGCGATGCCTCAATCCCCACTTCTCCAACACCGCCAATGACATCGCCAACGCCACACCTCTTCCATCGTTCGCCCGGGCTCATGACATGCTAGTTCTTAAAGAACTCCGTCTGACCAATGATGAGAAGACAGTGGCCCACACCGCTCTTCTTGCTGTAGCCGATAATGGCTGCCGAGCTTCTTGCGCTGCCCCTTCCTCCCGCGGTCCTGATGGCCATGGCTCCGGCCACAGCAACACAGCCCGCACTGGGAAAGGCAAGGGCAAAGGCAAAGGCAGGACCTGGCAGGGTCCGACGCTACCACGACATACCTCGGTCCCTACCCACCCTGCCGGTCCCACGGATCCATGGCTTTGCTACAACCCCTAGGCGCCCCGGCCCCAGCCACGTAGCCCCATCGGCTGGCAACCCGGAGTTCTCGGCGCCCATCCCCAGATCACCTGGCATCGGCTCCCGTTCTGCCGCCTCAGCCGATGCTACCGACCCCAACCACCCAGTCGGTTCCCTCCTAGAACCAGGCTGGCCTCGTCACTGCCCTCAACCAGATGACGCTCCAACCACAACACCCTTGGATGCTGGACTCTGGGGCGTCTTCACACATGGCGTCATCGGCCGGTATACTTCGCTCCTGTCATCCCTCTTCCTCCCCTTTTGTCACTATCGGCGATGGTCACTCTCTTCCTGTCCAATGCCACGGTGACTCCTCTCTGTCTACATCCACCACTAACCTCCCCCTACATAATGTTCTTATTGTCCCTTCTCTCATTCACAATCTTATATCTGTTCGTCAATTCACACGAGACAACCACTGCTCCATTGAATTTGACGCGTTTGATTTCTCTGTGAAGGATATCCCAACCCGGCGATAGATCCTTCGCTGCAATAGTGGCGGCAACCTCTACACCATTCCCACTGCGTCGTCCACCCCACACGCCAGCGTCATCCTCTCCACCAACCTTTGGCACCTTCGCCTCGGCCACCTCGGCCCCGACGCTGTCGCCACCCTCCGTCGCAGCGCCTCCATCCGATGTACTCACAACAGCTCCACAGTTTGTCACTTATATCAACTTGGCAAACATGTGCGTCTGCCTTTTTCTAGTTCTCTCTCCTGTACCTCGTGTCCATTTGAACTTATACATTGTGATGTATGGACTTCCCCAGTTAAAAGTGTCTCCGGTAATCAGTATTATCTCGCTATACTTGACGATTACACACACTATTGCTGGACCTTCCCGCTCATCCACAAATCCGAGGTCGCCTCTCACCTCACTCACTTCGTCACGTACGTATCCACTCAGTTCAACCTCCCCATCAAGGCTTTACAAGCCGATAACGGTACGGAATTCGTCAACCATACCGTTACAAACCTCCTCACCTCACAGGGCATCCATCTCCGACTCTCCTGCCCCTACACCTCTCCTCAGAACGGCAAAGCCGAGCGCCTCCTTCGCACCCTCAATAACATCAGTCGCACCATGCTACTTCACGCCCACCTACCCGCCACTTATTGGGCCGAAGCTCTGGCTACTGCGACGTACCTTCTCAATCGGCGCCCATGCTCCTCCGTTTATAACAACGTTCCCTATGCCCTTCTCTACCACACGGCGCCCGACTACTCCCACCTTCGCGTTTTCGGGTGCCTCTGCTACCCAAATCTCACCGCCACAGCTTCCCACAAACTCGCTCCCCGCTCCACCGCCTGTATTCTCCTCGGCTATTCCACCTCTCACAAGGGATACCGATGCCTCGACCTTTCCACCCGACGGGTCCTCGTCTCTCGTCACGTCATTTTTGACAAGACATGTTTTCCCTTCGGTCTCCTTCATCCGAGATCCTCCTCTAGTGATCTCGATTTCCTCCTCACCAACACCGTGCCGACTAGGTCTCCCCCACTGCCCTCTCCATCGGCCTCCTCATCGGCTGCTGCTGAGGATTTACCCATCACATCTCCCACCACTACTCGGTCCGATGTCCCCACCATCGGACCCCCATCGGACCCATCTTTATCGGCCGATACCGATCCTATTTATCCTTCAGCCGATACCGTTCCCTCTTCATCGGACACCCCACTTCCATCGGCTCCTCACTTTCCATCGGCTCCCCCTACCCTATCGTCTCCCCCACCCTATCGGCTGATCCATCTCTATCGGACCGATCGGAATACTCGGCCCACCCGACCTCATCGGCTTAGGCCGATCTAATTCCTCCTTTTCCTCTTGTCTACAGTTGTCGACTCGGAGCCGATGACGCCCCCACCCGACCAGTTCTTCCCATTACTCCCGCACCCCCATCGGCTCCAGTTCCCTCCACCTCTCACATGGTCACCCGCTCCCAGACCGGGTCTCTCCAACCCAATCCGCGCTACGGTCTCTCCGCCGTCCACAGCTCTATCTCGCCCATCCCGGCGACTTCTCGCTCAGCCTTGGCCGACCCTCAGTGGCGCGCGGCCATGGCTAACGAGTACAAGGCCCTAATGGACAACGAGACCTGGTGCCTTGTTCCCCGACCTCCCGACGCCAACATTGTGACCGGTAAGTGGATTTTCAAACATAAATTTCACGCCGATGGCTCCTTTGCCCGTCACAAGGCTCGCTGGGTAGTCCGGGGTTTCTCCCAACGACCCGGTGTCGACTGCGACGAGACCTTCAGTCCCGTTGTCAAACCCGCCACCATCCGAGTCGTCCTCACCTTGGCTGCCTCTCGCTCCTGGCCGATCCATCAACTAGACGTGAAGAACGCCTTTCTTCACGGCCACCTGACGGAAACAGTCTACTGCCAGCAGCCCTCAGGCTTCGTCGACCCTTCTCGGCCCGACGACGTCTGTCTCCTTCAACGCTCTCTCTACGGCCTCAAACAAGCCCCTCGTGCCTGGTACCAGCGCTTTGCTGCCTATCTTCGGCACATTGGCTTTGTGGCCTTTGCGTCCGATAGTTCCCTGTTCACTTTCCATATCGGCTCCGCCAGTGCCTATCTACTTCTCTATGTCGATGACATTGTCCTCACAGCGTCTTCGACATCTCTCCTCGACCAGATCATGGCCCGACTCCACTCTGAGTTTGCCATGACCGATCTTGGTCCTCTCCACCATTTCCTTGGCATCTCCGTAACCCGTTCCATCCACGGGCTCTTCCTTTCCCAACGCCAGTATGCCATCGACCTCCTCCAGCGTGCGGGCATGGCCGACTGTCACCCTACGGCCACCCCAGTCGACACTCAAGCCAAACTCTCCGCCGCCGATGGCGCCCTCGTTGCCGATCCCTCTCACTATCGGAGTCTTGCCGGGGCTCTCCAATACCTCACACTCACCCGACCCGACCTCACGTACGCTGTCCAGCAAGTGTGCCTCTTCATGCACGCTCCGTGCGAACCTCACCTCGCGCTGCTCAAGCGCATCCTACGCTACGTGAAGGGCACCCTCTCCAGCGGGCTGCATCTCAGCTCCAGCCCCATCGACTCTCTCACCGCGTACTCCGACGCGGACTGGGCAAGCTGCCCCGACTCTCGACGCTCTACGTCCGGCTACTGCGTCTACCTTGGTGACACTCTCATATCCTGGTCTTCAAAACACCAGACTACAGTGTCCCGCTCCAGCGCTGAAGCCGAGTACCGCGCCGTCGCCCACGCCGTCGCCGAGTGCTACTGGCTTCGCCAGCTTCTCCAGGAGCTCCGTGCACCCCTCTCCACCGCGACCGTCGTCTACTGTGACAATGTCAGTGCCGTCTACATGACCGCCAACCCAGTCCATCACCGACGCACCAAGCACATCGAGATCAATATTCATTTTGTCCGTGATAAGGTTGTATTAGGACAGGTTCGGGTGCTCCATGTACCATCGGCACATCAGTTTGCCGATATAATGACCAAAGGTCTGCCCATGTCTTTGTTCACCAGTTTTCGGTCCAGTCTCTATGTCCGTTCCCCTTCCACTGCGACTGCGGGGGGTGTTAGACAGACCACTGGTCTGGGCTGTATATATATAGACCCGACCCCCTCGTATACGCTCGGGGGATTCATAGTCACTGTACACTTTCTACAAAAACCTTTATGATTAAGGACATTTAGTATAGACTCATGTTCAATTGTATCAAAGGCCTTCTCAAAGTCCAATTTTAAGAGAATGATTTCTCTCTTTGACTTCTAATATTGATGTATATATTCAGAAGACCAAGCCAAGCAATCCTGTAGTCTTAGTTTTTATAAAACCATATGGATTCTGATGCAGAACATGAATAATGACTGTCTGTAATCTATGAGCTAGCACTTTTGTAATTAATTTTAAGGCAATGCTTAAAATTGATATTGCCCTGTAGTCATTCACACCCTCAGGATTTTGTCTCTTGGGAACCAGAGTGATCGGGGAGTTGTTTAAGCTTTCCAAAGATAGCTAACCATTATAGAAATGGGCATATAAGGTATAGAAACCTTGCCTTATAATTATTCAACACTTCTTCATAAACAGTCCATTGAATTCATCAGGCCCAGGGCCTTTGTCCACTGGATATTTTGGAACCACTCTGTCAATTTCTTCAAATGTGAAAGTCCTGGATAGATTCTCTAAATTGTCACGTGTTTCCATCAGAGATGCTAGATCAAAGTGCATGGTGGGATTAGTGGAAACACCCATTCTCTGTTTAAATGTATTCCATATAATAGAGGCTTTTTCACTGTGATCAGATACCATTCTCCCATCATGATCCCTCAATTGAGTAATTAAGTTTCTTCTGTAGATCTCAGTAGCATCTGCATGAAAAAAAATTATATTCTCTCCTCCTAATTGAACCCATCTGATATTGCATCTCTTCTGCCAATAAATCTGCTTGTATCTCAAAAAAGTTAGGGTCTTTGATTTTATCAGACTTCTGAAGTTCCATTCAGGTACTGTTAAATTTCTGCATTCCTCCAACTTGTCAATGAAACTAACCACCGCATTGAAGTTTTTGATAAGCCTGTTTAGGTTTGAGAGCCCCTTGCTCCACTTTCTAAGTGCCTTCCTCAAACACTTGAATTTGACTAATATTTTTGGCCTCATCTGTTGAACTGACATGATTTCTCCATATAGAACTTACTAGATCAAAAAACCATCATGCTCCATCCAAAAGTTTTCAAACATGAAAACAGAAGCATTAGGTATTGAGGTTCCAACTTGTACTACACATGGTGTGTGATTTGAAATACATCTAGCCAAAGGATTAACTAGAGTATTTGGAAAGTTCTGTCCGGAAGTTTGTTATAAAGAACCAAGTATAAGATCTACCATTGATTGGCAATTCTGTCAGGCCCAGGTTACTGATTACTTCATCAAAAATCATCATATCATTCATATTTGCACCATCTTTATTTCGGTTATCCAGAGATCTGTAAAAATTGAAATCTCCTAAAAGGATCCAGTTAGTATCATCTGGGATGTGTATATCATGCAGCCATTAGATGAATTCTGATCTATCTGACTAATTACACGGTCCATATACCAAAGAGAGACAGCAAGTTTCAGAGAAATGCAGTGAGGTGAATTGCACAGAAACTATGGAGCGCTCGACGTGTATAATTTGATAAGAAAAGAGGGAACCAACCCAACAAACCAAAATTCCCCCAGGAGCTCTGATTGAAGGGGAGTACAAGAAAGTGTCCAAGCGTTTAGGGGCAAACTTTCGAATGTAAGAATGATCAAAACCCTGTCTTTTAGTTTCCTGAAGGCAGAAAACAACACAGCCAGTGTCTCAATCTTGTTTCTAATTGCTAGCCACTTATCGTCTGAGTTGATCCCCTGACATTCCGACACAAAATATTCCAGCATCTGTTTGTACTATTCATTAAGAAACACTGAAAGAGAACATCTGGCAGGAATCATAGCATAGATATATTCCACCTCACAGCACAACAAAAAGGAAACTATAGCACACCTGACAACCAACCAAAGAATTGTAGCACAACTGACAAAAGAAACAAGTTCACACACATGGGCTTTAAGAGCCACAACCAGAGACTGGATGGAATAAAAGACTAGAAATAAACTACGGAAAAACAAAAAACAGATAGTTGCACTTCTATCAAGTTGATTCATTTTATTCATGCTGCCTGCTGTTCTTCCCATCTAGGTTGGCCTTGGAAAATTTCTTGAGCTTTTCATCAGCTACTTCCTCAGGAGTAGCTCCACACATTTCCTATCTATCTTCTGCAAGAGAGGCACTGAGCAGTCTGCTGGTTCATCATCAGGTTGATCTAGATTTTCAGGTGCAATGTCTGTACTTCAACAGACTTGTGACCATCTTTAGGTGGGTTAAACCTTGGGCTCCTTCTCAGACCAGTATTAACCAAAGGTGATAAGATACTTCTTTTGTTCTTAGCCCTCACAGTAGGTGGGTTACTAGGGGCCAGTGAGGAAATAATGTGAGATTTTGGTGTAGTAGGTTCAGCCTCTTCCATTTGAGAAACTTGTCCTACATACCCATTGTTACCAACTGAATTGGAAACAAGCAGATCTTGTGGAGGGGGTGCAATAGCCAAAGGTACAGGTGCAAAAATCTCTGAATCTTCCAAGGGAATGTCTGACTATTTGCCAACCTGCAAATCTGACAGCATCCCTGGCCCTCTGGAAGAGGAAGTTTCATTACTCTTGCCCATGACAGTAGACCAGAACTGAACACCTTTAATAAAGTTTGCATAAAACATAATTTGTGAAAACCTTTCAGAGAGCATGGCCACAAAAAGCACTATCTGGTTCAATCTGATCTGGGACAAATGGAACTAGAGCACCGCTGGATTGAGACTGCTGTGAGGCTGGGCTGATTCCAACATAACACTAGTACTGCCATCAGAAGAAGAGGTGTTTGTCACAGTTGGATAAGATCTCACAGAAGAAGAAATAGCCCCTGCTGGCAACCTGAGGATCTGAAACAGGTGGCATGATCTGATCTTGCAATTCATTTTCCCAATTACCACATCCCTGACCATGGTCTTGATTGTCTTCATGTGGCACATTACCAAACTGCCAGACATTCTCATTATCTAAATTTTTCTGGGGTTCTACTGGTCCTTCACCTGGCAGCGAGGCTTCATCTGGTGGAAGTACATCAGCAAATTCTCCATCTAATGTATAAACAAAGATGGTCTAGGAATGGCCATTAGGAGCATTGGCTGCTCCCAAACAATATACTGGGGTACAGAATCTGGATATTTGTACCAAACTCTATCTAGCACCCTGCCTTCATAGGATCTGTGTCATACCACCAGTCCAGCTCACCAAAAGTAGAGCAGCTTGATGGACATTATGAAAGTAGACAAAATCTAAAGGAATAATCCATCCCCTATGATTAAAAGGCGCATTCCTCCAATTTGGGCCTTGATCATGTCTAACAAAGCACACTTCATGTATTCCATCATAATTAATAGGACCAAAAACCAGGGCTTGTCTCTATACTATACTGGTGATCTAATATGGAATAAACCTATGACATTAGGGTGAGGGTATGAAGCCAAAGTGCGAACACCCCTAACTTGGTCCAGAAATTCGCCAATCTCCACCCTATGTTCTTCCCATTGATCCTCAGGCAAAGGGGGGTGAACTAAAGCCAGAACATACTGCTCATGCCGAACCGCAGCCAGAGTAAAGTTTGTGGTACTAATCAGAACCAGCATCCTCACTGGATCAATTTACTTCAAATACTGGGCATGCAATTGAACCGGTGTGAACCGGATGAACCAAAAGGTTTTCTGTAAAACCCGGTGACCTGGGCTACTTTGAACCGACGGTTCGTTTACTGTGGGAGGGAATCGAACCATGGTCTGTGGGTTTGAAGCTGAGCGCCTCAACCATCCTGCTAGCTAACTGACCTTGTCTTCGGCAAATATGTATAGTAAATATCTCTACCAGTTCAGCAATTGGATCAGACAAACCAACAGTCAAACTGCTGACCCGGTGAACCAGCAGCTCGAGTGGTTTGATGACTAGTTCGGTTTTTTTTTACTATGACTTAGAGGTGGGTAGAAGTGGTTTTGGTATAGAGATAAAACCAACCCTTTCTCCATCCTTTCCTAGAAGTAGGCAGGGTCATTACTACGTACTCTTCTTTGAGGCCATCTTGAAGCCAAACACCAACGTGACCTGTGATTTTTGGCTTCTCCATGACTTAGAGTTTATAGGAATATCTAAATAAATTTAAGAAGGGACGTACTCCTATATATGCTTCATATAGATGTGTGAAAATACTTAGAATGCTATAGAATTGGGGTTGAGATGGAGAAGGTGGATTATGTAGAATTCCAAGAGCAAGGAAGAAACTCAAATGGAGTAGGTAAAAAACCGCATTGTGCAATAGTGGCAAAAGTGAAAATTTTATCAAGGTTGGGTGTGGGTTTAGTACCTCCCCTCCGACTCTCCATCAATCCCTAGTCAAGGATCAGTCCTTTCAACTTGAGCTTCCTCAACACTAGCTTATCCATGGAAGATGGCTTGAAATCCATGAAGTGTTGGTTGGAAGGGAAAGGAAGCTAGGGTGAGAATTAGGGTTTTGGGGTGCTGGGAAGATGAAGAGGAAGATGAAGCAATGAGGCAAGCAGACTCAAAATGAATCTCAACATTGGAATATAAAGCCTAGCATGACGGTTCATAATTCGAGGAAAGTGCTACAAAATTCCTAGCAAAAACAATAGTGTGTTCCCATTTGGCTGTTAAAATTTACTCCTCAATCCAAATTTGAAATATGATTACATTGGGATATTTTGCCTGGACGAAAGGACTAAGTAGTTGATCTTAATCTGCTTGAATGTTATCCAATTAAGATCTATTTCTCAACAATATGGCTTCTCGGGCAAAAAAAAGTAACAATGATGTTAGATGAGCATTTGCATAAAGGTTAGAGGCTACTATCAATATTATATATAGAGAGAGAGAGCATACCTCATATACTTGCACTTACCATCACTGAAAATACCGCATATCTATTTTTATATGGAAATGTGTCTCTAAATATAAATAAAGATATAGATAACGAACAAGTCTTGTCCACCTAAGAAAGGACTACATAATCCAACTCGGTGATGATAAGGCCTTGTTTACCGGTGTCCTATTTGAGATCCCGAGTTTTACAGCGACAAGAGTTCATATTCCGATATAAATATAGAGCTTTTTAGGAGAGGAATACATCGAATCATAAGCCATAGACCAAGTCATACCAAGATAATGCTAGAAGAAAGCCTTTTCACTAGCCACCAACTACAAGTTGTTGCCTTCTAGCTTGCTCCCCTTTATACTCAGTGTGATAGATCCCAAGATCAATACATATAATCTAGAGTATAGCCATTATCCAAATTGGGACCTGAACCAGTATAGAAATATACTTCTTCTCATCTCTTATTCCATGTTCGTGTATATCTATATCCCTCAAATACCTTGATCAAGTATAACCTGTCGTCACTTTGCACATTCCTTTTCTTCTCATAGAATGAATGAATGCATCGTCTCAAGCAGGGGAATCTGTTCTAACTTTTTTTTTGACGCATGGAATGAATGGATGCATTTTGTTAATCTTGTTATAACATCTCAAGCAACATCTTCACATTTACTACTATGCAATTCATTTTTATTATTTTTGCACTGTCTATCTTCCTAAGAAATGTTGCTTGTTGAGTCACGTTATATTCTCACATGGAGATCACCTCTTTTTTCTAAGCCAAGATACAGATTTTCCCAGCCCCCCTCACTAAGTTTGAACCAAGGAAACCACTCTCTTGAACTGTTTTGTTAGCTTCAAAGGTAGAAGGCTGTTCAGTCATGTTTCAAAGATCCCCTTCACATAAATCATCCCTTTCTCACTGAACTTGAGCTCCTTCCTCATCTGCTCCACTTGGACATCATCACCTCGCACAAGAATTTCAGATACATTCCCGTCATCTGACAAAATCATTTTGACTTTTATCTCTTCTTTTCTTGATGCCTTTGTCCAATAGTATACACCCCTGAACCATCATGAAGGGACAGTTACTACATTTGCACCGAAAGTTTTATTCTGAATTTCTGCTACTAGAGTTGCAAAGACATACGCCAATGGGCTTAAGGTCATAAGCCAGAACCAGTTGTTGCCACCTTCCGGGACTGCAATTGATAGAACAAGACCAACACTGCCAAGGCTAATGCAGGTGCAGAAGGTAAGAAGTGATGCTTGCCCCCTGCTTGGCACCATTGTGCCCTCGAAACTGTGCAAAAACATAAAAATGTCTCAGTTTGCAATTCATTTTGATGTGAAAGAAAATGCATAAGCTTGTGCTAGATTTACACTACATAAACATTATGGACTCTGGCTTCACACTCTACTATGTAGAGGTCTAAGAAGTATAACTGCTATCTACTTTGGGTTTCCATTCTGTTACAACTTCCAAGTAACCTTGTGACTATCTTTTTTAATGTAATTCTAGTGTAAAGCATTGTTAAGTAGAAAATATTACTTATTCATACAGTCCATGTTTGTTGCAATCAAGTTCAGTGTTTGAATCACCAAATTACTATGACTGATGTTACGGTGGAGACGGTTGTGCAGTGTGAACGTAAAGGTGTGACTGGTGCAAGTTGACCACAACATTTGACTTGGCAAAAGGAATAAAGAAGCACATTAACACAAGTGGTGACTGTGGTGTATGTGTAATCTGTCTTATGCAAAATTCCAAATGGTATTGCGGTATTGCCACACCTTGCTACAATACAGTTCGACGATTATCCTATTGACATTTGCATATCACAACTAAGTACGTTACTGTATCAGGATAGAAATTCAGCCTACCACTTACGTGATAACCTCGCCACGGTCAGAGACGGTGAAGTTGTTGCGGGTGAAGAACGACAGGATCTCTCCAGCCATCTGATTCGGCGCCATCGTCTGCTCTTCCTCCTTGACGAATGTCTTCTGCACAATCTGCACTAGCCAAATTGACGTACATGACAATCACAACCAATGCTACTGTTTTCAACCAAGAAACTAGACATCACCACCAAAAAACCGCACAATTTAGAGAACCAGCAGCCAAACTTAAGTCACTATGAAATTTCTCTAATCACATCAATGAGTAGACAAATATGCATAAAAAAACTTAACGGTTTTGATACAGTAAAGCAGTCCTTAATACCTATTGGATTTAATGGTGGTTCATGCACTGACAAGAACACTCGGCAAAGAAGAAAAGGAAGTAAAAAAAGCACGCACACTCAACCATTCGTTGAGCCATCTACAGAAGTAACAATCACCTCCAAAGAAAAGAGGAAACAGCCATGCTCCAATGCTAAGAGCTCTCGACAAAGCACGCATGTCAACACAAAACAGAGCGACATGGAGGAAGCAGGGGTGGAGAGGGAGGAGGCGCGCGGGGGGCGGGGAGAAGCCGTACCTTGGACTTCACGGAGCGCTTGATGAGCGACCAGATCCCCGGAACGGAGAGCACGAACAGCCCCAGAGACGTGTAGTAGCTCGCCTGCGAGTACCCCGTCGTGGCGTCCAGGAGCACGGCGGCGCCGCTGTTGACGAGCGACACGCGGGGCGGGACGAAGCGGCGGACCCTCACCCGTCTGGGCACGGCACTGAGCCACTGGCCTCCGCCGGCGGCCGCCGCGGTGCCGCAGGACGGCCGCGGCGCGCGGAGAGGCCGGAGGAGGAGACGGGTCGCGGCGGCGGTGGCTTCCATTTGGTCGCGGGAGATAAGGCCGGGGAAAGTAGGGGGCATACGGCGATGTGTTGATTTAGTTGGAGAGGGCCCGCATGTAAGTGGGCCAGGAGTTCGATGTTGGGAGGAGGAGGATGGGACACGTGGAAGAATAAGTGCGCTTGGTCTTTCTTTTTGGAAAAAAAAATAAGGAAGTTCAAAACAAATTCGATTTTTTTTAGTTTGAGGAAAATTCGGAACACCATTGCCTGTGATATATAAGTTTACTTCTATACTGCATATACTTAAAAAAAGAATCTTATTTCAAATCAGTAAAAATGTACATGTTATATAGATAGTAATCTGTACATATCTATTCTATTCTAGCTTATGTCATAGAATCTATATGGAACTTTTAAATTTATGTGGAGTATTATTGATGACCAATTGATTAATATTATCAATTTAGTTATGTATTGTTTTGAAAAAATAGTGTTAAAATGAAAAAACATGCTGACATTGAAATTAGGTGATTCTGAAAATTCAACTATAAGCCGTAACATCCAATATTTTTCATACCCAATCATACAATATAAGGTTCTCCGAAGTTTACTCTATATATTTTTTTCTAAATATAACAAAAAAAAAAGATATACGCTCATGTCTTCACATCAACCCCTGTAAATATATCACATATAGTATGAAAAGGGTAGACAAATTCTCATTGGCTTTGATATCACTTTTTGAAAGGTATGGATTTAGGGATAACACAATTCCTTTACTTTTTATCGAGGCAATCCTTTCTTATTCGAGAGTTTTTATTGATGGAATTTACCTGAAAGAAAAGGCTTTCCCTATCATTTGAATGTGGTCAACTTGTACCGCACCTAATATATTTTTTCTAATATTCGTACGCCCACTAAAAGCTTAGTATAAGTCATAGGCACGAGGAAAAAGAAATATAAACGAACATAGACTTAGGTCCTTCAAAAAATTGTATGATTCTATCACTCGTTGACTCCGGTTCTGTTAACGCCAAAATCTGGCGGATCCGATAACGCTAAAGCCGATCGGCTGAAATATCCGATAGGGCTAAAGCCAATCGGCTGAGAGGTCCGTTGGAGGGTGTGATACAGCCATCGGTCGATAGAGATACTGAGACAAAGCCGATGGAGAACTGTAGAAAAGCCGATTAGATTAGTAGAAGATTGGATCGGCTTGAAGACAGTGGATTGTCCAATCGGGATCAGGTCCGAGAAGCCCGAGGGAAGGAAGGAGAAGAATGGGCTTGACTTAAAGAAGGTCCGATAGCTACAGTGGAGAAGCCGATCAGGTTGCAGCAAAGGAAGACTTGGTTACAAAGGAAGACTTGGTTCCTCGCGGCGGAGGAGCCGTGGACTCCACGGCAGGGTGCTTATTTTTATAAATTATAACCTTACTCAATTAGAGAGGTCTAGCTGGTTAGTTAACTCCTTTAGGAATTTTTTCCTTTGTTCTTACTAGAAAATAATGTCCGGTAGTCGTAGACGCGTCGGACTCTGTCTGTAAATCCAGGGTATAAATATAGACTCCCTGGAAACATGTAATATATCTCTGGATTATATTTAAATTCGGCGCATCGCCACCCTAGTTCATCTAGGTTCTACCGGTGGGTTCTGGCTCTCGACGCGGGGCTGCATCGGTTAAGTTCGATCTCCGGTGAAGGGGTAAGTCCCGCCACCATTCCGTTATGTCTTGCTCTGTCTAAGGCTGCATCGGTTAGGTCCGACCTCTTAGACCGATCGGATGTATCGCATCACGTCCGTGCTGGATCTATCGGCCCGTTAAGCTCACTCTGCCATCATCGGTCTCGTGCTGCATCGGTTAGGTCCGACCTACGAGGCTGCCGACGGTAGATCGAGCTTCAGGCCTATAGTCTCCTGCACGGCGTATCATCGGAGTGCTAGCCGATGAGTTATCCATGCTCAGTGCTCCTCGGCCGATACGCATAAGCCTTTAGAGGCATCCCACGACGCGTAACGCCAAACGTATCGGACCTCTAGCCGATACGCACCCGCCTTCAGAGAGACGTCCCCTCATCGGCTCAGCTAGCCGATGGGTTTGTTCCTATCCTTGCTACGGCATAGCCGATCCGGCGTCCTCCGTATCATCGCTGCTGGCCCCGGCCTCATACTGTCTCGGTTAGGTCCGATCTTCGAGGTTCGGTGTTGATAGCGCTGTCATGGCGAGCGACGGGTCTCTTGCTGTCATATCCGGGGCGGCATCGACTTTGCAGCCCATGCCTTCTTGCGCTAATCATCGCCTAGGCCGCATCCGTTTTCATATGTTTTTCCAGCCGATGAATCACTGTTCGGCTGTCCGGAGGGATCCCATGCGCCTCGATGTCCTCTAAGCACACCCTGGTTCCTCCATCGGCTCTACTGTCGACCACTCGTCGACACCTGTCCACATCGGCTCCCCAGCCGATCCAACAACATCCCGAACCTATCAGCAGCCAGCCAATAGCGAGCTTCTGTATCGGACCCGCTCGTCTCACCTCCTTGTCAATTGCAGGGTCAAATTGATTGGCATGCCTGCGAACCTCGTGACCTAAGGACCTGCACTGGAGACAAGCAGACCTCCCAGACCTTCGCGTGACCGAGCCGCCGTCCCTCCCCGGTCACGGGATTTTTTGGCGGCGAGCAGGTTCACAATTAATTAAGAGTTCAGTAATAAATGTTGTTTTCCTCGATGACTTCGATTTTAAACTCGAATTTTGGTTCAGGGATAGAGGTCACTCCACTAGATGATATCACTTTTAACAATCTTTTATAACCATTTATATTGCATTTTCGAGAAAAGTAATAAAGTATAAATATTCTCATCCAAAATCCATTCTCTTGGCAATTGCCGAGTAAAGCTTCGAGGCAGGCGCACCCGTTTACTAGGACTCGAGACCTCAGGATGACCCCAGTGCTGCTGCTGCTGCTGCGAAGTCATCGTCGACGGCGCCACCGGCGAGCGGCATGCGGAGGCGTTCCGGGCGTACGTCTGGCCGGTGCACCACCTGACGCTCACCGATTCTGCCGGGTCTCTTTTCTATTTATCATTTTTTTAAATCTGTTTCTACAAGTCGGTTGATAAATCTATCAGCGCGTTGAGCGTAATTAACTCGATCCGCTAGCTATCAGTCAAGAACGGCACCGCGGTGGCCTCTGGTGGCGACAAGGGGATCAACGACAAGCCGGAGTACTTGGACCGGTGGATCAACCAGAAGGTCCCCTCCGAGCAAGCGAAGTGTTCGGCGGCGGCGACACCCGCCGGCTTGGCCTGGAGGAGGCGGTCGCGATGGCGGGGCTGGCGTTCGATGGCCGGCCGCACAGCGGGCTCGACGACGTGCGCAACACGGCGCTCCTGATGCGCCGAGGGGTCAGGCTCACCGCACCGGCTCGCGGCGGCCGGCGGTGGCGGTTGGAGCCGCCAGTGGTGAGCACATCCACTACTGCCACCTGCGGCGTGGAGAGCAGCGTGTGCGTGGTGGATACAATTTGTTTCATCTTCAATCTGTGATTCAAACTTACCTGCGTAAAGGTAAGTTCTGGCCTGAACTTCCCATTGAAATAATTCTCCTTTATAGCAGTTCTTAGGCTACCCTCCGGGATAGGCATGAAGTCACCATCAACTGTAAATTTGACCTGTACAAATAAAATAAACATATGTGGTCACTGAGATTTCAGCTATATCAAGAATAAAATACTGCTAATGTTAGATATCTATATATATCCAGAGGAGGTGTATTTACAACTAAATGGATTTATGACTACATCTAATCCAAGAGGATGTGGTGTTTTCATAAACTCTACAGGTCTTTCTTTCCCAACTTTACTAACAACGATGCAGTCATTCCACCTTTTACAGCTGTTGCGCCTACTCATCCCAACGGGCGTGGGCTTGTGCCTCTGTCTAGCTCGTCTCTCCTGGACGACCCTGCGGTGATCATATGTGGTCCTTCTGTGCCACCATCATTATCCCCGCCACCATCTCAAGGTCGTTTCGGCCACGTCTACGTGTGGCACGGTGCCCCACCATCACCGGATACCATCGCCATGACTCTGGCACTTTCGGCGCCACTAGCGGTCATGACTCTGAGTGCGTCACCAGCAACCCCGATGCCTTAGGCACCACTGGGGACGCCTCCTACTACTCCGGCAGCCAGACAAGCTGCAACAAGACTGCAGACAAGGGCCATCCGATCGATCGACTACAGCAGCACCTTCGTCTCCACCACCATCATCTTGTCCCTGCCTGCCAACTACCACAGTGCTCTGGCTGACTTACAGTGGCATGTGGCCATGGCTAATGAGTATCGGGTCCTCATTGATAACGGGACCTGGTGTCTTGTTCCCCAGCCTCCTCGTGCCAATATCATCACTGGTAAGTGGATCTTTAAGCATAAGTACCACGCCGACCGGTCGATCGCCTGCCACAAAGCTCGTTAGGTTGTTCATGGTTTCTCCCAGCGGCATGATGTGAACTATGATAAGACTTTTAGCCCGGTCGTCAAACCAGCCACGATTCGCGTCATCCTCAGCATCGCCGCCTCGCGATCATGACCGATTCATCAGCTTGATGTTAAGAATGACTTTCTTTATGACAGTCTCGAGGAGACTGTCTACTGCCAGTAGCCTCTCGGCTTCGTCGTCCCCTCTACACCTGATCATGTTTGTTTGTTATAGAAGTTCCTCTACGGCCTAAAGCAAGCTCCCCACGTGTGGCACCAACGATTTGCCACATATCTTCACCAACTCGATTTCATGCCCTCCATTTGTGATGTGCCTCTCTTTATTTATAAAGATTGAGACAGCGTCGCCTACTTGCTGCTCTACGTTGACGACATCATCCTGATGGCCTCCTCACCGGACCTCCTACGTCACATCACTACACGCCTTAGCTTGGAGTTCGCAATGATTGACCTTGGCACGCTCCACCACTTCCTTGACATCTTTATCACGCGCTCCTTCGACAAACTGTTCTTGTTGTAGTGTCCAGTATGTTGTTGAGCTTCTTCAACGTGCTAGCATGTCCAAGTGCCACCCCACCTCGACGCCTGTGGACTCTAAGTCCAAACTCTTTGCTACATATGGTGCCCCAGTCGTCGACCCGTCCGAGTACCGTAGCCTCATCAGGGTGTTACAGTACCTTACTCTTACCTGACTCGACCTGGCCCATACGATCCAGCAGGTATGCCTTTTTATGCACAACCCCCGGGAGCCGCTTCTTGCCCTTATCAAATGCATTCTCTACTACGTCAAGAGCACTCTTTTTGCTGGTATACACATTGGCACTGGTCCTATCTAGTCTCTCACAGCATACTCCGATGCGGACTAGGTGGGGTGCCTCGAGTCTCACCACTCTATGTTAGACTACTGCGTCTTCCCAGCAACAACTTAGTGTCTTGGTCATCCAAACGTCACACCACAGTCTCTCGCTCCAGTGCTAAAGCTGAGTGTCGTACCGTTGCCGAGTGTTGTTGGTTGCACCAGCTTTTTTAGGAGCTCCATCTACCACTACCGTCCGTCACGGTTGTCTTCTGTGACAACGTCAGTGCTGTTTACATAACAGCTAACCCCGTTCATCACTGTCGAACCATGCACATCGAGATCGACATCCATTTCGTCCATGAGAAGGTCACGCTTGGTGAAGTTCGTGTTCTACATGTGTCGCTCTCACATCAGTTCATAGATATCATGACTAAGGACCTGCATGTACATTTGTTCTCTGATTTTAAGTCCAGTCTATATATCCGTGAACCTTCCACTACAACTGCGAGGATATTTATGTATATATCTAAGGGTCAATTTGTAACGGTACTAAAATCCTTATGACTATATATGAGAAACATCCAACCCAAAAGGGTGTCTACTATCTCTACAGTCCTTCTAAAATTTTATTACTGGAATTAATTAAAATATTTTAATTCAAAAGTAAACATCACAAAATGTGAGGTAGGAGGAATACAAATGTCAGAAAAAATACTAATAGCAGACAAATTAATTCATGTCAGCACGGCTCCTAACATGCCTGTCTCTCTGTCTCCTAAAAGAGGTAAAGTTGCAAGGAAACGTGTCATTCATTGCATCTGTAATTAGTTCTGGTGGAGATAATGTTAGGCCTCTCCGTTCCCATATGTAAAATACTTGATTTAATCCTTAATGTTAGATCTTGCAGCCCTAGATTACAATAGGTCAGCAAGATTTCGCTGCATTATATCAGCAAGGTTCTGCAACCAAGCAATCGCATGGTCTATGGCAACCTGGCAAGTCAATGTTGGACTTGGTCACAATTGCCAGCAAGGTTCTTCATGCCATGGTTGTCTATCACAGAAGTAAAAAAGACATTCTGGAAACTACTAACCAGTACAATTGACATGGTTGTCTATCACCCAATCTGACTTAATGTGTTCAAAATGTGCCCCTGTTTAACAGATGCGACAGCAATAAAAACAGTAATACCAGTAATTGCTCATGTATGGATATTTTATACAACAGGCCATTTGAATTCACAATTTTCTCCTTTATATCAATGAAATGCATTATTTAGCACAAAAATACCTGCTGGAATTCATGTAACATGCTACTCCTTGGATAAACAAATTCATATTTCCTTTGCTTAGCTTGGTTTGACAGAAGAACTCCACAAATGCCAAGGCAACCAGAAAAAGAAAGGTGTGGGAAAAATAATAGTTTAATACAAAACAATGAATTTCAGCTTATCTAAATTGCAGAGACTACATATGTTGCACCATGTGACAAGTCGAGCATAGCACAACAGCTCAAATTCGCAGTTTCCATCAACCATCACTGTGAGAATTACAATGACATAAATATCCTAATCAACCATGTCAGCATATATCATTACTTAGTGAACTATAGTCACAACAAAAAACCATTCCCTCTGCAGATTAAACACACAGAGCACAACGGCAGTGAACTACCTGGGCAGGAAAGTGGCCCTGGAAGGCATCTGGGACAAGTCTGAGACCACAATTGGAGTCGCCATGGTAGGGCCCATAGAGGTGCTTGGCATCGAAGTCGTAGAGGAAGAGCACTGTGCCGTGCCTGATCTGGTACACCATGTCCAGACTCCCCAGTGGCAAGCCCATCACCCGGTGCCTGTAGCACTCAGCTTTCGTCACACCACTGCACATGAAGATGAACCCAGAAGGTGATGACTCGGAGAACCCACTGGGGCAACCATTCTCATCACCCTCCACTAGAGGATGTGGTCTGTTGCAGCCAGAGAAGGTATGGTAGAGGACATGGAGCACTGCAACACATAGATATGAATAAGCTTCAGGTGGCAACGGAAGAGCAGTCAGAAAAGGAATATAAGAAGTTTGGTGATGCACATAAGCGTCTGGCTGCGTTGGATGAGAAGTGGAAGGAGGTAGGTACTCAGCAGGAGGAGCAGGGTGCCTGTCATCAAAATTATGTGGGAGTCCAGGTTCTGATTGTACAATAATTGGGCGAAACAATGCTCTCAGATTCTCAACCTACAACAAAGTAACAACAATGATGAAAATAGAATGAAGTAAATGTATTGTGCAGTTCATAAGCCCAATAAAATTTTACACAGAAGGGGAAAATGGAAGATAAAAGTTGTCCTTTCCTATTCCAGCTAGCTGCCAGACTATTAACAGAAGTCAAGATTCAAGTATAACATAATAGAGAGAGCTATTCTTATCATACCCCATTTGTGTTTCTCTTCTATTATACCAGTCATTTCTTTTCTCAAGACAAATAACAAAATTTCAATACTAAACAGCCAAAATACAACCAGAAAAGACCTATTCAATCTATGTGATTAAAGAATAATTGAGTTCGACTGAAATAAAAAACACAGATGTGTCATAATGTAAAGAGGACATTGAAAAGAACAAACTTTGGGCCTTAAAGCCCAAACATGATGAATTGTCAGTGCATTGCAGTTTGCAACCCTCCCAACCTCAATTTGACTCCTTATTCACATGTGACACAGGAGGAATTTCAGAAGGAAATGACAATATGTTTTATGATCCTTATAAAAGTTGTTTCATATTTACTCTGATCACAGTATCAACAAATGCTGATTAAAACTTACCTGTGTAAATGTAAGTTCTGGGCTGAACTTCCAATTGGAATAGTTCTCCTTTATAGCACTTAGGCTACTTTATGGGATAGGCATGAAATCACCATCAATTGTAAATTTGACCTGCACATATAAAAAGAACATAAGTTGCCACAGAACTTTCAGCTACATTGACGAAGTTGGTTGTTGGACTTCACTATGCTTTTTTAACTCAAAAGTAAACCGGACATGAAGTAGGAGGAACACTGTCAGAAAAAAAAGAATGGTAGACAGGTTAATCCATATCAGTAGGGCTCCTCTAACATGTCTCTCTGACTCCTAAAGGAGCTAAAGTTGTAAACAAGCCTGTAACATTGATTGCTTTTTTTTCTTTTGAAGAGAACCATTCATTGCTTTTGGAATTAGCTCTGGCAGAGTGAATGTTAATAAGCATAACCCAGCCCATATATTCTCACCACACAAGGTAAATTTCAACTATATAAAGAATCTAATGATAGTGAGTCTGCCATCCCACCATCACCTCTTATGGCTTGTAATAAGATTATTCGGCAGTATGTATGCAATCATTGCAATTTTACAACTTGTGATATTTGATTATAAACACGTTGCAACACACGGGTATTTGGTTAGTACGAAAAACGATTTTTCATCCTTAACCTTAGATTCTTGCAGTCCTAGACCACAGTAACTCTCCACGATTCTGCTGCAATACACCAGCAAGGTGCTGCAACCAAGTAATCGCATGGTCTACGACAGTACAGTGGGCCAATGTTACACTAAATCACATACTACAGCAAGGTTCTTCATGCCATAGGCTGTTGGTTAACTCATAACGGAAGTAACAAAACATTCTGCAAAAGTACTAACCAGTGCAATGAACATGGCTGACCGTCACCCCATCTGACTCAATGTGTTCAAAATGTGATCCTATATAACAGATGTGATAGCACAACACATATTACATATCGTCCAGTTTGTGATAACATATGAATAATTGCTCACTTGTGGATGTTATATACAACAAAAATTTCAAATACCACTATAGCAGGTCATTTGAATTCCAAGTTTTCTCCTTTATTTCAATGCAACGCATAATGTAGCACAAAAATACATCCTGGAACCCAAGTAACTCCAAAACTGATAAGATGTATGAACTCCACGAAAGATGCTAATCCTTGGAAACGTGTGTTCATAATTCCTTTGCTATGTTTGGCATGTTGTACTCCAGACAAAATAATGAATTTGCATTCTCTTAAATCGTACATTATAATCACCACATAGAATGCATCATGTGACAAGCCAAGCGCATGATGACTCAAATTCCCATTTTTCCATCGATCACCATTCCGTGAGAAATCCAGTTCTAGAAAATGATTACCATTCCAATTCTACAAAATTCTCAATTCAGCACCGTTCTCCAATAACAAAATGATCCTAACCACGTGACGTCAGCATATGTGACAGTAGCAGTAACCCAAATCACAGGACAACCTCATTCCTGCTGCAGATGAAACGCGCAGAGAGCGCGACGGCGGGGGATTACCTGGGGAGGGAAGCGGCCCCGGAAGGCGGCGGGGACCAGGTCGAGGCCGCCGTCGGAGGCGGCGCGGTAGGGCCCGTGGAGGTGCCTGGCGTCGAAGTCGTAGAGGAAGAGCGCGGCGCCCCGCCTGATCCGGGAGACGGCCCCCAGCCTCCCCCGCGGCAGGCCCAGCACCCGGTGCGCGTAGCACTCCGGCTTCGTCGCGCCGCTGCACATGAAGATGTACCCCGCCGGCGACGACGACGACCCGCCGGGGAGGCCCTCCTCCTCCACCTCCTCGTCGTCTGACGGGTCCCGCGGCCTCTTGCGCGGCGGAGACTTGGCCGCGGGAGGGGACGGCGACGAGCGCTGCTCCGCCATGGATGGATGGGATGGAAGCGAAGGGGAAGGAGAGGACTAGGGTTTTTTGGTTGGATGGCTGCGGTTGGACGTGGGAGTGGACGAT
Source organism: Oryza coarctata (assembly GCA_030770085.1). Classification (NCBI taxonomy): domain Eukaryota; kingdom Viridiplantae; phylum Streptophyta; class Magnoliopsida; order Poales; family Poaceae; genus Oryza; species Oryza coarctata. The sequence continues at coordinate 12,925,860 of CM061482.1, read as the reverse complement.
CGAAGCGTGGCGGGTGCCGCGGGTCAGGTACTCTCCAGGTGATGTCTGCCTCTTTTCTCTTTTTTTGGGTTCCTGCTCACGCAGCGCCGCAACGGCGAGGTGCTTCACTTCGCTACACCGACTGCTGTCGCTTTGCAATTTGCATGTGTCAAGGCTTAGCGTTGCTTTCATCAGTGTGGCTCATGGTGTACATTGGTAAACTCTCGTTATCAATTATTGTAATATAAGTTGAACTTTTGATTGTAATTATCTTACTTTTAAAAAAACTTGAAAAAAATATGACGGTACGGAAATTTTCATACGTACAAATCTTGAACTATGTTATAAAAAATAGAAACTAATAGAATACCACTTAAAAATAGTATATTTAATGAATACTATTAGACAATTATACACTTCTCTTTTTTTCCTTATCCCAATCTCATCCTCTTCGGACGGATGGTGAAGGGTAACAGAGGTGCAGTGATTAAAGAAAGAGAAAGAGAAGATGTGCTAGAGGTGGTAGCTAAGGACAAGGTTAGCGAGAGAACAGTAGCACCCAAGGCGGAGGTAAAGTAGTTATGACCAGTGAGTGCGCCGTGCGACGGATGGTTACGACGAGGATGCTCCGGCGAGGTTAACGGCATTGTCGAAGCTTTGGCGAGATCACGTGCAGATGACACTTGGTAGGTTGGTGCTCAGTTGGAAGGTAAAATGGTAAAGAAACTGGTGGTCAAAGGTATAGCAATGTCTTTAGAGTGGCATTTTACTAATTTTGGGTTCTTGGGTGGCATATTTCAAAGTGGGATTTTTTTAGTGGCATTATGAAAATTTTCCCACCTTTTAAAATGGTAAAGAAACTGGTGTCCTGCTTGGAGTGTGCCTACCTAAATAAATCTGGCAGGTGGCTCGCTCCAGTTTATCATCCACAGTCACAGTCGCAACTCATACATGTCGGTTTCGTCTAACCGTCCAGGATAAGAAAAAAGGGTTCAGAACCAAACGGAGACCAGAAATTTCCCTCATTTCTCTTCACTGAAACCGAGCTCAAGTTAAGGTGAAGCCAAATTCATTTACAAGCTACAAGCAGGGTTCAGTGGCTGGATGCAACCACTGCATTTCTGCTTTCGGTCACCATGGCTACATTATTTCTTACTGCTCATCACCAAGAGAACTCAGGCTAAAAATACAACATTGGCGCCAGCCATCGCCATGTCACTGCTCCCAAATGCTCACATCAACTGTTTGCCGGACTGCTCGGTGAAATTGATGAGGAATGTGCGTATCTCCATGGGCCCCAGATCGACGACGAGCTTGGAAGGATCTACAGGGCCTCCCCGGATGATCTTTTCATTGGCAGGAGGACCTTCCACCTTCCATTTCAGCCTCTTCTTCTCCATGGCGAGACGCTCTTGGTTCGCTGATAGGCTCGTCTCGACAATCTTGCCAATCTGGAGAGGTGACGATGGAATAATCAAATAAGTTGAGAATGGTCACGTATATCAAGATAGGTGTAAATCAAAAAATGTGATGATGACAACCTTCTTGTCTGGAAATACTCTCTTCAGGTCAACGCTAGCCAGAGCTGAAAGATACTTATGCTCTCCAGCCTATAAATGCACAGGACAAGATTTAGAAAATAAAAAAGATCTAGCTATACCGAGGTAAAGCATGATAGCATGAGACCTCATATAGGTGAGCCAACCGAAGAAGAACACTTCCATCTTCAAGTTCCTGTTCAACACAAGCATTTGACACACAACTTTTAAAGCGACATGGTGGAACACTTGCCCGAAACAGATTTGGATAGTATTTCCATCAATTTTGTACATAAGCATATTTATTGTGTAGCTAACTGGCTAATTATTGTTTGTAACCAATGAAATCAAGCAGGATTGGGGCAGGACAAAGAACTAGCTTGCACCATTGCAAACGGTTAAAAATAATATAAATATTATACTACATAAAGGTAAACCAAATCAGCGATAGTTGGATAGTCCATAACCAAAGATGGGAATAATTCTGGTTCCCACAAACTCTAGTTCTTATCAAGTACTCCATCAGGGCATCAGGCACTCGGGCTAGCGAAGAGGAGAGCTTTCCATGTAGTTGTTAGTGAAAAGACAAGCATTTCCTATTCATTATTATGGTATTAAAATAATAACTATGGACATTTTTACTTTTAAGTAGAATATGACAACAGTAGTCCATAGCAGTCAGATACCTGAAGGGTAAGCAATGCAACATTATCAGGCAAGCTGTAGGCCGGATCCATTGCAGAGAACTTTGTAACGTGCGAATTCACCCAATTGCCTCCATCCTGAGTAAACAGCAAGGACATGCTCAAAACTAGCATAACCTTTTGATCAATAATTATATAAACAAGTTACAATTTATACCTGCTCTGCAAAAGAAAGAAGGAGAGGGGAGTATATTTCTTGGCCAAATGTCCGCCGCCACCTAGCTCCTTCACCTTGTGGATCAATTCTGAGATAATACTTTCCTTCAATCTGTGAATTACCATAATAAGATGTTTTCTGTGGTATTTTTGCACACAATCAATGTATTTGGAAACATTATAGAACAAAATCATTTCTAGTGATAGTTGGCACACCAAATATATTGTCTCTTTATACTCCAAGAGGACTTTGTATAGATAAGAAAAAAAATCAAGAGGGCAGAAACAATATATTACTTTATAGGACTAGCTTATTTTATTTAAGTATGCTCTTAAACAATGTATTTTCTTCAGAAACAATGGAATCCATATTCTTTTGCTGATAGAATCTCAGTAGCTGACATCTTATTTTGACTTATATCCAAAACAGTGATTCAAGAATAAGTTCCATTTACTTACAACTAGTCCTTCACATTGATTATCAAAACAGGTTGTTTCATTTAATGCCTCTGCAACACCACGACCATCATCATGAAGTAGTCTCCTACAAAGAGTGACAAGGATTTAACCATTCAGAGGTACACAAAAAGGGAATACTAAAAAAGGGGCATACCACATGAAACGAGGAATTTTGAAACGGTGCAAGTTCCACTACAATAAAGTTACAGCTACTAAAAAATCCTCAAAAAAAATTATTAGCTATATGGAAGGGCATGACATACATTCATGAAAAAGTTCAAGAAAGAGACTCATCTCTTCTGCGAGATACCAAAAGATAACTATGCACCATCTTAGACAGGTATTTTATTTTAGTGGAATTTACCACATTATCAACTGATATGCCCCCAAACAAAAATATGAAAGAAGAAACAAAAATCAACCCCAAAATTTACCACAGTTATGCTGTTTGAGTTGAGGATATACCTGTGCAGCATTAGCTCTATCTGTCCATCCTTTATGCTGGCACCTCCAACAGACCTGTCTACAAGTATAGATAACTCTCTGCTGCCATCTTCCACATAAATGCCAAGATTAACCTAAAAGTAAATATAAAATCATCAACATGTGCATAAATCAACCCCAAAATAAACTATCTATGAAGCTACACCGCAAACTATGACTGGATCCTTTCAATTTCAATATCACACGATAAGTAAGAATTAAAAACATTGTAATTTCTTCAAACATTGAGGCTTGAGTGAACTTTAAGACAGTCTTGCTTGTACATGTCAATTTTTCATTTTCCATAATCATTGATAACCCTTTGTGAATCAAAGTATTGTACAGATCACTGAACTTCTTAGGCTAGTACTAAATGTTGTTGCTATCATATCTCAGTGGAATAAATAACCAAATAAAACGCAAAAAGTCCTTTAAAAAGAAGTAAGCCATATGTGAATAAAGTCATAAACTGACAGGATAACACAAACTTAACTCCTGACTAGTTTGAGATATTGATTTAATGATAAAAAAACATATGGAAGAAACCAATTTCTCAGTGCTACTACACTTAATGAAAAAAATATACAAAGAGGCTGGAGAAGACAAAAGCTCACAGGATAATAGTTTCCAGCAATAGGCTGGTGCACTTCAATCTTCCACTCTGACCGGTAATCCCGTATCTGCAATAAAAACACCTTATATATTAACATAAAGTGTGATAATCATTTACAATCATGTGATGCATTTTCTGTTGCAGTCATCCTCTGTACATTCTTTAGTCCTTGTCCCTTTCCAAAACTAGAGATAGGACATTCACATAATTAATTCTGGAATACTTTTTCCAGTACTACGTTTATATTCATCATAGATGTATAGTGCAGACCATAGATGTGCTTTACCAGAGAGGTGTGAGAACACATCATACCCTTTTGATGAAATCACGTCCACTGGAATCAGTATAAAATGTTTTGTTTGTTGCCAAGTTTGTAATAATTTCAGTGGATACTTCTTTTCCATTTCCATCATACACTGGAATTGGTCCAACCTATCCATAAGAATAATTACTTAAGCACATGTCAGAAATCACATCAAAAGAGATAAATAAACAGGATATAAAAATATCATCATGCAAATTGCAAAATGTGAAGGCTTTAAAGAAACCATCTTTAGCAATGCAAGGTACATCTTATTGGCACGGCACTTACAATAAATTCAGTCTCCACATAGTCCTTTCCTTTGTAAACTCTGTTGATCTGTGCAAACAATTGAAAAACGAGCATCAGGAAAGCAGCAACAGCAGAAACAACAACAACAATAATTTCTCATTCATTCACAAAGATTGAGAGAACAGAATAAACTCCATGTTTCAAGTATTCCATATCACCAATGAGTATGGTAGTAAATAGCGAGATAAGATTAGTCAGAAATTTTAGGTGTGGAACAAAAAGAAAATTAATAAAAGGTAATGAGTGATGATTTAGACAAGCAATTGTCATAGAAATAACCTGATATATCCATGGATTAATCTGCTGATGAACTTCATCTAATATGGGCCCATGGAGAACTGTCAGAGGAACCTTGAAGTGGGCAGCATAACCTCAAGTAAGACTTATGTACATTTTTAAAATCTCTCAACAGATGATGTAGTGTAAATGTTATACTCAGAAAAAAAATCTATGGAAATCCTAAGGCAAATTACTGAATTAGATCTCTTCTTCATACCTGTCCATCAGTCTTGATAGGAACTGTTCCATTAGGGCGAAATATGTATGCTCCAGAAGCCTACGGTACAGGAAAGAGCAAATAAATGCAAATAATAGTAAATGTTGATGAATAGATTATTTATATAATTTGAACTGCACCTGAGGATCACTTCCATTTCCATCCTGTCCTATGTAATACTTGTACTTCTGCTCAAAATTTTCTTCAACCTTGGAGTGTGTTAATGGTGTTTGAGTACAAGTGAGTTTAGTTCATATGCAATATTTAAAGCAAGAAGAAATGAACACATGATCTTCTAGGGCAAATAATATAGTGGTTCTTAACTACTAGCAATAACAATAGGTAATCTTATGGTACACTTCTTTGTACCTTTACAATGAAAGCAAAGGCAAGACCGTAAGAGAAAAGAAAAGGTTCCAGATTGGAGATAGTGATTAACCTTTGGCACATTACCTGGGTCTTACTGTTGGAGTACAGAGATAATGCTCCAGCTGCATTGTATTGAAGTTTCAACTGTCCTTGCCCAATTTGCATGTTACTATTTTCATTTCCTTGAGATGGGTGCAGAGTGGACATCAAAGAGACTGATGCTGCAATATATGCAGTGAATTAAGAAAATTTGTCAAACTTTATAGCTAATGTTGGTGAGACACAAATCAAAAAGAAAGATATTAATTCACCTGATTTCTTCCCACTTGATATAAAGTAAGTATTGAAACCAAGAGGTGGTACAGACACTGGAAAAGCAAGCCAAAACTTGGGTTTTGCAGCTGGTAACATGCCTAGGTAAGCCTTGACATGTTTCTCCCGCATATGCAAAGATGCATTACCTATAGGCAGAAGTTGTGATTCAACTTCTCTTCCCTCAGTATCATGAACAACAATTGAGTCACTGATGACCTGTTGATTCCATAAATTGGCATATTAATTCGCCATCTAAAGCAAAAGCAGTTTCATGATAGTAGCACAGTGCAGGTGCATCACACATCTTATGCATAAGCAGAAAATTCTGATTGATATATGCCGAGCAGTTAAAAACAACAAAATATTTTGCTTTTCAAGGAATAATAATTGCATACTGGTATGCGAAGGACATCCTCTCGTTTCCACCCAAGAGAGTTGTACACAAGCACAACCTGTAACATAAAAGGTGGGGAAAAATAAAATTATATGTTTTTTCTTAAAAATATCAATTAATTACATACAAGTGGTTCATCTTGAAAAGAGCTATGTGTGTGTGTGTGTGTTAAGAACAGAACTCACCAAATTTTTCCCTTGAGAAAGGTCCATCTCGGAAGGGGGGCAATATGTAATATTTAGGAGCGGACACTGAAAAGGAGATATAATGATAAAGTAAAAACTACATCATGTAAAATTACAATGCAAGTTGAGAAAGCAGACCCCACGCATTAAAGGGGAAGGGAGCTGGCTCTAACTATAGTGCCAGGGTGGACGCTCACACACACAAAGATATAAACCAACCTGTTCAAAATTCGTTGTTTGGGACGGACAAAGTGATTTTGAGCCTGACTGGCTCAAGCAAGAGAGAGAAGATGAAACCAGCTTCTCGGCCTTTAAGAGAATCAAAATCATTGAAGCGATCAAACCCCAAAAGAAAACATCATCTATGAATTAACAGTACTCCTGGGAACTCACTTGTGTATAGCCAATCGATAATCTCTTTGCATAGTCATTTGCGACATGTTGCTTCTCTGTTCCTGTAACAGCATCATGGTGCTGAGCAAGAGCTAGAGCATCAGCTAAACTATCTGTTGTGAGATTGGAGTTGCTTCTCCCTTTAAAGAATTCCAGCTGCCTAGCTGCCTGGAAAGTGAAAACAAATAAAATATTAAGCATATGAACACTACAAATTACCAAGTGACCAAGGAAATATATAATACTGAAGCTGCACATTTGAATGCTAGAATAATGAAAGATGATAAATTTACCAAGTAATATCCACTCATAACACGAACGTATCGTTTTAAGGCAGGTCTACTTGTGAAGTAACCTGTCCAATATGCATTTGGGTTGTCTGCATACCTGGTGGAAGAAATACAGTCATTCACATGTGAAAGCAACAAAAATGAAGTTAATCATACCAATTATAAATATAAGGTTAGAACATACGGGAAAAAATCATTAGTCTTGAGAGGCCATGACACATTTTCAGCATGTTTTGCATCAGTATAAATTGAAGGTGTGGAATACAGAGCATTGACACGACCATCCTGAGGTAATGGAACAAAATGTTGAAATCGTAATCATTACAACTTCATGGTAAAACTAAATTAGTTAAACATTAATCAGTATTTGTAATACTCATGCTCATCTTAACCTTATTAACGTAGTGAATTAATTTGTCCATCTGTCTGAACCAACTTTCTGCATATTGATATTTGAAGTCTGTGCCCATTGTAAACATAACATGGTTTGTCCTTGTAATATTTGCCTAGAGAAAAGAAAGAAAGGAGCATGAATTAGGATGAACAACTCGTTGCTGAGAAGAACAATAACTTCAAGTTAAAACATTGCCATTTAGATAATATCTTTGAATATTAAGAGCAGAATGATCGACATATCATGGAATACAGAACACCAAAACTGCATTCTCAATTTGTGACAAACACTTATCACTACAACATCCAGAAAGTCAGTATAAATTGAATAAGATGTTTGAACTTTGCAGTGGCATCAATCAACATGAGACTAATGGATTTCCATGCAATGCATATGGCTCCATAGAGGGTCTACATCGGCATGAAAAAAGTGTGAGCATACAGTTTAATGTACCTGTGCTATAGCTGCAGCAACAAAATCATCCACCCGTTGCTCAACATTATAATCAAAAAGAAGGGGATCATCCTGCATAGAGGCAAGGAATGTAGAAGTTCATGCCTGGTCTTGAATGATATGCATTAGTACAGTGCTCATTAGTTTACCTGGACGACTGGGGAAGTATCATCAACTTCAAAGTAAAACTGACCAGGAGGTGGTTCATAATTTTTTGGGAAGATGCCAGCAAAGATCTGTAAGAAAATGTGTGTATCTCATATGAAATATGGATTCCCAGAGTTTAAGAACATCAAATTGAGGTATAACATTTACCATGAAAAAAGAGGTCACTTACGTCAGCTGATGAGCCAAAGGTCTTGGAGCCCCTCCACACAACCTCGAGTTCTTTTGTTCCCTTCCGTGTGTCACGATCTTGGTAATCAATCCGGAAAAAATAAAAAGCATCAAATCCTACCTGAAACATAATAAAATGCTAGATGAGCAATTCCTTTCCTGGTAAATCTAATTTCACTTAAACAATTGGATCGTGTAGATTCAGTAGCTATGTGGTGTGGTCAACAAAAGCTCTCTGTGACATCACTCTTTAGGGGATAGCAAGGAATACATACTGACTTTATTTGTATCTCAACACATAACAACCTATTATGGGTGATAACTAGTTACTATGTTAACGGCATTTAAGTCACATTAAACTCTGGAAACACGGCATCAGTGGGTTCCGTGGATTACTTCTGTGCCTAGGAGGTAAGCCTGAACTGCAGAGTGCCCAAACGGATCAATCTGCCAACCAATCCTTGGAATCTGACCGAACTCCTCCTTGATGAACCTGTGCCCAAGCGTAGTCTGGTCTATCATGTCAATGTAGTGCACAGTCGCTTCATCATGCATGCACATTCCCCCGTTTCTGCAACATCAAAAGAAGCATGTCATTTTCTGTAGAACACAGGCATGACTGCCAATGCAGCATACATAGCGACCGCAGGGACATGAAATACCCTACATTAATTCCAACCGTCCAGTGCTGATGAGCCCCTTCACTATATCCTTAATCATGTCACTCTGCTGTCTCCACCATCTCTGGAAGAATGCCTAAAAAACAAAGAAAACATTGATCAATAGAAGTCAATATGTCTACAAGTGGTTGCACATTGCTTCCTATCCAACCAAAAAAAGACTCCCAACATTGCAGAGTTGACCATTTTGGACATAGAATAGCTTCTATAACTCCAACTCCTACGATTGTCAGCCAGCAATTGCTTGTAGAAACACCAATATGGTTACAGATAGTCCTACATTTCTTCCTACGCGCAGTTCCAACCCCTCACCTCCAATCGGCTCAAAATTCAATTACAAGCCCAAACTTCCAAAGACGGGATTTACCCTTTATTTATTTTATCTTACCTGCTCAACATAGACGAACTTGCGGTTCTCGTCCTTGAGCAGCGCCGGCACGAGCGAATCCAGCACATTCTGCACGCACGCCCCCTGCAACCAAAAACACCCCCCAAAAAAAAATCAAAACAAGCAACGCGACTCCGACGAGAAACCAGATAATCCGTTTCCAAAATTCAGTGCAAATTTCACGAGAAGAAATCATCAATCGTGCCTAAGCGAGCTCGCGAAACCCATAAAAAAATCTTCTCCCCCAAAAAAACGGGGAAAAATAATATAAGGACTGCGCCGCGCAGCTAGCTCGAACCAACCTGGATGGAATTGTTGGATCCGACGTAGTACTGGTCGACGGTCTTGAGCCACCCGACGTCGTCGTGGGTGTGCGGCACCACGTGCACGTTGAGCTTCCCCTCCACCACCCCCGCCGACGTGTTGTAGGGGATGTACACGCACTCCCCGACGGCGGCGGCGAGGAGGAGCAGGGCGAGGCGCATGGCGGCGCCCATGGCCGTAGGCGCGCCTTCTTCCGAAGCTTCTAGAAGTGAGGGAGGCCTGGAAGGAGAGGGAGGCGGAGGTCGTCGGGTAGCGTGGCCGCGGCCGGCGAGGGGGGGGAGTGAGCTAAGAAGAAGAAGCGGAGCGGGGTGGGGCCCACCTGTCTGTGATAGGGGGGCTCGCGGCCGCGGCGTGCCGGGCGGGTAGCTGCGCGCTTCGCTGTGCCTGTGCCACGTCAGCTACTCAGCTTTTGTCGCGGTTATTGTTCTCTTGGGTGAAGTTTCAGCATGTCCATCCAAGTTTTCTCAATTTGTGGATTGGGGTCTTGTTGGGTAGGAAACTTTTGAGTATGAAACTTTTTACGCTGTTAAGCCTGAAATGTTTTCCACGCGTAGTACAATTCGGACGAACACAATCCATGCACATCACACTCACGTTGCCATACACATGTTTTCTATGAATACTTGAAAATATTATCAGAGGAAGCAAACACTACTCCCCACATACGAACGCATGTTTTGTTCGTCAAATTATATAATCCTATACCATGTGTCCTGAAATTCCTGTCCTACACCTAAATTTCTATGAAACAACAGCTAGTTGATGTATCATGAGCCAATTTGCAGTAGCATTACAATGGTCCTATTTTGAAAAAGTCATATAAGATAGTTTATCTATAACATCCACATGATCCTACATCTTCTGACATCATTGAGCTGTAGCCGTAGAGGCTAGGATAGCCTCTATTCCTCTGCCATACATCATATTTGTTGATGATATTATCGGTATTTTTTACTCATGATAATAAACACCTCAATATAATTTACATCGTTTTTGTTAAGACCGCACTCTAACTAAGTAGGTTGAACACAAAGCTAACATGTGAATAAGAAGATATCTTAGATAAGCATAACAGACAAATCTATGATTGAAATATACTATGACAATTAATGTTATTTTCATTGTTGATCCATCAGACGAGTGATCATCAAAAGTTCTTATTTCATTTTTTATCAAGCACAAGCATCAAAATTTAGTACTCTAGAGATCGTAGATGAAACAATTTCCTCTGAAAGGCCAGGCTACCTATCAACATTACCATTTCATCATAACAGCGGCAGCAGCATGTCCGTTGTTTGCTGTCATATTAGTGGTACCGTGGTAGCATATTTCTTAACTTATCACGAGTGTAGCATGATTTAGTATGATGGCAAGGTCTCATCCGCAAAATCGAGATAAGAATAATAGCCCGTGCCACGGTGGGGGCTTCTTCGGGATAAGGAGCCAGAGTAGGTCCCACCTGTCTGTCCCACGTAGAGACCTTTTTTAAAAACCGTCCAGATCCGCTGAACCCTACCTAACAGCAAACTCCTAAAAGCCAGCGGATGCATGCGCCAAGTCAGTCGACGGTTCTCATCGTGTGCATGGCCAAAATTTAAATTTTGAGAGTTGTTTTTAGAGTTTTGTTTTTTTTTCATTTTTTAAACCATAAATAATAAATACATATGAAAATTTTATTATTAAATTTATCAGACGTCGATACACGCACGCAAATAGAGCTGATCGATGTGTTCATGGTGCTTCTTCACGTGGAGATAGCTAGCTGTTCCACTTTCACATCACATCCTCTCTCTCTGTCTCATCCGATCGGGCTTCTTTGTCGTTTCCGTCCCTCATGGACTTTCTTTTTTTTGGGGGGGGCCTCGTGGACTAATCGTTATTCTGATTAATTAGATATGACTACCGTTATCCTTTTCTTTTGTATCACCCACAGGGAGGGATTTTCCCATTTCACTTTTTTTGAGGTTTTAAAAGTGCGTGCTCCAGTAGAGTTACCGGCTTGAGTTAATTGTAGAAGATAAAAAAAGATAATATTAAGTGCTCTTTGGAAGGTAGTATTCGAATAACATAAAAATAATAAAAAAATAGAATGTCATGCTTTCTGTAATCATATAGAAACTAAAACTAAAGAGAGGGAGAGAGTGCATTGGACTTCTCTAAGGAAAATAAAATATGAGGTTTGAGCTCATGTGTATTTTCCTACGGAATTAGGGGCACAATAGGGCAATCCATAGGAATTTGAGCATCATATTCCTCTGTTCCAAATGGTAAAAAAATTCCCCAAGGGTTTGATCCTTCACAAATCCTATAAAATTCCTCTAATCCAGAAGAGCCCTAAACAACATTTTATTTTTAGTTAAAAAATGAAACAACTTATTATTATTAATGGGTTTACCATTATCTTCATCCAATAGGGATACATTATGATTCTAGACAAGTACTATTAACCTGTAGTTCGTCCTTCTCAAAATAAACGAACTGAGGAAGTAAGTACATTATTAGACGTACATCGTCAGCACTCAACTATCCTAGTCCATAACTATGACATTTTAGTTTCTATTAGGCTTTTATATTTTTTGTCCCGATTTTCAAAATATCGACTCTATCAGTCAACCGATATATTCAAGTTTTTTGAACTAAACAAATTTTATTCAAATTTGAACTTATTTTGGTTCAAAATCCCTTGAATTTTTTTTGCAATTTTGTTTGTCGGTCCCTAGAAAGAAATATCTTCATAAAAGAAATGTGCGAACCGAAAAATCTGAAGCTCCCCCCTACTGCGTTATCGCTGCATGTGCCATCTCTCTTCTTTATCTGTTGGTTGGCTAGTGCAAGCAAGAGGCGCCAGTGCATGCATGGCTGCAGGCTGCAGCCCATTCTTTATGTGCTCATCTTAGCTTCCCTCTCTTCTATTCAAATGTTTTTTCCTGCTAAATTAATTATCAGATCTACAATTTGATTACACCATTGTCTTACAATTAAATATTTATAATAAGATTTCACACTATTATATTTTGATGGAAAAAATCATGCGTTGTTTCAATACTTGCAGAAAATTGTTTTATCACTTAGTGAAATGTTTCGATATATTTCATAAAATGTTTATGAGAAATACAACATTTAGAAATATTGACTGCAATACCGACAACAGTTGTATGAAACATTAAGTCTCAAGGAGAGAAATATTGAAAAAAATTATATGAAACATACAATATATTGTAAAAATGTTAACATTTTTAAAACATTTTTTATATCATAGATGAGCATTAAGTTGTGATTGTTGTAACATCAAAAATAATACTTCCTGAACATTTAAAGAACATCAGATGTAACATTTACAAATTAACTAGTAAGTTGAAACATTTCAATAAAACCACGTGCAATATTTAAAACAAATTCATTAAAAGGATAAATATTTTTCATCGGAATATAATCATGGTTTTGTTGTAAGATTTAATTGTAACCAATATAGCGGTGCAATTGGATAGCTGATTAGAGAAGTAATTTAGGAGAAAAAATTATTTAAAGAATATATTTAGATATATGTGTATGGTGTCTACTTGTGCATGCATACAAGCAATGGGCGGGGGAATAGCTGTCAGATGGGAGGAGAGAGAGGGTGCAACACCTTACAAATTTTGAATCTAAAATACGGAAGCTAAAATATGGATTCTGTTGCATCATGTTAGATCTTCTTTGTTCTTCCTTCTCTTTTTATTTGTGCAAGTGCTAAATTAATGTTAACTTAATAACAAATTCATTATAAATTATAATTAATTAAATAACCATGATTACGAAATAATATCAAAGGGAAATACAGTTTCAAACCCTCTAATTAAATTTATTTAACTATACAAGTAATATCATCCCTAACCAAAAGGTATTTTAACGTGGATAAAAAAGTTACTTGTAGATCTATTTTTAAACCCTAACTTCCATGGAGTTGACTCGGCCCATCTAGTCAGCCAGCCCTCTCTCTTTTCTTCTCTTAGCTAGGTCTAACCAGATTAGATTGACCCAATAGCTAGCCTGGCCTAGCTTGGCATCCTTGACCCTGACCCACCTGACCAACCTAGTTAGTGGCCCTGGTCCATAGAGCCCATCTACCAAGCCAGCCAATGGCTGAGGGCTCGATCCCCTTTTCTTCTGGGTAAACCCTGCTACCGTCGAGCCACTGTGGCCGAGCCCACCGGCGCGCCGAGTTCCCCCTCCCTCCCCCTTTCCGGTGAGCTCCAATCGACTAGCCGTGCCTCACCGTCGCCGGTTTCATCCAAGCCGCAACGTAACCCCCGCCCGTAGTCACGTCGTGCACCATCCGTGCTCCAAGCTGCTCGATTCCTTGAGCGCCTGCACGTGAACTGATTGCGTCGCTCGATGACAAGGGGCGGACGCGGAGGCCAACACGCCGTGCTGCTCTCGCCCTTCTCGTCGGTTGCCATTTGGACACGAGGTTAACGCCGTGCCAGCCGGGGGGCCGAACCAGTACCACGCACCGATGAGCGCTAGTGCCGCGTCTGCACTTGTCCGCCGCGTGCCAGAGTCGCCCCTCTGTCTCCTTTCTGCCAATCCCGCGACACGGCCGGCCCCGATTTCAAGCCATCCTTCGCCTCCGGCTGAGTGACTCGCGTCTTGTCCTCGTCGTCGGGATTAAAGGGGAGGTGAGGACAAAGCCATGATGGCCGACGATGTCGCCGCCCACCCTCTGCCCCAAACCACGCACGCTGGCGACGCCTATTTAAGCCGCATCATCACCTCGCCGTCTCCCTTCTTTCTCTTCCACCTTGCCGAGCCCCATTTCCCCCCTTATCGCCTCCACCTCTACCTACCTTGCCACCACACACAGCCTACACTCTCGCCGCCGCCGCCTCGCTTCGCACCGCCTTGGCCTGCCACGAGCAATGCCGAGGACGGGGCAAGTAGGGGTCGGGTGGGGCGACATCGAGCAGAACCGCCCCATCTCCTTTCCCCTCATTTGTTTCCTGTGATTGCTTAGTGTGTTAGGCTGCCAGTGCCGTGGCAATCGCCGCGCCGCCGCGCGCGCGTGCCCATCGTGGCCGCTCTGCCCTGCCCTACACATGCACGACCACGACGGCGAATGGCCGCCCTTCGTGTCGGAGCACTCCCGTGACGATTCCCCACCCTATGCCACCCTAGCTTGCACGAGAACCTAGCTACCTAGCCAATTTTGGCCGGGACCTCACCGGAGCACCGCCGTCGGTCGCCCTCACCACCGAGCCCTGGTTTTCGAGGGCAACTAGCCTTGGCTTTGCTTTGAACGGGGAGAGTGAGGAGAGGCAGTCCACTCACCATGGAGAAGCCCCGCTAAGCCTGGCGCTGGCTGGAGGACCCCTTCTCTCACCGAAATCGGTCATCACCGTCCACCCGAGCTTTCCCCTGCCGTGACCGTGGCCCCGCCAGTCACCCCCCTCTGCCGGCGCGCCGCATGACGCCGCACACTGGAGGCCAAGCCCCCTGGGGGCCGCCCCGTGCCATCCTCTCCGAGCTCCAGGCCGGCTTCCCGTCGTGCGCCTTTGCCCTCCCTGAGCGAGAGAAGAAAAGGGTGACAGAGGATAGGAAGAGGGGAAAGTGAGAGAGAGAAAGAGAATGCAGAGAGAGTAGCGGGGAAGGAGACTGACCAGTAGGTCCTTGGCCAGGGTTTGATCAGCTTGACCGGCCAACACCTTGACCTATGGGCCCCACCTTGAGGATTTTGGTTAAAATCTAGCTAAAACATGGCAGTTAAAATGCTAAATTGGGAAAATGCTTAAACAGAAGATTGTACAATTAAATTGAATAGATTCAAATTTAAATCTTGGGACGATTATAACTCACTCGTTTTAAATTGGAATTCAGTGAACTTCCACTAAAATTCATTTAAAATCAAATGGTTTTCCATTTTCTTTTTTTTTTTGTCTTTTCTATTCTCTAGGTTTCAACTCATAAGAAATCGAGTATATTAACATCGTTCATCCAAAGGACAGCAAAGCAGTCGAAGGGCCTTGACTGAGCAGGCCACTTTTTTTTGTTGCAACAAGGCCACTTTTTTTTTTCACAGGATACACCTTTTTATTGCATCTTTTATTTGTTTGTTTGTTGCCTGGCTTTTCTTCAATGCCTTGTTTTGATAAAAAGAAAATTACGGTTGAAGAAATTGTGTTGATAAAGACAAATGCAATTGGAGATTGCAATAATTGCTGTGGTCACATTAAGGAAAGTCAATAATTGCTGTGGTCACATTAAGGAAAGGCTAGCATAAATAAAAAACCGAAAAAAATGCAGCAAAAGTTCAGGGGCATTCCGAGAATTGAACTCGGGACCTCTTGCACCCTAAGCGACAATGATAGCACTAGACCATTACTTTTTAAAATTACAAACTATATATTATGTATAAAGCTCGATTAACTCTGACTGCTCGTAACACCTGTAGATGCGTCTGCATTCGCCGGCGAGCACGCGTCAGTCCGGCCACCAAGCCGCCGGTCTGACTTCTCCGGTGATCTCCAGCAGATCAGCATTTTTCTCAAGACGACAGCAATTGACCCGAGCAGATAATCTTACAGGTGGAGAGCACTGATTGCAGACAACACACACTGCCATAGTTTTATTCTCATTTCCGTTACATATAGTATTGTTAGTTCAGACTTCAGACATTATGTCCAAAGCCATATGAAATGCAAGATTCAGTAACGAAGGTACAAGCCAGGATGCTACAAGTCTAATAACACAAATACACAAGTTGCAGAGATCAAGCTTGATTTTCATGGCAGGAAGCAAATCACAGGATCCTAAACGACTGAAACACCCTACTATAAAGCTGGCGCGGACGGACGGCAGAAACTTACACGGATCAAATACTGACAAAGGGAAAAAGAAAATTCGAAGAGCAGGACAAGGGATAGATTGACAGGTGGTGCTGCCTAGTTGTCGATGACGACGAGCTTCCGCCGCTTGAAGTTGACCATCACCTCGTCCTTGATGCCCACGACCATGGCGTTCCAGTTGGTCTCTGGGAACGGGGAGACCAGCTCGAACTCGAAGTTCCTCAGCAGGTGAGTCCATATCGCCTTGATCTGTAGATAGGCAAAGGGCTCACCGAGGCAACCGTGCCTGCCGCCGCCAAAGGAGATGTACGAGAAGGTGCCTGCAGCCTTGTCCTCCTCCCTGCCTGGTCCGAAGCGGTCGGGGTCATATGAGTCGGGGTTCTTGTAGATGTGAGGAAGCCTGTTGGCGAAGGCCGGAGATGTCGCAACGATGTGGCCCTTCGGGATGTCAAACTCTTTGCCCTCCTTCGTTGTCACCGAGAAGTCATTGTGTGACTGGCGAAGCAACATGATTAGTGGCGGGTGAAGCCGGAGCGCCTCCTTGATGCACCTGTAGAGGACATCCATCTCTGCCAAGATGTCATGATCGATCTTGTCCCCATGACGCTTCATGACCTCCTTCTGCTCCTCTACAGCTGCTGCGAAGTACTGCTTGAACCGAAGCATGTAGGCCCCAGTCCAGGTTGAGGTGATAGAGCTAGTGTGTTGTCCGGCAAATAGAGCAGCAATAAGTAGCCCGGTTACTTCACCTTCTGTGGTTGAGCGTCCATTCTTGTACTTCGAATCGATGAAGCACTGCAGCATGTCTTCCTCAGACTGTCCGGAGGCCTTGCGGGACTTGATGATGGTGGCAAAGATGTCCTTCAACCGTTGCCGTGCCCGGTCACGGCGGCGGTGTGCAGGAATTGGGAGGTAGGGGAAGATGACACTGACTGGCTGCATCCCATTGTCCAGATCATGGAAGAGAGCAGAAACATCATCAAAGAGCTTTTCTCGCACCTCCCTCCCAAGCAAGCACCGACTAGCAGTCAGTATGATGAGATGCTCCAGCTCATACTTCAGATCCACAGTTCCACTTTCTCCCCAATTAGAGAAGTACTCCTGTAGGCAAGGTTGCATTTTCCGTTGAGATTAATCATCTAAGATGTATGCAATTATGTTATGATTGATGAAAAGTTGAAAACAAGACAGAGCACAGTAAGACAGTAAAAAAGGCTTAGTAAGAGGATTTATCCTGACATGCTATGGAAACGCTAACATTTTACTACTATCATGATGCCAAGTGTTCAACATCAAGCCAAATGTCCAGCAACTTACATAAAGATGGTATGTATGATTTATTCGTAAAGACTTTTGATAGATATTATTATATGAAAAGAAAGCATGCAAAATAGTTTATATAAAAATGTAGTGCTGGTTGTGCCATGGCAGAAAAAAAGCATTCAAGCAAACCATGCTATCATGAACAACGACGAATGAGATGAAGTGAGTGCCATGAAATTGGAATTGCAAAGGAAATGAGATGCTGCACAATACACGTCCTGTGGTATGCACCTATTTGTAAAATGTATTTAACAGAGGAACACGTCAATTCAATTTCTTGTTCAAACAATGGTTGCTGCCAATTATATCCTGTTTGGCTGCACTAAGAAATTTGGAGTCTTATGGTGTAGTTCTTGAATGCATCTTAAGAAAAGGTACAATTGACCCACAGGTCATGCTTAAGCCGGATACAAGAATGTTGGTTGTTACAGGATGCAAAAATTTTATCATTGGCCTCCAAAACTTAACTTGACACAACAAGGTTTAGTTTGTTTCTTCAGTCAACTGAAAAATAGGTCTTTGTAACTCAAGCTATATATTAAGCAATGTTTCACGTTTATACACTATTGATCAAACTCATACAAGAAATAAATTACCAAGTAAATGATGCTAAGCAAAATTACATATTGTAAGATGTCAAATACAACCAGCAGCACTTCAAATATCTACAGGACTTTGGAAACAAAACATGCCACAGTCGTCAGGGTAAAAAATATGGTGCTGTTGTGATTAAAAGATTATGATGCTGGTGCAGAAATTCATAATTAAGAGATGTAATTAAAAAGGGGAGAAGAAGAAGCACATAGAAACAGTATAGAAAAGGAAAGATAACACGTAGAAACACTATGAAGCAAAAAAATCAGAACAGTAAAACACTAACTTTAGTCGATGAAATTAGAAATAAACAGAGAAGATGGGCAAGCTTTATTCTTGAGAACTAATTCACTAAACAAAAGGGTGGCAAAAGGCATAAAGCAAAACACAAACGGATAACAGCTAAACTCTAAACCCTAAACCCTAGCACGTATGCCACTGGAAAACACTGTTGACAGCATTGCACATATACCAATATGTATGTTTAGGTTTGAGGAAAAAAAAAGACAAAAAGGTGATGTATGGTAGCCACGTCCTACTTCCAGAAAAGCCACGCACAAGAGTCATACAGAAACATTCAGAAGGAATTAGATTCAACCCTATCGGTTCAGAACATGACACCAACATGTTGAGTAACCAAATCGGATGGACAGCAGCACTGTATTGATGTATGCATTAGCTTTGGTTAACAAAAACATCTAAGAAAAGTAATCATGCTGAATATTAGACCACCAAGCTTTCCTAGAAAAAATTGATATAGTACATTCATCCAAATACCGGGATTTTATCCTTCGTCTAAGGGCTAAAGACAAGTTCAAAGCAGAGTGATCGCATAATTGATCTTCGAAACAAATTCTAACACACATTACCCTTGTTTAGTCGACACATTCATGATTCATATATCCAAGAACAAGCATCTCATATCAAATTACTAGCAACCATCCTAACAGCCCTTAAATTCAAACAATATTAACAATTGCGAGAATGGAAGCAATGCTCACCTCAGCCTCGGCAACCATCTGGTCGACATAGCCGCGGAGCCTGTTTGCACGGAGCGCCTCGGTGAAGAACCTGAACTGCTCCTGCCTGACGGAGTAATCGACGTCGAAGACAACGCCGGGGCCGAAGGTGGGCACGTTGAACCGGTAGACCTCCTGCTGGCTCATCTCAGACTCGTTCCCCTTGAAGAAGTGCGCCGACACCTCGGGCCCGATGAGGAAGGTGATCCTGCGGCTGAGGATGGGCACGGTGAAGACGCTGCCGAGGCGGGCGTACTCCTCCCGGATCATCGGGATGGGGCCCCGCATGAACCGGAGCAGCCCGCCCACCACCGGCGCCGCCGGGATGGTCGGCGGCAGCCGCTTCCCGCCACCGGACCTCAGCAGCAGCTTGATGAACGCGATGGTCGCCACCAGCAGCGCCGCGCCGGCGATGAGCCGGTGATTGTTGTCCGCGAGATCCATCATTGTCTGTTTGTTCAATGGTGACACCCATTTCCATCGATTAGATCACAAGGCAACCAAGAATACAGATTAAACCAAATGACAGATTCCAAGCCTCGTTCGCATCGAAGACGCTAGTGGGAAAATAAAATGCAGCATAAAAACAGTAAAAAAAAATTTTTGCCCTCTACTGGATCGACAAAGCAACAGACAGACAGGCTGGCATAAATGTTCATCTTTCCGCATCGAAAAAGCTGCCTTGACAACAATAAAAAAAAAGGTGGAAATTTCCTAAGATCGCAGAGAGCGCCGGAAAATCTTCGCTAGAGTGAGGGATCTTCGTTGAGGTCTCGGGACAGGACAGGAAGAAAAGAAATCAAGAAACACGGTAGGATGGGTCAGATCCGATCTTGGAACTGGGTCGAGAGAGAACATACCTCCTCCGCTTCTCCCTCTGCTGCGGTGTGGGGTGGGAGGGGGCGTGGAGTGAGAGTAGAGAGACTCCGGCGGTTTATATAGGCAGCAAAGATTCCTGCTATCACAGGCAGCCGGGGGACGTAAGGTTTTACGGTGGGCGGAAAGCCGGAAACCCGGGCAGAGGATACAGAAGAGGAGAGGGAAGGAGAAGATGCGCTGCGCCGGGAAAGGAGGAGGGAGGAAGCGGACGGGGAGGGGTGAGGGGTGGGCCCGTCTCGCTAGCTGTCCAAGCACGCTGGCCGTAGCCAGCACCCGCGCACGCGCCACCACATGTCCTGTGGGGTGCCGGACCACGACTCATGGCACGGTGGGATCGTCTGTGGGTGGGTGGCGGAGGTCGCTGTCGTCTCACTGGCCGGCGACGGCGAAGGCCACGTACGGCTGCCGGCGTGTTCCAATGTACCTGTGGTTGCCCATACCGTCTGTGTTGACAGCAGTGTCGTGTCAGCCTCGACAGGCGTGGCTGATGATGTCGATGGATTTATTAACAACGATGATAATAATAATCTCACAGAGCCGTGGTCATCAAACTTACTCTCTCTCCGTCAAAAACAATAATACTCCTCGCATTAAGGAGAGAAAATTGAGATTATACCATAGAAAAACTGGTTTTACAAAAATAATAGATAGGCTTCAATAAAATACCATATTTAACTTGCGTCTATTCGCTATAATGTCATTTTGAACAGAAATGTCACTGGACTGTTCCTTCTCCCTCGTCTTCTTCCTCCCCACTCAGCTTCTTCTTTCTTCCTGAACGCCGCCGGCCACACCATGCCTGCAGCCGACGCCTCCGACGACAATAACAGCTGGGCAGGGATGTAGCGGCGATGCCTGCCGCCTTGGCCAACGCAGCGGTGCTCGGGGCGCTCTCCTTCCTGTCCCGGCCCACTCCGCGCCTCCTCAGGGCCTTTCTCCTCCTTCGCCTCGCCGCCGACCCGGTCTCCCCCACCGCCCTCGCCTCGCTTCCCTCCTCGACCACCCCCGCTCTCTCTGCCGCCGCCGCCGCCGCCCACTTCACCGTCACAGCATACCTCTCGTCTCCGCGCCCGACTTCGACGTCGCCGCGGGGGTCCTCTTTGCACGTCCCGATGGCCGCACGCACCGGGCTATCGAGCGCAGGTATGCCGCACTCGTCTCCGACGAGGCCGCCACCGTGGTGGCGGACCAGTTCCTGCTCGACGGCACGAGGCGCGACGGTGGGGATGCTCGACGACACGACGCGCGACTGTGGGGCTTCTCGATGGCACGAGGCACGACGGCTCGATATTCAAGGTGGCCGCCATTGCTGACGCCCTAGAGGTGGGGAGGAAGAAGTAGCCAAGGGCAGTTCTATCTGAGATGGTATTATAGCGAACAACTTGATAGCATTCTAATGAAATTAGTTTTTTCGATGGAATAATCTCAATTTTCTCCATAAAGGAAGAGACAGCGAGAACGATAAAAAGACCATACTATCTTTATTAATAAAAAATAGTAAGAGAATCTGTCCGTTACACGATTATAAGCTATAATAATTTATTAGAGATAAAAATAATTTATAACTAAATATTTTTCCTTAACAACTTAAAAAGTAATTACTGAAAAAAATCACATTAAAAATACCATAAAAATTAACACACCCTAAGTTGGTGGGGAGATAAAGAGGTAAAATTTATTAATTTATTTTGAGATAAAGTTTAAACTATAAAATCACTCCATCGTTTTAGATAAGTATGTATCCGAACTAATTAGAATTATAATAAAACCAAGAATAATAGGGATAGTTTAGTGATGAAAGTAGTAATACATTGATATATTTAGGACAAACTTTAAACTTTAAAATTTATTATATTTTAGAATTTATTTTTTATGGAGAAAGTATGTATTTAAATTTATATGGGTATATGTATACGATGGTATTTTAATCCCTACGTCTGCGTATAGTTAGGAAGTCGTTTTTCATGTGACCTGGTGAGAAATTGACATTTGACAATAGTCAAGCTCGACTCAAATGGGGACAAATTGTCCAGAGTTTTTCTTTTAGTGTTCCATGCTTATAAATCTTGGTCCAACTGTCATATCTTTAATATAAAACAGTTTGCATTCTATCCATAAGGCTAAGGCAGCTGTTGCATCGTTTTTCGCGAACATATATTTTATATAAAATTTTTAGATGGATGTTAAAATATTAAATAAATATATTTTTAATAATTAATAAATTAATAATGCTCTAATTAACTATCTCGTTTCAACTACCATAAATAAGTTAATCCAAACCTCTTGCTAGAACGGTAGTAGAAGTTTTTAAAAAATAAATTTATTTTTAAAATTTATAATAGTTAATCTGCTGAACTCAGCCTAATCAGCTGGTAACCAATGCCGTGCATTGAAATTGATGATATTAGGTGATTCGAACGCCACGTGCAGCCTAAGTAGGAAATCAAAATAGAGAAAATATAGGACAGATAAAGTAGAGAAAATAAAAGTATAGAAAATCATAATTGAAGGATTGGATGTGGGTTCTTTTGATTTGAAAAGATGAATGCATAATCAGTTATCTAGTTTTGTGATAATATTTAAGGGTACAAACAAATAAATAAACTATTAGAAAGTTAAAAGGTTGTTTTAAAAAACTATTCCAAGAACTTTTGTAAAAATTTAAAAAATATTCTAAGAACTTTTGCAAAAATCCACTACTTAAGGGCTTGAGAAGCTTCATTGTAATGTATAATCTGCAAGAGGAATAGAATGAAGAACATGACTAGAATTGCAATGGAAGGCTAGAAATGTTTTTTTTTCACATAATAGTTGGGCACATGATTTGTTAAACTTTTTAAATTGTAACAATCAATTTTATATTATATTAAGTTGGTAGGATCTAATAAATTTGTGATATTTTGATTGTACTTTCTAAGACAAATCTACATATATCAATTATTGATGTTCAAAATTTTAAAAATTGTAAAATTTGCCATAAGAAATCATCATTTTATGGCATTTGTCATAAAACACTCCAAAATCATCTTTGCCATAGGATATTCTATTTTTTTGGCAATTTGCTAAAACACAATATTACCATTATTTTAATATTTTTGACTCAACTAGAGAGATACAAATTTGAAAATGAAGTTTTTGAAATTTTTTTATGCCTCCATTTTAAATTTAGCCTAAATTTTGCTTAATTTTATAAGATTTTTTTGGATTTCAGATATGCCCATCGTATCGATTCCCCAAAATGTTTTTGATTTACGCAATTTGGGAAAAAAATATAACTGGGCCAAATGTAATATGGGGTGAAAATGCCATTTCTATTTTTTTTATCTCCAATTGAGCTAAAAATGTTAAAATAATGGGCACTATATAGTTTAGTAAAATAACCACAAAACGACAGTGGAAAAGGCATGTATTTGGAGTGTCCAATAAAAAAATGTACAAAACAATAATATTCCATTGCAAATTTTGCCAAAAGTTTTACTGAATCTGGTCATAACATTAAATACTTTTATCCAGAGGGAGTATTACTCTACATCGTCATCTATGAATAATATTAATAAACAAGTGATACAATAGTGACTCATGTACCCTGATGTGAAATAAATATGAGGGTGATAAAATTGGTCGGAAATGTATGCTCAAGTCGTTAATTGGTGAAAAGACCACAATCCTTTTATCTCTCCACACTAGTAAATATTATTGATACATGTTGTTTATTTGATTATAGAAATAAATTAAATACTTTAAAAATAAACTTAACAAATAGCTTAAAGCAATCTGGAAAAAAATTTCCACTATTTTTAGAGATGTGAAGTAAATAATCCACGACGATAGCTCGAGTATTTTTAGATGTGGACCAAATTATCCGCAACAATAATAAAGTGAAGTATCTGAAAAGAACATGATCTTTTTTCCTGGTGAAGAAGCTTGATAATAATTTTTGGTGTTTGTGAAATTTGATAAAAACCGAAATAAACTTCATGAAAAATGCTGGAGAAATTCTTGCATAATCTATAGTTGCTTCCAAACATCAGATCCCCGCCATCCAAACCAAATTTATGTGCTCCTCCTTTGTAATCAATCAAGCTAGACCACCTCTAACTCAAAGTAGAAGTATAGCTTGATTTGTTCCGTTCCATCAAGCCTTTGTTTTGCAGTTCATTTCCATGTGCACATCCTTTTAAAAATCAGATAAAATAGCCTAATTCCAAGCCACTCCCAACTCAAGTGACGGTCACATGACTTGATTTTGATTCTTATGCTCAGCCCAGGATAATCCAAATTCCAGCCAATAAGTAATACCTCACCATGACCACAGCATGCAAAAGTTGATCAGTAGATTAATTATTCATCCAGTGGCTATTCCAAACAAGTTTTACAGATGAGTAGAGCAGGTAAAATACAGAAAAGCTGAGAAGCTGTAAACCACAATACCGCAGGGGCCAACAGTATAGGCCTTGAACCGGATCATATATTCTGAACTCTGATTCAAAGTAGCTATTGAATCTGTAAAGCAGACAAGATCAGATCTGAAGCTGCACAGGGCAAAAAGGAGCTCAAAGAGGCAAAGTAGCTGCCGTGACAAGAACATGTAAGTCGTTAACATTTGCAACTTGGCAATGTGAGCAATGGATCGGTATTGGAGCGGCATCTCTCTGCTTTTTGAGGTGAAGTTGTATCAAGTGGCACTGCAAATATCCAAATAAGCACATCTTATATATGGCTCCACTTCAGTGGGCCTCTGGAATTCTTCTGCTAGGTCCAAATAAAGCTATGGAAATCCCCAAATACTATTATGCTGCTGTCATATATGAGAGTTAGGGACAAGTGAGAATAGGAATTTTTAGTGCCATCTTATGAAAGGATGTTCATTTAGAAGCATGAGCATGCTTCATATAGTCACTGTGTATCTAGCAAAGTTGTTAGGTTCAATTCCATTACCTAAAAAAAATCTAGCAAATTTGTTGGAGAGAACGATAATACCCAAGCTAATCAAAGAAACAGTGAATAAATTTGGCCATCATGTAGGTGGACTGAATTATACAATTTAGATTAAAAAAAGGCTTCACATCACAAACAACTTGCAAATAAATAGGATCATGTATATTGATGGGATCAAATTATAAGGATTCAACAACGAATGAGGGTTGGGGAAGCACTAGTGATATGGTGGTGGAGTGTCCACAAATATTAGGTAGAAACTTAGTGAGATTAGCTATGTGTGGGTAGTTTTTTTTTATCTCTTTAAGCGTGTATAAGTGTGCTGTGGATGCCTGATGATGTGTGCGTGTCCGTCATTCATATAATAAAAAAAACAACAAATTGTTAATTGGAAAAGGAGTCCTAAGGAAGACTTTTATTTGAATGTAAGAGAGATACCTTCTTTCTTTGGCGCTCTGTTTTTTTTAATTATTTCATTGTAACTTCTATTTCAGTTTAATAAAATTATAGCCGCAGAGGCATCCCTGTTGTTCTCTCATAAGAAAAATATAGCGGGTCAAAATAAAGGAGAGTCCACATCGGATACAACGCAGTAGTAGTATTACTTTCAAATTTCGAATATATGAAATTAATAGAAGTACTTAAAATTGATACTCCAGTACACAGAAGTAAAACTTGATACTAATTAATGATGAAGTGAAAACTTATTAAGTCATGAAAAGAAATATAATTGAGACTCTAAACCAAGTGTACCTTTGTATTTCAGAATTAAGACTCTATGACATGTATAACTGTGCATTTCAAAAATGTTAAATTAAGAAAATAGAAATAAAAATATGAAGTGTTAATGTTGATAATATATACAACTCCAATTTATTAACTTTGAATGTTGGTAAAAAAACTAAATTGATTTTGTTTTGGAGTCCTTGAGAATAAGTTTTACATATAACTTTAAATAAAGTTTGGGTGGCTAGTACTCCCTCTGTTATAGAATGTTGTAACTTCTCTATATAGTCTATCATCTCAACCAATCACACGCATTATTTATTTATTTATTCACATATTTATTCATATCAACAAATCATATCCATTATCTTTTAATTTCATCCACCTCCTTAATATTTGTGCAAAATTTCATAAATTTGAGTATGTAGTATAATTAATAGCTTGTTTGAATGCACGTGATGGCAGAGTGCTAGTTGGTCAAAGACCGGATTTGTATACATTCTATGTAGTTTTGTGGTATTTAGGACTGTCTTTGTATTCTGCTCATTAATCCCTTTCATTTATATCCTTGGGGACTTTCAATCCGACGAATGCACTACTGTTTGCTTGAGAGGATCAGATTTCATATCCGCGTGACTAAAACTGGGTTATTTTTTTAATCTAAAAATTCTTAACGTGCTCCTTGTCCCTTAATTCAATATTAAAGCATCTCCAGTCCCTATTTTAGAGTCCCTAAAGGCCAAATGAGGATGCCTCTGTTTCATGAGGACCTTATTCCCTTTCTTTTCTCTTGTATTTCATCACATATACTAAATTTTATCATCAACTTTAATCACATGGACTAAATTCACAAATTTCATCATCAAATGGCTACTACTACTCGTCAGGTCCATTGACAAATTGCACTGACCGGAGGGGAGGTTGTCAGGCTCGGGGAGGTCATCAGGCTGGGCCATGTCGTGAAGTCAGAGGCAGATGCCCGTGGGGAGGTGCAGGCCAGCAGGAAGGCGGACAGAGCTCCATCCAACCGCCTCATGAAGCTGGAGGCGGAGATCGACTGAGCTCCGCTTGGCCGTGTCGTGAAGTCGGTGATCACTCTTAGGCTCCATAACATAAATCCTACCGCTCCTAGATAATTAATATATATATGTGTGTGTGAGAGTTTTTAATTGGAATTTTGTAACATTCTTGGAAGAGGCACACTTATAGTGTGTGTGAGGTGTGAGCGTAATTCAATCCATACATAGATTTCCTATATAATTACAAAAGAACAAGTAATTAATTTTATGACTAACGTGGCTTTCTATTGCTTCCACAGTTGCCCCTATTTATTTAATTAGAAAAATACAAAGGACACTTAAAAAAAGACAAATTCTGTTGGTGAACCCTTTAACTTGGTGGTTTTAGATGGTGGATACTGTATAAGTCATAGGGGAAGACACTCTCAAAACATATTAATTTACCATTGGATACATGTATATTATTTTATTATTTTTCGATTAAAGAAGAGCGAATATTTCAAACTGACCAAAGTGTCCTTGAAATCCTTATCTTGCTCCCGTGAAGCCAACTCATGGGGTCCATTGTTCAATGAGAGAGCGCAAGGGAGACGCGGCTGTGCTCGGGGCGTGGCTGCCAGCGGCAAGGTTCGTTCCAGGGCATGTCAGTGGCGGATTTAGGATTTGTAGGATGGGTATTCGGAATTCTGAAGTAGCATTCTGTGATATAACAATACCAATCGATAAGGTATTTTTAAAAGAAAAATTGGCAGGAGATGAATTTTCTATTGAATCTATTAATTTTAGTATGAGTGAAGAGTACCGAAAAATTCTGAATTTGGGAAGATTGTATACATAGGTTGGCAGCTGTATTTAGCAAAGATATTTTGTTTTCTTGCTAATGAAGGAAAAAAGAAACTCACAAACCACGAAAAAACTACTGGAAATTGAATATAACTTCAGCCTACAGGATAATTGACATCAATTACACAGCAAAATATAGAGAAAAAACAACTAGGTGGGTGAAGCTACAACCAACTCTGTTGCTATGAACGTAGGAAATATATATATATATATAATCAACTTGCAGAGACCGGACGTGCCGGGCAGCGCCGGGGTCAGGAGCACGGTGCCCGGCGGGTAGACGCCGCGTACAGGTCCTCCGCCGCGGCACAATGTCCCCCGCCACCCGCTGCTGCTTCTCCCCGGCGACGCAACTCCCGTTGGAGCTAGCCGGCAAGTTCAACGGCGACGACGGCGTCTTCTCTTGATTTGGTCCGGCTCTTGGCTCCTCTATCCCATTGAAGACAGAGAGAGAGAGAGGGGGGGATGGGAACTTGGCTCTTGGCTGGCTTTGCTGCTGCTTTGGTGCGACTGTTTTGCTTAATCGAGCGGCTCGTGACGGGCGGACTGGTGGAGCGCGACGAGGAGGAGCGACATGTGGTGCACTTAGCTGCGCAGTCGCATGAGTTGAACACAACCCGGTTTAACTTGGTGCAAGCTGGAAGGGAGAGTTCTACAGGTCCTCCTCTCTCTAGTTAGCCTAAAATAATAAAATAATAGACGTGACATCTAATAGCAGATAATCAGATTTAAGAGTATGTTTTTCTAAAATTAACGTCTAATAGCAAACAAAGTTGGAGTTTTCATTAGTAAAATTTGGCTTTAAAAAAATAGAAGGAGGAAGTTACTCACGAGATGGAATTACTTTACTACCATTCTTCTTACGGTTCGTTGTGTTGCATGGTTATAGTTGAGTTTGTACATTTTATACTACGAAGTGTGAAGTTATTGTTGGAAATAATATCACTTTTACGTTTAATTTATTTCATAGATAAGTCATGAACGTAAAAGATGAACATGTGACCTTATAAAAAATACATCTACATAGAGGAGTATTGCAAATGAAAAGTAGATCTAATATACTCAATACGATTAGCATGTAACATTTTGCGGCGGAGGATTACCAGCAAGCGCACGGGCCACTATATTGACAACACATTGTACGTTATATCAACAGTGAGGAATGGTGCCCAATCAAAAGAGGAAGATGAGTTCTGGTGATTGGACGCGAGCAGATCTGCGGAGTGCTTCTGTAAAAGAAAAACCTTATTCACTCTCTCTTTTGATGTGATATCTGAAAGGTGATTGGCTCGAAAGATATACTCTTTGGATTATTAGTGCACACCAATGAAACGGGATGGAGTTTAAGTGTGGCGGTACGGTAAAAAGAAAAAGAGAAAAAAAACCTAGGCTGTTGTTTTCTAATTTGAGCTCTGCATTAGTCGTTCATCAACTTGGGAGTGCACTAAGCCAGGTATATATAACCTCAGCTTGCGCATGAATAAAAGCAGAAGTGAGTATATTCCTATTTTCTTAGGATTTCTTATGTACTGCATTAAGTGTTTTTAAGGTTAGATATAGGTATTAAAAAATAAATAAAATAGAGCAAGATTATGATTACGAAGTAGGTAGAGAAATTAAATTGTGAAAGTTTATAATTGATTAAAAAGATAATATAAGTAAAAATCTGCTATATATTAAAATAAATTTTAAATGCTAAAACTTATTATATTTTAAGATAGAGAAAGTAGTTAGCATCCTACGTACAAAATTCCACAAATCTGAAATTGATATCCCATGACATGCAAATATATATTCAATCCAATTCCATTTCAGATCGTGACACTGACACTGAATGGATAAGCGGCAGCTGTAGGGTTTAGGGTTTAGGAATGGCCATCGACACCACGGATGCGAAAGGACAGGCACAATTAGGAAACGGACTGCGATCGCTGCCCCCACATGAGATAGGACGGTAGGAGTGATGGCTTACCCATGAATACTGTAACGGCGAGATTGGTTTGGGAAAAAAAAATCAGTAGCACTTGTTTGGTTAATCCTCCAAAAGGGAATTGAAGAGGATTGAGGAAAAATAATTTCACACTGATTTGGAGGGAAATAATTCCTCATCTATTCAGTCGTGAAATTATCATCTACTAATCCCCTCCAATCCCTCTCTCCTAGGAATCAACCGAACAAGAATTCCGGGTTTTCTCATCCATGGTTGAGATGTTCAGAAGAGAGTAATGCTAGATTTTAGGTGACTAAGCTCCCTGGCCAGAGTCATCTTCAACCCACAACCAAGCCAAGTAGAGAAGGCAAGAAGAGAGGGAAAGTGGTAGCTAGGGCTTATCGACGATGGCAAGCTATGTCCAACTCTGATAAAGGATCTACGAATTAAGGTTAAGATTTTAGGGAGAGCGTTTGAGGTAGCGGTAAGGGTTAGGGGAGAGGTAAGGAGGTGGTTTTCTCTAGGATTATAGGGATGACTTTAGGCGACAACTTGATCGACAGTGGGCAATGGTGATGGATTGGCAACTAGACGGCAAGGGTGCCACTGAAGTAGCGGGGATGAAAGCGGATGGTAGGCATGGTTGATGGTGGGGTGGGAAAGGCCGTGTGGTTAGGAGGCAGTGGTTGGCGACAATGAATTCTAGTAGTGCGAGCCGTCAGAGATGGGAAAGAGGATGACACGAGGGAATATCACCGCTGCTGGATTAGGACAGAAGAGAGAAGGGGAAGCTACTAGCCTGGTGGGCCTCGCCAACGCCGTTGATGACTTTCGTCAAGCTAATGATGCCAGCGACATCGCTATCGAGTGGAGAAGGAGGCTAGCGAGCTTCGACGTGAGGCGCTAGGTGGCACTAGTGAGGAAAGAGATAAGAGAGAGAGGAAGAAAAGGCTGCACAAATCATGATAAAATCCTTGGTGTCCAAAAACTTGACTAAAATATGGGGTATTTTTAGTTAATTGAACGCTATACAACCCTTTAGAAAAAGTAGGGTGTTGTATGCAATTATATGGGGTTGTCTATTGATCAGGCGATTTGAATTTTGTGTTCTATCAGTCGATTTTGTGTAGACGACATGATGTAGATCCAAGGTCCTAGAAAACAATACAAATCTTGTGGCCTTAGTGTGCAACAAAAATAGCAGCTGGCCATTGAAGCGTTAATGGGCCTGCAGACCACTGAATCCTTAATGGGTCTGATGGACAAATATGTCATAACAGGTTAGAACAAATTCCTCAATAGGCCTGTTTTTTGCCCTTTTGTCTTTTGGGCTAGGATTAGGAAGAACTTATATTTGTAATTTTTGGCATTTATGTGGGACATATTAGTCAGCTATTTGTTCTTTTTCACACGTTACTTGCTGCCTTACCTGTCAAGCCGAAAAAGAACACAAAACTGGAGGGTCAGGAAACCAGAAACATTTTAAACCAAAGAAAAACGTAGTGGAAAACAAAAGGAGAGACGCAAGAACAAATCTTCAAGAGAAGAACAAAAACAAATGCCAGGAATATAGAGGGAACCTGCTTTTTGCTTGCTTTTAAAGGTTTAGTTCTGGTAATTAGTAATTGATCTGTTTGTTCATTATTTCAACCCTCTCTCTGTTTTCTTGGATTTAAATTTGGTTGTTTAAGTGAATTTGATTAGATTTGTGATAATATTTCCTCTGGTTAATACCTTCTTTTTGATGAATACATGAATGTGATGAACACAATTGTTATTGTGATTGCTTCTGCTTCATTTGCTTGTTCCGGCTTTTGTTTTTACTCCTGAAAGTTGCGCCACAGTTAGATTAACGACAACATGAGCTGGGAACCTGGGACAGAGATGTTCTCTACATGATAATATGAATGCAAAGACTTCCTACACAGTAATATAAAGAAAACCCAGGGCAAAATTTATTCTGACTGTATTTGTAAATTTACAATTTGCAGGCATGCCATTGTTAATTGGATGGAAGCAACAACTACACAAACAAGCAGAGATAAAATAGTGTCCAACTCTCCCATAATCATAAAACAATGGCCTATATAAGCTTGAAAATGCATCAGATTGATGAAATTAGTAAAAGACAAAGTAAACAATACTTTGCACTTCATTTATACTGAAATTGCAATATATATGTTCTAAACTTGCACTTTTTCATATTATGCAAGTTGTGGTTAAGCTTACTGCAAGTTAAGTCTACACATTGTGCAAGTGTAACACTTAAGAAAAAAAATCAGATGGCTGATAAATAGCGAAGTCCCACAAAAAATGTGATCCTTGAATTTAGCATATTTTGATAGAGCAAATCAAGTTCAAATCGATAAAATTCCTCACCCTGCCAAAAGAAACCTAGGTGAAACAATGTCAAAAGGATCAATAGAGAAGTCAAACCTCAAAATCAAAGAGCCAGAGAGCATCAATACTCTCATATGCCATCTTTCTTGTACCACAAATCCATAAGATTAAGGAAAACAACACATCAAAGCCTTAAACCAACCCACAAAACGCTATATTTCATGAGAAAAAAGCTCTAAAACTCATTAGGAAAAAAGGTTTCTGAAGTATTACATCTTGCATAATTTTTTGGTGAGAGTCAGATTACATACACGTGGTATTAACTTATTAATGTGTCCAGTACTAGCTTCTTTTAGGCAAATCTATTAGCAATTGCCACATATCACCAGCCCAATCACAGAATTTTTCAGTACAAATCAATCCATGCCACTGCAAATTGGATGGAATCAACAGCTACACAAGGCAACAGCAACACAAGCAAACAGATAGAGAGTGTCCAACTCTTCCAAAATCATAAAACTATAGTCTATATAAGCATAACAATGAATTTAGTTGTGCTTCCTTTATTCTAAAGGAGCAATTCTTTTATACTACTAAAGTTGCACCTTTTCATATTATACAAGTTGATGCTTAGCTCAGTGTAAGTTTAGTCTACCCAATGTGCAAGTGTAGATATGTCTAGTGCAAGTATAAAGAGCACCTCCACAACAGCGCTCTCACCACTGGACACTACCGTTTGCAGTGAATCATCACTCAAAAACCAAAATTGCGGCCAAAATTATTGAAATTGTTATATCAATAGACTGATCCCCCAATTTAAACAAAACATACAGATAAAAAAGTTTACCATAATCCACACCAAATTGCAAACAAAATGGAGAAAGAAACAATTGCATTCCGCGGATTTTGTTCCTAGAAAAAACAAAAATCACATACGAACAGAACCAACAGGAACATAAAAGTACATGTGCATGCTGATCAAAATTGTTTAGACATAAAAAAAATTAGAAACCCATATAGTTGGATTAGAAACAGATGCTTTACCTAGCTGTAAGGTTAAAATTATCAGAGCATAACCACAAGTAGCCAAGGGAGCAAACATACAAAACAGTTTCAGAAATTTAGGTTGGTTTACTGCAATTTAAGCTTATAGCACGACTGGAACATTCAAAGTCTTAGTTCTCAAAATCTTGGAGCTAAATCCAAAGAAGTAGCACATGGTATTTCATAGACTTGCACAGGCTAGAAATTGGAAATTTTAGTGTATATATTATGCAGCTACCTTGTAATTTCTGGTTAGACTAAATGAGGAATAATGCAATTGCGCCCAATTCCAAACAAAAACAAATTTGCTACAGAAAACTGAAACATTGCAATCAACTCATCGTATAACCAACCCAAAAATCCTTGCATAATGATTTGATTCCCTGCCTGCTTGATTTAATTTGGATTGGAGGAATCCAACTCCATCAATCCAAAATCACATACCATAAGAACAGAAATGCGACTAACGTAGAAATAAAAAAGGCACACCAAAATCATGCTTCGTTACCTCTGTCTCTGCAAATCTATCCTCGAGGCGTCTGGGTCCTCCAGCTTCACATACTACAGATGCTGACGCATCGGTGCATCCATAGCCAATCCCAAAATTGCAGCCAACCCATCAAAAAAAGACTTACCCCTCCCATCATCTCACCACCAAAATCAATATAAATCCAAGCTCACACCCAACCACAAAACACATAATGCATATCGCTGATTACCCCCCTCCTCATCCCCATCCAGATCCACAAATACAATCATCCATAACACACACAAAAAAAATATCAGCAAATAGCAATAAGAAATGAAGAAATTACCTGCAGCCCTTGTGCTGCACCGAATGCATGTCTCCAACACAACGCCCATGCACTCCATCAGCTAGCATGTGGCTGCACTGTCAACTTGCTGCGCGGCTCTGATTTGGAGACACTAGCAACCATCACTCGTGGGCATCTCCATGCGCCGTCGATTTGGAGCTCAAGCCACAATGGGCTCACCAGGCTCTCGGGAAACACCATAGCAGCCACTGATTTGTAGCTCGCCGCCGTGCTAGAGGAAGGCCACACCACTGCTGTGGACGACGAGTGTGTTAGTAAACCTCGCACATTTAGGCTGCATACTAATAACACTCGCGCATGGATTAGTTAGTTAGGCTGCACGTTTCCCCTTTTCCAACCTACATTCGTACGAGCGCCGAGTTGTGATCGCCGTACGCGTAGGAGAGCATGACGACAATAGCTCGCGTATAACCCTGGAGTGATCGGTAGTGGGCGCCGCATCGTGAGCGTGGGATGGACACGTTTGTGCGTGGTGCGCGGCTGTCCACCCGATTGCGCCAGTTCGTCTGCATTCCAGTCAATAAATTAGTGTGTGTTCCGTGTTCCGCGCGAATCTGCGCTGTGTTTGTGTTTGCGGCAGTGATCAGAAGCACACCGAACTCCAAGAGCTCACAACTGGTATTAGAGCCACTGATCAGGGGCAGCGCGGCAGAATGGTGTCTCGGAAGGATCGAGGCCAATCGCCGCCACCAGCGGGCATGAAGGAGAAGGGCAGTGACTCCAGCAGCAGGCCCCTATTGCGCACGCAGTCTCCAAGTCGCTTGCCGCCGTGCCCGTTCACGGACCCGCGCGCTGCTCGCCATTCGGGAACACACCGTCCACGATAGGTCGTGGTCGAGCGTGTGGTCCGGGAGACGAGCGGCTCCGGCAACTGGCCACAGCTCACGAAGACAAACAACGAGTCATGGTCGTTGCTAATGAAGTTGAAGATACAGGCCCGCCACCTGTGAGACGCCGTCGAGCAAGACGACATCGACTTCCATGATGACCGCACCACGCTGGAGGCAACCTGCTGCGGTGTTCTCCCTGAAATGGTTCCCACCCTCGCAACCAAGCCGTCGGTCAAGAAGGCGTGGAAAACAATCAGGTCGATGTGCATCGGGGACGACCAGGTGTGAAAGTCGACGACACAAAATCTTCGTGCCGAGTATGAGCAAATTACGTTCTACGATGGGGAATCGGTCGAGGATTTCACTCTGCGGTTGTCAAACATTGTGCAACACCTGATGATCCTCGGCGACCCGGAGCCGAGGCCAAAGGTGGTGGCCAAGTACCTCTGTGTCGCTCGACCAAGGTACAAGCAGCTAGTTATCACCATTGAGACACTCCTCGACATCAACACACTCTCAATTGAGGAGGTCACCGGGTAGCTCAAGGTGGTGACCAATGACGAACCGACACCGGCGTAGACCGTCAGCAGCAAACTACTCCTCACGGAGGAGTAGTGGCTAGAGTGCTACAAGAAGTGGGACCAAGAGTCCAGTTGTGGCAAACGTCACGGCAGAGGTTGTGTGCGCAGCGCCGGCAGTAGCAGTGACTCGCGGACCGGGACGAACTCGGGTCGGTTGAGCGCTGATGATGTCTATAGGAATTGCGGCAAGAAAGGCCACTGTCTAGAGATTGATGAGGTAAGAAGCGGTAGGAACAGACCCATATGGCCCAAGACGATGAGCCCACACTCCTTTTTTCTGTCAACACCATGGAGGAGGAAGGGTTGCATCCCCAATCTGATGTGCCACTGCCAACCCCAACACAGGCGATTTCGTCGCGGTTCTCCGCCGACAACCAGCTCCACCTCACTGAGAACAAGGTCTACGCTGACTTCGACAAGCCTAGCGATCGGGACACAAGCTGATGGGTCCTGGACACGGGGGCATCGAACCGCATGTCTGGGGTGCGGGTGGCATTCTCCAACCTCGACGTTGGTGTCACCAGCTCCATTCGGTTTGGGGATGGCTCTGTTGCCCGCATCGAGGGGATCGAAACCATCCTACTCTCCTGCAAGAACGGAGAGCACCAGGTCATCGCCAACGTCTACTACTTGCCCCGCCTCACCGCTAATATCATCTCTGTCAGCCAGCTCGATAAAATCAGGTACTAGGTGCTGGTTAAAGATGGTGTGATGTGGGTTCGTGATGAGGAGCGACGCCTCCTTGCCAAGATCCACCACAACCCAGGCCGACTATACGTGCTCGATGCCAACATTGCACGGCCGATCTGCCTGGTGAAGCTGGGCAATGAAGAAGCTTGGGTATGGCACGCCCAATTCGGTCACCTCCACTTCGCCGCGTTGCACAAGATGGATAGGGATGGCCTCATCCGCTACATGCCCCACTCACCCAAGTGGAGCAGTTGTGCGAAGCCGCCTCACCGGAAAGCACCGACATACGCCATTCTCTCAGCGCGCTCTGGGGCACTCGTCTAAGGTGCTACAGCTGCTCTATGGCGATCTCTACGGTTCCATCGCACCGTCGACATTGAGTGGAAACTGGTACTTTTTGCTTTTTATCGATGATTACTCTCGGCACATGTGGCTGGCTCTGCTTCCCAGCAAAGACACTGCACCCATGACAATCAAGCGCATCCAGGCGGCAGTGGAGCGCAGGTCGGGCAAGATGGTTCGTGCACTCCGCACAGACCGGGGAGGAGAGTTCCTGACAAAGGACTTCGACCAGTACTGCACTGAGCTAGGACTCCGTCATGAGCTGATGCCACCCTACTCCCCGTAACCAGTCTATGGTCGGGACTGCCCGAAGCATGCTCAAGGCGAAAGGGCTCCTAGGTGAATTCTGGAGCGAGGTGGTCACCATGTCTGTTAATCTGCTCAACCGCTCCTCATCCAAGAGCGTGGGTGGCAAGACCCCTACGAGCTCTAGACCGGTAGCACCCCTAACATTTAGTATCTATGCACGTTCGGCTGCATCGCACACATGAAGGTGACAACACCAAGCCTAAAGAAACTCGATGACAGGAGCCGACGCACCATCTTTGTCGGCTATGAACTGGGATCCAAGGCATATTGGGTACATGACCCGGTGACGCAGCGCGTGTGGTGTTCAAAGAGACGGCGTAGTAGTCCTGGACTAAGGGACAGCGTAGCAAGGCGGGAGATTTCATCGTCGAGCACTTGTAGCTGCCTAGTTCGAATACCACGACAACGACGATGAGCATGGTTACGTCGATCGGAGTTGCCGCTACATCTTTGGGCTCATTGGCGCCATCAGTTCACGCCACAGTGGCGCATGGCACTGGGAGTGCAACGCTAGGAGCACCATCAGCCTATGCCTCACCAGCGTGTGGCACGGGGAGTGCGACACCAGGCACGCACATGCAACAGGATGCAGACCTAGTTGAGTTTGTGTTGCCACCTAGTGCCAGTGCATCCTAGCAGCTGAACACGAACCACGATGACGATGCCCCACTCCGGTACCGCAACATCGATAGCGTGCTTGGGCCGGTCACGCCTTTGGGTCTCGCTGCACGGGAGCTAGAGGAGCAGCTACTGCTAGCAAGCGAAATCGAGCCAACGTCGCTCGAGGAGGCCCTAGAGCACAAAAATTGGCACCACGCCATGCTCGACGAGTTCACCTCCATTGAGGCTAATAACACTTGGAGGCTCGTCGATCCACCACAAGGAGTGCGACCGATCGGCCTCAAGTGGTTCTACAAGACCAAGCGCAATGAAGCTGGACTCATCGCCATGTTTAAAGCTAGGCTCGTTACCAAGGGGTATGTCTAGTGCCAGGGCATAGACTTCGACGAAGTGTATGCCCCGACGGTAGCACTCCTAGAGTCCGTGAGGCTCCTGTTGGCGCTCGTGGACATCAAGTCCGCTTTCCTAAATAGGGAACTACTGGAAGACGTCTACATTAAGTAGCCGCTAGGGTTCATGATGAAGGACAAGAGACCAAGGTGCTCCACCTAATTAAAGTTCTCTACGAACTCTATCATGCCCCGCAAGTGTCATATTCCAAGCTTGATGTGTTCCCTGATCAAGCTCAGATTTCAGCGTAGCAAGTTGGAGCACGCTGTCTACCTCTATAGTGTGGGCAAGCATCAACTCGTCATGGGCGTCTATCTAGACGACTTGGTGATTACCGGAGGAGATTCAAGTGGCATTAATGCCTTCAATGAGGAGATGAAGGGGACTTTCATGATTAGTGATCTCGGACTCTTATGCTATTTTCTTGGCCTGGAGGTAACACAGATGGTGAGCAGGATCACCATTTGCTAGAGTGCTTATGATGTAAAGATTTTGGAAGGAGCTGGTTTGACTGGATGCAATCCAAGCCATACCCTCATGGAGTCTCAACTCAAGCTCAGCAAGTATAGCTCCGCTCCTAGTGTTGATGCCACAAAATACAGGAACATTGTGGCTTCTCTTTGATACCTGGTGAACTCAAGACTAGACCTAGCATTCTTGATAGGGTACATCAGTCAGTTCATAGAGCACCCGATTACAGAGCATATGGTGGCTATAATGAGAGTGCTGAGATACATTGCTAGAACCTTGCACTATGACTGCCATTACCAGAGGAAAAAGGAGGCACGGCTCACTGGCTTTAGCGACAGTGATTTAGCCGGTGATGTTGATGCAAAGAAGAGCACCACAGGCATTCTTTTCTTTCTTGGTTCCAGCATCATCACTTGGCAGTCTTAGAAGCAAAGAGTGGTGGCCTTATCTTCATGTAAAACCGAGCACATTGTTGCCAGGGTGTGTGGCTAGCCTGACTTCTTGCTGAGTTCAAAGGCGAGAAGGGTAGCGCCGTCACAGTGAAGATCGACAGCGAGTCTGTTATTCAACTAAGTAAAAATTTAGTTTTCTATGACCGCAATAAATATATATATGTGAAGTAATCATTATATACGAGATACGTGGCTGTCCATCCGATTGAGCCTGTTCGTCTACATTCCAGTCAATAAAAGGAGGAGAAGAAAACAAGAAGTGTGTTCCGCGCGAATCTGCGCTGTGTTTGTGTTTATGGCAGAGATCAGAAGCTCACCGGATGCCAAGAACGCCGGCCTAGTGCTGACAGAGCGGGGCTTACGGGAGACGAAGCCGCTGCTTGCAGCTGCACCACCTCCCACCTGAAGCCACGGGTCTTACCACTGCTGCTCGCCGCCACCGTCGGGCTTGCCGCTGCTCAGTACTTCTCTCCCCCAAGGCTGCGTTCAATCCATCCTTAAAAAAAAAAGAAATGACTTACATGTTTTTAATATAAAAATTATATTAATATTTAAATAATTAATACTTAATTAATTATATATTAATAACTTATTTTTTTATATATTTTGTTGATAGAGACATATGGATGGTTAAGAGTGGATGGTAGGGGTGGATAGGTACAAAAAGAGATGGGGATTTTTTTTCTTTTGCGGCTCATGGATTAACCGGCTAAAAAATATAGCCTGTTATCAAAACACGTCTGCTAGACCTAATACGTATACCGATTTTAAAGCTAATCTAGTGTTTAGAAAAATCAACCGACAGAATTCCAATTTT
Organism: Oryza coarctata; assembly: GCA_030770085.1. Classification (NCBI taxonomy): domain Eukaryota; kingdom Viridiplantae; phylum Streptophyta; class Magnoliopsida; order Poales; family Poaceae; genus Oryza; species Oryza coarctata. The sequence continues at coordinate 12,886,483 of CM061482.1, read as the reverse complement.
TAAGCGCCTGTGAAATAGCAAAGCTACCATTATATTAGTCACGAGATTTGTAGGAACTCCAACTTAAATGACAGTCAGAATTCCGCAAATGATGGGAAGGTTTTACTCAATTTAGGCCAGAGTACGTGGCATTTTACTGACTAGTAATAATCCAATTCGTATTTGTAAAATAGACTAATTCGTATCAGTAATCATTAGTACTAATAATATTAATTTAACTGGCATTAGAACTGGGGAATACTCGTTAGTGACCGACATGGATTCAGTGTGCTCCACGATTTAAAAGAAGACCAACCCACTGGTGAAATCGCACCGAAATCCCAGACTTTCTGAAGCAAAGCATAAACTCGCCGCCGGCCGGACACGATGAACGTCACCGTTGGATCACCGGAGGAGCCCGGCGTCACCGTTGGATCGCTGGAGGAGCTCCGCGAGGTGGCCGAGGAGCCCCGCGCGTCGGAGGGGCTGCCCATGGCGGTCTCCGGCGTCCGCGTCAGACAGGCGCAGGAGCTGCACGCTAATTAGATTATTTGTATCTAATTAGCTTATCTTAAATGATCATATATATATATATATATATTAAAACAACTATTCTATTTACAAAGAAAGATATACAGCCTTCAGAACATGAGAATGCAAGTAGGACACGGTCAGTGTTAGCATGTAAAGATGTTAAATAGCCGTAAGGGGAAAGAGCTTCACGGTGTTACAAATGGCCCAACTGAAACCGTGGTACAGTGTCAGCAATGTACAAAATCCAGAGATTGAAAACATAATCTGTGAGTCTTCAGGATAATACACGTTGTGGACCAAATTTTCAGCAAAAGGGGCAACATGCAGACGACTCTCTGACGGCATTCTTAACACATTAAGCACCACCTGCTAACAACAAACATCACGAAAATAAATAACTGGGAGTATTTATCTTGCCGTCAGGGATTAAACTTTGTCAAAACAGAGCTCAGCTTGCACAAGACATAATCATTCTCATCAAACGGAATAACAGATCAGATCTGGTGTCAATCCACCAATATTGTAGTTCATCATCTCTTCCTAGAATAAGCAACAACCTACAAGCTAAATCGGTTAAGTGTAGGTTATGATAAGTATAAAATAAAAATTTTCATCATGGTCCGTTCCAAACGAAGAAGAAATAGAGGGTGGTTCATACGGTGGAAATGGAGGGAAGGCTTATGATATCATGGGGCTTCCCCATCGTTTGGGAAGTGTGACAATTTGCAGTGACATTGTGATATAATGGTTTTGCCATGCCATCAAACTTTTAGCCCACAACACAGATAAGGAAAAAATAGAATGGACTTATATTGGTTAAAAAGAGACTAGTGACGATGAAGCATCATCCTAGCGGTATTTGCTCATGGTATGTTTTTCTTGTTCCGTTAGTGGTATTAGTATCTTGCCAAAGTGGTAAAAATCATCGAGTCAACAAGCCAATGTGGCAAAACCATTGAGTCAGCGTTCCGTGTAGCTAGGCAAAACCACTCGCTCAGGAGATTCTTTGGACCAAATGAGAAAGTTCGGGTGACTCAATACAGACTCTCCTGTAAAATCCAAGGGGTTATTTGGACCTTTTCCTTAAAAAAATCCAACTTCCCTATTCATTATCTTCTAGGTAAAACAGCTAGCTTGATTGTTGCAGTAAGAAAAATGGAACTTCATATCTTGAAATTTCTTTAATGGAGCTGGATTATTGTAGAGAACGTCTAGAATCCCAAAGAAAAAATTAGATTGAGATTTAATTATCTAAACTCGATAGACTAGAACTCAATGCATATTAGTTAGCGCACTCTCGATGCTCACGTTGGTTGTTTGATTGATGGAATATTCAACACCATATGAACATATAATACATATCACACGTAACTAATTTTCAGATAAAATGGCATTAATCCAGTGATCATATCTCATCCAGATATCAGTAAATTATAGGGACTGCATTTTCCATCTTCGAAAAAGATGGTGATGTTTTTCAAACATGAATTGGATCATGCTCTAAGCACGCAAACCCTTTTCACTTCTAGTCTGTAACCGGCATCACTACCAATTATAAAACCGGCAGTGGGCAATCGGTAGTGGAAGAATCACTACCGGTCTTTCTCATTAACCGGGAATAAAGAAAAAATTATGGCCAGCTCTAGGTGAACTGAATAGTGATGAGAGGGTTCGAATGGATGTCTGTGCTAGTGCTAATATAAAGTTCTAAAACACAACATATTTCGTAAGCCATTCATTATAGTAATGTTTTGTTTTCTTACAGATTCAGTTTGGTCCATCAGAATTTGTAACAAGAGTATCTGGAACAATTGGGTCATATAATACATCATATGATGTTATAACATCTATTACGCTGGTCACCAATGTTGGCTGCTATGGACATGCAGAGCAATGGCAGCATTGTTGGCTTCTTTCGACTTGCGGAGCTTTACGTTGATGCAATAGGCGTCTGTGTGAACCCTTGGGTTGGGACAAGGAAACAAGAAGAAAAGGTACTAATCTACATTTACCTTTTGTTTTGTACAAATTCATTACATTGCATTTTTTTTCCTTTCTGTTCTATTTCCATGATTTGTCTGTACTTAGGAGGAATTATCAAGATAGGGTCATTTGGCCGACGTGGAGGGCGCCGTTGTGACGTCAAAATGGCACCGCACTATTTGGAAAGCATCACAATTTCGAGTAACATAGTTGTAAATTCACTTACATTTTCATACAGAAGCCATGATGGGCAGCAGCACATTTTAGGTCCATGGGGCGGTCGTGGTGAGAACAATTATACGGTGAGTCTGTATCAAAGTTACTGCTCCTGGTTGCAAATGAGTGACTAGAATACATATAGTAAAACTATTAGTACTTTATCAATATCTCAAAAATATTTATTTTAAACTCATGAAAGTGGCGAGTATTAAAACATGCTACCAAATGCCATTCTTGGTTATGGGAGGGAGTAATTCTAAAGACAATCAGGCATGGATGTTTGCCTTTTGTCGTTAGTCTATTTTATTTTTAATGAATCCTTGTTCCACTAATAATCTGTGTTCACCTATAAATACTTTCTTGAACATATAGATCTAGCTTAATAATATTTGTCATCGTTTTTCGCAGATCAATCTTGGTCCTTCAGAATTCCTGACGAAAGTTCATGGAACATTTGGTCCATTTGGTGAATTTTCCACTGTTATAAGTTCACTTACATTTATCAGTAATACTGGTCATCAATATGGACCTTTCGGCCAAGGAGGAGGCACTCCTTTCCATGCGCCAATATCAAGTAATGCCAGCATTGTTGGCTTCTTTGAACATCAAGAGGCATGTGTTGAAGCAATTGGTTTGTACTTCCGCCCGTCATGACTACAGTTCTTTCCTCGTTGACCATTAGGGCCTGCATATACATATACCCTAGCTAGTGGCCTTGTGGCTAAATGGTTTGCTTGCGATAGTTTTGTTATTTTTGTATCATGATGTTTACATATCTATCTGTAATGCACTTAGATGAAAATATTATTTTTATGGCTAAGAACAATCCACTTTCTTAGGTTAAGCGTTGCATATTTGTATTTGCATATGTGTGCAAAACACGTTATGTACTATATGCACCTTCGCAATATCATACCATGATCAAATGTTGAAGAAGATGAGTTTGAGAATTCCGTAAGCCACTAAGCCTTCATATATTCGTACTGAACCTTCAATCAAGTGAGAATGAATTGCTAACCTAGTGACGAAATCCACGGCAGGCTTCTTTCTCGAACAGAATCAAGTTGAAAGCACCTAAAAAATAAAAAGATATCACTGAATCACAGTTCTGCATCTCATCCATGTTGGTTAATACTCGCTATGTTTTGATTTCGTCGTAAGTCAAATTTTTCAAAGTTTGACTAAGTTCATAAACCAAACAAATATATTATATGAATATATTCAATTGTGAATTTAATAAAATTAATTTAGTATTGTAAATGTTATAGTGAATTCAATAGCACAGTGTTAGTTGATAAGAGCTGTATGGATGATAGACTCTTTGAATCTAAAGATTTTAAAGTAAGTAAAATTAATAATAAAATGTGATTTTGATAGAAGGGAGATATAAGTTTAGAAGTTTAAGTAGTGTATAAGAAGGACATTTTTTGATATCTATGATCAATGCTATAGTTGGATGAGAATATTAATACAGATGTTAGCTATAAAATTAAAACGGGATAGATAAGATGACGCTAAGCATCTGACATCTTTTATAATAAGAGGGTATCGTAGAAACTAAAAATAAGTTTTATAGAATGACGATTAAACCAGCTATATTGTATGGGACAAAATATTAGACTATAAAAAGACGATATGTTAACAGCTGAGTAATAATACATATGCAACACTAGATTTGTGGTTAAACAAAAATGGATTGAGTTCGCAATGAGATTATACGTGATCGACTAGAGTAGCACTAATTGAAGAAAATATTATCCAATATCAATTGAAATGGTTTGATCATGTTAAAAAAGACTCTCAGAGACACCAGTACATTATAGAATTTTAATTTAAGATAATAATATAAAGAGTGATAGAGAAACTGAAATTAAAAGACTTAAAAGATTATAATATATTTAAATATCTGTACTGTTTAGAAAATAAATATTAACGTGACTAAACAGTAATTTGATGCTCTTATTGGGTTTTAATTCTATCATTCTAACCTGTTTGGTATTGCTTACTATATTTTTTTATAAATAAATGTAGTCAAATTTAAAGAAGTTTGAGTTACAACAAAACCAAAACATTTTACGCATTCAGTGATCTAACACATGGAAGCATCGGATGAACTCATTGGCGGAACGCCACCTCTAGCCGCCGATTGCTCAGCATAGTGGACACCACGAGGAAAACCAATCAAGCAAAGGAGCCAACTCCTAGGAACCCGACCAATCCGTCACACGCCAGCGCACGGTGGCGCGCCTCTCACGGCGTCGGAGACACGCCGACCCCTCCCTAAGATGAAGGTGATGGCAGTATGATAGAGAGTGCAAGGGCAAGCCGAGCAGCATGAAAGCTAGGAGGAGGGAACGCTGATGCTGGCATAGGTGGGTGGGGATGAGCGGGAGGCACGGGGTAGTGATTCGTTCACTGGAGATGGCACAGCACGGCAGCACTGATGATCTAAGCAATCTGCCCAAACTATTCGAACTTTTTCTATGTACATGGGAGAAGAGCGAAGAACAACAATTTTCTTGATTGCTCAGGTTGTACGAAGAAACTTGAAACTCTCCGTATTTTTGCTCCTGGTATATCCCTCGATTTATGTTGAATGTAGATTGGCCCATCAAGAACTCCCAAAAATTGTGTTCGCCGAAAAAATTAAAGATATATTTAACTTCAGTCCATTGTCTTTGTGGGCAGAGTTTAGCCCACTCTGTACACTAACAAGGTGGATCAATTCAGCACTCACCAAACTATCAAACTTATCGATCACGGTCAAGATACTGCGGCAAGAAGATCTGGAGTTTTTGGGGATCTGTCTGCCCTTTGTTCTCTAGATTTGCAAGTGATAGACGATTTAGAGGAAGATTGATGATAATAAGTCATAGTGGAGGTAATGGTAAGGCAATAGCATTCCAATGTCAAGCTAACGTCAACTTTACAAGTCCTGCTATGGTGCTAGTTTTTAGACATGGAGCCATGCAGAGGCTTTAAATGCTTTCATTCGTTTTCAACTTAAGCAGACAATTTTTTTCACAGTGATTTTGACATGCGCTGTGAGAATCTCACCTCCCTTAAGGCTGTGCATTTTGGGAGTGTCTACCATTACGCTAGGCTTTGGGAGGTGAAGGCCGCAGAGGCTGAACTAAGGAATGCAACCAACTTGAATCTCAACTGCCCAAAACTTGACTTGAGCAGACATTTTGAAAGATTGATGTATTGGGATGGAATGGAAGAGATCCCTGATTTGAAAAAATTCAAAGAAGAAAATGGAATGTTTTGCAGCAATCCCTTAAATTTTATGCCCTTGTTTACTGTAAAATTATCGGTCGATTGGTTTATGGTTATGGTGGGATTGTCAAGATTGGACCATGGGGTGGAAATGGAGGCAGGTGTTATGGCATTCAGGTGGCTCCTCACCATCTAGAAAGCATCAGAATTTACAGTGACATGGCTGTACGTTCATTTGAATTTGCATATAGCGACCGTAATGGACAGAAACATGTTGCAAGTCCATGGGGGAGGATATGGCGGTAGTAATGTCAGAATTATAGACATGCACCATATCGTATATTTAATATTATATAAAAAAGTATATATAAGTATGTACAGATAAGAAATTAGTCCGTCTTGATTAAAGTAGGATCTTAGAGTCTAGCTCAGGACGATAAGAACTTGTCTGCTTATCTTCTATTTAGGGTCTTCGAGTCTTACTTAGATAAGAGGAAATTCCCATATAAATATAGAGGCTTCAAAGGAGAGGGAATCAAGTCATAAGCCATAAACACAAGTCACATCACTAAGATGCAAGGAAGAAACCTTACATCCAATCGCTAACTATAATCCGCCGAATTACTTCATCAAGATCAACTTGACAGGCTAAAACAACTAGCTTGTTTTCTTTTGTACTTAGTGTGATATGTTCTCAAGATATACATATAAATTGGATTAGGGCTATTATCCTTCTCGAAAACCTATACCAGTATAAAAATACTTATCTCATATCTCTTTATTCCCATCTTACATATACCTTGGTTCTAAACGTACCCTATGCTCCTAAAATACCGTTATAGGGTATAACTCGTCAATAGTGGCATACCAGGTAATGGGCTTGGTGATGCAAGGTTTCGTCAAGATGACATTAAGAGGTATTTTTTTTGACAAAGCCTTCTACGATCACCTTGGCCTAGGAGATACAGCCCAATCGATGTTTACCCTTGTTCAAGTTGGATATGTTACCTTTCCGGTCTTCACAACAGTCCTAGTACTTCTGATCTACCTTCCTCCATGAGCTATAGCTCATGAGAATACATCAAATCATATCAATAAAGTGGCTCCTACTCGAAAACAATGGTGTCCCATTCATTGAATGAGTTCTCATCCTTTTTTTGAGTGCAAGATCTTCCAGAGGTAAAAAAGCCGAACTCGAGGTTGTTAAGCCATGACCTCCTTGGAACACGTCCCTCTATAGGAACTATCTTGTCCAAAAGACTAGCTCCCATACTTTGTTAGGTTGTAAAGTGTTTCTTAAGGAGGCCACTAGAAAGATGCAACCTATCAAGAGCAAAACCCCTTGCCGGAGTTGCCCAATCCACTTCCGATGAGTTGCATCCATTGATAATAGATCGGACAACAAACTAGTTGAGGACCAAGATTTTCCTAGCTCAGATCGACTAGTTGAACAACTTGGGCTCGACCCCCCTAAACCGTCCACCCTTCACGGCTTTGATACTCTCTAGTCCTTGGCTTGAATTCAAGCCATGATGTCACCATTATAAAGCAAGATGAAGTGGCCACTATAGCAGGGAGGAGGTAAGCCTCCCTCGAGGAAGGAGGACTGGCAACGGGGAATGCATTATCAGCCTCCTGTCGAACACCTGACAAAACCTAATGGTCTTATCAAAAGCAAAGCAAGCCCAAGATATCAGCAAAACCTAATGGTGTTGTCAAGCTAGTACCGCTCTCATGCTCAACCCCTAACAAAACCATCAAGATTGGGGTTGGGTTAATGAAAAATAGGAACTCGAGCTCATCAGTTTCTTCTAGGAGAACACAGATGCATTCGCTTGGCAACCATCCCTAGTGAAGTGATTGAGCATAAGTTGATGATACGATTGGGTGCACGACTAGTAAAAAAATTGTGATGATTCAAACTCAATCGCAAATAAGATATTCGAGAAGAGATCAACAAGCTCATGAAGTCAGTATTCATCCAAGAAGTTCTTTACTTCGAGTGGCTCACCAACCTCATGATGGCATGAAAAGCTAATGGAAAGTGGAGGATGTGCGTGGACTTTGCCGACCTCAATAAGGCACGTCCAAAGGATCACTTTCCTCTCCTTAGGATAGACCAACTAATCAATTCTACAGTTAGATGTGAATTATTGAGTTTTCTTGATGCTTACTTAGGCTACTATCAAATTAGCATGGTTATGGAAGATGAAGAGAAGACCGCCTTTGTAACGCCATGATGTCTTCTCCTATGTATAGATGCCTTTTGGATTAATAAATGCTAAAGCCACATATCAACAAGAAATCGAAGGTGCCTTTCAAACTCAACTCAGCTGCAATGTTAAAACCTACGTTGACAACATTGTTGTTAAGTCAAAAAACTGAGATCACTTAATCGAAGACCTCCAAGAAATGTTCTATAATCTTTGGAAACATCACTGGAAGCTAAATCCAGAGAATTGCACGTTCGGAGCTGCATCCAGAAAATTACTTGGATTCCTCATCTCCGAACGAGGCATCGAAGCTAATCTCAAGAAGATCAAAGTGTTTGAGAACATGAAATCATCGGCAATGTTGAAGGAGGACAAATGTTAATAGAATGCTTGGCAACACTTAGCTGATTTATGACAAGGATAGAAGAAAAAGGGTTAGCTTTCTTGAATTTATTAAAGAAACATGACAAATTTAAGTAGACCAAAGAGGCCAAAGATTTCTCGAGCTGAAGAGGTACCTCACCAACCTACCCGTCCTTATCGCCTCGATCACGCAAGGAGCTATTTCTATATATTGCTACGACATGCTACTCAGTTAGCATCGTCCTAGTTGTTGAGCCTAACAAGATACAATGTCCTATCTACTATGTGAGTGAGGTTCTCTATGAAGCAAAGACAAAATTTTCTCAAATTCAAAAATTGTTCTATGTAGTTGTGACGATATCTTGAAAGCTATGCCATTATTTTTAAGCCTATAAGGTTACAGTCGTCTCCTCATACCCTCTTGGAGAAGACATCAACAACAAGGATATGGCTAGGATCATTGTTGAGTGGGTTATAGAGCTCCACCAATTCAACGTCGGCTTTGTTCCTTCTTCTGTCATCAAATCCCATGTATCTGTTGATTTTGCCGCAAAATGGATTGTTCATACGAACACCAATATCGACAACACAACTAGCGAGACATGGACAATGGCATTTGATGAAGCAATCAATAGCTAGGGCATAGGTGCAGGAGTCATCCTCACATCACCAACAAGCAAGCAACTCAAGTATGTTATACAACTTGAGTTTCGTGCCACCAACAATATGGCTGAGTACGAATTATTACTTGCTAGGTTTCGAGCAATAGTTGCACATGGAATAAAAGGACTAGTTGTGAAAGGAGACTGACAACTAGTTGCCAACCAGGTGCAAAAAGACTACAAGTGCTTAAACCCTGAGTTAACAAAGTACTTAACCAAAGTCAGAAAGATAGAGCACAAGTTTAACGACCTCAAAGTACAACACATCTATCAAAATGATAACTTTGGTGCCAATAACCTTGCTCATTAGGCTTCTAGAAGAAAACCCATAAAACTTGGCACATTCATAAAAATACCGACAACCCCTTCTATCAGCAGCACACTTGAGAATAAAGTCCTACCCACCGCCGCAGAGGACATGGGGCTCCAACAATATCCAATCCCAATATATACAAGATCGATGGTGTTGCTGCTAATATTAAGATAGATAACCATTGGTGAACGCATATTCGAGATTTTCTAATCTCAAACACTATTTTAGATGATGACATAGTAGCCGAAAAACTAGCACAACAACCCAAACTCTATCCCATGATAGGAGATGACTTCTACAAAAGGATGAACACAGTGTTATGCTAAAGTGCATCACATCTAAAGACGACACAAAGCTCCTAACAAATGTCCAATAAGGAATATGCGGATCACATGCCGGAAGGCGTACTTTAGTTAGTAAAGCCTTTCGACAAGGTTTTTACTGGCCCATTACCCTATAAGATGCTTGTTACCTGATATGAAGATGTGAAGCTTGTTGATTTCATAGCAAGCACATAAAGATGCCAGTACAAGTCTTGTAGACTATACCCTTGTCATGGCATTTCTCATGCTGAGGGCTAGACATTCTTGGACCTTTCCCTCGAACTTGGGGTGGATATAAATTCCTATTTGGGGCTATTGACAAGTTCACTAAGTGGATTGAAGCAGAGCTAGTATGGGAAATCAAAGCCGAGAAAGACATCAAGTTCATCAAGGGTATTTTCTACCGATACAGACTTCCTCATCATATTCTTACTGACAATGTCTCCCAATTTTGAAGTAGTGAATTTCAAGATCACTGCATCAACTTCAGAGTTAAAATCTACTTTGCCTCAGTTTCACATTCTCAGAGCAACGGCCAAGTCGAATACATGAACAACATCGTACTCCAATGAATTAAGACTTGCATATATGATAGGCTCATGGTTTGTGACAAATGTTGAGTCGAGGAGCTGCCTTCAATACTATGGGCCACGCGCACCACACCGACAATAGCCATGAAGGAGACCCCATTCTTCTTAGTCTACGAATATTACGCAATGCTCCCATCAAAGCTTCGCCACATGTCTACTAGCGTTGAAGTATACTCCAATGAGGAACAAGATGAAAGACATACATACAACATTAATTTGCTTGAGGAACACTGAGAACATGTCGCTCTTTGAGCTACGCGATATCAATAGACTCTTCATTGATATCATGAGAAATGCATTTGGGCTCACACATTCATCATATGAGATTATGTTTTGAGAAAGGTTTAGAGCCAATCAGGATGAGGCCCCTACAAGGTGGTTTGAATAATTTGATCGAGAGCATACAAAATTGCCAATGACGAAGGCCGTGAATTAGCGAGTTCTTAGACTATTGATCAACTACGAAAATTTTATGTGTAGTCGTTCAAGTCTGTAAGTTATATATATATATGTGTGTGTGTGTGTGTGTATGTGTGTGTGCGTGTATGTGTGTGTGTATCAATAAGATGTGCCATATTTTCTCCATTTATCTTATATATCACATATCAACTTCAGTACAAAGTATACAATCTCTATACCTTATATGTTTCTTGGCTACTTAATAAGTAGGGGACGCCCTATATTTTCAAGTGGATGGAGGCTAGGAGACTTTGCTTCTCATTATAACATATTACTATATGTGTAATCGAGAATTGGTTTTCCAAAATTCATAGCTATGGGCTATGGGCATTTCTGCTTTTGCTATTCTGAATATGCGTTCTGGCTACTTTTCTGGGATCACATTCATGACAAAACAGCCAGGGGCTAGGGGAAGTATACGATGTATACTCAGCATTCATATGATATCAATACTGCTTAATGTACATTACTAGAATTTCATAGATCATATGATAATTGATATCTCTAGTTAAGTGTTTTTGTAGAAACATAATGTCGATTACAATACCAGGACAGCCACCACTAGTCCTTGGTTTTATATACATTCTCGGCTACCTTTACTAGGGATCGGGCTAAAGCATCTATCTCCTTGAGCGATTGGCGAGACCTACTAAAGCATGGATTTATACAGTGCAAGTCCAAAGAAGAATAAGCTTCTTTTAAGCAAGCTAGAATATGATCTCCGGCATATTGACTGGCCCGATGACATTCATCCTTTAGTCACTTGTCGAATTGACCGGGGAGGTCTCCTAGTACGCTCTAGGTCTCCTTGATCCAGCTAAGATAGGCTCCAGGTCTCCTTGATCCAGCTAAGATATCCTTCTAGTGTCTTGCATGGTGTTGTTCTCGAAATATAAAGTTCATGATATGCGTGCTCTAAGAGGTCACATGAGCTCTCCAAGTATGCCGAGAACCATATATCCCTATTCTTCAACATCTAGATCTCTTGATTCTTGGGTAGTAGAGCCATACCATTCTTAAGACTCTCCAAGTGCCTAATTTGCCTTTTAAAGTCTTCTTCAGAGTCTTCAAACCCTACACTCATGTGTTTATCTTTTTAGATACTTTCTTAGATGAAAAGCAAATTACTTAAGGGGATAAGACACCAATACATACTTTGGCACTGTTGTCGGAATAATTTATGTTCGACTTGGAGGGAAGAGATCATCTTCTTCGTTGCTTTGTCAGGACACGTGGTTATCAAAGAGGAATCTGATATCGCTACTACATCCTGAGGCCGACCACTTTGCCAGTTTGCAACTTTGTTCTTGTTCTCCTCACTATGATGTAATATCAATAAAGGGGAATCAGAATACATGACAAAGATATTAAGTACTTATAGTATGATAAGTTATTTTGATAACATGATAGAATTCAAGTATTTAACAAAAAAAACATTATTTGAAACATTAATACTCCACATAGAAGTTGGCCACCGTATCCATGGCTATCTCCAGCTTGTCCATCACCACCTCCCACCTCTCATCGTTCCCACCTTCATGCATCATCTTTTCTAGATCTACTTTTGGGTATTAGAACTTGACACAGGTGAGAACATGGCAGGCCCTGGTGGGTGTTCTAGTGGCCTTGTCAGAGATGTCATGGTTCACCTTCTATAGTTCATTGGCCATCTCCCAAAGCAATGCTAGCAGAGAGAACTCATTTGGGTACTAAGGTATCACAACTTCATGACCAAACCCCATCGTTATTTCATTTAGTGCTACGAAGTTCTTCCATAAGCCATCATGGAGCGAATCCTTCGCCAGCGCCTTCTCTCCTTGTTGGCAGATTTCTGCGTTATCTTTCACAAGGAGGCATAGGCTTTCATTGTTAGTCTTCACCTTTTTAACTCTTCTTCGAACCTACCTATCTTTTCTTGGGCGTAGTGAGCTTGGCAAGGAGCTTGTTGGCCTTGATGTTGGCAGCCTTGCTTGTGGAGAGGATCTCCTAGCAGGTGTGAGCCAAATAGTCGAAGACGTTCTCTTGAGGGATCACGATGGTAACCAACATTGGAGCAAGGGTAGGAGGGGAGATGGCCACGGGGACCAGAGGGCGGGAGTTGACTTCATCTTGTTTCTCCTACTTTGCTCGGAGATGAGCAGGGTAATCTTGTTTATAGAAGAAAAAGAAGAAATAGCAATTATATGGACTATGTTGACCGACAACTCATGCAAGGAGAAGGATAGATGACATTGAAATGCTTACATGATTTTCTTCTTATAAGTGAGGTTGATAGGCTTCAACCTATCACCCTAAGGAATGTTGTTGGGGGATGAGGTCTGTACAAGAAATAGTTCAATTTTTTCCTATTGCCAAATTTACTCCTTAGGAAACATAGTGGCAAATTTGATAGCTTACCAAAAAGTGAGGGTCCTTCATTAGGACTCCAATAGGTCCTCACTCAAAGCCACCCCACTTCCTTTTATCCCCAGGGATCCCGTCGGAACTCGGCTAGGAGGAGGTGTTCGTCGCTCTTGTTGTAGCAGTGTCTCTAATTTCCTTCTTTGTCGTGTCTTTGGTTGCGAAGGTGTCCTAGTGATCAATGAGTGGCTTGATAATGTATGTTAGAGGCAACTCCTATAAGTGCTTGCATTATACTCCTATTACATTGACTACAGTGAAAATAGAGGATAAGCTGAGTACACACATTAACGATCCTATCCTGATCAGTTTAGGGCATATCGCATATCAGCACGGAGACATTTTTGGCCAATGATGGTTCATCGGTTACCACGGCCCTAGTGTGCTTCTTCCCCACCTCGTATGTGAGGTTTGCAAGAAAGGCATTTTCAAGATTTAGTGAAGGTCTTGCAAGGAATCCATACAGACATTTATTGAAGATAGATGATTATACCCTATTTCGATATTTGAGTATGATCATTTTTGCCTGTGTACTCATATACAGGATATTTGCGTGCTTACAAAGTCACCGACAACTTCATATGCCATTAGACCATGTTTTCTGATTTTCTTAATTTTCCTAACAAAGATATCTAGGGACTCAAATCTTAGAGGAGATGAATTCTGGGATTTGAGGTGTTTGGCTTTGTTGGTTAAGATAGCAAGGAATTGAGAAGTTATGTCAGTGTGAAGATAGAACCATTTTTCCATCCATAGCTTCCTGGAGGTAGTGCTTATAGGGATGTACTCTTCCTTCAGGGCATTGTGTAGTCGAACACCATAGTTGCCTATGATTCTCGACTGCTCTATGAACTTAGGTTCATAGAAGTATCTGAACAAGGCCAAGAAAGGGTGTACTCCCAAGCATGTCTCATAAAGATGTGTGAAGATACTGAGAAAGACGATAGAATTGGAATTAAGATGGAGAAGATTGATGCAATAAAATTCAAGAAACAATGATAAAAATTTGAAAGGAGAGAGAAAACCGCATTGCATAAAGCTTGCGAGAGTGACAATCTAGCCAAGTTAAGGGTTGGATTTTGTACCTTATTCTTGCTGAGCCATGGTTCTTGGGCTAGGAATTGACCGCTCCACTTGCAAAGTCCTAAGAGCCACGTCACTCATAGTGGAATCACAGAGATCCATTGTTGGATGATGTAGAAAATAGGAGTTTTGGGTGAAAAGGGGAGTAGGGTTTTTTCTAGGCACTAGGAGGTTGAAGACAAAGGAAGCAATAACAGTGGATGCGAATGGAATCAAGATGAATATCGCTACTAATATTTATAGCTCGCAGTGATGGTTTGCATTTCAAGGAAAACAATGTGAAATTCTTAGCGGAACTATAGCAGTTCACATTTGGCAGTTTAGATTCTGAAATTTAAATTTCAATAATGTTATGATAAATTACCTAGAAGAAAGGACAAAGTTGTCGACCTTAACCTGCTTGGATACTTCCTGAGCAAGTTCACGATGTCGACTACATAACTCCTCGGGTGAGATACTCTTGATAACATTGGAGCATACATTTACGTAGAGGTCAGGAGCTATTGTCAGTGTTAGATATGACATACTATGTATATATATACTGGTGACTACCGAGAATACCACATACCTAATATTATATGAAAAGATATAACTAAGTATGCATAAAATTACAAATAAGAAATTAGTCTGCACCAATTAAGGTAGGACTTTGGAGTCTATCTCGAGGATGGTAAGGACTTCTCTGCCTGTATCCTATTTAGGATCCTCAGTCCTACTTGCACAAAGGAACATATTCCTGTGTAAATACAGACCACTAGGGATAGAAAACTAAGTTATAAACCATAGACACAAGCCATACTGCTATGACATCAGGAGGAAGCTTTACATCTTGTCGCTACTACAATCTGACGGATTACTTCATTGAGATCAACTTGATGGGCTAGAACAACTAGCTTGCTCCTCTTTGTACTTAGTGCGATACGTCCTTAAGATATATATATATATATATTAGATTTGGGCTATTATCCTTCTCAAGGATCTAATATAAAAATCCTTATCTTTTATTTCTTTATTCCTATCTTGCGTATACCATGATTACAACTATTCCCTATGCTCTCTAAAATACCATTTTCGATATAACTCGTTGACATGATGTTCATATGGTGAGCGTGAATATTTATCAAGAAAATTTTCTTTTATTACTTATTACATGTTTCCCATTGATATGTACTTGAACAAGTGACAAGTCTTGGTACATGCAGATTCAACTTTAACCTTCAGATGTTCTTGAGGAGGTTCTGGAACATTTGGTCGAGTTTTTGGATTTCAAAATGTCATAACATCTCTTACATTTGTTGTTGTTACAAATACTCATAGCTATGGACCTTTGGACAAAGCGAGGGAACTCCTTTCTACAACCAGTGCAGTGAGGTAGCCGCACTGTTTTATTCTTTGGGCGTGTAGGGTGGTGTTCTGATGCAATTGGTATCTATGTGAACCCAGATCTCCAAACAGTCAAAGACAAGGTCAAAGTACTGAACTAAGCTTAGGTCGTTTCATCTCATATATTGTTTTTTTTTAATCTATGACTTCTTATCATGCATGTTGTTTGCACTTAGGTTGTGCTTGCCAAGATTGGGCCACTTAATCGTTTGGAAAGTGACAATTTGCAGTGACATTGTGATGCTCGCATTTTTTTTACAATGACCATGACGGAGCACATCACATGGCAGGTCTATGGGGCAGCTATGGTGGGAGTAATCAGACGTATGTGTGTATTGCAAATAAAATTAATTCTCAAAATATATGTACATCTTATGATTTTATGTTAATCCAACTTCCATATTCGTTATCTACTTGGGAAAATATCTAGATAATGAATTGTTGTGAGAAATAAAAATGAAGAAAAAAAATTATATGGTAAATTTGTCTGATAGAGAAATGGAGAGAACATATCATAACAGAAAAACTTCAAATCATAGAGTGAGCTAGATTGGGACACAGTTTGTGTGACGTACAGTAGAGGGCAGGGATGTAAACCGTTTTTATTGTAAAAAAAAGATTGGGACACGGTTATCTAAACTACCTAAAAAAACTCTTATTTATTCTAGTTAGCAGAGGCATGAAACTCACATCGGTTGTATACCGTGTAACTAATTTTCAGATAAAGTGGCATTAGTTCAGTGATCAAATATCATCCATGTATCCAAAAATTACAGGAATTACACGAATGTTCCATCTGAGAAAAACTGGTGGTATTTTTGGACATAAATCCATGTTATAAAGTTCTAAAACACGTCATATTTTTGTGAGTCAATCTTATCATAGTAATTATAAGAACCAAGACAGGGAGAGATAGGCAAAGCTCTTGGTCTCTCCCCCAAATCAAGCGATGAGCTAGGCGGCTAGGCCTGGACGGCGATGATGACACAAATGGTGCAGCGGCTGGGATGGTGAGGTGAACGGCACGGTAAACATCTTCTTCCACATCTCCTCTGTCGCCGTTGGCTGGTGAGGTTTGCATCACGGTGGCTACTTCTCGCATGGTGGTGAGGTAGGGTTTTTTCGTGCCATCGGGGATCCATGCATCGATTTGTTGGCACACGGCGGTGTGGTTGAGCGGCGGCGGTTCTATCGGCATAGGGGCAATCCCGGTGACACAATGTCCTTTATTGGGGGAATTTTAAAGGTTCGTTTGGTAGATCTCCCCTTCTGCGAAATATTCCACTCAATCATGTCAAACCTGTCGATTACGCTACATGAAATCAAGTCAGTTTTGGTGTCGATCTGTGAAGCTGTGATGATTTTTCACATAAATTGTGATGTTGTCTCTGTTTTTACCACTTGTTTGTTTCTACTGCGGGCTAAAGGTTCTGACTCAGTTATGATATTTCATTCTGTTGGTTACATCGTTGATTTTGAAGGCGCTTCAAAGGTTTGATTCTTGTATATAGTTTGACAGTTTGCGCAGATTTGAAAGAAAATAGAACTCTATAATTAGAGGTGTCGAGACCTGATACATTTGTTTTTAGATAGAAGTAACTTTATTTTCAGTTACAAATACCTTTAAGTATACCCTCTATATAGAATAGTAACGTTAGGTATAAATGCCCTTACTATTTCTTCTGGTTTTAGTGTGTAGAAAAGAAAATAGAACTCTATAATCAGAGATGTGTAGATCCGATACATTTGTTTTTAGATAGAAGTAACTTTATTTTCAAATAGAATTAACTTTGTTTAGTTAGAAGTAACTTTTGGTATACCCTCTAAATAAAACAAATAACTTAAGGTATAAGTGCCCTTATTATTTCTTCTGGTTTTGGTGTATAGTAAAGAAAATAGAACTTTGTGATCAGAGGTGTCTAGACCTGATATATTTGTTTTCAGATACTTTATTTTTCTGTTAGAAGTAACTTTAGGTATATCCTCTAAATAAAAAGTTAACTTTAGGTATCAGTGCCCTTACTATTTCTTCTGGTTTTAGTGTGCAGAAAAGAAGATAGAACTCTATAATCAGATGTCTAGACCTGATATATTTGTTTTTAGTTAGAAGTAGCTTTAGGTATGCCCTCTAAATAAAAAAGTAACTTTAGGTAGAAGTAAGTAATTACACCCGACGGTAGAAGTAACTTAAGCATAGATTCAGTAGTTCCAGGTTCTGGGAAGAAACATAAGGCATTTTAAATGTAGCTTACGCATGTTTTAGATGTAACTAAATACAATAACATTTTGTTGTTTTATGCAGGATCAGCACACAAAATCAAATCCGGAGTATTGTAAAAAAAACTGAATTATGGGAGCCAACCAAATTATTTTGGGGGTTTCCATGTTTTTGTTGCATTTTAAGAAGATCCAAGTGCCAGTTATCATGCTTAGAAGTAGTTTATACAGTTTTTGCTGTATATTTAAGAAGTAATTCAAACACAATCTTTTTAGGAATAAGAAGTAACTACACGTGAAAATACAAGTAATTACTCCGAGCAATAGAAGTACCTGCAAGTTGCATAGATTTCATACTTCCATTTCTGGAAATAAACATAATGTATTTTTGGATGTAGATGCAACTTACATATATGTCTTAGTGTAACTCGCAAAAAATATATATGCAATGATGTTTCTGTTTTTTTAATTTTGATTTACGACTAGGAAAAAAAATCAAATCTAGAGTTTTTTTAAATGATATTGTTGAAGCCAACCAAATTAATTTTTTTTAATGTTTTGTGGTCTCTTTGGTGCTTCTTAAGTTGGGCCAAGTGGGCACTGCACACAGGAAAACAAGTGCCCTGACGTGTGTTGCTTTTTTTGAAATGGCATGCACGACACGCCTTGCTTTTTTTTTTTGGAATGGCGTGCACACGAACAACGCATGCTATTTCTGGTGGTGTCGCTGATTAGGACTATTGAGAGCATGTGCGTGGCGTAGCCGCCTCCCAAGAAAAAAGGAACCATTTCCACTTTCCAATCCAGGGCAATGGCGATATTGTTGGCTTCTTTGGACATGTAGATATTTATGTTGATGCAATAGACGTCTATATGACCCCTTGGGTGGCAACAAGGAAAGAAGAAATGTACTGATCTACCAGCAATTTGTTTATGTAAGTTTATTACATTGCATTATTTCCCTTTTTTTCCTCTTTCCTTTTTTATTTTAAACTGTATATAAAAGGCTTCAACAAATATGTATATAATCTATTTCTGTGTCCCACATCATCACCAGTAGCTCTAGCAAGCTCTATCTAGATATAGGCATGATTTGAGGAAGTTTTAGCAGCCGTAGATTCTTTTAGACTCTGTAGCTCCCTCAACAATCTAAATTCTCGCTTAAGTTATGAAAATATATAGTTATATAATTTAAAAAATAAACTGAAACTAGGTTTTTTTAATTCTCACCAACTAACTACTCACCAAATATTTATCTGCATCTCTAGCATTCGGCATTGATTGGTTTTGGTTGACATGGCATGGCATTGATGTGAAAATATGGCCCTAAGAATAAAAAATTGTATCTTTTTAATTAGTAAATGAATTTGAAAATATCTCAATTACACAAAAAATATTTATATCCAATATAAAAAATTTTGGGCCATAAAATAGTGTTTTGAACTTACTAAAATGATTTCTTGTAGACAAACTTGAATTGTTTGACTAAAAGAAAATTTATTTAGGTTGTAAATACTCTAGTGTACAACCATGATTTGTTCATTAATAATTTAAGTAAAAAGAATTGAAACTTTTACCATCCACAAAATAATTCAGGAGTGCTCTAAAACATATTATTTTGGTATGGTTATCTGTGAAAGTATTATCTAAAAGTGTGATGCTGTGAAGAAAATTCTATGGATGATAAACAGTATTTTGCAGTTGAGCTTTTAGGATCTTGGCAAGTGGACGAGATAGAATTCCATGGATGAGATAGTTTGCTATGATATTTCCAAGTGGCAAAGATTGAATAGTGGATATAGAGGGTGCCCTCATCCCATATGTCACAAACTAGCTACGAGGGTATGTATAGCCGTTAAAAAGCTATTGTCCATAAACAATTTTTATGATTGTCAATTTAGTTGTCTGATGAAAAACTCCATGCAATTGTATAGATGTCATAGAGTTGCCGGCAATGTCGTTGTCAATTGACCAAACATCCATCTCTCTCCTTCTCTCAATCCCTTAGGCCATTACTAATCCTAATCACTAATTGACTTTGTCACGGGATAATCTAAATATTTCACTCCACAAAATGAAAAAAAAATATAGTTTTTCGCCAATCTTCTAGATTACACATATTAAATTCAATTTATTTTTATTTGATTGTAATGCATAAATTCATATTATTCAAGCTCCTCAATCTAATCAGCAATTCTATTACCAATTTGTTCATAAAAGTATGAATAATTAATTTTAATTGAAGCGCTTTATCTTTGCTTATCATAAAACACTAAAAAATTAACACTTCTAATTAAACTATATTTTGAGTTTTACATGTAATAACGTACATATAATACACAAACCGAAAAAGCATAAATTAGTTATTAAATTGTAATTAAATATAAAATCGTTAAGACTCTCTAAGAAAGTACACAAGTTATGACAAATGGTTTTGTCAGATATGTGCAGAGTTATGCACATGTTGGTGGATCTTAATATAGGTTTAATTCATGTTATCATTAAATGTTAACATTACATCTCTGAAATTCAACGTGTCATCAGGCTGATTGTCAAATAGACCAAATAGTACGGCAGTCCCAACATTGATGGTATAAAATATCGAGTCAGATAATGTAAGATCTTATGTAGTCGAATTTCCACAGCACAAAAGTTGATGCAAATAAAACAAAACCACCATGGTTTGGCTGCTTGGCTCACGACATTGGCGTGGCGGCGCACCGGGCGTGATTGGTGAGCGAGAGGAACCAGGATCGTCTCCCTGAACACGTGGAGGGGCAACCCTGCCAATAGCTAGTGCCAACGACGACACCGCCAGCGCTATTGATCGCCATGTTTTTTTCTGTTGGGATCACGTGAAAGGTAGAAGCCGAGAAGTGGATTTTACCATAAAATACGTATCTAACCAAGCTCATCGTGAGAGAAGGCTCGTCGGCACTAGGGGAACCTTCACCCTGTGCGAGATCTGGGACGTGTACACTGATCTCGTCCTCTCCAGAAACCATGCGTGCAATGCACCTCTGAAATAAACCATGTTCTTCTCCACAGGATCATTCAATCCCTAATCCATCTCTGATGGGTAGGAAGCCAGGAAGACGAGGTGGAGGAGGAATGGGGAATCGACTGAAGAGCGGGAGAAATTTGGGATTTGGGATCTTCTGGAAGGTGACAGGATTGTGGGGGTTAGATTTTTTTTCCATTATACACAAAAACCACAATTTAAGAAAAAACAGTAGTACTAGTATTTGCGTTAGTAGCAGAATCCAACCGCCCTCCTTGCGCTGATTTCGTGACCAATAA
The DNA here is from genome assembly GCA_030770085.1 of Oryza coarctata. NCBI lineage: Eukaryota > Viridiplantae > Streptophyta > Magnoliopsida > Poales > Poaceae > Oryza > Oryza coarctata. Next base: position 12,865,243 of record CM061482.1, on the reverse strand, counting down.
GTTGAGAGCGAGTCTTCTTCGATGGTGTCCATGTTACCGTTGACTACTCCAGCTCGACACTGCCTAGGCTCTCTTTGTGCATTCTCAACTTCACAAGTCCTATATATATACATGCAACGCTAATTTTCTTACTGCATTTCTTATCAACAAAATTCCAAAAATGCTACAGCCCGGGCGTCCGACGCCCGCAAGTCAACAGCCGTACATGAGCAGCACTAGTTAGGACTATCGCTTATTTGCATGTACGCGCCTTTAAATATTTTTGTCTCATAAATTATACTTATTCGGTTTACTATCTAATTGCATTGCTATTCATTGTTATTAAATCTGATATCACATAATTATATTTTTATATAATACAAGGTTTACATTATTATCGGTTACAGCTCAATAACCATAGTTGCTAGATTTATCATTGAGGTGCAGCCCGTATATTAACCGTGTTTAAAAAAGCTAAAACAATTTATTTTATTAGTAACATTTGTTTAGTTCTGCGTGGTAGGATAAGCAAACTCTGCACACATATATATATCTTGTACGATATTATATTATTTTCCTTAAAATATTCAGCTGCCAACTGTTTTTATTGCGTAAAATAGGTAAACGCTACGACGAGCAGCGTTGTTGCAAGCATCTCAATTTTCATGTTCATTAGGAGCACTTGAGCACATGTATAGTTGAGAGTGATTGCCAATTCATCGTAGCAAATGGACTAAATGCAGTTAGAATATAGATGGTTAAATGGGCTGCCCGACACTAGCACGATAAAAGCACGGCTTAATATCACCAAATAGAATACTACATATGATAGGCACATGGGTGTAATTATCGGTCTAGACACAGTGTGTCATGCCTAAAATCGGACCATGTCAGCCCAGCATAATTATCGTGCCATGCCAGCCTATGGTCCGAAACCATTGACACATCTCATTTTGATTCATTCAACTTCAATACCAGCATTTACAAAATGATTTAATTAGCAATTCAACACTAAAAAATATATACATTCCTCAATCAGTATTCTAAATTATTTAAAATTTTATCAAAATAATATTATCAATAGGCAACAGTCAACACTATTATACTAACTCATTAAGTAACAGGCAGTTTTAGCTCATATTCACCAAAAGTTCCAACTTCCAAAATATAAAATCCAAACTAACTAGTAAACTAAGTACCAAGTAGTCCAAGCTACTAGTGGCCAACTAGCCAAGTAGCCAACAGAAACAGTCAAACAGAGATCAAATTATCAGACCAAATTACCAAAATAACAAATATATTAAGCTATTCACATGTAATGATGGCTGGCTTATTAAAAAACTTTCTAGGTAAAAACTCACATCTTGTGAAAAGAAACCTAGAAAGTAAAAACGAGTACATTCCAAGTCTTGATAATTCAAATGTCCAATATTTTACAATTACAAATCAGATTAAATGGTCAAAGTCTCACTCTCACTCACAGTCCCTCACACCTAGTTTCAGGAGAAGCAGCAGCATCGTCAACATCATGCCACAGATTTTTAAATGATACTACAAGCTCATTGTTCTCAACTAAGTGTTGTCCTCTTGCTTCTCTAAGCTCCTAGTCTTTGATGCATGCCAATGCCTCCACCATTTTAGGGGCTAAGTGCTGATGCCGCTCCTCAATAATCCTACCAATCAAGGAGAAGCAAGACTCCGAAGAAATAGTTAAAATAGGAACTAACATAACATTCTTATCCAACATGGACATAATTGGAAAGGTTAATATGTGCTCATACTACCAATGAAGGATGCCAAACTCATTCTCATAGGAAGTGATATTGTCATTGTTAAGGTAAACTAATAGCTCGAAGGTTAAGAATGAAGATGATGAAGATGAAGTATTAGTGTTGAGAGGACCAATTATAACTGATGTATTACCACTAAATATTTTACCCCATGCTTACTTTTTCTTACTGTAGGCCCTGGTGGTTCTAAGACCCTATTCAATCTAGCTTCACCAAACTTGTTTTCATAAAAAACTTATACAATTCAGTCTTAACCTCACCAAAATATTTAATGAAATCAGTACTAGTATATTGAGCAAGTAGTTAAAGCACATTGTACAGACTTCTCATCTTAGCTCTAGGGTTAAGAATGAATGCATATGAATATAACAGAGATATATGCTACCAATACTTAGGGTATTTAAGTTTCATTGGAACAACATGCTTAAGATTACCATCATTTTCATAGCTATACAAATGGCTAGCAATTTTTAGAATATAATGCATCATCAAAGGACTTACAGGATAATAAACACATAGAATAGTTCAATAAAATCTAAGATATTTTCTATAATATACCTATGAGTATCAGTCATAAGAGATTGACCTTCATGCAAGCCATAGTGAGATGAAATAAACACAAATAAAGTACTCCTATGTGGTATTTGATGCTTAAGCATGAGATATGTTGAGTTCCATCTAACATCCATATCCAAACCAAACTTTTTAGGATGCACACTCTTAATAATGCAGAAGTTTTTGAACAAAGTAATGCATTAATTAGAGGAATTTAAGAAAGAAATTGCAGTTCTAAAAGTCTCTGTGTAAGGCTTAAGCCTCTTCAAACTAGATTTGACAATACAATTAATTACATGGTCTAAGAGGATCAACATGAACAAGTTCAGAATATCTACACGATCATAAGAGACAACACTATATCTATAGGATCTAAGAGGATCAACATGAACAAGTTCAGAATCGGGATCCAAGTACCTAGCAAACATAGATGACAATATATTCATGGTAGATGCATTATAAGAAGTTTTGTCTAAACTGATAGAGAAAATCTTGTTTACTAAACCATATTCTTCAACTATAGTAGCAATACGTTCAGCAATATTTGCACTAAAATGAGATATTGCAATAGGCCTAAGGCCTACTACCATCTTTTGTATTTTCCAATCAACATTGATAAAATGAGCAACAACACTTATATAACCCTCTTTAGCATTACTAGACCAAATATCAAAGGTTTAAGCAACATAAGAAATAGTAGGCAACACATAATTATTAAGGTTATCGTGGCATTTATTAAACAACTTAATCATAATCATATCTATAGTTATGGTCTACCTACTTTAGCAAAACGAGGATTATGAGCATGTTGAATGTACTCCTCAAATGTATTAGTCGCACTTGTTCTTAAAGGAAGATCAAGCCTAGCAATTAAGTGACATAATTCAGAACGAGCAACATTAGGTTTATAATCCCAGTTATGAACAGTGCCATCAAAGTTGAATGCAAGTCTAGATTAAACTTTGACAGCTTGGCCTACCCTTTTCCTACATGATTTTTTATGCCTAAGCAAATGCCCAATAATAGCAGAAAACCTAGCAGACAATTTATGCTTACATAACTTAAAAATGGCAGCTGATTGAATATTCTTACCATTCACGGTCTCAAATTCCTCGTCGAAGTCATCCTAGACACCGGATCAGCTATGCTTGCAGCTTGATGACGATCATGCATCAGTGTCGTTGGAGCCAACTAGTGTCCCCGAACCCCCATCACCACCAGCACCATCGTTCGTCACATCCAGATTAATCAGAGTAACACTGCTATTGAACAAGGCATCAATGTCCTCTTCCAGGTCATCGTCGTCCTCCAAGAGGTTCGTAATGAGGTCTTTGTTGCCGATGATAGGATAGACAACATTGTCATCTACCATGGTGACCTTATCGACTTCTCACCTTCCTTAACGACGCGTGCCATACCCACACAACACACGAGGCATCGGCCAATGACCTGCAATATCACAAACACACAAAAAACCAAATATTAGATGAGAGAACACTATAACTCTAAAAGAGAGGACAGATCAAGCAGATCTAAGAGAAGAAAGATAAGATCTACGCATCCAGTAGGTCTACAGAGTTAGGGTTTACGTTCATACTTGCGTAGCCAAAGCCTAGAGTCGAAGAAGAAGGGAGACCCTCGAGGACGATGAGCGACAGAGGATGGCTGGACGGGGACGAGGTTCAAAGAGGATAGGTAAGGTGAGACTGTGAGAGGATAATATAAAGAGGGATTCAAGAATCGAGAAGGAAAGCGAGTGGCCGAGTGGCCAAGATTCCTAGATCTGGAGTCCAGGAAATGTGGCTGATGGCAGAAAGTCCACCAGAGTCAGGGACAATGACGACATGGCGAGAGACACATAGGAGCCGAGAGAGATAGAGCAAGAGTGAGACTACTAGTTAGAGAGACGAGAGTGTGACTAATAGTAAGAGAGCGAGAGTACGAGTACTAGTATGAGAACCAACAGTGCAACTACTAGTGTGGTGGGGGTTTTTATTTTTCCCACCCATCGGACCAACCTTGTGCCTACCATTATAGATCGGGTCGAACCGTGCCATCTGACGTGCCTAGGAAGCAACCCAGACACGGCGCTACTTAATAGGTTGAACCGGTTCGAACACGAACCTCACCGGGCCATGCCATGCTCGGACTAAGAAAAAACCAGTCTTTGGGCCGGGCTAATAGGCTACGGGCTTTCTAGACATCTATAAGTTAAAATCCTAGTTGGTCGGTAGATTGTCAATGATCCCAATCCTCCAAATCTCTTCGTTGGAGTATCCTCGAAGCCCTGGATAACGCATTTCAATGGGCAGGGAAAGTATATTTCTTTTTAATCCAACAAGGTCAAACAAATTTCAGTGTCGTATCTCACACAAGGAGTAGTCTTGATGTGCATACTCTACAGTTTTCAAATAACAGCGGTTTCTACGTGTCCATGTACACACTGCAGGAAGTATAACTTAGTTAGGAGCCATTGTGGACTTGCATGCTGCACCTGGTTCGCAGAACCCGTTTCAGCACAGTGCCTCCAAAGATGCAAACATATCCCAAACTGTTCAAGTCATTGATTTCCATGCATCCAGGTCACAGAACTAACTCCACGTCAAGATTTAATTCACAATATAACATAGATTGAAATAACTAATTAGTTATCGTTTTTTCTCGTCCTAAATTAATCACAGATATGTGAACAACCCAAGCCTGCGAGCCACAAGGACCCGGTGTGTCTGTATCCGTTTTGACGAAATACTGCAAGGATGGCTACAACGGCGTTCGTAAAAACACACGGCGAAGGCTTGCGTGATCATGTCTAACAGGCTGTCTGGGACCAACACCAAGCATGAACTAGGAAAACCACCTTTGTATTTGGGTGTGATATATTGCTCGCCTATATATGCATAAAGATTACATGTTTTTGGTGTGATGTGTTTCTATACAGGCGAGTGGGTGGCGGAGTGGACTTTAAAGAACAGATCGAATGAGGAGTATCAGAGGTTCGCACAAGTCCAGTTAGATGTGTATGGGCGAGCAACCTTGGGATGGGCCTATTGGATATTCAAGAACGTCAACAACCACTGGAGCATGGAGTGGATGATCAAGAATGGAATTATCTCACTCAAAACCTAGAAATGAATAGATGCTTCTAGTTATCATGAATTACTAAAATACGTATATAAGCCCAACTAATACCAATGAGTTTAAGTAAGTCAGTGTTCAAGACGACGAGGTGGAGGGGGATGGGCAATCGAATGAGGGGCCTCTGGAAGATGAAGGTGATTTTTTCTTATTGCATTTCTTACCAACAAAATTCAGCACACAGGGCTGTATGCTAAACGAAGGCAGTTTTTTTCTGCTTAATTTTCTTACATAAAAGAGAGGTACATGAACTGTATGTAAATTACTAGTATACTACTGATCATCGATCGCGAACGAGCTCTCATTCTTCTTCTCTAGCGTCAATGGAGCAGAGAAATTCAACGGCGAGAACATGTCATCATAATTCGACTTGGGGGCAGGCTTGAACTCGTAAGGGCCAGCTTTGGTTCCCCAAACCTGGGATAAATTCATAGGTTGTTGGAATACAATTCACAAGGACTGAATGTTAGAAGGAATAACGGCATGACTGTACGAGAGAACATACAAAAGTTACCTGATTCCCATCATCATCAAAGCCCTTATCCCAGATATGCACCTCACCATTCCTGTGAATGGACAAATCTGATGTACAATATGTCGCACCACTCTGTCAAAATATTGATGTTGAGATCACGGGATTTGCGTCGAAACATTCAATAGGAAACAAGAAATTTATCCAGTAGTGTTATCATCAAGAAAAGAGGACTAACCCAGCTGTTGGGAAAACCTCCAGGAGGGGTTGATCCTTTGTACAAACAGCGCTTTCCACGCTCACACCGTGATAAATGTATGGTGGTCAGGTGCTCTGCAATGTCCTGAGAACCAACAATGAACTTAAGCATCAGAAAAGTAGCGCAAACTACTTTCTTGGGTTAAAAAGTGAAAATCTTGTCTATTTTTCTTCTACCACCAGCACAATAGGGGTAGAAGCCAAGATTTATATGATGATACGTTTATTTCCTTTTTATGGCTCATCAAAGGGGTTCACAACTTTGCATGCATCATAAATTGATGTTTCAAACAATATATATTTCTGTATAAGCATTGTAGCTCAGACAGCTTAGTCATTTACCCAATACAGGTTCAGTGACTGTTTTCAAATAAGAAAGAAACATAACTTCTAAATCACAGTTCAGTTCTTTATTTTAATTTTTAACTGTCACAAAAAAGCTTCAACAAATCATCTAAGGGTGATATGGCGATGAGACTGCTGCATCATGGCTACAATTTAAGAGTAATGGAAGTTTTTCTAGTGAGGACTGAACTGTATGAAGTGAGCTACCATTAACACATAAATCCATATGGAGATCCATAATGGACACAGATACACCTACTGACCTACAGTCTTTATAAAATATAGTGCATAGCTTTGGGTGCATCACATTTTATGCCATGTAATAAGGAAGCTAGCATCTTCATCCATGTGGGAACTATTAGTGCAGTAAGTGAAGAACATGACGACCCAAATTTAGGTTCCATTCCATATGATCTTTAAATGATAAAACGGATGCACATGAATTGGTACAGTCAAACAGATGATGTTCAGCCAGTAGACTGTACATATCTATCATAACTGCGGCCCATTAGACTCCCCTGTATCATCGTGATATTAAATTGTTGGAATTGATAATACAGATTTAGCCCATGCAAGTGGCTATTTCACAGGTTTTATTTGCAACGCAAACAACACAATGTGCTACCTAAACTAAGATGTGGATAGGAAGTCAGAAACTAAAACAATATTCGCTTCATTTATTACAAAGCAAACCAACAAAAAGTCGAACAACTGACAGTCATCAATCAATTACTAAGTAAAATGAGTTTTGTTAGCCAGTAATCAAACTATCAAGGTTAAGCATGTCGCCCCTGAAAACCTATCCCCTCTTCTGGTTGACTACGACATTGGTGGTATAGTGACCTTCACTTGACATTCCATCTTATAGCCTACTGTATTTGCATACCAATATACAATTGCAACGATATAGCGATAGTGCTTAGTTATGACAGATTGCATACATGTATGTTTGAGTAAGCCATTCTTCAAACTGTAATCACCAAGGCAACTATACAGTTCATTAGAAATTAAATTCCGTATGATTAAATTGAATTCCTTAGCACATTCCTACAAAGGATTTTCTTAATCTAGACAACGGAGCAACACTTACATGTCACTCTAACACTACGAAATAGTTAAATGAAAAAATGAACAGAATCTGGTGGTCTCACCCTAGAAACATTTTTTACGGTACATGGGAACATTTGTAGGTGAGATAAATAGATGCAAAAGTAATTCCATGGGTGCCAATGAGTATAAAGTATACTAGTATTTGTATATTATAAACAGCAAGCTAATTACAGATAATGTCACTATATTAGAACCTGCCATGTGGTAAAGCATCTCATGGAACCATGGGAACATGATAGAAGATACCTCACCCAAAATTACAAATTAAAGGGGGAAAGCTCTCAAGTTTGCATTCTGAAATGTATGATTTTGACATGACATACCGCAATGACTTCTTCTGGCTGTGGCCTCTGATCCATTGGACGGTCACAGAAATTCTTGTACTCTTCAACATCTCTAATTGCATATGAACTCAACTGTCCATTGGAAATTATCAAGTTACAGATGTTTATAACATTTTATATGAAAAACTGAAGAGGTAGAAAATAGATCATATGATGCCACACTAACATTCATGAATCAGACTCCCCTTTTACAGTTCAATATGATGGATCATTTTCTCTTATGACCTCGCTTTGGTAATACAGCAGTTTAAAGTCAAAACTGGAGGATGATGAACCAAATGACTCTACTAACTCTATGGAATATCAATGTGGAGTATTAATCATGTAGTACTTTATTTCAGCATAAAGGCATATATGCAAGCAGATCTTAGATGAAGGCACAGGGAAGGTCACCTCAACATCACATTTCATATCCTTTGGGAATGGCTTTACCATGTAGAATCTCTGCATGGGCCACAAGTTTATTAGCATTTGCATATATATATAAAGGCATATGGGATAGAAACATAGAATGAACAAGACAAGAGCTTAAATAAAAGTTCACTGTTAAATCATATAAATAATATGCTACAAAAGGACATGTAAAGTACCAATATCTGTCAAAAACAGCTTTATTGTCTAGTTAATTATATAGCATGTCTTGACTAGATCACATGGTGTGGTTACAAATTCTTTTCCTGTTTTTGCTTGTAAATATAAACCTCTGTTATTAACAAATACTGTCATGACCAACCCCTAAAGTTTTTTCATTGGAAAGAAAACAGCATTGCTGCAAATGAAGTGTTCAGCTCTAGTAGTTACATATTATTATGTCAAATCAATTGAACATTTTATTCAGAAGCACCCCTTTTGATGAGTAGTGAGACATTTTTCATTATTTCCAATAACAGCATAGCCTAAAGTATCCAGACAAGAGAAATACACACATATAAAAAATGGAACTGTTTGTACAGTTGGACTAACAAAAGCATGAAATGGACAAATGGTTATATGGCTGTGCTAAGCATCTATCCAAAACAGTGGAATGGGGAATACCATTTGATCAATGAATAGGAAAGCAGACAATTCATTAACACGAGAAGGTACAAAATATTATGTTTATGGATGCGCACTGTTATCAATCTTGTAAGCTTGTTAACCATACACGTTCACACATGATGCACTTCAATTTGTACAGAAGCACTTTAAAAAGTTAAACAGAATATAATAGTAAATGCATTCGCGTGTTGAATTAAAGAACTGAGGCATGTAAGAGTGACTGCTACAGTTTAGAAGTTACCATACTTGTCGGAAAGGTTTTTCTGGACTTCTCCAAAATGCCTGCAAGGAACATTTTTATATTCAAGTCTTAGAAAGGGTGCTAGCACTGTGAAATGTGAAATGAAGACATAAGAATAGGGGGCATACCTGTTCAAAGTAAAGCACTCTAGAACCATCCACCATCTCTGTTGCAGGGCATGTAAGCATCCTAAAATGCAAGATCAGGTTATAACACAGGATACATGTGTGATCGAAAGCAAATTAGCATGTACATTGCAAAATATTTGGCCTTATGCCCAAAAAGAAACAAGTCAATAACTCAAACGAGTTCCATAAGGAAAGAAGCACAAATTGTCCTGAGTGTATAAATGAAAGTTTCTGCATCATTGTTGCAAAAAAGTTGCATTCAAAAATAAAAGTTTTATCACTTCTACCATGTTATATTCTGGATTATTCAAGCTAATGGTGAATCACTATCAATTAAGATAAGCTGCATTTCCATAGAAGATATCTAGGCAGCCATGTACTGATAACCAATAGGCAGCCATGTATTGATAACCAAAGTGTCATAAATACAGATACCAACAGTAAGGACCACGGTTAATCATTAATAGCAGAAGAATTCAGTGGAAGTGTAAAATAAAACTTGACTAAATCACTGAGATGTAGATTTTGAAATTCACAAGAAAAAAAAGCATTGCATGTTCGTTTATTCTCAAGGGCTCAGAAATATAGGATTTAATAAAACCAAAACTTTTAATAAACAATTTGCTACAGGTGATACTGTAGGAGGAAATTAAGTACATTTTCACTGATGTGTTTCCATAGTTCTGCCAAAGCAAATGAACCGTCCATGATGCTTTTAACAAGGTCAATTATCTGTACAGCACCACAGTTGCAACTGCCATTTGTTGCTAGAAGACTAAACATAGTACCTTAATCACAAATTTATTTATGGGGGCAGAAGACAGAAAGTACAAAAGAAAAATCATTTGCATAAACATGCCTCTCAATCAACTATTATATACTGGGCTCATACTAGCAGATGATCCCAATGCACATTTATTGTGGAAATCCAAGGAAGGAAAAATAAAATTAGAAAACTACAGCAATAAGACAAATTATGATATCCAAGCATTAATATGACCAAATTGCACGCTAGTCATTTTAGTATTGCTCATCTACTTGCGAAAAAAACAGGAAATCATCACCACCAAAGCAAAACTCAAAAGTCTAAAATATTAAAAAGCCCTCATTCCTCAACACCACAATTGCATACCAGCGATCTGCATTGTATTGATGCAAGAATAATGAAACCGGGCAGCAGAAAAATCAGTTATTCTGTCAATTAGTGGACATGATTTTACCAAATTCCTAACAAACCAACAGCCCCAAAAGTCCAAAACACTACTTAGGAACACTACAGCCCAATTCAAGACTACTTCTTACCATTCGCAAGTGTCCGTCTGAAGTCAAGAGTCCTAACCAAATCGACAGAGTAATGCTAATAACATACAAAAGGGAATGCTTTCATAATTCCTCACCTCAAATTAAAGTAGTTATCAGGATCCTTCCTCGCCTGCTCCCTCGAGAACTGCACAAGAAAACGTAAGAACATCATTCGAGTCCCAACACTACATTCCTACATAGGAAGGACAAACTTTTCTTCTCCTTCACTTAAAATTGGGAAACAAATTTCACGACTAATTCCCAGCGCTGCCCCATCTAAATGCTCCCAAATACGAACAATTCTCTGGGGGAGTGAGCTCACCTTCTCTCCGGAGAGCGCGTCCACGACGGCGCGGGCGTGGTCCCACCGGGTGGTGGAGCGGCGCAGCCGCCGGAGCAGCAGGACGCCGCCGACGACCACGAGCGCCTTCAGCACCGCCCCCCGCACCACCCCACCGGAGCCTCCCCCTCCACCTCCTCCTCCTGGGCCCCCTACGCCCGCACCGGTGTCCTCGCCGGAGCCCATCGGGTGTTCCACGGCGAACTCGCGAGGGCGGCCGTGACGACGAGAGGGAGGGAGTGAGATGGAAATCCGACGTTTGGAGGGGGTAATTCGGAAAGGTGCTATGTTTTTTTTTTTTACTCTCGACTACGCTGCTCAGGGCTGGCCCTCGACCTAGACGGTACGTAAGACTGCTACGGCCCATAGTAGTGGGGGCCCATCACCACCACCCCCAGCAGCCCATCCCTATCCGGCCCAATTTTTGTGGCCCGTGGCCTCGTCCGCTCATCGGCCGCCGGGCGCCAATAGGCCCGTATGGCCGCTCCGCCGCTCGCGTTTCCCCTTTTCTCGTCCCGTGATCCCAACCAGGAGCAGATTCGCAGAGACAAAAAGCACGCAGCTAGGCACCCATTGCGGCATGCAGAAGCACGCAGCAGCAGCTTAGGTGGCAGGTAACTACGCTTCTCTTTTACATAGTTTACATGGCTGCATATATCATCTAGTTAGTCTTGAAATTAGGTTAGGATCTTTCTTTTTCTTATTGTTGTTTAATTCACTTCATAATCTTCAAGTGTTAGAATGTTGCCTAACAAGCATTTGTCAGGAGCTTAGAAAAGGAACAGAAGAAATGAGAAGAAGAATTTATTGAATAGTAAAAGGTGCTATTTTTCTGCCCTACATTTAAATAGGTGTTTATACTAGTTTGTTTTCTACGGTTTTTTCATATTATACTATCACAATATTTATTTATCAATAATTAAATATTATACTGCAATTATTTGTTTTATCAAATTAATATTGTTTATTTGTATCACTTTAGAGGATGTAAAATTTATAAAATATATCACAGCTAAAAAATATTCGCTCTTAAAGCTATAGCGTCGAGTTCGCCTAGGGCTTGAAAATATAGAGCTAGCCCTGACACTGCTAGGTGCATTTGCGTGTGAAGGAATTCATGAAAATCGTGAGGTTTTTGTGTAGCTTTCTGAATTTTTGGAGCCACCAACAGATGATTTGAAAAAATAAACATAGAGTATATCAGAATGGAAGTCTTTGTTTCATTTTATACGTGAATGTCTAAGGCATTGTAATTTTTTTCTGTAAATTTCTTGCTGTAGTGGAAGAGCCATGCTTGCCTTCTAAAACTTTCTTTATAGCGTGAGGCTTGAATTAACTTGCAAATTTATCCCAACGCAAGATGTTCGCGGAATAAAGATCTATTATATATATATATATGCTTAATATCCCTATTATGTTTTGGCGTATCCTTCGTTTGAACTTAAAAAAAATCAGTTTTCAGAAGTATTAGAATTTTGACTCGATCGTGAACGTTAGGTGGATGTATTGGAAATTTTGTTAGGAATTTTGATGCCACGAAATCCTCACAGAACTATTGTTAGGTGGATAGTTATCCTATATCATGAGAATTATTTTCAGTTAGTATATGCTACATAGAGAGAGTGAGCGGAGGAGACGTGATGTAACCATATATAGCATGACAAAATAAAGCTGAAACAGTTTCGTGTTTTGGCATATCAAGTTGGCTTGTTCGTGATATGAAATTGTGATATAATATGGCTTATCCATTTTTTATGTAGTGATCTTAAGGTCGTGCACGCACTAGACTAGGTCGTTAGAACTAGACACGTGTGCTATATGATGCAACATTGCATACACAAATTGATCTACAGCTACATGTGTACACGAATGCAGGCATGAATGGCCTCACCATCTAATCTTATTGGGCGTCTCTGAGCATGTGTGATAGTGGTGCATCAAGGATGTTCCGTGTGTCTTCGTCAAACATTAATTTTGCCAGTAATGCTGATGTCATATATACGAACTTTAGAGAACATTTGTGTAGATAACAATAAGTGTATATACCGGGCATAATACGCAATACTAACAAAACAGTTTTTATAGGCGGTTAAAATCAAATTTCGCATGCGATTCGGGAAACCACGCCTCTAACAAAAGTATATTTGTCACTGAGGAATCAAGAAAAAAAATACTAGTACTACACTGCATGGCTACACATAACACATGCTTATGTTTAAGTTAAGTATGGTTTGGAACGTACCAAGAGTATACGTATACTGGAGTGCTGTTTCGAATCTTACACAAATACAACTATACGTGTACCTACTAAACAGTGCCACCTTTTGACGTACAGTGGTATTCTTATACGTGTACGTACATACACGAATCGACAGCACGTACGTACGTACGCAAACCAGTCGCGGGAATCAAGGGGTGCCTGTCTCGAAACGACGGTGTTAGTGGGTGGGCCAGGCCACTCTCGGTCACACACACAATGACACAAACGTACTCCGGTACTGTACCACGTACCCTCTCGCTGTACCGCCGGGCCCACCGCGAGGGCACCCCAAAGACGACCGGGTCGGACTCGGACGGACGGCTGCCGGTTAACCCCCGCCCCCGAGGCTCCGATCCGACGGTGGGGATCGATCGATCGATCACATGCAGCGTACGTAGCGTACTGCAGGCACTGTACATCCGCAGTCACTTCGATGACTGCAGGCGCTGAGACGGAGAGCATCGTCCCGGAGAGACTGGTGGTGGGCCACCCTGCTCCCGACGCATCTTCAGCTAGGAGCGCACTTGGACATATTCATTACCAAAATTGGTTTTTTAACGAACCAAAATAATCTGGGTTTAAGCGGAGAATAAAAAAAAGATTTATAAATAACATAAATTATTAACGTATGATTAATTAAGTATTGATTATTTTAAATTTGACAAATGGATTAATATGAATTTTTAAAACAACTTTCCTATATAATTTAATATATATATATATATATATCATTTCATAAACGTGTATAAAAATCGTGATAAATTTTTTCTTCTGTCATCAGCTGAAACGCACCTTACGAGCAATTTTATGGTAGAGCTGTTGGTCACCTTTAATTTTTTTGGCATCAATTACTCATTAATTAATTAAGATGTAATATATATAAGAAATCACCTCCAGTATATTTGTTCTAATATATTATAATAAGTATATTTTATTTATTTGCTCTGAATTTATTAGTCACTTTCTTTTTTAAAGTAAGATAACTTATTCTCTCCCTATTTCTCTTCGCACCTTATTATACGAGCTTATTATATACCATTTTATGATAAGTGGTTAAAGGTTTATAGTATGCATGACGCATATACTATGGTGGTAGTGGTAAGTACGTAGACGTCGTCGCGACACTTATCGTATAGTAACTTGATGAGCTACTCTGCGGCCACCGGCGTGCGTGCATCAATGCTAGTTAGAGCCAGTAGTAGCAAGCAGTGCATGCAGCGGGATGGGGTACGTCGTTGTGTGTACGTAGTACTACTTCAGTACAGTACTACACTGGCCTGGCACGTACAAATGGCCACCGTGTGGCTAACCAAAAGATCCCTCTTCACCAAGTCGTCCATAACCTGTCCCGCACGTACGTACGTACGTAACGTACGCACGCTCTACTGCGTGTCTTCGTCGTTGTCGCGTTCTACTACTACTACGCATTATCTCGCATTGCCGTGTTGCTACTTGCTGTTGTTGGAATAATTAGTAATTTAAGTTTTAATCTAATTAAAAAAATAAAAGATCATAATATCATAATTAATAATAAATTGTTCTAAGATCATAGAAATAAATATAATATCCAACAATAACTAGAAAACATAGTAGAGCTAGTCGCTTGATTAGAGTTCGAGTCAGTTGTGTTGTTGCCGTCGCAATCTATTACATTGTTATTTATCATGGTAGCAGTATACTATTGTGTGGCTTATTCTTGCTCACGCCGTAAGAACCACTATTGATGGAACCATATAACTTGTGCCAAGAAACCGCCCTTTGTCGTCGTAGAGGAAGATGCATTTGAAGGAAGCAACTAGCAATTGCACTGAGCGCTTTCCAAAAACATTATTTGTCATCTCTCAATGCAGGATCTCAAAGGGTGATAGTTCTGGAGACCTGCTCTTTCGAGCGCCGGTGCACACTGACGAACAGAATGAGGAAGACTAGAGGCGGTGTGGCACTAGAAAACATAGGTTCGAGAGTAGATTGATCTTATTCTGAAAGAGGGCGACGGGATCGTTATATATGGCCTGGAGGCCAAAACTAACACGACCTACTTATATAAACCGACTCGATTACGACGTCAAAATGGTAAAATAAAACTATATATAGAAAATGACTCGGTTACGACCTTAAAATGGCAAAATAAAACTATAAAAGGTGGCGCCGCGCCTTGGACTAGCCCAACCTAGCGAGGTGAGTGAGCGCACATGTGGGCTCTCCATTTCTCCCCTTAGTTGCTCAAGGAGGAAAAGATGAGCCAACCTTATAAGTTGAGATATTTTCACCAACTAGCAAAGTGGGACTAAAGGATCCTACTCTCACCTCCACTATATGTGACTTTGAGATTTTCGAAAATTTTCCATTTAATTAGTTGAGCCATGGGCCCTAATATAATTCAAGCATCCTTTCACTTGTCTTAAGGATTTCATATTATCTTTGGAACCATTCACTTTGGTGATCACCATTTGATTATCACAGTTCATCATAATCAATGGTATTGGTTTTTCAATGACCGGTAAGTCTATCAAAAGCTAACGTAGCCACTTTTGTTTCAATAGTAGTTGTATCTAATGCAGTGAGTTTTACTTCTATGGTTGATCTCATCAAAATTGTATATTTGTAAGTCCTCCATGAAATAGCAGCATCACCAGATGAAGACGTAACCACTCGTGGTCTTTATTTCATTTGTATCTTAGATACAATTTGAGTCACTATAACTCTCCAGTACCGATGGGCACGTCATACAGTGAATTCCAAAGTTCATCATACCCAGCAAATAACGCATCACACGCTCAAGTGCATGCCAATGATCATCACCCGGGTTCAAAATCAACTGGCTCAATTTGCTAACCGCAAATGAGATGTCAGGTCTCGTTGTATATGCTAGATACATAAGAGAGTCAATAATTTGAGAATATATCAACTAATCTTTGGCACACCCTTGTTCTTTCGAAGCATTAAACTTGGATCATAAGGTGTTGGAGAAGGCTTGCTGCATATGTACCCAAAGCGGTTTGGCACTTTCTCCATATAATGAGATTACAATAACATAATTCCATCCTCATCCTTAATCAATTTGATGTTTAAAATAATATCAGCTACCCCCAAATCCTTCGTATCAAAGTTTAGAGACAAAAAAGCCTTAACCAAATTTATCACGTACAGGTTTGCCCAAAAATCAGTATGTCATCAACATACAAGCATATGATAACTCTTTCACCCCTACCATGGCAATAATGCACACATTTATGAGCTTCATTTACTATAAAGCTTGCAATAGTTAAAGTACTATCAAACTTTTCATGACACTACTTTAGAGCCTACTTGAGATCATACAAGGACTTCAATAGTTTATACATCTTTCCCTCCTAACCTTTTTTTGCAAATCTATCAGGCTAATCTATATAGATCTCCTCATCTAACTCTCCATTAAGGAAAATTGTCTTAACATCCATCTAATGGATGAGAAGATCGTATGAGGCAGCCAAAGAAAGTAATACACGAATAGCAGTCAGTCTAGCGACAGGAGAATAAGAATCAAAGAAATATTTGCCTTCTTTTTGTGTATATCCCTTTGCCACATGACAAGTCTTATATTTTTCAATAATACCATTAGGTCTGAGCTTCTTTTTGAGCATCCACTTGCACCCCACAGGTTTACACCTATAGGGTCTCGGCACAACCTCCCAAGTCTCATTAGATAGGATAGAATTCATCTCACTACAGGTTGTCTATTTCCAATAGTCTACATCCAGAGATGCATACACCTTGAAAAATCGACTTGGGACTATGGTCAACAAGGTACACAATGAATTCATCACCAAAGGATTTAGGAATCCTTGGCCTCTTGCTCCTTCTTCAAGCTTCACTTTCACCCACCTCATAACTTTGTTCATGTGGTTCTCCAAACGTTTGAAAGGTTTCAATAGGTTCAACAACTATTTCACTAGATATGTTATGCAAATCTTTAAAATGTAGCATCATGAGACTCAAAGATGGTATTGACATGCAAGTCAGATATATCTGATTTAACCACCAAAAATCCATAAGCAACACTATAATGAGCATAACCTAGAAAAACACAATTCACCGTTTTCGGTCCAAGCTTGTACTTCTTGTTGATTAGCACATTAAACTTTGCCAAATAACCCCAAGTGCACAAGTAAGACAATGATGGCCTTCTCCCATTTTATTTCTCATATGGAGTTTTATTCTTATTTTTCATTGAAACTCAATTTAAGATATGACATGAAGTCAACACGGCCTCCCCTACCATGCCTTATATAAACCTACAATGTCTAACATGGTATTCACTAAATTAGTTATTGTGCAGTTCTTCCTTTCAACAACCCCGTTTAATTGAGATGAATAGGAATGCATCCTCTCGTGAATAATACCATGTTGCTTACAAAATAAGTCAAAATCAAGAGAGAAATATTCGTCACTACGATCTAATCTTAATCATTTGATCTTTCTGTCTAGTTGGTTTTTTACTTCTGCTTTATATATTTTAAAGCAGTCTAAAGCATCATCTTTAGTTTTCAATAGATAAACATAACAAAATCTACCACATCATCAATTAATGTCATAAAATATCTCTTTTCACCATTCATCAACACACCATTCATCTTACAAAGATTAGAATAAATGAGTTCTAAGGTGCCAAATATCTCTCATCGGCAACCTTATAAGCCTTACAAGGTTACTTTATTTGCACACAACTTTGGCACTTAGAATCTTTGATGATAAAAAGTTCCAAGATTAGATTTAAAATCACAAGCCAAGAAATAGAACCAAAATTTAGATGACATAAACGTAAATGACAAACATTGGTTTTACCTCCATTATCAGCATCACAATGCAAAAATCCATCAGAGAAAAGCGAAACAAGCCACCATATTCATAACCTTTATCAATAAATAATCCATGTCTAGACACTACTACTTTATTGGACTTAAACTATCCCTTAGCATAAGAGAACCACTAACTAAGTTCTTGTCTATGAAGGACACATGCTACATGATCTTTAGCTACATGAGCTTTCTCAAAGTAAATATTAAATCTACCATACCAACACCACAAACAGAAGCAGGTGACCCGTTCTCCATCAAGATGTTTGACCCGGTTGTGGCCTTAGAAGAAGTGAATAGAGAATAGTTAGTACACATATGAACATTAGCTCCCATATCAATCCACCATTGACTTACTGAAAGAACAATAGGTAAATTATCATACCTAGCTGAACCATCCACAGTGTTTCCAATGGTGATGGTGTTCATAGCCTTGGAAGACTATCCCGTTTCATGCTTTCCTTTGCGGTGTGAACACATCTTTGCCTAATACCCGGTTTCACCGCATATAAAGCATGTTTTATTCTTTGTATTCTTCTTGCTCTTAAAGTTGGTTGTTTGGTTGTATTTGACCATCTTTCCCTTGTTCTTGCTGTGACTGGGATGGCCCTTTCTCATAGTATTGACAGTTGAGTGGTTCTCACCTCCACCATTGCGTCCATCCTTTGTGCTAGCTTTCTCTTCAATATCAAGAGAAACGATCAGATCCTTGACCATGATCTTCTCTATCTTGTGTTTTAAAGATTTGACAAAGTTCCTCCAAAACATTGGTAGCTTAGCAACAATGTTGCCAGCTACAAACTCATCGGTGAATGAGCAATTGATATGTGCAAGTTCCCTCGCAATGCCTTATTTCTCATGAGCCTGCTGTACCACAAAACGGTTATCCACCATTCTATAGTCCGTGTATTGCTCTACGATATACAAAGCACTATCTTTCTTAGAAGTCTCGTACTTAACTTCAAGGGCATCCCACAACTACTTACCATCAGCAATATACATATGAGCATCATAGATATCATCAAACAAAACATCTAGGACGTTTTCCACAAACAATATACTGACACCTATATACTTGCTTTTCTCATCAAGAGAAAGTGAGCCCACCAGCATGCCCTTAATGATGTAGATCATGTTCATAGATGTAAAATATATGGAAGGCTTTGTCTACTACCTTTTGTAGTGCTCATTAGAAAATTAATCTGGTCTTAGAGCATCAATAAAGTGAGATGATTTTAAACTAAAGTGTCTAAAATAAGGTTTTTGGATTGTTAAAATAATTATCACTTTAATTTTTAATATGATCTAGAAATAAATAATCATAATCTTATAATTACTAATAGATTGATTTACTAACATGGTCATGGAAAAAACAAATATGAGATCCAACAATAATCAGAATATGTATTGTGGTTATCTAGAATTAGTCGCTTAATTGGAGCCCGAGACCATTGTATTGTTGTCGTTGCCATCCATCATGTTGTTGTTCATTGTGGCAGCAACAGATTGTTGTGCGGCTTATTCTTGTATACGCCAGAGGAACTGCTGTTGACGAAACCATATAGCATCGTGCCAGGAGACTGTCGTCATCTTTGGTTGCGGAGGAAGATGCATTCAAAGAAAGAAAACAATGTAGGGAAAGCAGCGAACGGTCGCGCCGGGCACTTTCCAAAAACTTTATTAGCCCTCTCGTGATGTATGATCTCAAAGGACGATGGTTCTATTGACCTACTCTCCTAACTGCCGGTGCATGTCAGTAAACAAAATAAGTAAGACTAGAGGCGGTACGGCGTTGAAAATCCTAAGGTCCAGAGCATATTGATCCTATTTTGAAAGGAGGATAAGATCGATATATATATATATATATATATATATATATATATATATATATATATATATATATATATATATATATATGAGGCGCACGATTAGAGCGAAACTAAAACCAATACGATCTGCATATATTAGTTGAAAGGAGAAGTTGCCATATCCCACAGCCCAAACGAACGAGCTTTATTCAGCAAAGTTGAAGCAGTTTGAATCTCAAAGTTTTACTTCAATTTGATATAACACTAATCAACTTTCTGCCCGATATATCTTATATTTTGTGAAGTATTGTACCAAATTAGAATACATACTCCATATAAACTGTTTTAAAAGATTTTGAGCTTCGAAATGGCAGACCAATGTTGTCAGGTAGAGAGAGTATTTTTGATGTTGATATATTCAGATAGTAGTCTCTCCAGTCAAATTTATTTGAGTAGAGGGGTAGCAATATTCCGATCAGTTATGCCGTAAATACCATGGCAGCAGGTTATGTATGGGAGTAGTAATTGCGTTATTACCGGCCAAACATGTACTCCAACATTGCATCAGAGTAGTAGCTACACTGACCCGTCAAATCATTAGGCCGTAGCCACGTCCTTACGCCCGTACCCGTCTGTCTGCAGAAGTGTCGACATTCTCTTTAACCGAAAGCCCCGCCAAATTGCAACGTATACTTCCTCCGTACCAAAAATAAATAAATTTTATATACGAAAATAAGAATAGTCTATATATAAAAGTTGAGTTTTTATAGGAGAGAGGGAATACTTATGATTATACTACGAGCCACACTTTTCTCATGCTAGTACAATTTTTGGATATCGAAATGGAGAATCAACGACATTGGCTTAATTCTGTCATGCGTAGGTGAACCTCAAAATTTTCAAATGGCCTATGCATAAACAATCGGGTTGTTTCTGTTCATCAAAGCCAAAATATTCTGGCATTTGTACCAGTACTAACTTGCAGTCAAGCATGGCTCTCATGCTATGATGCATTCACACCATAAGGTGGTTTAGTTTCTCTATTTTTTTAATTTTATGTTTTTTTAATGGTTAAGCCGTATGTTTTTTAAAAATTGCTTAAAAATTCAAATTAATCTATTTTTAATTTTTTATCTAATAAATAATTAATTGCTATTTACTAATTAGTGGCTCCGTTTAAAGTTCATATAAAAATACAGTTACAAACAGCCTAAGATTTCTACGAAACCTCGTAAACAGTACAAAATTGTTTTTGACTTAGACTATTAGTACGTACTATACAACATTATGGCAATGCCACATGCGCTCGTAGTTGAAAGCTACAAGTAATTTTTAACGAATTTTATTGAAGAAAATCGTGTCGAACCTCTCGGTTGTCAGTACTGGCCTTCGCAAAAAAAGGGCCAGGTCAAAATTGCGGGCACACACGCGGCATGGGATGTTGTCACGTTCGAGATCAAAAGAAGATTTCAGCAATAATTGACGAAACATTTTCAAATATATGCATTTTGATTTTTAAACCATTCCGTATATTTAAAATAGTAGGAGGTGTAGTGTACACGTCCCCCGGAACACCGCAGCAAAACCCACTGAAACAAAGGGAATATTTTTAAATCCTCCCACTCGTCCTCCATTAGAGGAACACTAGATAGTTTATTAGCGTTGGTGATCACTATCATAATCCCATCATGGCAGGCCCTGTTACCTCCCTAATCCCCTTTTAAGGAGACATGCCACACCTTCCTTTCCTTCACCATCAGCCCTTTAATTATCTATTCCGTTTGTTTAATGTTCAAGTGCATATACTACAAATTAAGGCTGGTCTATAGTCTACCACGTCACAAATGTGAGTTTATTATCTATTTTTTTAACTTGTAAAAGGCTTGCGCATCAATATATTAGAATGAAGCAAAATAGTTTACATGCAGCTAACTGCTAGCAGTAATGGAAAAAAAAGAATGAGAGAATGTACAAGTCACACATTAGGGAAGGAGGCTACTAAGGAAAAAATAAACTTAAAAAAATCTTAGGAGAAGGCTATCGAAGCAGAATTAGCCTAGGTGACCAAGATCCAGCAGGATGCTAAGATGGTGCGCCCTTGCTACCATCCAAAACCTAGCCTCATGAAGAACTGAGGTGAGCAAGGTTGGCACGAATGTGAGAACACCATCAAACACACAGGCGTTCCATTCCTTCCATAGGTGCCAGGCGATCAAAATGACGAGCGAGTTGAACCCCTGTCTAGCAACCTTCGGCATGGCCTCCCTTGTGTTTGGCCACCATTCAGAGATGGATGAGTGGCTGGATGGCACTGCGGGTACGGGGAAAGTGAGCGGAAGGTGGTGCCACACCTCCCTGGAGTACACATAGGCAATGAAGATGTGGTTCGTTGTTTCCTACTCTACAAAACAGAGAGGGCACGCTGAATGGCTATCCATGCCACTATCGGCTTGCCAATTTGCCATCCAACAACACTATGTAAAGCAAGCCAAACGAAAAAATCGCACTTCAGCGGTACCCAGGCACACTAGATCAGCTTCTAGCAGGGGAAGATCTGCTGCCCCCATGAAGGACTCATATGAAAAGCTAGCTAAATACAAGCGATCACTCGTCCATCTCCATATCAGGCGATCCACCTCCTCTGGATGGAGTACCGCTTCCACATCTAGGGACTAGACAAGAGGGTATTGGGAGATGACCTAAGCAATGGGTGATCCACTGATGTCACGAACCTATTGTCTGTTGGCTAATGCTTCCACCACCGCCTGCAAGCACTTCATCTAGTAGTTGTGGGACAATCCAATGCAAAGGGTGCCTGTCAAGTCAAGCGTCCGACTAGAAGAGCATGCCATGAACATTGTCATAATCAGAGGTTCATGCGTTGATGTGAGGTTAGTCCAGTAGAAGTCACGGTCCAACTACAACCACAATCAACACATGCGCAATGTGTTGCCCATTACTATGAGATAGTCGATGCCAAGTCCTCCAAGCGAGAGCAGCCAACAAACATTCACCCATGCCACTTTGCACTTCCTGCCATGCACGGAGTTGGTGCCCGTCTAGAGAAAAGCATGACATCTCTTGTTGATTTCTTTGATCACCTAATTCAGGAGGGCAACCGCCATGGACAAATGGACTAGAATTGATGTCAAGACCAACTTGACATGGGCGAGACGATTGGCTTCATTAAGGAGACTACCATTCTAGGTGGGAAGTTTGTTGTGTATCTTGTCAATGATCGGTTGCCAGTGCGCCTTGGCGATTCTCTTCATGATAGAGAGCGGGATGCAAGGTATTTGCATGAGAAAAGGTGCAATCTGGCACGAGAACACCGCTCTATCTAGCTCTTTATGTGAGCACCGAATAGGTGTGATCTAACACTTCTCAAAGTTGGTAGAGAGGCTAGAGACGTCGGAGAAGCACAACAGCAAACTCCTTAACAAGCACTAAATCCTGCTGGATTGGTGACACAAACAAGACCATATCATTAGGGTAGAGGGAGGCCTGGTGCTTGATTTCAAGCACATCGAGCGGCTAGAACACATGGCCAACACTAGCTATGTTGACCATGGTATTTAGCACCTCCATTACCAAGAGGAGCATTGGAGAGAGTGGATCTTGTTAGCGGAGGCCTCGTAAATGAAAGAAACTATGCCCTCGCACTCCATTTATCAGCACCTAGAAGTAAGAAGTGGAAAGGAGGATGTTGATCTAGTCTTGCCAACGTTGAGAGAAGCCGAAGTGCTCCAAGATGGCCAAAAGGAAAGGCCACCAAAATGAACCAAAGGCTTTGGAGATATCCACCTTCAGCAACAACCAAGGCTTCTTCTGGTTGTGCAAGGCACGGGCGGCGAGCTAAACAAAGTGGAAGTTGTCGTGAATACATCGCCCTTGGACAAACACATTCTAATTGGTGGCAACTTAGAGAAGAGCTGCTAAAACTATGGATAAGGCTAAAGGGGCGAAAGTCTTTGATGTCTAGGCAGAGTCCTTCTTAGGTAGTAACATGATGAGAGCATCATTGAGCTCATGGAAGCCATGACCACTAGTTGTGTAGAGGTCTCTAGAGCTTTGTTAACGCTAAAATCTGGCGGATCCGATGGCGCTAAAGCCGATCGGCTGGAAGATCCGATGGGGCTAAAGCCGATCGGCTGAGAGGTCCATTGGCGCACCCTGGTTCCTCCATCGGCTCTACTGTCGACTGCTCGTCAACACCTGTCCACATCGGCTCTCCAGCCAATCCAACAGCATTCCGAACCTATCGACAGTCAGCCGATAGCGAGCGTCTGTATCGGACCCGCTCGTCTCACCTCCTTGTCAATTGCAGGGTCAAATTGACTGGCATGCCCACGAACCTCGAGACCTAAGGACCTGCACTGGAGACAAGCAGACCTCCCATGTCTTCGCGTGACCGAGCCGCCGTCCCTCCCTGGTCGCGGGATTTTTTTTTGGCGACGAGCACACTGACAAAAATACTCGTCATTAGTATTTGAATACCTCGTTAATCAAAACGTTCAAATAATTGTCTTAAAATCTATCGGCATAATATTTCGGGAGACACCTACCGACCCAAAAAAACAACTGAAATATCGTCTCCTGTTTTTATGGTCCGTTATGTTATCGGTAATTAGAATTTAAATTTTAAAATTTAATTTTAATTTTAAAGCTAATTTGGGTTTTTTTAACCATAGTCTATTTTTGGTTGCTTTGTTTGATTTTCTACGATTTGTCAGCCATAGCTCAAACCACACTCAGATTATGTACAACTGTTTATCTGATTTCAGTCAAAAATATAAGTAATAATTTGTTGGCTATTGTAATCTACATACCAAGAAATGAGGGGTAGGAGCTGGGGGTTGATGGGCATGTGCGAAGTGAGCGACCGCACTAGCCCAAAAAATAAGGCCCCAAAATTTACATGGTTCAATCCAAGTCACTGTGTTTCAACATATTTTCAGCCCTATCATTCCATTTTTCAAAAGTTTTCATCTTCTTACTTTACTGATTTGGATAGAACACATTTGTTTTCTTTTAGTTTCGTAGTTTCAATAAGTGTTTGATGATAATTATGACGGCCTCAAAAAACTAGTTTATAACGATGATATAGCATTCTAAACGCTAAAGATTTCATTTTTTTCGCTTAGTAAGGAAAATTGAATCATTTGTTTTTCCTACAAGGGTGTCATCAGCATTAACGCAATTTACTCTCTTTTTTATTAATATTCTCCTAATACAAGACATTATTTTATATTTCGCAACGGGGCCTCAAGTTCCTAGGTATGGCCTTGGGCAGGAGCACAAACCCCCATGCTGAGATGTCGAATTAATGCTCTTTCCTTGAGAGCGACTTCGCGCCGTCAGCCATCCACTGTTCCAGCGCCCATGCCTATAATCTTATTGATGCTCCTGCCCTATCCCACATGGCTTTGCAGCTCTGCTTCATTGTGGTGGTCGGGGATACCTCACTTTACCTCACCACAATGCAGCACCGCTAGCAGGATTGTAGTATGGCGTCCATTGAACCTATTCCATTCCTCCCTCTCTCTCTATCCACTTCTCCCTCCCCTCCCTTGAGCTCCAGTTGTTTTATGGTTTAGGGAGCGACATCCATGCCACCGGCTAAGGGCTTGTTCTAGCTGGACGCCCACTAGTTGGTCCGCCTGCTGCTGCCACCCATGACCATTTTCGAGGGGATTTTGGGCTCCCAGCCTGACGAGTGGCAAAAAGTGAAGTGCCACAGCCACTAGCGCCCCACATTCAGTGCGCCCCCATCGTTGTGGATACTGGCTAGCTAGCAGCTTCCTCTCGCCACTTCATCCCGCTAGGCATGCCTCTCTCCTAGGCACAAAAACATTTCTTGTCAGTTGCCCATATGCTACCATTCCTACAAGGGGTTGTAGCACCTGGGTATGGATTGCAAGTGGCCTCGCCCTGCTTTTGCCTCTTCCTTAGAGCCATAGGTTGCCCAGTGTAGGGTACCTTCGTCCTTTGGCAGTCCTGTTCCTCCGCTTCCTGCTGAGTCCACTAGCTAAGGCCAAGGAGTAGGCGTCAGAATCTTTGTTTTCCATCAAGCACCTCACTATGGTGGGTGAGCTATCTAGGCGGCCATCGGGTTCCTTCTGCATTCTGGGTTACTCGAAGGAGATTGAGGAGAACAAGCAGCTTTTGCACAGGGCGGTGTTTGCTCACATGTGAAACTCAATCCGCCCTATCTCTATGGACAAGATTGCAATAGTCCTTACCGATGTGCTAGAGATCCCTACCTCCTTGTTCTTGGTGCGTGCTGTCCTGCTCGACTTCTTGGTGGTGTTGCTGTCGGTGGATGATAGAGCTGCTAGTTGTTCATCTCAGGAGCCAACTTTGGGTTGTTCTTTTGGTATTGGACGTGGTAGGCCATGGCGCACTCCTTTTTTGTGCCGTTCAAGGTCACTGTGGATCTAGAGGACGTCCTAGATCATGTGTGCTCTTGACTTGCTAGGTTTATACTATCGATGAGCCATATGGGGCTTCCTACCTTGTTCATGTTTCGGCCTAGATGCTCAATCTCGATGCCATACTCAAGGATCAAAGCTACTACTACCAGAGCCTAATGCCTGGTCGGACCCTAACGACCCCATTTTTGGCCTCCTTGAGCTCATCCACACTGACAAGAAGCTCCTGCGCTACCTAGTGCTCATCCACCTAGTGGCTACAAAGCACTACTTTAATAGCTGAGCTTAGATGAGGTCTTCTACTTGAGCGATGGGGATAGTAGCCATGGCGGCTGGCTAGAGATAGGCCCGTCTGCTAGTGGCTCTAGCATTGGGCAATATGGGCGTGAGTTTCCCTATGCTCGTGGGTGGCGAGATGGTTCCCCCTCCTCCCAATCGGCGAGGTAGGATGGTCGGTAGGTAGCGCCAGTGCTCATCGATCCTATGTTGTTGTGGGCCTTACTAGCGTAGCCCACCTTAGCTCTGTTGCTCCTTCCTCGTCCCCATCGCCCCCATAGGACCGATGGACATGGTGCATTCTAGGCCTTGTATGCAAATTAGTGTCAAAGTCCCTTTGGATGTTTCTCTACAGTCCTTGTCCTCTTCGCCTGCCATGCCGTTTGCTAGCACTGCTCCTGTAGTGCTGGCCCCTAGCCCTTACTTATTTTTTGACCCACTCTAAGATGCTTGTTTATTTCAGAAGCCAAGTGGCCACCTTCAGCGCTGTCACGTCCTCGGATCTAAGACCGATGGAAGTTGACCTGATGTTGATTGAGTCAATCATACTAGGTGCTCCCTCTCCTTTGTCTATCTCCCTTGAGGTGGATCCTAAGGAGGGCTTGGTGGACCCTCTTGTGGGTGCCATAGCAAGGCCATCCGTGGGCCTTCCTGTGTCGCTGGATAGATGCGCTAGCGAGGCTGCCTTGACCAAGGACACTTTTCTTAGGTCGAAATCACTGGTGTTGGGATCGGCCCCTATTGATGACACCTAGGCGGCCCATTCTTTGCTAGCCTCATGTCCTAGTTCTCCAAGTGTTATGGCAGCTTCGCCAACTGTGGTCGCTTCGCTAATGGCATCGCTTGGTTCCCCAATTGCAGTCGATGCTATGATGAGCAATTTTGGGCTTCTACAGATGCACATCGCTCCCTTTTGGCCAGAGGTGTAGTCAGTCGTCATGGCATTCGTCTATTCCTACAAGTAGTCAATGCCTCTCCCTTAGGTGCCCCTTCCCCCGATAGCAGTAGCTACTTCACCTTGGCGCAGCAAGCGCCTAGCCACAAAGCACACTGTGGCACCTTGCAACACCGTCACCTATGCTCGCTGCAACTTGATGCGTAAATTAGGGATCCTGTCGATTGACGCGCCACTCTTCGTGGAGGCCATTCAAGCCTATGAAGTGCTCTTCTCCATGCCATTGTCATAGGACCACATCTTCACTGTCTTCTCACTATTTTCTAGCAACATTTCTCTAGCTAAGAATGAGCTCAATGGCATAGGGGCAGTCAACCCCATCGCCTAGTCTTATCGTTCTCTAGTCTCTCCCTTCATCTCCCCTTCTCTAGAGTTTTTGCTCTGTTTCTTATGTCTTTTGCATGTGAGAAAATACTTGTGCGGAACATGCATGAGCTTAATTACCCGGCACAGTGCAATGTGATGCATGAGGTGGTTTGTGCAGATTGGGTATCTTTACTTTGCTTAGAAGAGACTAAGCTTGATGTAGTCACCGATCATTTGATTTTTGAAATCCTTGGTACTGATTTTGACTATGCCTTTCTTCCCTCTGATGGATAGCATGAAGTATTCTTTTAGCGTGGCTCTTAGGTGCCTGGGCTTGCTCGAACATCAGCTTTGGTGCCTTTTCCCTCACGGCACGTGTGCAAGCTCGCTCCTTTGAACACCCCTAGTGGCTCATAATGGTGTATGGCCCCAAAGATGATGAGTATAAGATGATCTTCCTTGAGGAACTCTACACAACTTGATAGCATCTCACTAGTCCATGGGATGTTATAGGTGACTTCAATCTAATCTATTAGGCACAAGTCAAGAGCAATGCCAGCTTGAATCACCGTTCCATGGGTCGGTTTCATCACTTCCTAAACGAGCTGGAGCTTAGTGAATTACCACTACATGGCCATTGTTTTAATTGGAGTAATGAGCGTGAATTCCCAACCTTCGTTTGCCTAGACTGAATATTCTACACGGTGGACTAGGAGTGCCTCTTCCTATCTTGCTTTTTGTAGGTGGCGTCCTTCTCTGTATCTAATCATTGCCCCTTGCTTTTGAACACTTGTCTCTCTACCCTGGTCACCCATCGGTTTCGCTTTAAAGCTATCTGCACCAAATTTGATGGCTTCATCGACATCATGCATGACACCTAGTCACATTCTGCATCAGGCAATCTCCTTGCCCAACTTGCAGGGTGCTTGTCTAACACATCAAAGGCCCTCCAATGGTAGAGTGACAAGCATGTGGGCAGTATTAAGCTGTAGTTCCTGCTTGCTCAGGAAGTTATTTTCTAGCTAGACGTGGCGCATGCATCACTCTCCCTCTCTCCGCTAGAGATCTGGCTACGTAAAGACTTCAAGTGCAAGTCATTGGAGCTGGCCTTACTAGAAAGAACCATAGCATTCCAACATTCTTGCCTCAACTGGCTCAGCGAGGGAGACACCAATACTAGGTTCTTCCACATCCATGCGTGCGACTGACACCGAAAGAACTTTATCTCTCGGTTGTCTTGGGGTAGTGAGCTCGCAAAGAGCCATGAGGAGCATCAGGCGCTCATGTTCTTTTTATCTCGTATTTGCTCGGTGCCCCGGTGCCTCTCAACCATGGCATCGACCTCGCTGCTAATGGTATCCTCTCCCTTACACTTCTCAGCCTTGACCATCCCTTCTCGAAGGATGAAGTTTGGAATGTCATCAAAGACATGCTGTCAGACAAGGTGCCCGGTCCCAACGACTTCACCAGTATTTTTTACCAGTGTTGTTGGCCAGTCATCAGGGAGTTGATTATGCAAGCGTGCTCACCGCCAAAAAAATCTCGCGACCGGGGAGGGATGGCGGCTCGGTCACGCGAAGGCCTGGGAGGTGTGCTTGTCTCCAGTGCAGGTCCTTAGGTCTCGAGGTTCACAGGCGTGCTAGTCAATTTGACCCTACAATTGACAAGGAGGTAAGACGAGCGGGTCAAATGCAGACGCTCGCTATCGGCTGGCTGCCGATAGGTTTGGAATGTTGTTTGATCGGCTGGGGAGCCGATATGGACAGGTGTCGACGAGCGGTCGACCGTAGAGCCGATGGAGGAACCAGGGTGCGCTTAGAGGACATCGAGGCGCACAGGATCACTCCGGACAGCCGAACAGTGATCCATCGGTTGGAAAAACCGATGAAAGCGGATGCGGCCTAGGCGATGATTAGCGCAAGAAGGCACGAGCTGCAAAGCCGATGCCGCTTCGGATATGACAGCAAGAGATCCGTCGCCCACCGTGGCAGCGCCATAAACACCGAAACTCGAAGATCGGACCTAACCGAGACAGTACGAGGCCGGGGCCAGCGGCGATGATACGGAGGACACCGGATCGGCTATGCCGTAGCAAGGATAGGAACGAACCCATCGGCTAGCTGAGCCGATGAGGGGACGCCTCTCTGAAGGCGGGAGCGTATCGGCTGGAGGTCCGATACGTTTGGCGTTACGCGTCGTGGGACGCCTCTAAAGGCTGATGCGTATCGGCCGAGGGGCCGATGCGCTGGGCAAGAAGCACAAAGCATGGATAACTCATCGGCTAGCACTCCGATGATACGCCGTGCAGGAGACTATAGGCCTGAAGCTCGATCTACCGTCGGTAGCCCCGTAGGTCGGACCTGATCGATGAAGCACGAGACTGACGACGGCAGAGGGAGCTTAACAGGCCGATAGGTCCAGCACGGACGTGATGCGATACATCCGATCGGCCTAAGAGGTTGGACCTAACCGATGCAGCCTTAGACAGAGCTGGACATATCGGGATGGTGGCGGGACTTACCCCTTCGCCGGAGATCGGACTTAACCGATGCAGCCCGCGTCAAGAGTCAGAACCCGCCGGTAGAACCTAGATGAACTAGGGTGGTGATGCACCGAGTTTGAATATGATCGAGAGATATATTACATGTTTCCAGGGGGTCTATATTTATACCCTGGATTTACAGACAGAGTCTGATGCGTCTACGACTATCGGACATTATTTCCTAGTAAGAACAAAGGAAAATATTCCTAAAGAAGTTAACTAACCAGCTAGACCTCCCTAATTGAGTAAGGTTATAATTTACAAAAATAAGCACCCTGCCGTGGAGTCCATGGCTCCTCCGCAAACCCGATTTCATCTGAATAATCTTCCAATTTATAACCGAGTCTTTCTTTGCTGCAACTTGATCAGCTTCTCCACTGTAGCTATCGGACCTTCTTTAAGTCAAGCCGATCCTTCTCCTTCCTTCCCTCGGGCTTCTCCGACCTGATCCCGATTGGACAATCCCCTGTCTTCTAGCCGATCCAATCTTCTACTAATCTGATCGGCTTTTCTACAGTTCTCCATCGGCTTTGTCTCAGTATCTCCATCGGCCGATGGCTGCATCAAACCCTCCAACGGACCTCTCAGCCGATCGGCTTTAGCTCCATCGCATCTCCCAGCCGATCGGCTTTAGCGCCATCGGATCCGCCAGATTTTGGCGTTAACACAGTGCCAATCTGCACAGTATATCATGAAGGACAAAAAATAAGAAGAAGAAATGATCAACACGCAAGATGGGAGAACGGACCCACTCGACAGTCTCCGTGGCCCCAGGCTGCTCCCCTTGACGTCATCCTCGCTTTCGCAAAGCAGCTTGTTCCCCTCTGCTCCATGAGCTCATCACATTGCTCCCCCGCTCGAAAAGGACGGCACCTCCTGGGTCCCATGCGTCAGTTCTAGGGAAAGTGTCAACCAGGGCCCACCCACACGTCGCTGTCCGTGGGGGCAATCATAGGTACTGGCCTTATACTAGGTCTCTAGGATCCTCAGAGTGGCGTGTGGTTGGCTTGGTAGGTTGGCTGAATTGTAACCTGACAAAATGTGCTTATAGGAGGTGTAATGTACTCCTGACTAGTTTTAGCCAAAGAGGATTTGTCAGAATGAAGTATGAAGAAATAGACGAGGCTGTATTTGGTGTAAATTCTTGGAACAATAAATCCGTGCTTCCATATTTTTACTGTTTTCAATATTCACCAAAGTGGATAATTTGGCCTTTGCCTAAGAAGAAGCTACTTATATCGAATTATTTCATAGTTCTTAATTGAATTAAAAGCTAATATGAAAGATAATGGCAAGACCTTAGATAAATAAAATAGAAAGAGATTAAAGATACAAGATGATAGGATTAAGTGAATAATTTTAGGAGATAATTTCTTGCTGTTACATCTAGCAATAATATTCTATTATGTGTTATTATTAACCATGACATCGGTAATGTATGCTCACAAGTAGTCACAAATGCATAGATGCTATGCTCCTACAAAGAAGCTAATCATAGGTGTCTAAAATGGGTTTTTTAGACGGCCATCCATGTCGCTAAATAGAATGTTTTCATTGGTGGGCGCTTGACCGCCTATGAAATCCATTCTTCGTAGGCAGCCAGCTTATGATGACCGCCATTGAAAAAGAAACTTTATAGGTGGCAAGATGAAGCTATTCTTTGCAATAAGTATTTTTGGAGAAAATCTCCAAATCCATGTTCCCATTTGCAAAATCTCCTATAAAATCCCCAAAACTATATTCAAACACCCAAAATCTCCAATCAACAACACAAAATCCCTTACTTCCACTATCTTTGTTTCATAAACCATCATCGTCATACAAGCCATTGTTGTTGAGGCTTGAATCCACGTTTCCCAATCTCACAGCCGAGACCCTAACGTGCACCTCCTCCACCATCGCCGACCGTCCCCTTTGTAGCAGCCAAGGCCTAGGCGGCGCCTCCTCAACCGCCATTGTCGCTCCCCTTTAGTGCATTCAAGCTTCCTAACTTTCGTTTTTAGTAGTGTGATAAAATGTCACTTTCCATGTTAAATATAATAATTGAGTCAAATTAAAATGTAATATAACTCCTCCTTATAAGTATAAGTATGAATATATCACAATTAAGACAAATTGTGATGTAACATATGACGTATTGGTATGTATATCCAATTAGCCATCAAACAACTTTTTTTGAATTTTTTTAATCAACCAATTAACCATCAAACGGTATGTATATATCTCCCCTGCATATTCCATCGAGTACACCGTGCGTGCATACCACCATAGAGTCAAACGGATCACGAAACCAATGCGTTGCTTCTCGTACAAATCATGCGAATTTAATAAAACGGTCGCCGGTTGGATGACGTCGACGTCAGATAAAGCGGCGGCGGCGGCCGCGCGCGCCCCCATGCAGTCATGCAGACGTCGAAACGTACGTACGTGACGCGCCCATGGACGGCCGTGATGGGGTGTACGGTGACGTACGTGGTCGATCGGGCGCGCGGGCCGTACAAAAACCAACCGCTTGCGTACGTACGTGCGCGCACGCGTGAGTGCGAAGTCAGCCATAAAATACGTACATGCGCATTATTAGTGACGACTTGTGTACATGTTTTGGGCCGACGTGCTTGGTATAAATACAGGGCGTATACGTAGGTAGATGAGCGCATGTATACTCCAGTATGTCGGTATGATAATTTTGTGGCAAACGGATGTGTGTTGTACGTACGTCTATATGAGAGGAACGTACGTACGCGCACTGCAATTATGATGCACTATGATTCGTTGGCCAGCTCGATCGTGCTTGCACTTTGCACCGCCAACGGTGAACGGCAAGGATCAAACTAACTTTACGAGCTTGGACATACATGGCTATAAAACTTGTCGTGTCTACATCTGATCTTGGGAGAAAAAAAATTATAATCAACGAGATAGGCTCTGATCGTTTAAGCTGGTTAGGATATGAAAAATAAGAAAAAAATTATTTTATGGATAGAAAAGGCTGTGATCGTATAAACTAGGATGAATATAATAAATAAATAAATTATAGGTAATTTTTTATATCTTTGTTATTTACGATTTAAAATGTAAAGTTGATAGACTACATCGAAAAGACTTCAAAATTAAAATTTAAAATTCCAATTTTAGTTATGGTTAAAAGACGATAAGAG
Organism: Oryza coarctata; assembly: GCA_030770085.1. NCBI lineage: Eukaryota > Viridiplantae > Streptophyta > Magnoliopsida > Poales > Poaceae > Oryza > Oryza coarctata. Next base: position 12,831,635 of record CM061482.1, on the reverse strand, counting down.
GCTTAATCAAGACGCATTTATAAGTCCAGAAGCCACAAACTAACTTAAAATTTTCTGGCAAGAAACCGAGGTGACGCAGAAGCCACAGGAAAAAATTTCAGGAAAAATTGTACGGAGTAGACAGTCAAGGCAACGCAGAAGCCACAGGACAAAGACCCGGAATCTAGCTCGGCGAGGCGAGCAACGAAACCACCCGACCCGCTCACGCGCGACGCACGCGCACCGGACGCGAACGCGCTGCGCGCGCGAACTCCGCCGGACGTCTGAGGTTATGATTAATCAAGTATCAATTATTATTAGCTTAAAATATATATTTGTTTGATTTTTAAAAAAACTTACATTTTTTTAAAAAAATAATACAATTAACAGTTAAAAAACATCTTAATAGAAGACGAAAAAAATTAAAATTAACTACCTCTATAACCATCTCAAACAGGCTACTTACTCAATTATTTCTACCATTCACTACTTTCTATCCTACTCCTATGTCTTAAAATACAGAAACAGTAAACCACAAAAATAGCAAAAACTATGCTATAAATTATAAAACACAGAAATAACCATTTGGAAAAAACCGAATTAAATGACATATATATATATAGACATGAAAGAAATTTTTAAGAGGTTACAACTCTTTCTAACTTTGTCTTAAATATAACGTTTAGCTATGCCACAAAAGTTTCATATGATTTGAAAAGCTCCAGTACTTAAATAACAAAATTTCCTATCATCCCACAAATTCCACCACAAATCTTTTTTTGATCAGGCCTTAGTAGTACAGTCCTTTTGTGTGTGCAACGTGGCGTGTGGACGTAGCGATGCATCGGGACGTGGTCAATTTCGGTGGCATTATCTTATGAGTAGTACGTACAATGCGCAACGGTGCTGGTACTCTACAAGATTTTGTCAGGCATGACGATCGCCACAGCTAGTAAATGTCAGAAGCATTCACAATAAATCTCATAAAAACAAGTGTCAGATTATCTTGTACTTGAGAATGTCAATACTATACTGTTAGATCATTGGAGCAAATCAGAGGGGATATTTATTTGGCCAGCTGTGATCTTTTACTACATGCTAAGTATTACGGTATTACCTCGTCAATATATGATAAAACTTTTAAACTAAAACCAACCTTACTAAATACCAAATTTTGCTAAATTTTGCTAAGACAATAAACTAAACAAATGGCATGTTTATTTTATTGCCAAATTCAATCCTACTTAACAAACTAAACATAACATTATCATTACTGTCCTATAAAAATAATAATTCAAGAAATTTCCTCTCACAAACTAAAATTTGATAAGGCTTCAAAACAAACACATGCAATGTTACCAAAATTTGGTAACAACAAATTGTACAAAATTTTAGTATTACTAAATTTTAGGGTTTTGGCAACAATATGAATAAACCAAAAACTTTAATGAAGGATAGTTTTGGCACGTAGTCCTGTATTTATTTATGATCTGTTCTATGGAATTAAATGATACTCCATCTAACAGGCTCCTAAATTAATGCTGAAAGAGATGACTTCTAGCAAACATGCCAACCGGATTAGGTTGTCAGGTCGGACTAGCGCTATTAGAGAAATGATATTCAGTATCACTTCATAACGTTATAGTTATGTGACAATACAAGTAATAGATATATATTTTTATTTTTGGTTTAATTGATTGGTAGTAAAATTAATCTTAACTGTTTTTTGCAATACTGTTTTTTCCTGTTTAGTTTGATATAGTGCTTATTTGCTATTTTCATTGTTGCTATACTGCTTTATATATACATATATATATATACATTATACATGAATATATATTATACATACATATGTACATAGGTGGATGTGACTTACAGCTCGTCTTGATTTAATAATCTCGCCCATAATAAATTAGTACTTATGTAATCTGATACAAGGAATTCTTACTTTTAGGACGACGGCTACGATGTCAATACACAGCGCACGGTGACATCGATGTGGAGATGGGGACAGTGGTGGCATTGAGAGCGACATTGTCAGTGAGAAGAAGGACGCACGATCGTGTCGGTGTAGACGGTATCAACGTGGAGGACGGCAGCATGAAAAGGCAATAAGAATATAATCTAGAAACTTAGATTGAAGAAGAGAAGGGAATGTTATATATATAATTATTATAACAACTGTTACTAAAGAGTTTTATCGCTAAAACAAAATATTTTTAGTTATAATTGGTATTAACAATTGAGATAAAGTCAAAAGTTATATTTTTAACAAGATCAAAATATTTTTAGTCTCAATTAATATTAACAATTAGGACTAAAGATGTATTATTTAGTACTGGTTATTCTTAATAACCGATACTAAATAATTTTTTTACTTTGCCAAAATATCTTTAGCATTGGTTCTAAATATGGTATAAAATTTAAAAAATAGGAAAAGTGTGAAAAAATAAGTTGAAAAACTAGAAAAATTGCAGGATCGAAAAAAAGAAAACTAGAATAATTAATTTTAAAAACTTTAAGGGTAAAAACTTTCTGGTTCTAATTTTATGTTATTTTTCCTCTATTTTTCTATAAGTTTCCTTTATTTCCTCTTTTTGAACCTTTTTTCCTATGTTTTTTTATCTTTGCTATTATTAAATATGTGCTAGATTAGCTATATTTTTATAATTAAGGCATACACTTATTCTCAAAAATTTTATTCTTTCTTATCCATTTATATCCATTTATAGATAATGAGATATGCATATATGACTAAAGAGCTCCTGGATGAGTGAAATCACCAAATAAAACTTTCATAAAAAAATTTAGCAGTACCTCCCTAACACTTACTACTCCTAAGGATTTTTTACTCTTAAGGATTTTTTTAGTGCCGGTTAAAAACACCAACCAATAGTAATAACTACACCAATAGTATTGGTTGTTGTTTTTATTCGATACTAATGTGTTTGATAATATTAGTATCAGTTGATAATATCAATCGATTGTTATTAATCGGTACTAAAGATCGTGTATGACACCGAAAATATCTGAATGTTATAATCGGTATAAAAAAAGACTACTGATATTAATAATGTTACAATAGCTTCTAGGCTATAGAACCAGTATCCATCAGTCAATTTGTGTTTTAGGGCGTTGGATAAAAGACATTTTTTTGAACAATTTTATCTTCAAACCACACAACTGTATATTCGTCTCTCTCGTCTAACACATGCATGAGCACGCAGCGAGACGCATATATGCGCTCTCTCGCGCGGGTGCCCGGCATGATCCCGCTTCGGACGCGGATAAAAAAAAATCAAGCACGCGGACTCGTGCGGACAACGGGGCGCATGCGCGGACTCATAAGTCGTACATCGAGCGTGTTTGGTTCGTGTCCTGATGCCAATATTGATCGGTCACGTAGATGGCGCTGGACTCTAATCGCGAACCCGACTCTGCAGCGACGGATGAACGGGCACGTGCAGGTACGACGTACGAAGACGGACGATAGAAACAGGTACGTTTTTATAATACGGACTAATAGAGATGAGTCGGTACATATTCGACACATACATACTACTGCTCCATGCATGTTTTGTACATGTCCTACTAATGACTGGTTCATCCGAAGAATATAATTGAGATCTATATGTACTCATCGCTTGGCACTACCACAGAACACTATGCCGGCCTCAGATGCTGATTTGTTTAAATCCTATGTAGATATCGGTTATAGAACGATACTAATTACCTGAGATCATTAGTTTTATAGAATTGATGCCGATAGCGAACCGATACCTATGGGATATTTTGAACCAGTATTGATGTGACTTCCTGTGAGCTAGTGGGGAGATCTATTGCAAAAAAAAAAAAGAAAGAAAGAAAACAAAACAAAACGTCTCTTTACATTTAGACAGCTTATTCCTCACCCTCCTCATTTCCCCTCCTTAAGAAAAAAGAAAAGGTTGTACACATGCCATGATGCCTAAATACCTCAATAGAACTCATTTAATTCTCATAATATATAAACTTTCATGTGGCCAATTAAGCTATCAATGGCTTACAATTAAGTGTCACGTGGAAACGTGCGTGCAACCAATGTAGGCTTTTTGCAAAACCCTAGCTAGCACGTACGGGACAACGCTTCAGTTGCGATGTGACCTCGATGACTGGATCGATCCAAGGCATTAATGTATACTAGTAGCAATTTATATGAGATGCATAAATGCACGTGCGTTATATATATATATAGTCATGTTGAAGACAGGCATGTGTACTAGTAGTTCCGTGGCTATCTAGTTGGTGCTTAATTCGTGTGGGAAAAAATGAGCATCACAGATGACAGCTAGGTTATATACATTTTTGTAGCTTCACTTTAAGTAGCTCAAATGATTTAATTTTGTTTCCGCATCATATTAATAAACATAGCATAATCAGTGGATCATAATCTCTTTTCTTGCTACTTGCTTGATCTTTTTCTATGAGTTGTCTTACGGAGGTTTTGTGCTGGACTATTGATACAATATCCTTCGGAGTTTGAATATATACTTTTTCTCTTAAAATGGGTTGTATTAAGGTAAATTTTACTCGATACTAGATAATCCTTTTATGTTTTGCAGTATTTTCTTGGGCTATTTGGAAAACAAGAAATAAGATGGCCATCGAGAAGAAAATTTGAAATTGCGAAGCTTGTTCACGTCCATCTCAATTTTAACTCATTCTTACGGTCTTGGCGCAATATATCGAAGGAGGACAAATATTGTATTGATAGTGTGGTTATAGCCTTCTAGGCTGGTCGCTTGGTTAAGCTTTTGTTAGTCAATACGTCCTTTCTTGGGCACAGTTCAGAAAAGGGTATGATATTTGTTTATATCTCTTAGGTGTGGACTATGATTGTGTACTAGGTGGACCTCTTAGCTAGCACAACCAGCTTGAAAAGTTGGTGTCAAACTTGCTTATTAATCAGTGGCGAACGCTATAGCAAATTTTAAGAGTGCCGATGGAACGAAGCAAACTAATATAACTAGACAAATAAAAAATATACATAAATATATTATATGTATCTTAAAAAAAGAGTTGATTATGTTTTCATCATTTAGCTTTTTCTTATATCTTAGCCGCCATAAATAAGTGTAAGAGTAGAAGATATTTGTTTGTCTAATGGTAGGGGCTTGCCTGGAATATTCCTTGATTATATTTTGAATTTTCAAGCTTAAATATGTGAATATTTAAATTTGTGTGACTTTTACCTAGAATATTTGTTGATTATATTTTGAATTTATGATCTTTCTCTAAAAATCTGTTTGGGATTGCTTTGAAAGTTGGTTCGCGATGCATAGCTTCTAAATTAAAGTCCCTTGAAGCTGTGGAACCTTGAATTTACGGAGAAAAAATGTTGCAGCATGCCACAACAGAGTTGGTTCCTATGTAATTCTATGCATAGGCTATTTCCTCGCTATTTCTCTAAACCATGCTAGGCAATTCTAGTTGTTCTTGATATGATCCATTGTGATGCTTGGACTTTTATCTAATTTGTTAGAAGCCTCAACAGAAGTCTTAGAAGGGTCTTAAAGGATGTTTGCTCTATCTATATTATTTACCATATCAACTAAAGCTACTCCTATAATTAACATAGCACAATGCATTATCAAGATAATCATTTAATTTATAGTTTGTATCATCTAGATGGAACCATTGTCAACCGACCATTTACTTGTTGTTTTCCGTGCAAGGTCATCTCATTGTGAGATGATATCTGATACACACTCTCTTCCCTAAATAATTCTACTTCTCATGGTTGTTGTGCGTATTGACAGCCAATGTAGAGCATTAAACGTGTCCTAATGAACCTTTAGAGGATATTCTCTAATTTCTAATTTCTAGGGAGGTGGTCCACTAGTTTGCAGGACATATCCTTACTTTTTACTTTTTGTTGTTTTCATAATTTGAAGAATTTTATTTTTTTTCTCCTAAAATTTAAAACCTTTAACACACTTTTGGTGTGTAAGCAGACAAATCACCTTTGCAAATCATGTGGCTAGCTACCTAGTATATTGCTTAGAGGTAATTTGTTTTATTTTCATACATCTGACTTTTTTTAAAATAATTATGTAAACTAAAGATTGCAATTATATAAATATGATTAGAATATGTAGGATATTTTCCAGTAGCAATTATATACATCTGACTTTTTCCAGTATCTTGGACTAAGTATATTGTTGTCTCAAGAATTCTAATTATCAAGAGTACATCGTTTTTTGCGAATGCTAAACAATAAGGACTCTATTATTTTCACCGTCAAATTAATTGGGGTTGTGCACACACAAGTTTTGTGTGCACACCAACTAACAAATTTTATCGAAAATTCAAGAAACATCTGTACATATATTTCCAATAGTATTACATATATGTGTAAAGTATCATTTTTAAATTCATCATATAGAGAGCACAAAAATAAAATAAAATTCTAACCAATTGTATACTCTTACAATTATCAGTTTTTTTTGTTTTTATGGCTAAAATATAATGAATTTGACGTTGAGACTTCACACAAATGCGTAATACTATTGGAAGTGCACATGTATAATTTTTTCTACAAATTTATATGATATTTGTTGGTGGCTTAGTGTGCACGGCGTGTGCACCCAAAACTTGTGTGCATGGGATACACTCCCAAATTAATTTAACTAAATCAAACATAATGGCTATGTAATGCAGCTTCATCATTCCTTGTAACTCATGTGAAGTTTGTTCACTCGTTGCTTGAATGATGGCATCATGTTACATGTAGATGACTTACCTTTGTCTTTACTGGTTGACAGAGATTTTCTTCCACTGATCTCGGCTAGTCTATATAATGTATTAGTGCTTCATGAACAATTGTGACTCGGTCATTGGTAGATGTATAGGGAATCTATACGTAGAACTAATACATGTGGATTGGTTGAGATGCAAAGGTTCGATAGCTTAGGTTATTCCCATATTAGTCTAGTAGATTGGAACCTACAAATTAAGTGTTATTTCTAAAGAATATAATCAATTTTAAACTCTAGATGATCTTCAATGGATATTTATCATATAATAGAATACTTTAGTTTGTTTTACAATTTATTAGAAGTTGGCTGTAAAAGCACAAAAAAATTTCATATCCTCTATAATTATTGGGATGTTGTTATCATAATGACTTATTTATTTTTTTCAGATGTTCTAGATCTGGCTATACATATTTATGAAGTATATATAGTGCTACAATCTATATTGTCCATTTTTTTTATATTTTTCCCATGACAATTGGATGACATGCAGAGTGTGAGAGTTGCAAAAAATATGGTTTTTACAATTTTAAACGCGGTAATCATGAGTCATAAATATTGGTTTAATTGTAAAGAATACCATGCATAGTTCAGACGGATTGAAAATCAAATGAATTGCTTAAAAGTTATAGACATTTAAAGCTTATTTATCTCACATTGGTTAAATCCAACTAATAGAGCTAATTAAGGAGGAGGGGAGGTAGGTCACCATGCACTTCGCACGCACTTGTTTTTAGCCACACTTCGCATGCATTGCTTGCCTCATGCGATGGAATTTTTAACGATATAGGGTTAACGATTTTACTTACCAGCAAATCTAATGACTAAAGATAATGGTTCCACCAATTTAAGTGGAACACTAGTTTAAGTGGAAAGGAAGGGCTGGATGTTTTACTTTTTATCATAATTTCTAGGGTTATTTTTTAATTTATTATGTATGACATTTAAAGGATGTTTAATGAATCAGTTTAAGTGACAATTGATTTAGTGGTCTAAGATAGTGGGTTCACCGGTTCTACGAGAAACAGATGTGATTTTGATTTGAAGGACCTAGATATTTTCTTAAGAATTTTTAGGATTTTTTTCTAGTAATTTATTAGACACGACACTAAATAAAAGGAAGGGGATAGGAGAATATACTTAAAATTGGTATTGAATCCCTGACTTAATTGCAAAGAATATAATGATTCAAACATATTAGAATGATTCGAGCATACGAAATTAAAAGTCGTCGTTAAAACTTATATCATAATTTGAGTTTATATCTCAACTAACAGAAATAGGAAAGGAGAGGGAATCACGCATGCAGCTGGAAAAGGGGGGTGCGCTAATTTTTTTTCTTAGGAAAATTCTCTCATAAGGAAAGAAAGTCAGAAGGCCGTAACGTAGACGATAAAGGCGGCTCCGTCAATAACAGAAACGCTCGGGTGAGGTGGGATTCAGTTTCATCCATCTAATCTAACGGTTTAAGATATTAAACCCATCGATTTATGTAGGTATTTTGTTTTTTTAGAATTTATAATATTTATCTAATTTATTATTAGAGTACCAATTTTTCTCATAATTTACAGGATTTTTTTAATTTATTAAAATCAAACCTAACGTCTAAGATTGAAGATGTATGACATGATAATTTAAAAGCTATTTAATGAACGTTTATTATATAATAGATAGATAGATAAATTTCACTATATATATATATATATATTAATATTCATTCATTCAGTTGTTTTTATTTATGTGAAGAGCTAGTTGGAATATAGTAGGATAAATAAAGTTGTACGAATATGGGCTTTGGTCGAGGATATCAAAACAGAAAGCACCCAAAAACGGCGGGAAGTTGGCTTCCGCAGTTCCGCTGCTACCTCCCGGCGCTTGAAACCGTGGGCGCGCGCGCGACCACGGAACGGCCCTGACAGGTGGGGTCCATCTAATTTCCGGACACGTGCCTCGTGGCAGGAACGCCAGCCGCGACCCTCACGAACACCTCCACTCCGGATCCGGCGGCCCACGTGCCGAGCCACCACGCGCCGCCACGTGGCCAGATCGGGGCCCACTCCTCGCCTTTCCCCTAGCCAGCGTGGCCGGCGCGCGGGCCCCATCGTGCCTCCGATCCTCGGCAGGTGGGACCCACGGCCTTCGGTTTTCTTCTTCCCCTCGCTCGCAGCGCCATGACTGCGCTCTCGAACCAGCCCTCCAACAGGCAACAGCTAGCGAGTGGTTCAACTCAATGATCTATGGATTCGATCTCGACAAATGTAGATGTAGGTAGGAGAAAGTTGCCGGAGAAATCGAGTTCAATGTATACACGCATGTGCCCCGCGCGTCGGGCCTGCACCGCAGACGACGTGAAAAAAAAAAAACAATCGACTGATCGATCGGGGCCTCTGTCTCGGTGTCAGCGGACACAGCGAGACAGACAGCATCAGCATTTTTATGCTACTTGCTCGATCGTGCCCCTCCCCTAAATAATACAGTGGATAATGTCGCTGTGTCACTTAAATTGCATCTTAGTTTTGTGCAAGCACGTCTTCGATCGCCAGGGAGCGCAATCGCAATTTTCGTCTTGCGTTAGCAGCCTACTTGTTTTGTACATCATCATTCATCCATTCTAAAATATAATAACTTCTGTTATTTAAAATTTATCTTAAAATATAATAATTTTTACATCTATATTTTTTTAATCAATCATAAATTTCCACCATTAAAATTTTTCACTCGCTTTAATACTTATTATATTTTAGAACGAAGATAGTAATATTTAGAAAGTCATACGACTGACCTAGAGCTCATTGAGTCATGGACACGACGACGGTAGGATGACTATGTCAACCGTCTAGGCAAAAGTGCATTGGAAAATTTTTTAAGAACTAGAGCGAAGCTGCCTAATAGCACGTATGAAAAATACAAAGCTAGCATAGATTAAAGAATAAAAACGATGCGGAAGAAAAACAATTTGTTAGGGAGTTTGTGCTATAATCCAATCACAACTTTTTAAAGTTTTCTCTTCCTTTTATTTAAGCAAAACAAAGTACTCAACTAACTTGCAACAATCTCGGTGATGATCCGATCTTGACGCGCCATACCATTTTTATGGAATCATCGAATCCCACTACAGGCACTGTTGGCATGAGATAGACACTCATGTGCGTCAACTATGCAATAGAATTAAACGTGCAAAGATGTTGATATATGTACCACTCCTAAGTCATTATGCACTAGGTTTACCTAACAAAACACTCCCTAAATCTTGTGCATTTAAGTTATTAAGTTAGCTCTACCATTCCAATTTAAGAGCTCCAGAAACTTGATATCACCTAGCGGTTTTTTTAGAATATCAGCTAACTTCCCTTAGTGTTTATGAAGTCCACCTTAACCTTCTTGTTCTCCACGCACTCCCTAATAAAATAAATTATCATGTCTATATGCTTTCTCCTCTCTTAGAAAACAAGACTTTTGCTGAGAAAAATCAATGATTTGTTGTCAATCTTGATCACAGTAGTGCTCGCTTCCTTGTTCATCAGCTCTCCAAGCAACCTTGCCAACCAAATTCCTTGGTAGGCTATCGTTGTTGCTACGATGTATTCGGCCTCACAAGAAGAAAATACCACAACCTTTTGCTTCTGTGACCGCCAACTCACCGACGAAGACCCAAGAAAAAATGTCACCTGGCTCACTGTAATGCAACCATTAGTTTGCCTCACCTCGAGCCTAAGGTAGAAGTGAAGCAAACTGAGATCACTCATTCTGAAGATCTTCATCATTTCCTTATTCAACTTATCAATCTCTCGTGCACTGGCACTCGTAATGGTGATGTTGTCCACATACACTTACACGAGCAGTCGATCCTATCCAATGTCACGAGTGTACATGGCATGCTACGATGCTCCCCAGCTGAACCTGAGCTTGATCAGACAACGATCAAGCTTAGCATTATAAGCTTGAGGCACTTGTTTCAAGCCATACGATGCCTTGTTTAGCTGAAGGACCATGTTCTCTTGCCCTTTCTTCACAAAACCTAGGGGCTAACCACATATACTACCTTCTCGAGTTCATTATTGAGAAAATCATATTTTACGTCCATGTAGTGCACGATTCATCCATGGGGTGTGGTGATTGTAATCACCACGCTCACAGACACGAGTCGTGCCACAAGAGTGAAAACTTCTCCAAAATCCACTCCCTAGCGCTGAACATACCCCTTGGTGAAGAGGCAGGTTTTATGCTTGACAACGATGCCTGTAGTATCCTTCTTCACCTTAAAAACCCATTTTAATCCAATGGAACGGTGGCCGGTGGGTAGGTCAACTAGTCACTAGGTCTCATTCTCCATGATTGAGTTCATCACCTTAGCCATGTCTTTGCTTCTCTACTTTTATGAAACTTGTTGGTTCCTCTGCTAATAGGAACATGAATTCTTTAGACCCATTATCAGTGGCTTTGAGAATGGGCTAGGTTGTCGCCAATACATTAGTAATTTTGTGATATCAAAGTGATACACCTCCAATGTAATCTACATCAAGCGTTGCATCAAGTGTCTCATCACTCGATGGGAGTGTTGTGAACTCAATAGCCACAAGTGATGAAACATTTTCCATCACACTTGCACTACCCTCGCCGCTCGACGTTGATGTCGTGGTGGCACTTGCGCACCCCATTGTTGTACTCCCTAGAGAGGTACAATGAACTTGTTGGATGACTGCACTTTGTCAGTGCTCAGCCTCAAGCTCTAGTCCCAACTGGCCCGCTCGTTGAAGATGCTGTCCCTCGACACATGCACTCTATCTGTCATTGGATCATAGACTGGATAGGCCCTGCTCCCAATGTAATAGCCAAGAAAAATTGTCTTTGTGCTCCTATCCTCTAGTTTCTTTAGAGTCAGCCTCACATTCTTGATGTAGGCTACACACCCGAAAGTGCTAAGATGCCCCACGCTTGGCTTGCGATCATGCCAGGCTTCATAGGGGGTTTTACCAGTGAGACTCTTTGTTGGGGAGTGGTTGAGAAGGTACATAGAAGCAAGCACTGACTCACCCTAGAACTCACTCGATAGTCGCTTTGCTTTATAGAGACTGCGCACTATGGATAGGATAGTCCGATTATGGTGCTCAATGACTCCATTTTGACGCGGAGTATACAATGGCGTCAAGTGTCTCTAGACACCTAGCTTGATGCAGTACGCATTAAAGTTTGTGGAACTGAATTCGTTGACCACGGTCTGTGTGAAACACCTTGAACTTGTGTCCACACTCAAGTTCGACACGAGTTTGTATACACTTGATCACTATCGTTGCCTTGTCCTTGACCAAGAGCAAGGCCATCCACATGTAGCAGCTCGTGTCATCCACAGGAGGAGAATATAGTGTCGGTCATCATGCATCGCCGATGTGATCGGCCGATAGAAGTCCCCATGGATCAACAAGTAAGTTGCTCATATGGTAGCAAGCTGCCAGTGGGAATGAGGCTCGCCACTACTTTCTAGTGAGGAAGCTCTCGCACACTTGCTCTATGTCTCTAGGTATGGTAGGCCTCGTACTATGCCACCTCATGCAAGCTTCCCAAGCACACCAAAATTGAGATGGCCATAGTGTGCGTACCACAGCCACACCATGTCGTCAATCCTTGCCACCAGGCAAACGGACTGCATAGGTTCAAAGGAAGTATGTAAAGTCTATTACGACCACATTGTACCTTTGCAACAAGTTGGAATTGGCAATACCAAACACATAGCACACTATGGTTGAATAGCACGTGACGACCATGTTCATCTAACTACCCAACACTTACCACATTACTGCTAAGCTATGGAATGTAGTAAACATTAGTGAGGGCTTGATGTTCACTCGAACAGTACGGTATGACCCTGGATTGTGACCACCAATCCGTTGCTAAGCTTGATAGAGCCAGTGACTATGGTATCAAGCTCGGAGAAGACATCATCGCATGCCTCTTTGTCATGTTGCAAGTGCACGTGCGCATGGTCCACGCCAAGCTCGATCGCCACCGACTCATTGTTGCTGATGGCGAGAGCCCATGTCTGTGCCATCAGTAGTACTAGGTTGTCGTCTTTGACTTGACACAATCTCGCTAGCATCAACACTGGTTCATCACCATCCCCCTACACCAGGTGGACTTGCTCATCCATCTTTGGTTTGCGACAGTCCTTGCCTAGTGGTCGAACTTGTCGCAGTTGTGACACTTGTTGTGGTTTGTGTCATTCGAGTCACACATGCCACCATTGTATGGCATTGCATTGGATTTTTTTTCATGACTGCTCATTGTGGTAACATCAATTTCCACCAGACTTTGAAACACTAGAGGAGCCTTGCTCCTCCTGTCGCTTCTTCATGTGCAATGTCCACTCCTCAATGAAATGTAGCTTGTCACTAGTGTCATTAGTGATTGGTCGCCTCTCTTTCGCCATCTTAAAATGGCCGATGACATCCTCCATAGTTAGTGTAGAGAGATCAAGCAGTGTTTCAATTCAAAGGATAAGCTAGGAGAACCTAGGGTTGGCCGCACGTAGGTAGAGCTCGACCACTTTGTGATGTGGCTCTGGGTATCCAAGGGTGGTGAGTTGGGTCACCAGCCAATTGAGGCACATGGCGAAGTCATCCACGATCTCATCATCGGTGAATTCAATAATCTCATACAACCTACACACACTATGTAGTTGCCTTGCATATGTGGTCTATCACAATGTACATCTGCTCGATGGTGTCCCAGCCTTCCTTGGTGGTCTACTTCATAGCAAGAGTATAGATCATCTCTTGGGGGACAACATGAAGGATGGCCTCCAACACCATCCTATCTTCTTGGAACCTCTTATTGACGAACTCAACGACGTCCCATAAGCCTCTGGCTTGAAGCATGACCTTCATCATCAATGTCCCATTCTGTATAATTAGTCTTCATTAGCATCGGATACGAGGCTGATCCTCCAACCTCCCTAACAAAGCGATGGACAACGATCTCGTGCCCACCGTCGTCATGGTGATACGCTATTCCGCACAAGAGAGGTGAGATCAAACAATGCTGGTGCCCATGTCCTAACGTCCAACCACCCTAGCAACTGGTGCTGACATGGCTCTCATACTAAATGTTAGCTACCCGGTAGGAACATGTGTTGGCGAATTGCTAAAGAACTAGAGCGAAGCTGCGCAGTGTAGCACGTTTGAAAAATGCAGAGCTAGCAAAGATGGAAGAAGGGAAACTTTACGGGAGAAAAACAGTGTGTAATAGAGTTTGTGCTGCAATTCAATCGTAGCTTTTCTAAGTTTTCTCTTCTTTTTATTCAAACGAAACAAAGGACTCAACTAACTTGCAAAAACCTTGGTGATGATTCGATCTTGACATGCCATCCCATGTCTACAGAATCATCGGATCCCACTACAAGCACTATGGACATGACATTGATGCAACATGCCTCAACTCGACCTCCATGCACACAACTTAGTGAACATGCAACTCGTGTGTGCCAATTACACAATGGAATTAAATGTGTAAACATACTGACAACACTAAAACAAAATAAACTATATGTAATACTCCTAAATCATTATGTATTAGGTTTATCCAACAAACAATGGGGCTTATCTCATCAATAGACTCTGTCACCGAGAATCGACACAAGAAGCTTCACCAAATTAAAGCCTGCTCATTGTTAAGGCCTCGTGGATAATGGGATGTCCATGACACAAGGACAACACACGAAAGCAAGCACCATGTTTTGTAGCAAAGGATGGTAGGGTGGATAGTGTTCGTCACTGGTAAATAGGTTTGGAAGTATCTTTGCATTTTCAGCGTCCTACTATATGCTAAACGCTCCGTTAGGTAACGTGGATTGTTTCTAGCTCAAATCATATAGTAAAATTTAATGCTTCTTCTGTCAACATTGTTCATTATTTATTCACCAGCTAGACATGTCATCCATTAATATGGAACTATAGTGGATAGGCTAGATACCATTTACGAGCTTAGAAAATTTGCAAACGAAAATCCATAATCTATAATAATAAAAAAATAGGACTAGAGACCTTTGTGAAAAACTAACTATAGATAAATCTAAAAAACTAACTATAGATAAATCTACGTAGTAGCATATCATTCTTTGTTTTACATTATAGTCATTTGCTCTTAATTTTCTATCTCTCGTTACAATTTAGGCATAAGGATGAGGGGCTAGTGCCTTAAACATTGTAGTAAAAGACATGTTGGTTTAAATATGTTGAAAGTTGTAAATATATCGGGGGTAAGACATAATGATGGAAGCTAGTTGAAAAGGAAAAAAATATCTCAGGTAACTTGTGCTCCGTCCTGTCACATAGACAGACTGCATGGTTCTAATAGATGATATCCACTTAGATTTGACAATGCTTAATATTAATGAGTGTACACACGTTATAAGCGTCTAAGTTTATCCGCTAAATCACATGGAACTTAGGTGAGTTTCTCTTACCAAGAACTTCGTCCTAATCAAGAGGAGAACTTTATCCTAAATATGGATGGGTTGTCATCCTAGAACTTTATTCTAAATATGGATGGGTTGTCACCTAGTACACGATGTGATAGAGGAACGAGCAGGTGATACAATGGAGGAACAAGATACAATGGAGGAACAAGATATGATGGAGCAAACATAGGAAGGGTAATTGTTGCTTCTTCGCTGCTCACCGTTGTCACGCACAGAAGGATGAAGTGCTGCTGCTTTGTAGCATGGAACGACCATGGAGAACTAGAGTGGTGTTGTGCATCATAGCCACTTTCTCTCCCTCAATAGCTGTCCATAGGTAGTGCAACACCATAGCCGTTGCACCGTTCCTACCATAGCATCGAGCTATTGATTGTGTATGGAGGCAGTGGCTATTGGATGGGGATGATACAATGCGCCATGTTTCACAATACGTATAGAAGCTGCTCAATTGTTTGATGGCGATCTGATGGCCGAAAATTTACATGGTAAACAAAAAAGCAAATGAAAAAAAAAGAGCATAAGCCCTGCGAGTCAAACGTACCAACTTCTCTTCCTGCACGAGCTTCAATCAGAAACAGTTCCAAATTATCTTTTGAAAAACCTAAAACCTTATTACACCTATTATTCCATCTATTATAACTAGAACAGACATACCCCTCCCGTTCTATTTTTTAAAAGATAGTGTTATATGTTATAATTTAGGTTTGTCACGTGTATTTTAAAAAATATTTCATCCATTTTAAATTATACTAAAGCATTATCGAATTTGACAACAAATCTTCTATTAAAAATATAGCAACAACTTACTATTAGATTTGATATAATTTAATATAGATTTATATACGGAGAGTTAGCGATAAGAGAAGCGATAGATTTTTCCCAGCAAAAAAAAAATCACTAGAAGTATACTACCCCGTGCTTCGCATTCTAGCTCATGTTGGTGAAGCACCGGAATCCAATTTAAGAGAGCAGCGTTGGGATGCGGTGGTGGTGGTGTTCTGGCTGTCAACCTCCGGAAAAAGGTGAGGGCCCCACATGGCGTCTGACTGCTCCACATGTCCCCCGTGCCCATGTAGCCCGCTGTTCCCATCCCGCTCTCCCCTGCCTGGCCTGACCTTACGGTGCCTCCCCCTGCGTCCTCCTCCCGCACTACCTGGCGTGCCAACTTTTCTCATAAGCATAAGGGTATTTAATTTTCTTAATTTAGTCTCTTATCATTTGGGAAAGAAAAATAAAGGAGGTTAACAAGTAAAAATTTTATATCTATATTCTCGGTGATTAAAAGCCAATGTTAATTTCAAAGTAATAAGCCAACAAGCAAATGTTGAAGCTCTTGTATCTCATGGTTTGTTTATTGGATTTGTTAAAATTTAAATTTTAAAACTTTACTTTAAGCTGGTTCTAGATTTTTGTAATATAGTCTATTTTTCATAATTCGATTTTAAACCATTAATAATATAAAAAAAATCCACTTAGCATTAATCTTAATCATAAAAACATAATTTTCTCTTAAGCAAGAAAAAAAAATACTACCACCCAAACCGGATGGAAGGAAGAAAGTGCATCACTACTCTAAAAAAAATATACAGGAAACTGGTACAGCCGTATGTCATTAAAGAATCACGAAAATGCCATCGAGGGGACACCCGGATCCACGCCAACACGAATATTTATTGCACCTACCGCCTTGCCTGCAGGAGCGAGACAGCCCAAGCCCAAACCACCCAAACCCAGGCCCGGAGCGCAGCCCATCTCTCCTCCGGTGAAATTATTGCACCTTCTGCTGCCGCCTGCGGTAACCTCACCGGCAAAACACGCACCAGCCCGGCTTTAAGTCGGGGAAGCTCACGCAAATGCAGCGCGAAACGGACGTCGCGTTTGCTTAAAATCACCCAGGAAAAAAAAAGGGAGAGGAGTGCTGCTGCTGCTGCTGCCGCGAATCGGAGGGGAATTCGAGGGCCGGGGGCGAATACGGCGGGGAATTCGAGCGATTCGGGCGGGGGTTGAGGGGCCTGGGAGGCGAGCGCGCCGCGGATGTGAAGATCTGGTGGTGGTCGTGTGGTGTGGTGGCGAGGGGGGATGGCGTCGGCGGCGGAGGCTGCGGCGGTGGGAGGGGGACGAGGAGGCGGCGGTGGTGAGGGGGATGCTGCAGCGGCGGTGGCGCGAGGTGAGCTTTGGTCGTGCGTGTGTGCGTGCGTGGGTTTTTGTGGGCTGGCTCGTGACGTTGGTTTGGGCTCTGGGCTTGCAGGCGGCGGCGGCGGCGCCGGAGGAGGAGGGGAGGACGCGCTGTTCACGGAGATGTGGAGCGCGTGCGCGGGGCCGCTGGTGACGGTGCCGAGGGTCGGGGAGAAGGTGTTTTACTTCCCGCAGGGGCACATCGAGCAGGTGAGTTGAGCAGAGCTCGCCGCCCAATTCATGGCCGCCTTTTTCGCCTCCGCGATTCCGCTTTAGAAAGTTCCATTTCGACTTTTTTTTGTTGTTCTTCTTCGCCATTTGATTTGAGTGTTTTTTTTCTATCTGCGTATTTCTGGTGATCGGAGCGGCGGCTTCGGGTTTGAGCTGTTTTGAAGCTACTCGTTTTTCTTCACTAGTTCGTACGTTTACTCGGGTGTTCAAATGTTGAGGTTTTGGTGTTTATGTGTTCTATAACTTTGGGGAATTTCCGTCTCCCCTTGGCGAATTTCGCTTCCGTGAGCTTGTCTCGTGGAATTCTGTGGGGTTTCAAGCATTTTTGGTGCTGCAGATTTGGGGGTTCAGTGTCCGGGCACCGAATCAAGCGGGGTTTACGTTTTGGCTCTCTAAAATTCGAAGTTTTGGCTGGTTTTTGTTATACTGTTTGGAATTCTCAGGTTCGCGCTAACTATTCGAGTTGTTACAGTTGCTGAGTGCAGTCTGGGGTGGGGGGGGGGGATTGGAACAATTTGTATGTGGAATTCTGTACTTTTTGTGCTGGATCACTTATCTGTTGTCTTCGCCTCTGAGCCACTTGTGCCTCTTCTTCCCCATGGTTCTGTTTGGCTAGCGGAATTCCACTTCTTGGTTGCTACAATTCGGAATTCTGTGTCTTACTTCGTAAAAAAAAACTTAGATTTTCGTGGTTTCGTAGTGAACTACTGATAATTTGCTCTTCCTGCATTCTTGCCATGTATGGTTGGAGTGTTTCGGTAGCTGATTTTGGAGTTCTTGCCTCTGTCCATTTTCAGGTGGAGGCCTCGACCAATCAGGTAGGCGAGCAGCGGATGAAGCTGTATAATCTCCCATGGAAGATCCTGTGTGAGGTTATGAATGTTGAGCTGAAGGTATTTGCTTTGTGTTTGCTGTGAATTTTGAGAGCTTTCCTTGGTAGTATGTGTGCTTAACGTATAGCTCTGTTTGTAGGCTGAGCTAGACACTGACGAGGTTTATGCTCAGCTCACTCTGCTTCCTGAATCGAAGGTAAAAAATGTCTCCAGTTTGCACATTGTCACTGCTTCATACCGGGATAGAAGTTTAGAGCGTTTTGAAAAAGAAAAAAAACTGTATTTGTTGGTCTGTTGTGTAGCAACAAGAAGAGAACGGCTCTACTGAGGAGGTGCCTACTCCTCCAGCAGCCGCGCATGTTAGGCCACGTGTGCACTCATTCTGCAAGACATTGACTGCCTCAGATACCAGCACACATGGCGGCTTCTCGGTGCTGCGACGCCACGCGGATGAGTGCCTACCACCACTGGTTAGTTCCCCTGGATCTTTGACTTGATGTTGTTTTCAGTGATGTACTTGTAGGTGTACTAGAATGCTTGAGTTGTAGTGGTGATCTTTGATTTGGCTTCTTGATCAGGATATGAGCCGTCAGCCTCCAACACAAGAGCTGGTGGCCAAGGATCTGCATGGTGTGGAATGGCGCTTTCGTCACATATTCAGAGGTGATCACTTATTAACTCCTAGTTATTTCACTATTTTTTGAAGAATGTGTGATGCTCAGTGCTCTTTGCTCACGAACACAAGTTTCGATGATATTATGACTTGGAGGTATCTTTACAGTGCTCTTGGGTTGATTGTATAGTGTAAGAACAGTTCTTGCATTGCATGTGACTAACCCCTTCATTTATAATATTGCTATTAAATGCACTTTTTTTGGTACGATGCCTATCCCAATTTATCATGATGGCTTTATTAGAGGGACCAGCTTGTGCTTAACTGCTTCCCACGATTTCTTGTGCATCTTTATTCTTTGCATGGGCCTACACTTGAGTATGGATAACTACAATTTTTGTTGGTTGATGCTGCAGTGGTCGTGCTTTAGTTTCTTAGGACAAGTAGTTTACGCCTCCTTATGCCCTTGTGATGTAAGAGTTGTGCTAATTAATTGCGTTGTCGTTCCCGAGTTTCAATTGCGCCTAGGGTTAGAAAGTAGTTAAATTTTTCTTGAACTCTTCCTGAGCTGTATCTTTTTTTTATCAACATCAGGTCAACCACGAAGACACCTTTTGCAGAGTGGCTGGAGTGTGTTTGTTAGTGCCAAACGGCTTGTTGCTGGGGATGCCTTTATCTTTCTCAGGTTTGGTAATTTGACACATTGATTGCTTTATCTATCTGTGCTTTTCCCTGTACTGCTTAATAAATACCCCTATATTATTTGCACAGAGGTGAGAATGGAGAACTGCGTGTTGGAGTCAGGCGTGCAATGAGGCAGCAAACCAATGTTCCATCTTCTGTGATATCAAGCCACAGCATGCATCTTGGTGTTCTTGCCACAGCATGGCATGCTGTTAACACAGGGACTATGTTCACTGTGTACTACAAACCTAGGTTTGTTGTGAAGTCTTTCTGGATTTTATGCACCTGAGTTTATTAATGCACTTTTGGAGCATTGTCTGTTTATTTATCACCTGAATCCTGAATTGAGCTTATTTAGTGCTATGTGATAGAATTACCTAAATTTGTCTGCTTGTGCTAGCAATTACAAGCTGTCGCTGAAATCTTCTAATTGTTCATCAGGACAAGTCCAGCCGAGTTTGTGGTCCCCTACGATCGATATATGGAATCACTGAAACGAAATTACTCCATTGGGATGAGATTTAAGATGAGGTTTGAAGGCGAAGAGGCTCCAGAGCAAAGGTAGTACTTATATGTATATGTATTCTACTTTAACAGGTGATTCCTCTGTATGAAAAACAACTGATTAATCTTTAATGCTCATGCATTAGATTCACTGGGACTATTGTGGGAATGGGGGATTCTGATCCAGCTGGTTGGCCTGAATCAAAATGGCGCTCCCTTAAGGTTTATTTCTTTCGTCCCTTTCCATTTGAGTAACATTTGTTTTGTGAGCATTTTTCTTACAATTTTGTTGTGTTACTTAGGTGAGATGGGATGAAGCTTCTTCCATCCCCCGTCCTGAAAGAGTTTCTCCCTGGCAAATAGAACCTGCTGTAAGCCCTTCTCCTGTCAACCCGCTACCAGTACCAAGAACCAAGAGGCTTCGTCTGAATGTTACTGCTTCACCAGCTGACTCTTGTGCTATAGCAAAAGGTTAGACCTTGTCATCAATATGAAATCTACAGTATAGTTTCGTTTTTACTAATTCATGGCCTTTCTTCAATCTAGCTGCAACTAAAGTTGCAGTTGAGTCTGAACCAAATAGTATGCAAAGGACCTTCCAGACACAAGAGAGTACAACCCCAAAAGGTGGTTTCGGCAATAGCAGCGAGTTAGGCACTGATCAGAAGTCAATGATGCGTCCATCCTTATTTGACTGTGAGAAAAATAACATTCCTACGCAGTGGAAGCTAGGTTCAGATGGTCGGATGCAGATGAACAAGCCTGAAAATTACATTGAGATGTTACCTGGATTTCAGCCACCTAAAGATGTACAAACTCCAAAGGGTTTCTGTTCTTTGCCTGAGCAGATTACTGCAGGCCATTCTAACTTCTGGCACACAGTAAATGCCCAGTATCATGATCAACAGGCCAATCACAATATGTTCCCCAGCTCATGGTCCTTTATGCCTCCAAATAATGGCCTTGGGTTAAACAAACAGAACTATTCAATGATTCAGGAAGTCAGTGGGCTGTCTCAAAGGGCTGCAAATACAAAGTTTGGGAATGGAGTTTATGCCGCACTGCCAGGCCGAGGTATTGAGCAATACTCAGGGGGTTGGTTTGGCCATATGATGCCAAATTCCCACATGGATGACACACATCCATGCCTGATCAAGCCTAAACCTCTGGTTGTTGCCCATGGTGATGTGCAGAAAGCAAAAGGTGCTTCATGCAAGCTATTTGGAATTCACCTTAACAACCCAGTGAAATCTGAACCTTTGAAATCTCCATCAAGTGTTGTATATGATGGGACACAACAAACTCCAGGTGCTACTGAATGGCACCGACCAGATGCAACTGAAGTAGGGAAATGTTCTGATCCTTCTAAGGCTATGAAGCCACTTGATGCTCCTCAGGCAGATTCTGTTCCTGAGAAGCCGCTTTCTTGTCAGCAAGCTTCACGAAACATGCCATCCAAATCACAAGATCGATCAGCTAGAAGCTGCAAGAAGGTACAATTTTCTTGTTATTATTGCTCGACCCAAAAATATAATTGAACAACTTTATATTATAGATAAATCTTCAAGGTATTTTTACACCTTGATTAGGATATCATTAGGATTCATCGTCTTACCCACCTTCATTCTTTTCAATGCCTCTTTAACCTTAGATTTGGATCGTCCGTATAAGACGTCTGTTAGTCTTTGAACTTCTCGTCTTAATTATCTTTCCTAGATTTTCCCTGTTGTTCAACATGATTATTGATGAAATGCTACATTCCAGGTCCACAAGCAAGGCATTGCACTTGGCAGGTCTGTGGACCTTACAAAGTTTAATGGCTATGAGGAGTTGATTGCTGAGCTGGATGACATGTTTGACTTCAATGGTGAACTGAAGGGTGCTAACAAGGATTGGATGGTTGTCTACACTGACAATGAAGGCGACATGATGCTAGTTGGGGATGATCCCTGGATGTGAGTTTACTCCTTAATGCTTTCCTCGTTCGCTGATCTGATTTAATGACATCACAAATGCTGAATGCATCTGAATATCGTTCTTGAACAGTGAATTCTGCAATATGGTTCATATGATCTTCATCTACATGAGAGAAGAGGTCCAGCGGATGAATCCGGGAACCCTGAACTCAAGATCAGAAGATAGTAATGCTAATTCGATGGAAAGGCGGTCAGTCGGCAGAGAAATGGGAGGCTGCTTGTCCACCTCGTCTCTTAATTCTGAGAACTGCTAATGCCTTCCCATCCGGTAACGTGAGTTACTTCATTAGTGGCATTTCTGCTTTCCTCACTGCAACTAGAAAAGTATAAATGGCCTCCGGTACTCATCTTTGTTCTATCATCTTGCTTTTCGGCAGGTCTTTTGAAATAGCAAGGGAGACAAGAACGTGATGCATCGTTATAAGAAAATGCATTGCGTAGTGGAGTTAATGCCTTTTTATTTTCCTTTAATGTGTTGGATAAGCCCGAAGTACCCTATTTGTAGATGGTGCTTGTCCTTGGTGGTGAAGTCGCACTCTCTTGTAAATAGCCCCTGTTTAATTCAGTCTAATATATTATCTACCATAACTGGCATTCCTGTGTTCATCTTGCTAAATTATAGCCTGGTAGATTATTGTAGTCCACATAACATGTGATCTGAGAGTTTTGTTGCCTTCAGTTTTGCTCCAGCCCAGCCAGATAGAATTGGTTAATTATGCTATCTTGCAACCTAAGGTTGCGGTGTCTTTTTTTTCTTTTCTTTTGTCGAGTCGTTAGCAGCACGGCGAATCGTTGCGGTATCATGACATTGTGATCCTGACTCAAGTGACTGAGCTTGTGCGGTGTCACTCGCTGCGTATAAATGTCAAGGCATGCTGCTGGTCGTCTTGTCGTGCCGTTTTACATCGGGAAAAAAACTAAAAACCCTAGCCGGCTATCCCTGTGCTGGATTTGGAAGTACTTCGGTTCTTCCCGCGACCGATCCGCACGGGGGTTTTGGTGGCATGGACACGAAACGCAGGAAGAGGACGGCGCCTCGTGCGTGAGACCGGCGGAGTGTGCACGTAACGTCCACTCGGTCGGGTAATCGGGTTGGCCGCCGCGTCGGCTTGACACCGTCGAAACCGACGTGCGTTGGCTGCCTCTCTCGCCGTGTCATCCACTGAGATTTCTCGCGCGCTCGGCTACCGACATAGGAGGTAGTACAACTGTACAAGTGCGCGTGAGCGAGAGAGGATAGACGAAGCATTTTTGTGGCTGCATTTTTGATGGTCCTGTGAATTGGAGCGAAGCTAAGCCCTGTACTTATCTTCTCGTGGCGTCAATGATTGGCAGATGACTAGGAGGAGGAGAGACAGAACCAGGCTTTACCTTATCGGAAGAGAAGGGGTTACCGTTTACCGGTAAGCGTATGGTTTCCAGGGTAACACGGCGAGAGAATCGGACGGATTAAGTTTCTTTTAAATTTTGGTGGGGCTATTAGGCTCATATTGTTACCGTATCCCAGAGGTAAGACCGGTTACCGCTGTAACCGATGGTAAGACAAAACCCTAGATAGAAGAACTTGAAGAGTTGGACGTTCCTGTAAATTTTTTTGAAAAACCCTAAGTTTCAAATGAGGCCTAAAATTGCGTGTGTGAGAAAGAGGGAGAGGAAGGAAAGCTTTTTGTGGCTGCATTTTGTTGGTGCTGTCAATTGGAGCGAAGATGAGCCTTCTCTTCTCGTGGCTGACCATGGCGTCAATTGCTAGATGACTAGGAAGAGGAGAGACCGAAGAGTTCGGAACTTAATTGGGAGCAGTTGGATATACTTGATCGCCGTGGCTTTAGATTGGGTTATACAGACAAGTTGGACAAGCTTTTTCATTGTTTTTTTTTATAAACACGCTTCCTAATTTCTAAATCAAATAAATCTATTTTTAAAATTATAATAGCTAATATTTAATTAATTGTATGCTACTGACTTATGAAAAAACTCAATTTCAGTCTCTCTTTCAAACTCAGCCTTTGGTACAGTAGGTATATCTGCATCAGACTTCGGTGCAATCTAAGACTGAAGTATATAACGCTCCCTAAACTTACCCGCTATTATCCTACAAATCTCAATATACTCTCACTATACATTTAATTCTCTAAACTTATCCTGGAGATCATCACCGGTGCAAACCAGCCCCAACCCACTTCACTCCCCGACGTGGCAACTCGCCGGTGGACCAACTGTAGACTTGGCCGTGACATGTGGGTCCCACGCAAGGGTAGGTCCCACGTGTCAGCCTCTCGCTCACCTCTCTCTCTCGCTGGCCTCTGTCCCCCCAATCTCTCTCCCGCAGCGGCGGACCGGAGGAGGCCTCGGCGACCAGTTCCCCGGCTAGCGCAGAGGAGGTGGCGGAGGGACCCGCGGCGGCGACCCCAGGAGGTCGAGGGGGAGACGGCGCGAAGGAGGCGCCGCCCGCGGTGCCAGCGCTGGAGTCGGGCTCCCCGGCGCGGTTGGCGGAGACCGGCGGTGGAGGCCGCACGCATGCACGAGATAGATATAAGGAGGGGTGGGAGCTTGCCGGCGAGCCGTCGGTGTCTTTGTGGCGGCGACGGGCGGATGACGACAACGATGCACCTGGTCATGGCGGTGAGGCCGGCGAAGACCGACAGTGGAGGCACGGGTTCCAGCGTTAGTGGAGGTCGGCAGGGGAAGAGGGAAGAGGAGATGGCGACCCGGGCGGAGCTGGCTGGCGCGCGGAGGAGATGGGGGCGGCCCGGCTCGACCGCCGCCTCCTCCTCCAGGCCGGCTCGTTGAGCTCGAGCTCCTGACAGCCACCTCGTTCTCCAGGCCGGCTCGTTATCCACCCCCTCTTCCCTCACCGCCACCTCCTCCTCCAGGCCAAGGCTGGCTCGTCCGGCACCAGATTCGTCGGCGCCTGGATCCAGATGGCCAGATCCGCTGCCGGCGCCACCCCCCTGCCGTCGTCTTCCACATCTTTTTCACCCACTCAAAGTGCCCGGATCCGCCGCCGCCGCCGCCCGATGTCATCCTCGTCCACCCAGATCTAGAAGTGCACGGCGACGTGCTCCGCTTCGGCCTCTCTCTCTGCGCCGCCTCACAAGCCACTGCCGCCCGGCTCCGCTCGCCGTCGCCAGCATCGCCACCGCCGCCCCAGTCGTCGTCGCCACGCCGGACTCGAGCAGCACCATCACCGTTAGGCTCGCCGTCTCCAGCTCCCGCACCACCACACCACCCCGGTCACCTCGTCTCCCTCACCAGGCCCACCTCCTCTCTCTCGACGGCGCGAGGCGGAAGCGATAGGACGCTGGAGGAGCACCCTCTCGGCGGCGGCCTCATCCCCATCCGCCAGCGATGGGACGGAGCCGGTGGACGGAGGCATCGTGTCGGTCGTGTCCGATGAGGAGAGATGAAGAGGGTGAAGGAAAGAGAGTCTTTTATTTCTATTTTTTTGTCCGATACGTGGGTTTCACTGATATACAGAGGATGGCATGCTAGGTTATGTCAGCGCAAGTAACGGGTTAAAGCCTGACCAGCTATGTAACTGTTCGTGCGGACATTGGTTCAAAGGCACGAAAAGAGGCTTTACTCACAAACACGAATGGCTGGGAGATAGTTCACGTCCTAAACAGTTTAGATTTGTGGACATGACAGAGATAATTTGACTTGTACTTAATAAAAGATAGGAAGAATTAGATCGTAAGCCATGATAAATCCATACGTGAATTGGCTGGTTATAGTAGAGATGTTATAGGTAAATATGGATGAATAAAATATAAGACGTATAGAGATAATAATATTATAAGAAATAAATAGTAAAATCTAATTGTTAGGATCATATATCGGATCAAACCGATTATAAGGTTGAAGTTATCGGTACTAAAACGGTAAAAATTAGATTGGTTGTGCTAACAAAATAAGCAATCCAATCAGTCGCTAGGACGATATACACTTCTACTGTCGGCTATAAGTTCTATATAAATAAACTAGCTACGATATATACAAATAAACTCATCAGCTAGCTAAGCCGATGAAAGAAATAGAACCTACTAAATCACGATACTAACCCTATTAAATATAATTTTAATAAATTGGATCTAATCGAGTAATAGTAGATCTAATAAAACTAGATTGATCGTTACTGGATTAACCATGGACAATCTATCTATATTGACTGAAAAAATGATATGTTAGGTGTGAAGCTTAATATATAGATAACTCATTGATTGGTTAATTTGATCAAATGTTGCATAAATGTCCACTAACTTAAGTATCAATCTACTATTAATAGTATCTAATCGATATAATACGAGACTAATAGCGATAAAAGTAGTTCGATAAGCCAATAGATCACATTCGAACGTGATGTGGTATATCTGATCAGACTAATAGGTTAGCCCTAATTGATACAGCTTCACGCAACGGATATATCGGGATAATGACGGGATTTATCCTTCGCAGGAGATCGTCAGAAAAAATATAGATGAATTAGAGTGGTAATGTATTGAAATTATATTATCTATGGAGATAATTTAGAAGGTCTCTACAGGTTTATATTATCCTAAGATTGCATAAGTATAAGATAGTTATAAACAATCTCTCTGAGTATTATTTTTTAAACAGAAAATTAAAAATAATAATGCTTCTACCTAATTATAAGAAATATATTATATATATAAAATCATTTTTTATCTTTTTTATAGATTCGATTTCATCTAGATAATTTTTTATATTTATCTGATTCCATGTGACTCTTTTCTTATATAACACCATAAATATTTTTATATGTCCGATTGACTTCTTAATCTATCAATCATATAAATTAATATGTACTCTATCAATCGACCTCTTTAATTCTTAATCGAATATATTTACGGTTTACTAAATTTTGGTATTGATATTTAGGTAGTATAAAATTCTGGTAAATGTTCAAATATGTTTCAGCTACTAGTGCTTGGCTACATATACTCGGACCATAGAATGGTATAACTGGTTCTGGCTAGCTCTTTATAATTGATTCTTAAGTATGCATAACCTCTCCATTTGATGATTCACGGACTGATAATATTGGTTTACGTGACGATAGTGAAAGGTTACGTGGTGTAGCGTGGTGTTGAAGGGATAATCCATATCAACAAAGGTCATGTAAATTTTTATCAATTTTTGGATAAATATTTATTAATAAAATTGCTATTTAAATAAACTGTATATCATCCTCATTGTTGGTGGCTTTTTAATATGTTATCTCTTCATCCTTGGTTTTAAGCCAAAAAATTTTGTAATAAGTGATTATAACTTCTATGGAATCGAAGGTTGGATTTAATTTATTATTAAAAAAATCAGATAAGCAACCAAATATGCAGTTCTTTTGGAGGTTTTTACCGCGGCACGTGACGCGGTTGTCGCCGTCGCCGTCGCCGACGACGGACACGGGCAGGCAGGTAGATCCACCTGCACATGCGCCGGAGTGACTTCGCCCTGACATGTGTCAGACAAACTGACACCGCACGCGCGCGTCCGCCGCCGAGCACTCTCTCTCTCTCTCCATTCCCTTTCGGCGAGCGATGCACGCGCGCGGGTGGCGGGGGGCACAGGAAGGGAGTGAACCGCGTTCAATGCTCGGGATGAATCTATGATCGCCCGCAACGCCGTCGAAGGCTTATGATTGGGTTCTGGCCGGCGAGCGGGGTAACGCTCGGCGAAAGGAGAGGAGGAATCAGGGTCTGAACTGGATTCGGTTCAAGATTGGACGGATGGAATTGTTCTCTGAAATTTGCAACCCTGACAAGTGACAACAGTCGTTGATTTCTTGGCCAGTAGTACCTTCTCTGAAGATTTGATTGGGTCAGTCAGAAATTACAATCAAGTTCAGAATTTTTTCTGGATGTAAGGAATTGTGAAATACATTTTGTTATACTGAACATTTTTTGGATGTAAGGAATTATGTAAGTTGCTTTGTTATACTTCAACCTTTTCTTTTTTTTTTTTGCTTAGGGATGAAGGCAAAAAGTGCCCTGAAAAAGCACTGGAAAAATCACAGCGAACTCAAACCCTGAACATCCAAGCTGGTAACGGTTTTCACAAACCATGGCTGGTAACTTTTTTTTTTGGATGTAAGGAATTATGAAATATATTTTGTTATACTAAGCATTTATTTATTGCTTTTGGATGAAGGCAAAAATGTATGTAACTGAAAAGACACTGAAAAGCATAAAAACCAATTGGAACCCTGCATCCAGGAATCATCAGTCCAGCTGGTTTTCATAAACCATGGGTAGGATGAAGCATAGCATTTTTCCTGTTTCTGCATTTTTATCTCATTTCACATATGCACTAACAAGTGATTTTTTGAAAGAAAATAGTAACAGATGTTTTACTACACTAACAAATTCTGTCAGTTTCTTTCAAAAACCCAGCTTTTATTGGAAAGCAGCC
The DNA here is from genome assembly GCA_030770085.1 of Oryza coarctata. Classification (NCBI taxonomy): domain Eukaryota; kingdom Viridiplantae; phylum Streptophyta; class Magnoliopsida; order Poales; family Poaceae; genus Oryza; species Oryza coarctata. Next base: position 12,802,944 of record CM061482.1, on the reverse strand, counting down.
AAATCCAGCACTGCTAATGGCAGGATGCAGTGAAGACGTTCTTGGTCCAGTAGAAGGACCACTTTGCCTGCTTCCTTCCAAATGACTGTCCTGAAATCTCTCACTACCTGTTACTGTTACTCAACATTATACAGCAACAACTTTAGTCTTTTACAAACCCAACAAACAGCACAAACCACAGGAAACATATGACAAGCATCAACGGGCAATGAAAAGGATGGATCACACAGAGAGAGAGAGAGAGAGAGAGAGAGAGAGAGAGAGAGGATTTGAGCTGTTCTTGGAATGATCCTGTCTGCCTGTTAATCGATAGGAATTCTTCTTCAGACTTACACACAAGATGAAAACATGTACCGAGAAGTAAAAACAGGAACAAGGTTTCAAACACAATGTTAAAGCACCAAGAGACTACTGACATTATTTTTTTTGGACTCTAAATACTGGAAGATAAACTGGTTCAGCAAGCCCTGAGCAGGTCTAAAACTATTAAAAAGAGGAACTTTCTTCTGTCGAAACCTCCACATAACCCGTAAACGTCGGTACTTGTCAATTCCTGAGCTACTCTGTCCTTTGGAGTTGATTAAGCTCTCCTGTCCTAGATCATGGAATGGAACCCAGCAGACTGCATCAGAACGGCCTTGATTTCTTCAGGCAGCAGCCCAGGCCCATCCTTGCATTGCTGCATTAAAATTGAGCAATTGTCAGTTGAAAATGAGTTTCAGTATCATCTCCACTATCCTTCAGGATAATATATTGAAATGCGAGTTCTGAAATGAGTATAGAATTTTATGCATAACCTCAGCCTTAAAAATATCCAAGGTAAAGCCATTGAAGCAACTGATTACAGCTTGCTGGACATCGAGACCAAGGCCTTCAACGGCCCTCATGGTGGAAAGAAGTAGACCGGGCCTGCGAGCACAGAACATGTGGATATTGACAGCCCGGCCTTCCCGCAGCCTAACCTCAACCTTTTGCAAGAGTAGAAAAATGGCAGAAACTGTATCAAATGCCTCATCAGGTTGGCAATAATTGGAAAAACTGATGCATAAATCAATCACATTGAACATTTGACTATATACTGCTCATCAACCTCATAATTATATCAAATGACAAAGCAATCTTTTTGATATGCAGGTTATCTCATCTGAAAGAAACTACTCATCTGGTGACATTCAGTCACTCAGAGATAGGATGTACTGACCCTTGGCTGTTGTCCAGTAGGGCTTGGCAATGCACTTGGGCAAATCTCTTCCTTGATGCGGGACGGCAATGTGGGCAGCGTCGGCGTCAGGGGATGGAAGCTTGTGGGTGTTGGAGGCAGTGAGGATGTCGCGGGGGACGACTCGAGCTCATTCTGAAGATCGTTGATCTTTTGCAGAAGCTCCTTCAGGTACTCAATCGCATCGCCCAGAATGGAAGCCCTGTCCATCTACCAATTGCAAATACATATAATCATCTTATTTTCCACTCACTCACAAGTAGAATGCATCTCTATAGATTTGCTTTCATATGATGAGATTAGTACCAGCAAGACAAAATGTGAAACAGGAAACATATTCACTATTCAGAAACAGATAACTGATGATGCATTGAACTATAACTCATTCTCTCCCACTGCCTCAACACAAAAAATGGCAAAAAAAAAAGAGCAACTCATATACAACAAAAATACTGAAAGATTCTCTGACTACTAAAACTAAATTAAAACACAGTTATGTAGGGTATGCCTATTATTGTTTTTCTGCAATCTGTCTACAAGTCTACTTGATTGACTGGAAACTGAAAAGGAGGCAGCAGAGACAGATAGCGACACTGTGATGGATAGTAAAAATTCCCATGCAGACAGCTTATGAACATAAGCAACATTTAATTCTTGTAACCAGCAACGACAAATTAAAGTCATACTATCAACCTCCCGAAGACAATCTAAGTCCCTCACAGAGCATAGATAATAGTATTATAAGCTAGAATTTCTGTACAAGAAACAAAATGTTTCCAAAGCCTGTGTATATCTACAATTTGACATGTACTTGAAGTTCAGAATCAAATCAGAAGTAAAACATATCACAGACACATATGAAATACAAGAACATTGGTAGCAATGTTAACCATAGAATTTTCCTCTTTCCACCTTCCATGGCAAACAAAACACACAAAATTCACCAAAATTAAAACTTTTGAGACGCCATGACAGGCTAAACAGATGCATCAAAATTGCTTAAACCTACCAAACCCAAGCACAATCAAGAACTAGTGCTGCATTGTTGCAAGAGCAGGAGCTGAATTCTCACCTTGCTGATCTTGGGCACCACGGACCGGAGCATGTAGAGCCGGTCGTTGAGCTTCTTCCGGCGCCGGCGCTCCGCCATGAGGTTCTTGGCCGGCATCCCCTTCTTCTTCCTCTTCCCGTCGCCGGTCACCGCGCTGTTCGCGTTGGACTCCTTGCCGTCCTTCTTGCCGCTGTCCTCGCCGCCCCTGGCGTCCTCCGAGTCGTAGTTGATGCCGGACGCGTCGATGCTGAGGCCGTCGTCGTCGGCGTCGTCGAGCACCATGTCACCGTCGGCGGACAGCGCGCCCGCGGCCGCAGCGGCTTTCCGCTTCTTGTCGTCGTCCTCCTCGCTGGCGTTGCGGCGGAGCGCGCGCTTCTGGAACAGCGTCGGCTGCGCGCCCACCGGCGGGATGATCTCCAGCGGCCGCAGCACCGCCGCCTTGCCGCGCCCGGAGAACGGCGCGGTGTTCACGGGCGCCGAAGAGGACGGCGGGGCGGACGAGGAGCTGCCTCCGGTCACGGCGCCCGCATCGAACATGTCGAACCCGGAGAGGCCGCCGAACTCCGGCATTTGGGACGCCGCGGCGCCGAAGCCTCCGAACGAGCCGAGGAACCCCGCGTTTCCGACCGGGAGCAGTGTGGTGCTCGACGCGTTCCCACCGCCGAGAAACGATACCATGTCACCGCCGCCTCCGGCGACCCCGAGGTCGAACCCGGAGAAGTCGAACGGCGCGGCCGCGGCGCCCATGTTGAGCAGCGAGAACTGCTGCCCATGCCCGCCGGACGTCCCAGCCCCCAGCCCGCCATGGACAGACGAAAAACCCAGCAGCATGGACCCGTGCGCGCCACCTCCGCCACCACCACCACCCGCCGCGTCGAAGTACCAGTCCTCATCGAGCAGCGGCGCCGGCGGCGCGCGGAACCCGGCTCCTCCCGCCGCAGCCGCCAAGTCCAGGAGGTGCTGGTCGTGGTGGTGTTGTTGTCCGCCACCCCCCTCCTGCCCGGGCGTCGGCATCAGCTCCATCCCCTGCGGCGCCGCTTGCCCGTGCCCGTGTTCTTGGTCGCCGTCCTCCTGCATCCACATCGCGCTGTTAAACCGCGGCAACGGCGGCGCGCCCCTGGACCGGTGGTCACCGGGGAAGGAGATGGCAGAGCAGCACGAGGCGCAGAGCGGAGGAGCGGAGGGTGGCTGGCTGAGCTCGCTGGGGTGTATATGTATGGAGGGGAGGGTACTGTACTTCCGGCTGGTTGCCACTGCTGCTGGAGGAGAGAGAAGACGAAGAGCTGTGAAATTACTGGAATGCCTGTCACTTCAAATTTGTCCTACAAGCCGTTTTCCTTTTACCTTTGGAAAGCTAGCAAAGTGCCTTTTGAAAAAAAGAAAAGGGAAAAGGGGAATGGAGAGGTAGGACATTGGAAATGAGGATTTACTACGGTAATGGAATTTTTTCGTTTTATATTCGATAAATTAGGAATCGACAAATCTATCTGTAAATGAACTTGATTAAAGTAATAAAGGTATATCTTAATATGTACACACAATATGAAACCGACAAAATGGCAAAAAACATAGGTATTTTGATCTTTTCTCGTTGCATACTTACTGTTACTTCATTTTCACGCAGGATTATTAATTTGTTACCAAGTATATCATCTCATATAGATTTGCGATGAGTTTATTTTGTTTTGCGGAATGCATTTAAATGTAAGATTAAGAAAACATTGAAAATATTTTATTTTTATATATTACTTTTACCTCACTTAATTATGATCTCATTTAAGTATACCATATCATATCATATATAGATTTTGATGGCGGGCTGATTCGTTTGCAGAACAAACATTTTAATGTAAGATTTAGTTACCGTTGAATATCCTCTGTTTGTATATTTTAATATTTACTCTATTTAATTAAGATCTTATTTAAGTATACTGTATCATATATTTTTTTATGGTCAGTCGATTAGTTTGCAGAACAACATTTTAATATAAGATTTTATTTACCATTGAAAATACTCTATTTGTATATTTTACATTTACTTTACTTAATTATGATCTTATTTAAGTATATCACATCATATAGATTTGGATGATAGGTTAACGTGTTTGCAGAAGAACGGTTTAATGTAAGATTAGATTATGATATTATTTTGTAAAGAACACCTTAATCTTTTTGTACTTTTTTTGTGAAACTCTTAAAGTTACTACATGAGCACATCATATAAACATGTATAATTGGCCCATTGATAATATGCAAAATGATTATTTTGAAAGATAGACGATGGAGTAAACATAGCTTAAATATTAAAATATTGGATGTACTATATAGTCTTGAAGATAACTTCTTTGGTCATTGGTGAATCAATTCTATTAACATTTGCAAGACGATAGTTTCAAATGGAGAATGAATAAACAATATTGAAGACAATTCTCACAATAGCTCCTAGCATAGTTTCTAAGTATCATATATATTACTTTAGTTTTCCTAGGAACATTTTAATAATTGCCAGTACCAAATAAATTGACACTTGACCATTTTATAATCTCATCACAAAAAAGAAGTCACACAACGCTTACAAATTAAACATAAATTTCATACATTGCATTCATTCAACCTGTAGGAATGTTATAGCATGCAGAATGGATATTAGCATATTACAAGTGCAAGCTGAAGGAATGTTATTGTCGTTCCCTTGATCTGGTTTTTGGTTTCTTTCACCATTTTTAGCCAATTGTTCCCTCCTATGCAAAATCTCATACCACAAGATAGGGGCAGAGGGAGGCCTGTGCTTTAGGTACGAGATCGAATACTGAATCATGGAGGACGAAAGAATTGCCTTTTCAAGTAGCCATTACAAATATGCACCTGATGTGCCTTTTTGGTTTATTTTGATGAAGTGGTACATTGAGATTTAATACTTCGAAACCAAATATATATACAATGGTGTGATAAAGTACTTAATGCCTAGCTTGACACATATAGCTCTACTGATAAGTTCCTTTAGTGTTGACAAACAAATGGAGACTCAGAAAAGCATTCTCCATACGTGAATGCACGGGCACGAGGAAGGAAGAGAGAACGTTCATAAGTGAGGTGAACGCCGTAGTACTAGGGAACTTTACAAATTATAGTACTATATTATCTCAAAATACTACTCATACTCATTTTTCAAAATTAATTGGATTATGCTTGGGGTTGGAATGAATATAATAAACCAGAGACAATGTTGGGCTGTTGGCATATCCAATATCAATTCATTCAAAGCAGAAAGAAGCCATCACTGCTAGTTCGGTTTAACTATGGTGTTCAAAAGGCACCGAACTCTACTCTACACCTAGATTATTAGAACTGAGCTATTGCTTCTAATGTTAAGCTATATGATTAACTGCCAATAAGTAGCACAAATAGACACTGCTATGCAACATATATCTAAAGTATTTTTCAACTGAAATACTTCCCCAATAATATCTAATAACACAAATATGACATCTTATATATAGGTACCCTCAACTAAAAAGTTCCCAACCATATTGTTCTCCATTTGCTTTGCATCTCATTCTTTTTCCCTTATAAGCAACACCTTATGTTTGCAATAAAGTCCTTTGAACAATTTTCGTAACTTTGCTAAAAACCTAACCTGGCGTAGATAGATCTTGCGGGGTATATATCTCCTTGATTGCATACATATTCCCTTTGCCCCTAGCTTTCTCTTGATCAACAACACAAACTTTTGGCTGTGGGTACCACCTATCGATGAATTCCTAGTAGTCAAGCAGATGTGGGCACTGTTTGGAGGTTATTGATCAAATACTTTAATTTGCATGCATTGTTTGCAGTGGATATGTATGCTATGCATTGTGGTACAACCTTTCTCTGTCGTGTGTTCCATCTTTGATTGTTTCCATATTTTCGGTACTGCTATCTGGTTATGCACTACTGTACCTGGATCGTTGCTGGAGAGAGAGAAAGAGGTGTAAAGCATTACTGTAATGCAGGTACAGTAATGGTACTGTACCATTGCCTTTGGCATCCGCTATTTACACCAACGATCAGGCATGGTGGCAGTTGGTCTCAGTGTTTTTGGAGCTACGTGCATGCATTTGGCTGGTCGAAACCGTTGAATGTATCTATAGCAAAACAACGGCTACATAGCATTTGTAAAATACGCTCAGTTTAGCAGTTTTTAGATGCATGCTCACATACAACCGAGATAGTGCGTAGCTCCTGCAAGAAGCACAAATTAAATGAACGGGGGCTTTAGGTTACGTTCGAGCTAGCGTTTGGTTTGAGAGTTTTGGCAGCATGTGAAATGAGATAATTAATCAAGTATTAATTATTATAAATTTAAAAATAGATTAATATATTTTTAAAAAAACTTTTATATAGAAATTTTTATATAAAGTATACTGTTTAGCAGTTTGAAAAACATGCTAAAAAAGTTAAATACCCTAAAAGAACTAAGCCTAAGCCTTAGTTGTTCTTATGCACAAGCTTTTGAGTAATTGATTCAGTGACTTTAGGGTTGATGATGTGTTCTAAACACTCATCCTCCTCAACAAGATATTTTGTGCCAACATATGTGTAGAAATGTTCATGTTGTTTGCAATATGTTTTTTTTAAGAAAAGCATCATTTAATTTACATATTTGTGAATTTAAGTTTTTCTGTTGATGTCATATAATCATGTAAACAATTCAATTTTAATTATCCTCTAAAAATCAATTCTAATTATACTGAAGACATTAGTTTCAACTATAGCATAAGCATTTGTGTAGCACACAAGCATGTTGGTAGTTGCACATGAAGAAAAAGTATGTAACAATACAATGATTCTGTGTGACATATCCCACATTTAATCACAATTTGGTAGAAAATTCTCAATTCGAATTGGGCAATTATTTTTCCAAGTCACCTAGTATGCATATTAACATACTAATCCATCTTGATCTCCAATTATCTCTATGTTTTCACTTTTCTAAATTTAGATACACACAAAATTATATTAAAATCCCCACACAACTAGAAAAATTAATTTTCTAGGCACCTCCCTTTTTTTCGCGAGTGGCCCAACAAGAAAAACAACAGAAAAATTGTGGACGTCTTCTCAAGTCACAATCCACCTGTGAAAACCTATATTTTTACAGGCGGTTCACTAAGAAATCTACCCATAAAAATAAATCTATTTTTCTGGCAAGTCTCTATGAAATCTGCTTGTAAAAATATATTTTTGAGGGGTTACTTGTAAGAAAACCATACTTAAAAATAAATAAGAGTAGCACTAGAATAAAAAAAATCACAACTTCTTCATACGAAGTCAAATGATGACAAACTTTATATAAAAATTATAACTCTCAATGAGATCTATAACTTTTATATTAAAGTTTTTTATTAAGATCATTTAGAAGTTGAAATATTCGATTTTCTTGATGGTCTTATAAAAAAACCGCTCTTAAAAATAATATCACCAACTAAAATTAGACAAAAATCATAGCTCCTTCATATGAAACCTATATAAAAATTGTAGCCATTGATGAGACTTTGTAGTTGAAAGTTGTTTTATTTGAGATCATTTATAGGTTCAAATATTTATTTTTCACTTAGATTTATTTTTTAAATTGTATGCTTCAGATTTCAAAACAACCTCTAATGAAGACATATTCTATTAAAATTGTAGAACTCAATGAAATTTATAACTTTGTAGTTGAATGTTTTCTATATATGAGATCATTTAGGTGCCTAAAAATTCATTACAGGCTCTATTACTTATTTTCACAAGGGTTCTTTAGAAAGTTTAAACTTTAATTTTTTTTAGAAAATTCATATTAAGGATGATAGAGGCAAACCAATGTTCTTATAGTAATTCCTATAATCTGACCTAGTTAATACTTTAATGGAATATTATTTTTATTATGGCCATTCACCAATTTACAAAACATATTAACTCATATAGAGACTACATGACATAAGTGTTTTAAGTAATATGAACCTAGCCATATTAAAAATAATATTGCAAGAATCATAGAGAACTTTGTTCACCTTAATCAGACTTAAAATGAAATTTCTACAAATTTTTAAAGTATGTAAAGTCTGGTTCTTTTCAAAAAAAGAAACAACAATTTTACAGGCAGATTTATTAACAAACAGGTGTAAAATAATCGTTTAGAGCAACTCTCTTTAGTAAAACCGTCCTTTTAAAAATAAGAGCACCAATAAAATATAAAAAAATCATAAGTTAGATCATGACAAACTTTATATAAAAATTGCAGTTCTGTTTTTTTTATTTGAGATCATTTATGATCAAATATTCATTACAAAATCTCAAATCTATTTTGATATACGAATTTTTTAAGTTTTTCAAATGAGTTCGGATGGAGATATACTGTTGTAGAGCTTAACGTGATCTACAATTTTGTACTTGATGATTTTTTTATTTGATGCCATTTATAGTGTAAAATATGTGTTATAAGTTTTAAAAGAGGTGAATTCAAAAGAATATCATCCATCAATCATAAATTGACTAAAAATCCCGTGATGCCAAAAACTGAAAATTCATTTTTTACGGGTGGATCTTAAAAGAGAGTCATTTCCATGGGCGGTCGGAATTACGCCCACGCAAAATTGGTGATGGTTTGAAAAACATCCATCACCACCGACCGTCTATATAAACATTTTTTTATTAGTGCCAATTCCAGAACCAATTAATTCACCCTCGAAATCCACTGTAAACAACGAAATAGAGTATTATAAAATCCCAAAAGGATGAACAAACCAATACTAATCCTCTATGGCTATGTTGTAAAAAAAAGACATTAAATTAATTATAATTAGTACACTATTTTGATTTGATTGTAGTCATGCAAGCCATATTTATTGGAAGCACTGTTGGTATTAACTTTTGCAAGGGAATTCTACTATGACAAGGGTAAGTGTGTATGTAGCCTTCTCCGTACTGAGTGGTCCATGCTATATCACATACAATACACCGCTGCCAACATAATGGAGGGTAGAGGAGCCATGTTCTTGTGACAGTATAACAGAAGAGCGACTAGCATACGGAGAGCTAGCTGGCATATGTATGTGCCACATGTCTTATCTACATGATATATATATATATATAGTATTTTTTTTACCTTTTTTATGTGGGTTTTGTGTATGATGTGTCCTGGTCTGATCTTCACTAAAAAACTATTTTTTTTGGGATGCCGGTATAATTTAAGTTACATGTATGTTCTATTGCAACTTAATTAATTAGCCCTTCAATATTTGGCACGTGTGTATATGCTTGTGGCCAATATTGTGTGTACGATTTTTAATTCGAGAAGATAAATTGTACAATTTGTATTTTAAAAAATTATGATATCGCTAGTATATTTGTTTGACACAAGTCATAGTGGATATGTTTTCTCGTTGGTACGTGAAAGAAGCTTCTCCACTTGTAGTGATCTATCGATATAGCTCTCGTTGCATGCATGCTTGTGCATGGGAACGAACAGTGGAAATGGCTTCTTAGGAGGTCATATGGTGTGTGATGCGTTTGTCATTCATTGCCCAATGTGTTTGCAAGTGAGTACTCAACTCACTTTGCTAGCTCATGCAACTAACTAAATCTATTGAGACACAAAAAGAGGATCATATCTCTGCTGACTTTGCCTGTCCTTTTGATTGCTTCTTCCTTTTTATGTTTTAAATTTCTTCCTTGTTATGCTTATTTCATTGGAATATGCTCATTCGGTGCCCATTTTCAACTTTGTTTTGCATATAATGTGTATCCTGTTTATTTTCATATAAAATCAGCACCATACCCTTTTTCTAGAATTGTGTAATGTATTATAGGCATTATATATGTACTATCTGGAAAGGATTCCATGAGTGACCCTTGATTGCCTATGCCTATTGTGAAGATGGTAGCGTGGTGCCACCTTTAATTTTGATAAACGTTTTTCACCATACCAAAATATCTCGAAAGGAAGGTATAAGTTGCGGTAGATTTGTCGTCAGTGGTTTTGTTATTATTCAAGCTTTTCCATACAACGGAACAGAGAGGAAAAACAGACAACCTTTTCTTTGCAGCCAAAAGTAGACATAGGCAGAGACCGAGTAAGTTAGTATGGGCTTGTTTGCTTGCTTCCATCTTACCCAGCACGCATGAGGCAGTGGTGAAGCCAAGGTTTTCATAATGGGTGTTCAGGCTTTCAACTTAAGTGGCGCATGGTTAGAAAACAATACATTAAGTGCTAAGTTAACATATATAGTATCTAGTTCAAATGGTACAGATTTATGTAAGTTCAAATCTGAGAACGTAAATAGCTCTCTTACCCCCTTGGATAGTTAGACTTCTTATTGGAGTGGAATAGTGAAGGCCACCAGTTCAAATACGAAAACTTAAATGCCTTTTTACTCTCTTGGATAGCTAGACTTGAATGTTGTACACTCTCGTAGCTGTACATAAATGGCGTATTAGCAAAAACAAAATGTTGGGCGTACAGTCGTAACCCTAATGCACCGGACTGGCGAAAGGGATGAAACGTTTGGGATGTGTTTGGTTGTCCGTATCTCCAACGAAGCCAGAGTGGACGCATGCCAGGTTCCGTCCATGGCCAATACCCATCTGCGCTTTGCGAGCCCAACTAGGCTCAGTAGTGGCGGAGACCAATAAACTTCTATCTACATATAATCATCTAAGTAATTGAATAATTAACATAAATAATAGTATATTAGGCCCCCTTAAGCGCAGTCGTGGTGTGAGGTGGAACGTAAGCTATGAGGTGGAGGAAGGAGGCAAAGGCTGCCCCTTGTCACTAGCATACAACCAACCAAAATGTCGTCTATATGACAGTCACACACCGTAGCCAAGCAAAACCCAGTCCGGATGAGACATACGGCAGGGGACGAGGTGCACACCCTTATACGTACAACGCAGGATGATGGTGATAAAAGATGACGTACGGTTTCACGTACAAATATACCTTCGAACTGACGTACGTGTATCGTGTACCCGACCACGTACATATAAGCACGCATACACGTAGTACATACACGGTTATATATAATTAAGAAATCAATCGAGATGGGGGAGACCGTCGCCGGACAAAGCAGTATATGCGGCAGCCAAGTTTCCCGTGACATTCAGATCCGTATCCCCCCACACGATCGCCATAAAAGTTTGGATCCATATTTAAGGCCGGTCAATTAATTGCATGCAGTAACAACCCAAATTAACCATGGGTTAATTATTATACACGCGTTGGTTTGCTTCCCTTCTTTTATTTCTCTGCTTCTCTTTTTTACTACTCTTCTTTAATTACTATTTGTCTGTTTTTTTGGGGGTTTTTTTTACTACTTTTGCCTGCTCCTGATGCTTTTCTGATCTGATGTGCGGTAACCGCGCAGAATCTCCGGCTGCAGATGCAGTGGCAGCGGCGACTGCCTGTTCTGTGCTTCTGTTTCTGCAGCTTTGCTGCATCTTCTTGCTTTCTCTCTTCTTCTTCCTCAGTCTGCCCACTGTATGCATCGCTGAGCCTGATGAGCTAGGTTTTTAATGCCCATGGATAGATGTGCCTCGAGATTCGTTCTCTGCCTTCAGTCTCCGTGTCGAACTGTGGAGCTTGGCTGATCTTCGATGCCGATCACGCTGTAGCTTTGCAGATGGTATGGCTGTGTATCAGTGTATGGCTCTACGCTGCATTGCAGTGCTAGCTTCATGCTTGGGTTGGGACAGTTAGCGCTTGACGGTCTAGTCGACTTAACTGTGTTTTGTTGGGGTCAAACGAAGCCGGTTTGCTTCTTTGCCTAGCTAGGGGCCGGCTGCTCTGGTTTCTGGGCATGTGGAATTGTTTAGTATAGTTTTTTGTCAGATTTCTTTAATGGTAGGGTTAGGTAAGCACAAAGTAAAAATTTGCATGTTTGAGCCGCGCAACTATTTTAATTTTGAAAATTAAGTTATAGTTTTATTTGTCAATTTTTATTCTCAGCCTTAGGGCTGGGTCGTTTGGGCTACAAGCGCGAACAAATCCGTTGTTTTCCGTTAGCACGTTACTTAAACAGTACATTTTGTATAAATTTTTTTAAAAAAATTAAATAAATTTATTTTTCAAGTTTATAATAATTAGCAATCGATTAATCTTACACTAATGGTTTATCCTGTTTCACGTGTCACCAAATTTGTTAGCCAAACTGTTCTCTGGAATCGAGGCTTAGCTTTAGTATTAGCAAAAGTAGAAGTAAAAAAATTACGCTAAATTTATTTGAGATATACACATGTTCCAAGTATCATCTAGGACTATTTGTAGTTTAATATATTACCTAAGCTCCAATGTATAGATGATGCTGCTCGAGTGATGATGTAGCCATCCACGACGGTAAAGACTTTGCACGTAGGCTTGTCCACTATATTATGTCTCCAAGTCGACTGCAACTGCTCTCACCACACTCGTTGTAGAGGCAAAGAGACATCGATCGAAGATCGCTAGGTATGAAATAGATGGCATGATAGGGAGGAGTGATCTTATGATTTTGATGTGACGTGATTGTCGCTGTAAAGGCAGACAATGGACCTAAAAAAACAGCCAATGGCGTGCCATACTCCTCCGCGAGCTCTAATCACTACTCTACCCTCAATCCGATTTGGGAGTGGTGGAAGTTGATATGGGTGTGCTATAGTGGAAGGTCTAAATGCAAAATGCTCGCCAATGTGGATGGTCATATTAGCTTCTGAGTTGTGTCATATACATTTTGAGCCTCACATGATAAATTAAACAACGATTAGGGACTCAGATGTTATTATAAACTCATGATCCAAGTTTAAAGACCCATCATATTATATTCACCTAATTAGAAGACTAAACTAATTTGGACGTGGATAAGAAGTACAAGACAAGATAGTTATTTAGTTAGTGGCTAAGTTTGGCACAACTAAAGTTAAGCAAGTTGTGGCAAGCCACAAAACCCCTCAAAAATGAATCTATGACATGCAAGTCTATTAATGAAAAAGTGTGGTAAACCATAATTTTAATTTTAGCCGTAAATCAAATGTAGGGATAATAAACCTGTGGTATGCCATTAGTGTGACGTAGTAATGTGCTATGGTAAACCGAACACCCAATGTAGAGCGGGGATGAGGCGTGGCTGCATAGTCACCACCATCATAAACAATGACAAAGGTTGAGGTGGGACGTTGAGACGATTCTCAATATTAAACATCAAGTAAAATAAGAGATCTAACCACAAAAGATAAAAGATAAAGGCATGGTTAATAGTTTTATTTAGGACCTAATTATTTGATTTGTTATTAGTAATTCTAGAATCTTTTCAGATTTTTGATCTGATTATAAGACCTAAGAGCTGGACAAACTAGATATCCCAGTTTCTTCATATTGTCACTAGTTAGATACTTCTTCTTAGAACATTGACATCCTAAATAGGTACCTAGCTATGTAATGGCTGTCTTAGATTACTTCACCATACCAGTCAATAATGCCAAATCACTTAAAAAGGTCCATGAAAATGCAACGTTAGCTCATTTAACTCAAATTAAAAAAAAACTAAAACCCAACCAAAAAGCAATGGGCCACTTACTTGTAAGCCCTAATGGCTCTGCAATTGAGCCTCTTAAGGTTACTCGATGAAGAATCAGGTGGGGTGTGACTATTTCACTTAGTTCGCTAGATAACAAAGTAGCGAACACCTTATCACTTTAGCATTTTTCCACCATCTAGATCATTTTCACTTTTCTTCACTTGTTTCCCCGTCGCCTTGTTCGGTGGCTTGATGCATCAAGCGCCACCCCTCTCCCTCCTTCCCACTGTCCCTCCCTCCCCTTCCTAGGCTCGACATCAGCAAGACTCACCGTTCCTTCTCTCCCATGAAAGACGTTGGCGAGCTTGGGATCTATTTCTTCATCTTCCCATGGTGCTCCTCCTATTTGTCTTCATTCGTCCGGCGAAGAGCTGACGAGCCTAGCTCTTCTTCCTTCTTCCCAACGAGACATTGACGTCCGCTTCATCTTTCTCACTTGCAAGCCCTATGCGCCTTCTTCATCAAATTTGGTTATGATGAGCTCCATACATATACTAGACTGATTTGAAATTCAATAATTTGGGTGTAGAGTATTTTTTTTTTAGTTTTGGGTTGAAAGTTTTAGATTTTGAATCAAAAGTTTTGCAAGTGAGGGTTGAAAGTTTAGGAACTTCGCTTCTGAAGTTCACAGATTTTGGTGCAATTTTTTAAGGGGTTTTAGTGTAAACTTTTAGATTTTGAATTAAAAGTTTTGCATGTTGGGCTGAAAGTTCAGGAACTTGATTCGAAAGTTTTTTGTTGTCTTTATAAGAAAGTTTCATATTTTGAATCAAAATTTTATAAATTGAGTTGAAATTTTAAAACTATAAGATTTTTTTTTTAAAAAAATCGGATTGCCTCTCCGACAGCTTGCGCGTCATTGCGGCAGGTCGGCGTTGTTGCCTCACTTGGGTTCGTGGAGGACGAACGCGCTCCCGTTAGCAAGGCGTGGGCCTTGTGGGCTGGAATTGTGCGCCCAGAGAGCAGCTATGCCGATTAGGATTAATGGAATTAGCCTCTTAAGTTGTCAACCCGATTATGACTTAGCCCACTTAACTACAAGCCAGAATAAAATGAACTGCCCAATGATGCAACGGGACACTTAACTGTCAACCCAAATAGGAATTGACCCATTTAATTGTTACAGAACCGGCCGAATTAACTCGTCCCGAATTAAGAATAACCCACGTAACACTACGTCCAAATTTGGATAGAGTTCTTTAAATTTTCATTGGAAGTTTGAAACTTTGGGAAGTTTGTTTTAGAATTTTGAGTTGAAAGTTTTGAAATTTGAGTTCAAAGTTTTGGAGTTTGGATGAAAAATTTTAAATTTTGAGTTCAAAGTTTTAAATTTATATAGAAAGTTTACTCTCCGTCTATTTTGCTTGTCTCCGTCAAACATCACGCCGTCGGCTGCTCGAACCCCGTCGGGCAACACGGCGGCTGGGCCGGCGGTAGAGCTGAACATGCCGGTGGTCTGGTTCCGTAGAGCTCATAGGAAGCTGGCGGTGGAAGCTCATTGGTCGTGTGATGCAATCCGATCCTGCATGCAGGAGCCAGACGGCGGCGTGTCGGAGACGGACTTGTTGGCCAACTATCCGAAGGTGTTAGACGAAACGCAGATAAAGCAAGAGCTAGTTTTTGTGCTGAGATAAATTTGGCTGCTATTTTCTGATGTATTAGGAAACTTAAATAACAAACACAATGTCTCCCACCTCTCTGACTAGATTGTGCCATCCCACGACCGAGGTGTGCGCCATGTGCTCCTACCAACCCGGCGCCCCAGCCATGTCTCCTGAGGTGATCGCGCCATTCCACGATCGAAGAACATGTAGGACACACACGCACTCCCTAAAAAGGGAAAAACGAAACAACCTCTCGCATGAACACATCATGCGTCAGAGTTATACATGCGCCATGATCCAACAAAACCGGAATCACGCGCTTAGTGGATAACTAGAGTAG
Source organism: Oryza coarctata (assembly GCA_030770085.1). NCBI lineage: Eukaryota > Viridiplantae > Streptophyta > Magnoliopsida > Poales > Poaceae > Oryza > Oryza coarctata. Next base: position 12,787,157 of record CM061482.1, on the reverse strand, counting down.
CAAGTAGCCGATGACGCCATGGATTACTTCAACATTCTCCCCCTAATTCTTGCCGCCATCGCCATCAAGCTCAACGATGCCGATCCCATTGCATAGCTCCTGGAACCGAACATGGCCGAGCGGCTTTGTCAGTACGTCCGCCAACTGCTCCTCCGTGCGAACATAGTTGATGACAATCTTCCCATTCTCCACGCATTCCCGAATGAAATGGTATCGAGTGTCGATATGTTTGCTTCGGTCATGGAAAATGGGGTTCTTAGTCATTGCAATGGCAGACTTGTTGTCCACCTTGATCTCCGGCGCTCCAGGCTCTAGCAAGTCACTCAGGAGCCGAGCTAGCCAGATCGCTTGGTAGGCGGCGGTTGTGGCGGCAATGTACTCTGCCTCACATGATGACAGCGCGACCACCTTGTGCTTCGCCGATTGCAACGAGACGGGACTGGAGCCAAGGAAGAAGAGGACACCGCTCATGCTCCGGCGCGTGTCCAGATCGCTGGCCATGTCGCTGTCGCTGAAGCCATGCAGCGCTGGCTGCCCGTCTTGCTTCCTTGCATAGTGAATACCATGGTGCCGTGTCCTGGCGATGTATCGGAGCATGTGCTTGACCGCCGCTTGATGATCCTCATGCGGTTCCTCCATGAATCGGCTCAAGTAGCCGACGGCGTGAGCGATGTCCGGTCACGTGTTCACCAGGTAGCACAGCCCGCCGATGATGCTGCGGTAGTTCATCGCGTTCACCAGCGGACTCACGCTTGTTTTGCTTAGCTTGAAGCGTGTCTCCATCGGCGTGGCGCACGCGTTGCAGTTGCCCATGCCGCTCTTGTCAAGCAGCTTGCCGGCATACGCCGACTGACAGAGTGAGATCCCCGTCTTACTCTGTTTCACCTCGAGCCCAAGGTAGTAGGACAAGAGCCCAAGGTCGCTCATTTTGAAGATGTTGCACATCTCCCTCTTGAATTCACCAATGTTGGCTTGATCTGTACCGATGATGATCAGATCATCCACGTACACATCGACGATCAGCTTTGCATTGCCCTGGCCGCGCGTGTACACGGCGTGCTCGTTAGCGCTCTTTTGGAAACCAAGCGACAGGAGGCTGTCATCGAGTTTGGCGTTCCAGGCGGGGGCGCTTGCCGGAATCCGTACAACGCCTTGTGCAGCCGGTAGACCTTGTGTTCTTGTCCTTCGACGGTGAAACCCGGCGACTGTTGCACGTACACCTCCTCAGCGAGCTCTCCATTTAGGAAAGTGCTCTTGACGTCCATGTGATGGACGCCATAGCCGGCGTGCGCCGCGACGGCGAGCAAGAGCTGCACGGACTCCATGTGCGCCACCGGCACGAACACCTCCTCGAAGTCGATGCTGGCCTGCTGGACGTAGCCCTTTGCGACAAGGCACGCCTTGTACTTGACGATGGCGCCACGTTCATCCCTCTTCACCTTGTACACCCATTTTAACCCGATCGGGCGGTGCGACAGCGGTGGGTCTACGAGAACCCATGTCTTGTTGTCGGTGATAGAGTCCATCTCCTCCATCATGGCATGCCGCCAGCTCTGGTGCTGCTTCACCTCCTTGAATGAAGCGGGCTCTTTTGCCGACACGAAGAACAGCTCACTGACGTCCAGCTCGCGGTGTGCGAGGCCCGGCGTCGCTGTGTGTCTGAGGATATTCTCGACGGTGCGGTACCGAAGAGGGACGTCGTTGTCGTGATCGGCGTCCAAGGCGTCAGTGAGGTTGCTCAGGGGCGACACGAACTCGGGTGATGTCGCACCCGTTTTGGCTTTCGGCGTCGCCGGCGTCGGTGGCGTCGGTCCGCCCCCAAGCTTGCCGATGGTAAACCTGAGCTCGGTGTCAATGCGCCAGCCTACTCCTGGTCCAAAGCGTTGATATCGATCGGCGCCACGGTGTACTCGATGGTGAAATCGGTGGCGCCGTCCGTGTCGCCGCCGCCGCCACGAGCAGCCTAGTCCCAGCTGGTCGCCTCGTCGAACACGGCGTCGCGCGTGACCTACATACGGTTAGACACCGGGTCAACACCCGGTACGCCTTGGACCCAGCTTCATAGCCCAAGAAAATCATCGGCGAACTGCGGTCATCGAGCTTCTTCAGATTGGGCTTCGTGTTCTTCACGTGCGCCACACAGCCGAATGTGCGTAGGAAGTGGACGGCTGGCTTGGCGCCGTGCCATGCCTCGTACGGCGTCTTGCCGGACAGAGCTCGCGTGGGAGTGCGGTTGAGGAGGAACACCGCCATCGAAACCGCCTCTCCCCAGAAGCGAGCAGGGAGCCCCTTGGCCTTCATCATGGAGCGCGCTATGGCGACCACGGTTTGATTTCGCCGCTTGACTACTCCGTTTTGTTGCGGGGAGTAGGACGTGGTGAGTTATCGCTAGACGTCGTGGTCCGCGCAGTAGGCACCGAACTCAACGGAAGTGAACTCACCGCCGCGATCGGTCCTCAGCACCTTGAGCTTGCAGCCGGACTCCAGCTCAGCCGCCGCTTGGAAGCGCTTGATTGCCGCCGGTGCTTGATCCTTGCTGGCTAGGAGAGTAAGCCACATGTAGCGGCTCACATCGTTGACTAGCAGCAAGAAGTAGTTGCTCCCGCCCGGCGTCGCCAGCGAGATCGGCCCATAGAGGTCACCATGCACCAGGTCCAGTAGGTGCTCGGCGAAATGCTTGGTGTGCACCGGGAACGAGGCTCGACGTTGCTTGCCCACCAAGCAACTGTCGCACACTTGGTCGACGTGGTCGATCAGCAGCAGACCCCGCACCATGTCACCCTGCACCAACTTCCTCAGCGATTGAAAGCTAAGGTGACCATACCTTGCGTGCCAGCTCCTAGCCTCGTCGGAGCTACGGGCGGTGAGGCAGACCGGACGCGCGGCGCTGATGCGGATGGGGTAGAGCCAGTTCCTTGAACGCGGGATCCTCGCCAGTAGCCGCCGATCCTGGTCACGGATGCACATGAAGCCGTCGCGCACCAGGGACTCGTAGCCGTTCTCGTCGAGCTGGCCGACGCTGATGAGGTTGGCGGTGAGGCTCAGGATGTAGTAGACCCCGGTCAGCCTGCGATGTTCGCCATTCTTGTAGGCGAAGAGGATCATGCCGCAGCCGGCGATCGTGACGACGGAGCCGTCGCCGAATTTGACGGAGCTGGTCACCGCCGTGTCGAACTCGGAGAAGACGGAGCGGACTCTGGTCATGTGATTCGTGGCGCCGGTGTCGAGGTACCACAAATTCGGGGGATTAGGGTCGCCATCGAGATGCGCCAGCACCTTCGCCTCCTCTAGGACCACCGGTGAGGACGCCGGTGTGATTGCCGGCACGGGTTCGGCCGACGGTCGCCACCGCTCAACCAAACACGTGCGCGCCATGAGCAACGTCGGCTCATCGTCGTCCTCGGGTGCGATGTGGGCCTCGGCCTTCTTGGGCTTAGAGCGGCAATCCTTGGCCTAGTGGCCCATTTTGCCGCAATTGCAACACTTGTCGCCAGGGTGCTCCTGGCCGCGCTCGTGTCCACGCCGATTCCGCGTTTCTTGCCACCGTTGTTCGCGGCTGCGCCGAGCGCGGTGCCGCTGCTCTCACCGCTCTGCTCGCGGTTCTTGAGTCGTGCCAGCCATTGCTCCTCCGTGAGCATGAGACGGCCGCCGCTATCAATGACCTCCTTTGGCTTGGCCTTGCGTTTCTCGGCGGCGTGGAGTCGGCCGGTGACCTCCTCGATGGACAGGTCACGGACATCGAGGAGCATCTCGATCGAGATGGCTATCTGCGAGAGATGCTCAGGGACAACGTTTAGCAGCTTGTTAACAACATCTACCTCGGGGAGATCGCCTCCGAGAGTGCGAATGCTGTTTGCGATGCCGGTGAGGCGCATGGAGAAGTCGTCGACGTTCTCGCCGTCCTTGAACCATGCATCAGCAAACTCCCGGTGAAGTAGCTGCTCGTTCGCCTCACGCACGTGTCGAGTGCCGACACGGACTGTCTTGATCGCTTCCCACGCAGACTGCGCCGTGCGCTTGGTGGAGAGGAAGCGGAGCATCTCCGGCGGCACCGCACGCAGGATCGCGGCCAGCGCCAGCTGATCGTCGCGGTACTCAATGTCCTCATCCTCGTATGGCTCCACGGCATGCCAGAGCCCCTAAGCCTGCAAATTCATGGTCATGAGAAGCGCCCATTCCTCGTAGTTGGTTCTCGTCAGAACCGGGTAGTGGACGGCGGTGCTCGACTCCCTGACGATGCGTGGCTGAACAGCCAAGGGCTGTCGCTCACCACGCGTGCGCCCACGGTGCGGCGGGGACTTAGCAGGACGGTGGCATGGCGGGTACGCGACGGGCGAGAAAGAGGAGAACACGAGCGTGGTGGCATAGGAACATATGGCGGTGTACGAGAATGACACGGCGGCGTGCACTCTGCCATGGCACCAGCGAGCCAACGAGGCTCTGATACCAATTGTTGGCAAACTCCTGAAGGTGTTTGATGAAATGCCGATCAAGAACAGAGAAAGCGAGAGCGAGTTTTTGTGCTGCAATGAACTTGACAGCTATTTTTTGATGCATTACGGAACTTAAATAACAAACACATACGTCTCCCACCTCTGACTGGATCGTGCCATTCCACGACCGAGGTGTGCGCCATGTGCTCCTACCAACCCGGCACCCCAGCCATATCTCCCGAGGTGATCACGCCATCCCACGATCGAAGAACATACAGGGCACACACACTCCCTAAAAACGGAAAAACGAAACAACCTCCCACATGAACACAACATGCGTCAGAGCTATATATACGCCATGATCCAACAAAACCGGAATCACGCGCTTAGTGGATAACTAGCGCGCCATGGATTACTTCAACAGGACTTCCTTCGTGTCGCGCGTCGGCAAGTCGTCACGGGATGCTGTAGGACGAGCCCGGCGTCCACGGTGACAGCGATCTCGCGCGAATCGGCTGCCACCGGCCGTCGCCGATGGCGACGATGATTTCCCCCATGGTGGCCCTGCTCCAGCGGCATCATCGCCGGAGGCACCGCTGGTGGGGCTGGCATCGCTCGACGGCGACGTCGGCACCGAGGGGCATAGAGCTTGTCCGGCCACGAGAGGCCGGCGGCACTGACCGAGTGATCCAATCAGGCTTGACGAGCTCGTCCTTCTCGGGCGTCACGTCGTAAGTCGACTCGGTGCCCCCTGCCCCCTGGTGGCCTGTCCACCCCTAGCCATCGTCGGCTAGAAGCGGACACAAGCAGAAAGGTTCGCCGGCACATACAGGAGCCCGACGAGGTGAACCATGAAAACACAAGGGGGCAAAATGGACAATTCCTATCAACAACTCGTGTTAGCATGCCATTGTGTCAAGTCATATGGGAGAAAGTGGTCCAAAGTTAGAAAACGTTCTCTTTCCAATGGCAAAATCGCAGGATAAAGTCTGAATTATGCTGTGAGCTAATTTGATTATCCGATTTACCTTCAAACTATAATAGCATGTATAGTAGGCCCTAAATAAACTCATATAGTGAGGTATAAATTATGCCCTGGGCTAATGTGATTGTCCGATTTACCACCAAACTACAGTAGCATATATCCTATATCCCTAAATAAACTTGTCATATCGAATGAAAATAAACCCTCTAAACATAGTCTAGAGCAGTTTTGATCATATGTGATGCACAAGTGGCTATCTAGTAAAAAAAAAAGAAACACTTATCAGCCCACACGTCAATCATATCTATTATTCATCTTTCTTTCCATTCTCCTTGTCTTCTTCTCTCTGCAATTGAGCATATGGAGTTGTCCTAGAATCTCCAAGATGGCAACGGCAACTACAAGTGGCAGAACCTGCAGGGCCTATACTCCATGGATGATGAGAAGCTCATCTGGAGGCGTCGTTGAGAACCCGATAACAATATCACTACTTGGAGCTACGCAACTACCGCTTATGATCTACTTGCTTTGCACCGTCGTGCTAGACGAGGCTACCAATTTTTATCCACCCTTCCCCTATTTCCTTATCTGTTTGTGAAGGAGTTGGAATGTCTAAGTGATTTTAGGGCTGCATCACACTGCCTACTACCGGTGCTGGGGCCTCTGTATGTTGTGCCACCACTCTAGCTCATCTACGGCCACATGTCATAATGATTATAGGACTAATACTCTCTTAACATTACAAAAGAGTTGGGAGAAGGTTTATAAAGGATGGAAAACCAAACTTTTTAAATTTTTTATATAACTTGCTGACTAGATTGTTATATGTGTATCACGGTTAAACTAAAATAACTCTTTATAGTGCTTAGAGGTAATATGCCCGTTCTAAGGAGCACGTCTAGTATTAAAGATATAAATCAGATTTTTAACTTATAGATAAGATGTGGTTGTAAAATATCTCTAAACAGGCCCTATATTCCATTTCTCCTTTTCCCACAAGAAATCTTAAACGCAAAAATATATATGTTTTTCTGTACATTTTCCCACCATCTCTATACTTCACCGGTTGCAAGTTGCTGTAGTAAAGGACAGAGCACAGAGCGCAGTTCTGAAAATATTTATTTCATTCTCTTTTATGTTTGCCTTCACCTGCAGACGGTCAATGATTGGGACGTACTCTGCTCGGTCGTGATATTACTTCCGGAAGTCAGCACTGCCACGGTCTTTAATATCAGTAGTAATCTCATTTTTTATAACTGCTAATGTAATCTAAGATTTTACTGAAAATCTATCTCGTGAGAATGACATCTTAATTATTAATTGATGCTATCAATCGCCAATAAATAAATAAATAAATATATATAATTAATTGATGCTTTAGTAACGGCGGCAACGTTGTCGGTGGACACGACATGTGGTGGCATTTGACAGTGGAGATAGGGATGGTGGTGATGTAGAGGATAATGTCGTCGATGGAAAGGCGAGTATGTGGTGTAGAGAGTAACATCATCGGTAGAAAGGCAAGCGCATGGTGATGTCAGTGCGGATGGTGTCGACGTGAAGGATAGCGGCGTGAAGAGAAAACAAGAACGTAATCTAGGATTTAGATAAGAGAAGATCCTCTCTCTAGTACCGGTTGTAACCGGTATTATAAAGTTCGATATAAGTTTTTTCGTTTGATCAAAATATTTTTATTGTTATTTTGTATAATTTTTCTGTTTGGTCAAAATATTTTTATTATCGATTGTTATTATAATATTTTGACCACACGAGAATAGAGGATGAAATTGCTAATCTTTTAAATCTCTTGGATGAGTGAAATAAAAAAACTTTCACAAAAAAATTGACCGTACCTCCTTGTAGTTTCTTCTTCCTAGGATTTTTAGTAACATTTAAAAATATCAATCCATAGTGTCACCAGACAGTGCTATTATGTATATTGGTATGAGTTGATAACATCAATCTGTCACCAACCGGTTTTAAATATTGTGCACAATCACTACGAACACCTAACTATTACAACTGATATTAAAAAAATATTAGTACTAATTAATAACACCAACTGACACTAATCATACTATAGTATTCCTAAGCTACTTTTAGATTAGTTTTGGATTGTATATTTGTGTTTTAGTTAGTTAGACTAAAAACCATTTCTCTGGTAGTGCTGGTTGCTAATTGGTGTAAATCATTATCCTAATGTTGCCTCCTGCCTAATAAATTACTTCTCTTAACTTGCTCATTTGTCTTTGCAGGTGACACTGACACTAACAAGGATATACATTTGGGATAAATCCTCCTCGTCAATTTGAGACCAACGACCAGCCTACATGTAAAAAAATAATTGCTTTCTCCATCCCAAAATATACCTACTTTAGGTATTAATAAAAATAGTTAAAATTAAATAAATAATTATTATGATTGGTTAAAATAAGAAAGAGATTAGAGAGATTAAATAAAAGAGGGTTCTTGAGCAAGTAGCAATTAGTAGGGTAGTGACTCCTTCAAAATAGAGTGCTGCACTAAATTCCTCAATTCTGATCCCTCTTTCCCTTAGATTTCGGTGGTCCTTTGTGGGTGTCGGCTAGAAGGGGATCAGGCTTCCTTTCCTCATAGTTTAGCTTAGGTTTGGTCGGTTTTATACCGTTTCTCATGTTTTTTCCTATAGTTTCGAGCTTGTCTCGTTTTTAGGGTTTGTGGTGTTGGAGGCTAGTAGCAGTGGGGTTTGTTTGAAGGGGATTGATTTGTGCTTTGGAGATGGTGATTCAACAATTTGTTGGAGTGTTGGGTGGTGGTGGTGTTCAACAAAGTTGGCTTCCTCTTCTTTAGTTGGGTTGGCATCTACTACTGTTGGAATTTGTTGAGATGGATCTTCCTCTCGGTGACCCTAGCAGAGGCAATTATGGTATCGGTCCTGTTAGCGGTAGTGGTTTGGGTGACGGCAGTTGAGGCAGCCCTGACGACATCAAGGACGCTCGACCATGTCTCTGGCTACACCAGTTGCTAGATTAGACAAAGTGGCTACTGCTTGGTGGTAGCCATGGCAACGACGATGACCTTGGCGACAACAATGACCCTATTTACGACCGTTGTGGTAGCACACTAGATATGCTGCTGCTTCTTTTGGGTGGCAACGTGTCCTTAGAGAAGGATGCTGAGCTCAAAGCACAAGGGGAGGTGAGTAAATCTTTGGACAAATGCTTCTACTAGTTAGGATCTAGTAGTCACATAGTGCAGATTATCTCTTCCTTGACCCACATAGTTGTTCTAGCAAGGCAAGAGTCCCTTCACCATCATCCTAATGATCCTGTGATATCAACTGGCTGGATTAGAGAATCTCCTTCTTGTTCGTTTTTTAATAGTGGTAGCTATACTGGGTTTGCTAATTGAGTTGAGCACGAACTATCTCTGTGACTCCATGGAAATCCTTTGTTGAGCATAGACTATATCAGGTTAGCAGGAGTGTAGATTGAGCTCCTTAGATTCAATAGTGGACTCTATGGAAATCCTTTGTTGAGTCCGATCAAGCTCACACTAAAATCTATAACTCAGCAACAAAGCTTCTTAGATTCAATAGTGTCATTTTCGTGTTGACAGCCGAAGGGGATTACCGGTTTGCCAAGTGGTGTGCATGCTGAAGAAGGCCCGAGGGCGCAGCCGTCGCAGCACTACCGTAGCTCATGTTAATTTGCCCTGCTTATAGGTTTCGTTTAAAAGTTTGCTTCTTTAGTTCAGTTAGTCTTTCTTTCCACAGGGTGGTTATATGCTTTATATTAATCAATTTGGCGATGTACTAAGGTTTACCCTCTTAAAACTGTCTTTAATAAATGAAATGTTTAAGTTTAAAAATAATAAAAGAGAGTTGAGATGAGGGTAGCCGGAGAAGTAGCTATATTTTAAAATAAAATTTGAACGTTAAATTATGCTATATTTTGGGATGGAGATAGTACTTCTATATTCAAAGATTGGCCACTTAATTAAGTCATAGGATTGACTTTTTTTAATTTATTGGTATGTTGGTAGCAATTTTGGACTTGTAGTATATATATAGATATTATGATTTCACTCCCATTGCTATTACCAGACATACGTTGACATGATCAATTCTGGAAGAGAAGATGAAGTGAAATTGGGAAATGCACTTGGTTTCATAATCCTCCCACTTCATATAGGCATGCACAAGGATCCTTGACTACGTTCGCAAGGCAAAGAAGGTTGTTGGTAAGAAGAAGAGCTCATTGGAAGTGGTATTCACAAATTTAGCTCCAGAAGTGATTTTCAAACTTTTTGGGCTTAAGGCACATTTATCCTCTTTATTGTACCATTGCCTCATTAGCTAATGGATCCTTATATTAACTCGACATGCAAAGCAATAATAATGACTTTATTAGATGATAAGGCACTAGAGAATTCAGCATACTTGAAGTCAGGGTTCAGCATTTCGGTTTGCAATTTCCAAACCCTCCACCACGACCACCACCTCCAATAGGAATTTTTTATGGCTAATATTTTAAAAAAAGTTTAGAAAAAAATATTCAAATTTGGTCAAAAAGTGTTCAAATTTAAAATATTATGGGCAAACATACACCGAAATTTCTACTAATTTGTTCTATCATCCGCCCTCCCTTCCTAATTTTTTTTTGCTTCCCGCAATATAGAACCCTGGTTCAAGTACAACCAAATAGGTTTACTATTTGCTGTCACCATGGTAACATATAGCCATCAAGAAAATACAGGGAGGTTGATTATGTGTACAAAATTATTGTGATATCCAATAGAAATTGAGCACAGTCCCGCCCCCCCTTTTTTTGTCAATGGTCAACTTTTTTCTTATTTCCTAGAGAGAGAGAGAGCACTCCATACACTGTTAATATATAATTTTGAGCCATGCTCCAACACCTCCCTCTGTGGATTTCTTTAATTTGTTACTAATAGCATTACAACTTATGAACTAACAAACAGGCAGATGCTCCTATCTTCCATCGTATGATCTCCTATACTACCATATCAATCTTGAACATGATCGGGCCAGTTCAACAGGTGGAGTTTTGTGGGCATCCAGTTGTCTTCATTGCCCCTTGCGTCTATGAACTTCCAGAAGTAAGTTCCCAAAAATATAATCTTTCACTATAACTAAACAAACACATTAACTTGTTATTATGACACATACTCAAATATACAGACTATACAAGTTTTTATTTGTTTTTTGACTCTAAGGAATAATGATGATATGCCCCCCCTTTTTTTTTGCTGCGTGAGTTGCGTCACACTTTAATTTTGCCAGAAAACAAATGAATGCCAAATGTGATATGATTCTTGGCTTACTGTCAAAAACAATATGAATACATTGTTAGTTGGAAAAAAAGAAAATATGCCATAAAAACATGTTGTACAATACTCTCTACTGATATCTATTTATATTACCACATAAGTAGGTAATTGAATTATTTTTTATATTGATAGTAGACCTTATAAATTAAAGTTTGAGACCATTTCTAGTATGATAATATTAATAGTACAATATGACAAGTCATTCTGAAATGATGTACTTGCACTGAAACCAATTGCTTTTAACTGCTGAAAAATAATAAAGTAACTGTTCCCTAATCTTGTATGACACCTCCAGAACCACAGGATATCCAATTAAGTGCATAGTAGTGATGGATAATCATTTGGCGTTATAGATGGTGAAAGTATTATTCCCTTTGTTATTATGGTGAAAGTACGATCTGAGCAAGACATAATAATTTATATCTAATTGTTTGGTTAATTTGCTTGTGTAGACCTTAACCGTGCACTACAAAAGTTGTGTTAACACCGTGATGGTAAGTCTTGCCGTGGACGAGGCACAGTTTCCAGATTGTCATGAGCTTTTGGATAATTTTGCCGATTCTCTCAGGCACATTAAGGATGCAGCTTTGAAGCATTACAGGAATGCTTAAGGCACTATTTAAATCAGTGCACACATGCTTGTACTCGTAACAATGATTGTACCGTTCAGTACTACATGTACGTGTGTGTTTAAGTCAGTTAGTAGAATTTAAGTTTCGAGCTTGAATTAATGCAGAAAGTAAATTGGCAGGTTAATTGTTGTTGCTGCTAGGTGCATGTCAGTTATAAATGTGCTTGTCCACGTTGAGGCTGTTTAGTTAATTAAACCGGCACGAGTCATGTGGATCATGGCGTTGATTGGCCTGACCAGTCTGCACGTTTGCGTGTAATTATCTCGATAACGAGCTTAAATAAGGGAAAACATAAAGAAAAGCCGAAGTTGTTCGGCACAAAAGTTATTGGCGTGTTCTTCCTCTTTACTCCCTCCGTTCAAAGTAAAGATTTATAGCAAGTCAAATATCCATCAATTTATATAAACTTATATAGTTTAACATTATAAAATTTATATTTTTAGATTTATTATAAAAAATACTCTCATAATATATAATTTGCATGTTGTTAAACCCGTTAGTGAAGGAATTTTCCATAATGACCATAAACAGTTGCTGCTTTGGTGGTCAAATAAGGTTTAGCTGCCAGATCACCTCCACAGGGGCAGTGAAGGGAAAGCCTGCATTGGTAGAAAAAAGACTCACAATCCCACAAGGTTATTCTACAGTTGGAAGAACTAGAAAAAAGGAAAAAAATAATGATAGTTTTATTTTTCGTCACCTCTCTCCATCTTGCCAACCAATGACAACACACCTTTCGAGTTTTGCTGTCTTCTCCGATGGAGACACACCACGGCGCAACAACCGCTCTCCTTGCCCCCTCCCCCCGCTTCCCACACCTGACCCAAGAACTAATTCAGCCCTGAGTAGTTTGATGCCATCCTTGCTTCCCCACACCTCAACGACTTTCGTTGTGTCACCATTGCACCACCTATACTTTTTTCAATGTATAATTATATTTCAAGGCCTGCTTTAAAAGCATGTAATATCAGTCCGTTCGTGTATGGGACATGAGTTCTAACTAAGTTCCAGCCCATAAGCTGTGATGAGCCAAGAATTTTGGCCTTCCATACGAAGTCCTTATGAGTAATTCGAAATTGCTTTCACCTTTTGGGCATAAGGTTAGAAATTTGACCCATTTCTTTAAAGGCTAATTTTCGGCCTTGTTACTATTTATTGCTATCCTCTTAAATTGAGAAGTTAGTTTGCGCTTCACTACATCTCAATTTGTTGGCACCCTCGTTTCAAAATTGTATATTTCTAATCCGCACATTTTGTTTAGATGACTGGCTGAGTCTTTAGAGTTTAGAGGGGCACGCTGAATGAATATAGAAAAGCTTAGCTTATATATGAAGACCCTCAAATACTTTACATGATCTATGTTTCAACTTATAGTTAAGTAACATGTAATTAAGGATACAATGTTTAACAATTCATATTTAATTCAGAAAACCAGTTGCCAGCTGGTTTTGCTTGAAAAAATAATCGATATGCATGGATGTTGGCTCTTATAACGGGCAACAATGAACCCACAGGCACGGGGTATATGTATGGATAACTAAGGGCATCTATAAGAGAGCCCAAACAGGTTCTCAAAAGACAAATTTTGGGAATTTGTTTAAAAACAGGCCTCCAACAGATTTTCAAATGTAGTTCCAAAATTTACCCATGCCTAAAATGGTTTTAATCCGAGCCAGGTTTTGAGTAACTCGGCGCGTCCCCAATGGCAGTAATCATGTGATATTTCGGCACGCCTACGCCAGCTTTATCTCCGCCTAAGCCTTCTTTTTTTCCCACTCTGCGCTGTCGTCTTCTTTTTTGCTAGTTTCGTGAGGACGCTGCGCCTACACCGTCTTCAATTCCTTGCCTAGCGAGAACATGGACAATATGCCACTCTATTCATATGATTCATGTGGTTTCATGCCACTCACTAGATGCACCGGATAAAATTCCACTCAGTATGTTGTCCCCGTTTAATTTGTCACTTTAGAGGGTTTTAAATATTTTTGTTTCTTTTTTCCTTATTTTCTTTTCTCTCAAGCATGTGAAATGATCAAAACACCTTTAGCTGTATTTCTAAACAAATCGATCGATTCTGATCCTATCTGCACGTTAGTTCCTACAAGCGCCCTTAATCGCTCGTTCATTACCTCCAGTGCTACCCACTTGCACGCTCGTTACCTCCAGTGCTAGCCACCGTCGAGTAGCAGGCCTAGGAGGATGGCCACCGTCCTGCTCCGGCCTCCCCCGGCACTCCCCTCTCTCTCTAGTGCCATCTGCTTACTCACTTGTCTTCTCCAATGCTGGCCCCCACCAAGGAGCATGCCTAGCAAGGTGATCGCCGTTTGGCTCAGCCTTCCCCCATGCTCTCCTCTTTCTCTCCCTCTCCCTAGCGCTGCTTGCTCATTCGCTCACCACCTCCAACACTAGCCGTCGCCAAAGAGCAAGCCCAGCAGGGCAGTAGTCATTGTTGATCTCTGCCCTCTCCACTAGTTATTTCTATAACCATGGATGTTTTGGTCATTTCGCATGCTTAAGAGAAGAAAATAAGGAGAAAAGAAAGTAAAATAGTTAAAACTTTTTCAAAGTGACTATAAGTAACATTTTATCTAAATGATATTTAATCCTATGCATAATAGTGAGTGTCATTTATCGAAAGAGTGGCATATTCTCCGTTTTCTCTCGCCTAGGTGCCGCCAATCATCTCATCTAGTGTGGGTGCCGCCAATATCGTCAAAGACGTCATCATGGGCCGCCTCTGCCATCACCTCCGTCCAGGGTGCCAATAGCCCTCTATCCAGGGCACGGCTTCTCGTCGATCTAGGACGTCGCCAGCCCTTCATTCAGGGCACCGCCTGCCATCCATCCTGGGTGGCGCCGGCCATCTTAGTCCACCTCGTCTGCATCATCGCTATTCTGTGCTATTTCGTCTAGCTTGCCGCCTCGATGATGTGTACTTGGTACTGAATTTGTTTGAGGTAATTTTAGATTAATCACTCACTCGCTTATTTGTTTTGTCGTCCTCTCCATTGATTGAACTGCTCCATTTGAGTCAATTGACCAAGATTTTTTTGGCAAGATTGTGCAAGTTGGTTCATTCTGTGGGATCTTGTAATTTGGTGGTTTAGGACTCAAGTGGTCAATTGAGAGCTTGAGGTAGGCAATACTGTTGATTTGTGTAATTAGACACATAAAATGTTTTTTTTTGTTCAATTGAGGTTCAATCACAGAGATTGATAGCTCAGCCTGACATTTTCTATATGGCATTTTTATGGAAAGGGAATTTAATTAGTCTTTTCAATGGTAGAACTAGCATTGGTAGGTGCAGTGTAAAAAGTGAAATTTATATTTTCTATTACAATGCTCCTTAGTTTTGCCACGATAATCATGATCAGTGAGCTAATCTACACAGTCTTGAGGCTTTCACGTGATCAATGAACGATAAACATGTTGTGAGTTAGTATTCATTTATATGATGCTCTGAAGTTTGGAAATTGAGAACACGGTTGATTCTTAAATAAACAGTAGCTCACATAGATTACGACATGTGGGTGAGTAATGACTTTTTTTTGTATGTTCAATTGTTAATGAGCAAATTGTACTACTTGGAACTGTCAGCTTGGGGGATCAACTTGTTATCCTAAAGAATGCAATGCCTTGGGGCATTGTATTGACTTGGCAATTACAAATAAACGGTACATCTATAGTTGAGATTTTTTTTTCTGAACCACTATAGTTGATATTAAACCTTCAGAACATGAGTTGTGTCTAGTTTCAAACTGTTTATTCTCCAATGTTTATTTTTGCCACATTGCAATGTCATTTTTGTTCGTGCTGTCATGATGGGGAGAATTTTTGGTAGGTCCTATTGACAATGGAAGGAGGATACTTTACTAATTTGATGAACGAGGGCAACAATTCCTTGTATTAGGATGGTATGAGTAGCCAGCCTGCTGTGCAGCAGTTCCCCACTGTGGAGAGGACTCCCCTGGCCAGACAATCAGAAAACATCAAAGAATTTTAGCGAACAGGAAGATGAGCTACTTGTGTTGGAATGGTTGCATGTAAGTTTGGATCCAGTGCTAGGTACAAATTAAACTCGTGCTGCATATTGGAGGAGAATTTATGATCACTTCCACAAAACCAAGAAAATCGCAGTTTATGCATCGTTGTACGAGTTTGAGCACTCAACTCAATATAGACTTCAGCCTCAAGCACTCAACTCAATATAGTCTTCAGCCTCAACCAAATGGATAGGCTAAAGTTGAAACCTCAATAAAAACCTCTAAATTATGGTTCAATTATATCAATATCTATTTTCCTAGCATTTATATTCAAATACAGATCTTTAGATATATCTTTCGTTTTCAAATCGCTTCTTATTATCTCTCTTAATGTTAATTTTAGTAGCTCTTTTTACGTTATTATCTTGATTTAGAATTCCATAATGCACTGACATCTCTAGTGATCTTCTTTGGACATGACCAAACTATCTCAACCGATACTAGACAAGTTTTTTTACAATTGACGCTACCCCTAGTCGATCATGTATATTCTCGTTTTGGACTTAATCCATTCTTATAAAACCACAAATCCAACGTCGCATATGTATTTCTGCAACACTCAGCTATTGAACATGATGTCTTTTTATAGACCAACATTCTATCCCATATAGCATAACATGTCTAATCGTTATTCTATAAAACTTACATTTTAGTTTATGTAGTACTTTCTTATCTCAAAGGATAATAGATATTTGGTGCCACTTCAACCAGCTTGCTTTGATCTATGGCTAACGTCTGCATTAATATCTCCATCCATCTGTAGCATCGATCCCAGATATCGAAAAATGTTCTTTTTAGCCATCACTTAGCCCCCTAAACTCAGATCTCTCTCATCATGTGTGATAGTATCAAAGTCACACCTTAAGTATTTAGTCTTAATTCTGCTTACTCTAAAACATTTGGCTTCAAGAGTTACCATCACAACTCTAGCTATTTATTTCTGCGCGACTCTCATCAATTAATACTATATCATCTTCAAAAAGTATACAACAAGAGATATTCGCTTGTATGTTTTTGGTAATCTCATCTATTACCAATACAAAGAGTTATGGGATCAAGACTGATTCCTGATATAGTTCTATTTTAATTAGAAATTAATATTAGTCATAATATTATTATATATATTCTTGATGAGAGAGACATACTTTTTTGGGAATTTATATTTGTTCAACACCCACCACATAATATTTCTTGATATCTTGTCATAACACTTTTTCAAGTTAATAAAAACCAGATGTAGTTCCTTCTTGTACTCTATAAATCGCTCCATAATTTGTCTTATTAAGAAAATTAGTTTTATAGTTGATTTTTCAGATATGAAACCAAATTGGTTCCTAGAGATCTGTATCATTCCTCTCAAATGTTGTTCAATAGCTCTCTCTTATAGCTTCATAGTGTAACTCATCAACTTAATTCTCTAGTAATTAGTACAATTTTGGATATCTCCCTTACTCTTATAGCTTGGTACTAATATACTTCTCCTTCACTCCTTAGGCATCGTGTTCGATTAAAAAATATTGTTCAACAAGTTGGTTAGCCATACTATAGTTATATCCCCAAAACATTTTTATAGAAGACCCATTGGCTTACCCGTTTTTATCTTTTTAAATTTTCTCTAAGCTCAGATTCTTAAATTCTTCGTACAAAGGATGTATTAGTATCATCTGAATAATCACTCAACTGAACGGTGGTGTTCTCGTTCCCATCATTAAATAAATTATTAAAATACTCTTATCATCTATGTTTAATCTCATCATTCTTCACCAAGAAATAATCTCTTTCATTCTTAATACACTTTTTATCTTCTTATCATGAACTCTATCTATTTTATAAATGTCCTTCTCTCCTTTTATACTTAGATATTGATATAGATTCTCAAAAACTTGTCCCGTTATCTCACTCACAATTCGTTTTGCAGTTTTTTTGTCATCTTGTATTTTTTTTCATGTTATTCTTACTTCTATTATGATATAAGCATTTATAACATTCTTTCTTCTCCTTAATAGTTTTTTACATGTCTTCGTTCCACCACCAAAAATCTTTACTTTCGCATCCACTCACTTTGGTCACTCTAAACACCTCGGAAAATTTAAGAGATGTGTAACAAGTTTCGCATCATTGTATGATTATTCAAGAGAATGTGAACAAGTTTTGTAGATGTGTAAGCTAGATTGAGTATAGAAGGCAAAGCAGGGTTACTATACACAACATGGTAATGCATAATTATCTAGCCTCAGTTTTATGTTATTTTGTAGTTTGTACGCAACCAATGTGATGTTTGCTAAACTAGGTTGACCTAACTTGACTTGTGCAGATTGCTCAGGCAATTGCTTTATTTAAGGACTTAGAAACAAAGCCCTTTCAATTCCTGCATTGTTGGACTCTCTTGCGGTCACAAGTCAAGTGGCATGAAAAGATGAGGCAATTATCATCCTATAAATCTTGTGCCACCAGAAAACAGAAGGCAAGCACAGAAGGTCCAGGTAAAGCTATACCCACAAATGATGATACTACTAACCATGATGGCTAGATAATGAACCTACAGAGACCGAAGAGTCGAAGAGACCGATGGGTAAGAAGAGAGCGAAAGAGCAGTTGGGTGTGGTGGAGGTGATGCATGCACAGAGGCTTTAGACCATTTGTGGGAGAGAAAAAGAGACTGATGCAGAGAAGGAAAGAGGAGAGGTACTAACAATCTTACGAACTAGATAAAGACAGGCTTGAGTTAGATCATAAAAGGTTGCAAACGACACGGGTAAGTTACAGTTGAAGTGGATGTTAGAAGAAGAGAGAATTATGACAATGGACATTTGAAGAGCCTCTCTCGCAGCAGCAGTTCTACAAGAGCGTATGGAATGAGATCATCGCTCATAGTTTGAAGAGCTCTGGTTGACATGTAAGTGTTTTTAGTAGTGGCAATTAGTTTTTTCAATTATTCATGCACAATAAATATACTAATGGCTAACTAGGTAAAATTTTCTGAGATGACCTTGAAAGCACTGATCAGGATATCCATTTGATTTGAACTTGAGCCTTTTAGTTGTTGTTGCTTACTGATTAGGGTACTCCAACTTCAGCCTTGACTTTTTATATCCAATTTTATAATTTTAAGTACTAGTATATTTATGTTCAGAACTCCATTGAATTGCTCCCTTATATATTCAGTTTCTGCTCAACTGTGTATGTATGTGTACAGTTTACACTAGCATGTAATGTGCATAAATTGTCTGAGCACTTTGTGCCTTACACTATTGCAGTACATATACATGTTCTGTAGAAGAATCTGCAGCTATTTCTTACACAATCATGTTGCTTGCAGAGATGGGTGAAGGTTGCTAGCGGCTTAAAGAAACTGTGATGTTGGTCTAGGTGCTATTGCAGCTATTTCAGCACTGTCCAGAAATGGTGTTGTTGCAGCTATTTCAGATGCAGTCCTATTTAGAGTTATATTTTTCAGATTGTGTAATGCAAAACTTGTTATCTTTACAATTCAGGGGATTTAGAACTAGATCCAGTCATATTTAGAGTACTATTATTCAGGGGATTTGCTTGACAAGTCTGTGAATCTGTGGTACTATAGTCACTTTGTTTTTGACATTTCAAGTATTCAAAAAGACAGTTATTTACCTAAATGGGATTGCATTTTCTAATCACATCAACATTTGATATGGGCTATCGAGGCATGCATACATATTGTCCTTGAGATGCTATATGTATACTGGAGCTCAGATAAAAATACCTCTCTCCTTGTAAATGAAGAACAGTCAGTCTATGTGACTAGTCACAAGTCTGTAAACTTTATTGGATAATGTTTACTATACTGTTCCTGAACCGAATAGTAAAACATTTATTCATTACATCAAGGAAAAAATAAAATGATTTAGCAGATGCTCACAAATATATATTATTAATTACATGAAGTTCAAAACTATAAATAAAATCTCAATATTTATCCAGATAATGTTGCCAGCTGCTCCACTAGGTCTTCACGTAGCTGAAAGTGAGTTTCCTTGTCCCTTAATTTCTTTGGCATCTTAATAAAGGCATCAAGATCAGGTATTTCATCGTGGACACTCTTAACATTTTATCCCCCTCTATGAACCATTCTTCCCAATCGACTTATCTCTTATCTTCAATAACCGCGTTATACATGATGATATATGTATACAAATGTTTTTTTATCCCACAATCGAGCTACCCCAAACAATGGCGAAACGAGCTTGTAGAACTTCGAAGGCTTTCCACATCGTTCCTTATACTTTCTTTGACGAATTATTTTCTTTTATTATTCTATGATTTTAGTATGGTCTTCACAAATGTGACCCAATATGGAAAGATGGATATATGTTATCAGTAAGATAACATCCCATATCATTTACACTATAGTTTACTTTATAAGGCTCGCCTTCACCTAGCCTTGTAAATAGTGAGAATTGATAAAGCATGTTGATATCATTGTGAGATCCGTGTAGACAAAAAAATGTATGCCAAATCCAAAGATTCTTAGAAGCAAATGGATTGTAGGCTCGTGTATGTGGCCTTGGTACATACCATGCCATTCCGTAAGGCAAATCTTCTACTTTCAATGTATGCAGTCTATAGAGCCTAACATACTGAGAAAACCTGTGTCTTCCCCAAGCGTACGTAATCGAGTTGTATCGTTCTCATTAGATGATCTTAAGTACTCATGTTCAAAAACTGCTTTGAAGAACCTTCTCACACTTTCTATAGCGGTACTTTCTCCCAAACCAATATATTCATCCAAAGCATCTGCTGGTATACCATAAGCTAACTGACCGTTTGTTACAGTGACCTTTTAATGACAACTTAACCTAGGTATACACGCTGTATTTCTCTTCTATATAAAATAGTCGTCGTGATCCTCTGCTGCATTCATTATGCGGAGAAACAGAGGCCGGCTCATTCTATTCCTGCGTAGTCACGAGTAATGAGAGATACATATTAATGCATACAGCACAGGATAAATCAAATAAATTTGGCGACTTGTTGGTATAATCTCAACACAGGATAAATCCAATGACAGACCCGCCATGTTTTGGTGCATTGACAGAGTACGAATGGATAAGCACGATTTGTGCGGCGGCAAAAATGAATTCATCGTCGTCGTCGGACGATAATTCATCTAAGCAGCCATTGAAATAAGGAGCAAGGATGACTCATCGTGGATCGGATCACCTGCTAAACCGTTAATCATCAGATCAAATTAAGTTCTTGTCCCCATGACATCATCAGATCAAATAGGAGCTTGGGCACTGACTAGGGAATTACCTGTTTAACGGCACGTACGGCTAGTGGATTGCATCGGCCTTCCGTTTCTCCACAGATTGGTGGCAAGGTCTAGCGGCGGTGGCTCAGTATTCTCTCTGCTCATGGCACAGCCCACGAAAAAGAAATCGCTGCCCACCATAAAAAAAAAATCGTTGCAACGAGCCAACGACTGGTCCCACTCTGCTGCCTATGTGGCCAACAAACTAAGTTTTAGATCTAATTGTTGGACCAGATTTTTTAGCAGATGGTCCTAATCTAATCTATTGTTTTTGGAGCTAATTTGTAGGCCGCTCTTGGAGACGCTCTAAGGAAATTTATAATGGTCATTAGTAAAGAATTTTAGTATAATATTTACCGATGGAAAGGGAGAGAAAGAGGAAAGACAAAAATCATTTGTTATGGTTAACAACCCAGCGTGACTTGTAACGGACAAGAGAGCCATCGGCATAGAACTTGTGTTTAAAAATCCACTTGTCGGTCACAATGTTGGCACCGGGAGGACGAGGGATGAGACGCCAGGTCTCATTGTCTATTAGGGCCTTGTACTCGTCGGCCATGGCCACGCGCCACTGAGGGTCGGCCAGGGCAGAGCGAGAGGTCGCCGGGATGGGTGAGATAGAGTTGTATACGGCAGAGAGCCCGTAGCGCTTGGTGGGACGGAGAGACCTAATCTGGGAGCGGGTGACCATATGAGAGGTCGAGGGAACGGGAGCCGATGGGAGTATGGTAGAGGTGGGAAGAACTGGTGAGGTGGGGGTGTCATTGGCTCTGGATCAACGGCTGTAGGTGAGAGGAAAAGGGGAACTAGATCAGCCTAAGCCGATGGAGTGGGATAGGCCGATCGGTCCGATCGGTTCGATGGAGATGGAGCAGCCGAAAGGGAGGGGGGAGCCAATGGAGGCTGAGGAGCCGATGGAAGTGGGGTGTTCGATGAAAAAAGAACGGGATTGGCCGAAGCCGATGAGAGTGGTGGGGCCGATGGGGGTTCGATGGCTGGGACATCGGACTGAATAGTAGTGGGATAGGTGAAAGGTAAGTCCTCAGCAGCGGCCGATGGGGAGAACGGTGGAGGAGACCGGGACGACACGGTGTTGGTGAGGAGGAAGTCGAGATCGCTAGAGCAGGATCTCGGATTAAGCAGACTGAAGGGAAAGCATGTCTCGGCAAAGATGACATGACGAGAGACGATGATTCGTCAGGTGGAAAGGTCGAGACATCGGTATCCCTTGTGAGAGTAGGGATAGCCGAGGAGAATACAAGCGGTGGAGCAGGGAGCGAGTTTGTGGGAAGCAGTAGCAGTGAGGTTTGCATAGCAGAGGCACCCAAAGACACGAAGGTGGGAGTAGTCGAGCGCCGTGTGGTAAAGAAGGGCGTATGGAACGTTGTTTTGAACGGAGGAGCATGGACGTCGATTTATGAGGTAAGTCGCAGTGGCCAGAGTTTCTGCCCAGTAAGTGGCAGGTAAGTAGGCGTGAAGTAGCATAGTGCGACTTATGTTGTTGAGGGTGCGAAGGAGATGCTCGGCTTTGCCGTTCTAGGGAGATGTGTAGGAGTAGGAGAGCCGTAGATGGATGCCCTGCGAGGTAAGGAAGGTTGTAACGGTACGGGTAACGAACTCCATACCGTTATCGGCTTGGAGAGCCTTGATGGGGAGGTTGAACTGAGTAGAAACGTAGGTGGCGAAGTTAGTAAGGTGAGAGGCGACCTTGAATTTGCTGATGAGCGGAAACGTCCAGCAATAGTGTGTGTAATTGTCAAGTATGGCAAGGTAATACTGATTACCGGAGATACTTTTAACTGAAAATGTCCATACATCACAATGTATAAGTTCAAACGGGCGTGAGGTATAAGAGAGAACTAGAAAAAGGCAGACACATATGTTTGCCAAGTTGACACGAGTGGTAAACTGTGGAGCTGCTATGGGTACATTGGATGGAGGCGTTACGACGGAGGGTGGCGATAGTGTCGGGGCCAGGATGGCCGAGGCGAAGGTGCCAGAGGTTGGTGGAGAGGACGACGCTGGCATGTGGAGTGGACGGCGCAATGGGAATGGTGTAGAGGTCTCCACCACTATTGCAGCGAAGGATCTATCGTTGGGTTGGGATATCCTTCACAGAGAAACCAGAAGCGTCAAATTCGATTGAGCAATTGTTGTCTCGTGTGAATTGGCGAACAGATACAATATTGTGAATAAGGGAAGGTACGATAAGAATATTATGAAGGGAGAGGTTAGTGATGGGTGTAGACAGAGAGGAGTCACCTCAGCATTGGACAGGAAGAGAGTGGTCATTGCCGATAGTGACAAAGGGGAAGGAAGAGGGGTGACAAGAACGGAGTATACCAGCCGATAACGCCATATGGGAGGACGCCCCAGAGTCCAGTACCCAAGGGTGCTATGGTTAAAGCGTCATCTGGTTGAGGGCGGTGACGAGGCCAGCCTAGTTTCAGGAGGGAACCGATTGGGTGGGTGGTGTCGGTAGCATCGGCTGAGGAGGCAGAATGGGAGTCGATGCTAGGTGAGCCTGAGGATGGACGCCGAGAACCTGTGGTTGCCATCCAATGAGGCTGTGTGGCTAGGGCTAGGGTGCCTAGGGGTTGTAGCAGAGCCACGGACCCGTGAAACCGATAGGTTGGGCAGGGACTGAAGTAGGTCGTGATTGCATCGGACCCTGCTAGTTCTTGCCCTTGCCTTTGCCCTTGCCTTTCCTGGTGTGGGTTGTGTTGCCATGGTTGGAGCCATGGCCACCAAAGCCGCGGGAGGGAGCAGCAGTGCAGGATGCTCGGCAGCCATTATCGGCTGTGGCGAGGAGAGCGGTGTGGGCCACTATCTTCTCGTCATTGGCCAGACAGAGTTATTTAAGAACTAACATGTCATGGGTCCGAGCAAACGACGGGAGGTGTGTGGCGTTGGTGATGTCGTCGATGGTGTTTGAGAAGCGGGGGTTAAGGCCTCACAGAAGGGCAAGAACAAGTTAAGAGTCGGCCACAGAGTGGCCGATGTCCCGGAGAGCAGCAACCTTGACCTTAAGGCGCTGGCAGTACGAGGAGACAGAGGAGTCTCCTTGTACCATGAAATGAAACTCGTTGAGGAGGAAGATGGCGCGGGGCTGTTTGTTTGCGAGGAAGATCCGCTCGATAGCCACCCAGAGATCCTGGGCGGTGGGGTCTGTATCTTCCATGGCGAGGTCGAGAACAGAGTTCTCGATCGAGCCAATCAGCCAGCTACGCACACAGCACTCAGCGATGTCCCACTGGGGGTCATCAGGGTGAGGTGGAGCGGAGCCATCGATATGCGACCGTAGACCGAACTTTCCACAGAGGGATTTGAAGAAGAAAACCCACTTGGAATAGTTGACGTTAAGGTCAAGGGAGATAGGAACGTGAGATTTCACGTTCACAGCATCGTAGGGGGTGAGAAGATCGGCGAGGTGGTGCCTAAGGTGTGGTCTGGGGCACCGAGAGCCGAAGCAGATTCGGCGACTAGGAGAGTGCCGGAGCTGAGGGCGGACTCGGTGGCCATGATGAGAGAAGAACAGGGGCAAGTAGCCGATGGGAGGAAGCCGATGAGAGGAAGGATCGGTCGATCAGAGAGGTAAGAAGCCGATAGAGAGTAGGCCGACCAGCCGATGGAGAGTAGTTGGCCGATGTGGAGTAGGCAGTGGAGTGGGTGAGGAAAAGGTGGTGGCAGAGCAGGTAGGTCTGAGAGTGGTTGGGTTACGGACGTGCAAGGATTCACGTCCGTGAAAGGAAGAGTCACGTCCATGGACTCGTGGAGGCCAGAGAGTGGAGCGAACGCAAAAAAGGCGAAAAGGGGCCAGACGCGAAGAGAAGATCTTCGCATTTGGGAGGCAGGGATTAATGTCCGTGGATATGTGAACACGTCAGAGTGGCTCGGATGTGAGGGAAGAAGGTTCGTGTCCAAGAGCCGTTGAGCGTGTCGAAAAAGCAGGAACCGAGGGAGGGTTCCAGCCGATGGAGGGTGGACAAGTCTAGCCGATGAGAGGGCGGACGAGTTCAGCCGATAGAGACAACGAGCGCAGAGGTGCGCCGGCGTCAGAGGAGAAAGGATGCACGTAGCAAGAAGAAGAGTGCAACGAGGAGGCGGATGGAGACCGTCGCCTTGTCGCACGGAGGTGGAACGGAGAGAAGGAAGAATCTGCAGGAAAGACGGAGAAAAGAAAGAAACGGAGACGAGAGAGCAAGGAGAGAGTACCGAGAGAAAGGTCGGTGACAGGGAGAAACGTCGACGACGACGAGGAAGAAGATCGGCTCGCCGGTGGGAGAAAGCTAGCGCGCCGAGGAAGTCTAGACTTGCTCTGATATCATGTAGAAATGTGTACAGTAAGACTAAGACCCTCAAGTGTACATAAGGAGGGTTGGGTCTATATATATACAACCTATTGGTTTAGTCGTCTAACAATTTTATCCGAATCAGTCCATTAGTTACCAAGATTGTTAGTCACAAATAAGCCACAAGTTGGTTGCTATTGGGTTTTGGCCACCAACAAACTTTGGTCGCATCTCTACAACCCTGTACTAAATGTATTTTGCAACCAACATGTAATATCCTTAGTGACTAATAATAATACCATTAGTTACCAATCATAGTTGGTAGCAATAGGCCAAAACAATAGTCACTAAGAAAATGTTAGTAACTATATGTTTTCAGAAACCAATTAGTACTTGGTAACTAAAAAATCTAATAACCAAGCTTTTCTTGGTTACTAGATATATTTTTTTACCAAGTGCTTGGCAACTAAAAGCATGTTGTGACCAAGCCTCCTTGGTTAGTACATATTTTTTGCCACTCAAAATATTTACCTTAGTGACTAAAGGCATGGTCACCCGATGTACAATTAGTAAAGAAATTATAGAACTTACAATATTATGGAAATTAGATATGCAATGCACATATGAGAGGCATCAACAACAGAATACTGGCAGAATAAACTCGACTCAAAGATTCAGCTCTCAGTACATGTATTTGCAGTAACACATTGTAACTACCAATTTGTTTTACAAGAAAACAATTATTCTCCAAGGTCAAATTCTAATGCAATAGTCTTTGTATAGCAATATGATGCTTGTATTCAAACCACATTAGCAGTGTACCTAGAAAAAAATGCCAATCTCAATAAAATTAGAAAAGGCCATGGACTGGTCACATATATGTGTTTGTATTTTTCCTTCAACGAATAAAGTTGCAAGTAATTTTCCAAATCATAGTCTTCAATGTTCAGCATCTACATTCTACAACAAATAGTTCCCATTCCTTCCAACTGAATTTTCATTCTTTGTAAGTCCCATGGGTAACTACTACTCTGCTTGATCCACTTTAATTCACTGTCTTGTTCAAAATTATACATTCTGAATCATTTCATTGTCAAAAAGATTCAATTTAATCACAAGTTTATGCCCCGCCAAACAAGAGAAGAGTTGCTAAACACACAAGGGACAAATTTCAGAACAGTATTGTGACTCTGACCATGGAGTTTTAAAAACAAAGAAGATACAGTACAAGAAAAGAAGTCTACAGCAAAATCTATAGAATTCCAGCATTTTCCTTGAACTTGTCTCTAATTAATGAAATGATGTGTCTCTCAGTGATTACATGTCAGAATTTGTTTAAACACTTCGTGGTCTCCTTGGAGCTAAGCATATTTTGAGCATGTCCTTTACTAGGTTATATAGTTCAGTTCTCCCGAATAGTTTCATATTTCTCACAGATTGGATACAAACTTTCATATTAGGTGCAATCTAGAAATAGTAACTTTAAGATGGTCATGTATTGTCCTAAAATGTAAACTAATTTCACACATCAATATACCAATGATCTTGAACATGTGCTTGAAACATTAGAAAAATCAAAAGTATATACTTGCTTCACCATAAACAGAAGCAGTTACAGAGATTTAGCACAATATCTTGGTACAAATTAGTTTAAAATAGTAATACCTCCTAAATGAAACATTTTCAAATGCATTATCTCCTTGAGATTCCACCGGAAACCAATGAACCTATCAAACAAATTTTAAAAAAAACAATTGCTATTATGCGTATCATAATAATTTGTTCTGCTTTTCTTTAGAACAGAAACAAGATGTTTTATATCAGACCCATCAGTTGAGATTGTAGCTGTGTGGGCCGTCCTGGTACATCAGTATTATCCATAGAGGGAGGTGGAATGCTAGCAAGTTTAGGTATCTTCTTTTATTGAGAATCAAGCTAGATTTGTTGTAGAGCAATAATTTGTTAACATAGAAGCCAATTCTTCTTCCACTTGTTCATAGCTGCATGTTGAAGTTGATGAAGCTCTTCTATTAGTTGACGCCCATCCTTTCTTAGTACAGTAGCATTCCTTATACAATGAGATTTGATCACAATTCTGCCAACACATAATATATAGTGAAACAGAGGTGCATGAAAAATAACTGATAAATAAAACCGATAAATTTAGGTTTAGCATATTTATTCATATTGGAGTGCCACAAATGGTTTGGTTCCCTTCGTATGAACATAGGGCAGCTTCAAGAGACTAGCTTTTCCTTTAGTTTATTTTTTCTGCAAATGAAAAGAATTGTCAAAGGCACATATACAAAATGTCTTAGTTCATATCAAGAAGAAATACATTTAACTAGTTGTAAAGGAGGCATGCATTCAACTCTATGATAAAGAAATAACATGATCAACATTCCTCTGACTTCTATTCATACACGTTTGGCAAGGGTAGAGCATCATACTATTCCCTCCATTGTGTTCACAAGCAAATTCAATAAATGCATACGCCAGCAATATACTCCATAGAGAACCTATCCATCAATATCATCCAACTCTATCCATATTCTAATCTATCTGCACCAGTATCCTTATAATTAACCAATATGGTAATACTAATGAATGTACAGAACCAGTTATGGGTAAAATAAACTGAAAATAGGACTACTATTCAGACATTCAATCTCCTCAATTTCTCACAAACCAATGTACAATTCCAACCAAATTTCTTAAATTAGCACTCACAATTTTCAGGCTAACCAAATCTCACACAAAAACCATAAAAATTAGTGCATACAAACATTGACCAGATCATGTATTAGATTTTGACACAAATTGTGTCACAAATACAAAATTTCAAGCCAATTATGTTGAATAGTATAAAGAGAGATTACTGCAAATATTAGACTTTTCTGTTGAACCTCAGGAGCCGAGATATATAGGTTACATGGCTTGATACCATGCAAATGCAATCTCGAAGAGATAGAGATACAATATAATCTTATCATATCATAACAAACCAAATATAATACGATCCTCTAGTATCTTTCTATAGTCCAAACATAAGCAACACGGATGTTTACACTGAGAAGAAATTAGCGATAGTGCTTAACACATATGACAATCATTTATGCCATAACCGATGTAGCTAAAGTGAAAGATGCGAGGGAGCCGTGGCTAAAGTAGCCATGCATAGAGTACTCATGGTCGAGCAGTCTAAGTCAGATTGTCATTGGCAGGAAGCCAAGCCACAAGGCACACAAGGGGTGCCGTAGAGTGATTGAGGGCGTGCGAGATGGCGCCGTGAAACACACCTATATCTTTTATTAGAAGATAATTTTGTTATAAAGATTTGATTATAATAACTTATCAAACGGATAGTTAATTTAAAAGAAAGTTTATTTAAAAAATTGGAATAGCCATGTATACATGCAACCCGAAGAGAGAATGAGAGATTCTCAATTGAGTGGGGAGGGATGCATACATGCCCTGCGACTGTAAGAGTCTGGGAGGAGAAAAATACATGCACGTGCCTGTATTGGGAGGAGCGTGCAAGTATCGGGCGTTGAGCCGTAGCGCTCTCCATTTTTTCTATATCCTGAACTTTGTCTCAACGAACTCCCAAACTAAACGAAATCGTTGCAATGACCATATGCCTCTCCTTTGATGAAATTCAAGATTCTTCGTCCAAAAATAATTACAGAAATTTATCCATATTATTACTTAATTAGCACTTGATGATCGAGTAGACAGGAGTGAACTTGAACTGCGGGCTCCACGCGTAGCTGAAGCGGACGTCATGGCCCTGCACCACGGGTTCGCCGCCGTTGACGAGACAGAGCTTGCCGCCGTCGGATGGTGGCCGGAGCTTGGACGGATCGACGGCCAGGGTGATGTTGAACCCGTCGCACTCCACCTGGATGCCGGACTGCGAGCACCCGGACGTGTTGCTCACCGTCACGGCGTACTCCGGCTGCCCGTGGGCCCACCCTCCCGTCGCCGACTGACTAACCACGATGTTCTCCAGCGAGCACCCGGCGGCTCCACCTGTGTATACCACGGTTTTACAGTGAACAAAACATATTCATAGATTAATAATGATGATTGACGTAGTTTTGCATTTTAGAATAAGAAAAATAACTGTTAAAACAACATTGAGAGAACACAAGCCTACACAAAAAGCCACGAAAATACGAATTCAAGCGAATGTCCATCTCAGTCGCTATCTAATGCTCATAGTCTATCGATCTGACCTCTACATTCGACTCGACATGGATGTAAAAATCTAAAAATCTCAAGAATCAGAAGCGCAAGATTTCCATACCTCTGTTGTTAATGGAAGATAGCAAGCAGGCAAAGAAGGTCATCAGTAGCTTGCTCTCTAAAAAAAGTTAGACCTTGTTTTTAACGGCAGATATATGTGTATTAGTGTGTGCACTGTGTTGCATATCCTGCACCACCGGATTACTAATTTATATACCTACGTACACGCTAGGGATAGCTCTGTGACATACAGATTTGCAATGCATTTATGGCTTGGATTTGATATTATGCCAAATATCTAAATCTTTTTTAGTTCTGTAACGCTTGATTAGAGGTAATTAATATACAACAAATATATCCTTTATCAGATTTTATTTTCGATCCCTGACTTACTGAGCAATCAATCGATTTTAGAATTCCCTCGTCTTTATTCCTTTCCATTTGCAAGTTAATTTTGGGGAATTTATTGGTCTTCTAAATGGTTTCTTGAAACCTTTGTCTTGCTATAAATCTTAAGCCATGTTGTGGTTGTGGATTGTAAACCATATTTTCCTAGAATAAGAAAAATAAATGTTAGTAAAGTAAACGTAGCTTAACAATTTACGTGATGAACTATGCATATCTAATTTTAAATCCTAAACTTGGTATAAGTATTCATATTTATGGATAATTTTTCTTTCAGTGGTAACAGTGAGACGCCTAGTTTGATAAACCTGGCACGATGCTCATATTTGCGACATATCTTTCAATGAGGCGTTCAGATTAACTTTGTCAAATCTCAATGTAGTTACTAATAGAGGAAGGATGTCAGCATACCAAATACTGTGGGCATTTGTGTTTATAATATATTTCTTAAAAATAATTGTTAAACAACTTTAAGAGAACACAAATACGAAAATACAAAATCAATTGAATGTCCATCTCAATCACCATCTAAAAAAAAGTTTATCAATCTAGCCAAAAATAAATCTAAAAATCACAAAATCAGAAGCTGCATACCTCTGTTTTGGTAAGCAAGAAGGCCAAGAAGATAATCAGTAACCTGACCACCATTTGGGACTTCAGTTTTTAAGGGCAGCTATATGTGTATAGATGCGTCCAGTGTATACCCCTTGTGATCGATTTTGCATATGCTGCACCTCCGGGTTATTAAATTCTATACCTATGTACACGGCAGGATAGCTATGTGACTATAAGCTACAGATTTGCAATGAATTTACGGCTTGGATTTGCGATTTATCCCAAATGTCTAAACCTTTTCTAGTTTAGTAACACCTAATTAGAGATAATTAATATACAGCAAATATTTCCTTTATCAGATTTTACCTTCGATTGCTGACTTATTGAGCAATCAATTGGTTGTAGAATTCCCTCGTCTTCATTAATTTCCATTTGCATGTTAATTTTGGGGAATTGATTGGTCTTCGAAATGGTTTCTTCGAACCCTTTAGCTTGCTATAATCTGCCTTGGTAAGTCCGGAGAAAGATTGAAAAGACGATCGATTTAGTAAAAGTCTGATTGTTATAAAAAAGAAACCGATTGAAGAAAGCAAGAAAGGATTTAATCTAATTATAGAAGACTATATAAATAAGACCGAGTATAAGGAAGAGCCATAGAACTCACAGTAGGATGATTTATCTATGTAAATACTATCTAATAATATAATATTTTCAGTTAGTTTAGTTAACTTCATTAAAGATATTTTTTAGGAAGTAACATTCGATGGTTGTTGTAACCGCGTCGGACTCTATAATACCATGGTATAAATATAGATTCTCTGAAAGCCTGTAAATCATTATTCGATCAATACAACTTCAGCGCATCGCCACCTTAGTTTATCTAGGTTTTTACCGGTGGGTTTTGACTCTCGACGCGGGGCTGCATTGGTTAAATTTAATCTTCGACGAAAGGGTAAGTCCCGCCACTATCCCAGTATATCTTGCTCTGTTTAAAGTTGTATCAGTTATATTTGACCTCTTAGTTAGATTGAGTGTACTGCATCACGTCCATGCAAGATTTATCGGTTTACCAAGCTATCTCTGCCATCGTCCATCTTGTGCTACATCGGTTAGGTTCGACCTACGAGACTGTCGACAGTAGATTTGAGCCGTAAGCCTATAGGTCTCTGTCCAGTGTTTCATTGGAGTGTTTAGCCGATGAGTTATCCATACCATGAGCAACATGTCTAGCATATTGGCTCCTTAGCCGATACACACATATCTTCAGAGACTTCCATCGAACGTCACACCTAGTACATCGGCCTTTTCGGTGCTCAGCTAGCCGATGGGTTCGCTCCGCCCTTCCTTCAGCACGACCGATCTGGCGTCCGTTGTCCCATTATCGTTAGCCTCGGTCTCTTACTGTCTTGGTTAGGTCCGATCTTTGAGATCGGTGCTAGTGGCGTCGTCACGGTGAGCGATAGGTCTCGTGCTATGGGGGGAGCGGGCCTCGCTCCTTGTTCATCGCCCACCATATTTAGAGTGGTATCGGCTTTGTAGCTGGTGTATTTTATAAGATTCCTTGTCAGTTCGCATATGTCTTCATCGGCTTTCCAGCCGATAAACGAGCGGTACAGCTTCTATCGGCAACCAAGAGAGATCTCGCGTGCTTTGCTATTCTCTGAATACCCTTTGGTGCCTCCGTCGGCTCTGCGGCTGATAGATCAGGATCTCGCTTGTGCTACACTCGGAATCATCATGTCCTTCATCGACATCTGTCCATGCCTTCATTGGCTCCCCAGCTGATGAAGGAGCGTCCTAGTTCCTATCGGTGACCAGCCGATAACAGGAGCCATTCGGGCACGATCGATGACCAACTCGATTCTATCGGTGGCTAGCCGATAGCGAGAGCTCGTATCGGTCCATCGTCCGAATGACCTATTTGCCTCACTTCCTTATCAATTGCAGGGTCAAATTAACTGGCACGCCCATATCTACACTATCACGATAGAGAGTGAGCCGAGATACCCACGCCAAAGCTAAACGGATCTCTTAGACCTCGGTATGCGTACCTCGAACCATAGAGAAAAGCCGATAGACCTACTGGAGCTAAGTAGACCTCTCAAGCTTCGGTGTGATCGCGCCACGTGCGTGAGTCCGATGCGAACAAAACCATACAATTATATATGTGATATCATAGTTCAACTAATTTTACTAGTTTTTGTGTGTTCCTGTGCTTTTTCTTAGTAGGAAACAAGATGAAAACATTGAAGAATAGAACTCCCTACAGTGGGAGAGGATGATGAGGTGCACCATGTTAGAGACAATGACAGTGGTAAGGTGCACCTTGGAAGGACAATGACAGTGCACTTCTACAAGGATGATAGCCAGGACACATTGCAACAATGACGATGATGACAAGGTGATGACAACATGATATTGGTGTAAGTAAAGAATATGCTAGAGAAAGAAGAAAATGGTGTTGTAGCATTGACTAGCTAACCATGCTTTCCCATTGCGGTAAACAAACATGATGGTGGTGACTCATCAGCCCCATTGACCAATGCTTGTGGTGCTCCATGGCCATATATCATTGTAATCTATAGTATTCAACCTCTAGTAGTAGGAGAGAGAAATAGTTAGCGACAGAGTAATTCAATGTAATACGGTAGTTATTATTAAAAAAGGTAATTAGGGTTAGGGATAGCCCTAGTCACAAAAAGTAAGGTTTAGGTAGAGGGTGGGAAGGGTTGGCTTAATTTAGAGAGTTTATAGGTGGTGGAAGACCCACAGTGTGGGTAGAGAGGGGGAGGAGGTGACAGATCAATAATTTCTTATGAAATTTTGGAGATTGATATTTGTTATGAATCTTATGGTCATAATGCATTCCAAATATTATTTAAGAACTTTTAATATCTTCAAATGCATATTACATTAGATAGTTAAACCTAAAGATAAGGAGTATGGGGATGTTATTTTGACCCCCCACACGTTATAAAGTGCAATGGTTGAATGAAATAGGAATTAAAAGGTCAAAATATATAATCTTTTAGAGGAATAGAATAAAGACAACAAGAGTGTTTAGTGGAAAAAACAAGAGGTTGTATACTTGTTAAATCTGGACACAAAGTGAGAATCACATATACAATAAAACATGAAGAGCTAGCTATTTTCATTGATCAAGAATCGTTCTAAGGAAATATATGTAGGCATGTAGCAAAATAAATAAATCCACTATGCACGAACTAAGGAAAACCTTGATCAGATCGATGGTAGTGTGCTGTCTAAAGACCGGAGGGGATATAAATTAGGCTTATAAACAATCATATTGTACTGGGCTAAAATTGAGCTGAACACCTTACTTCTGGGCAGGTCTATTGCTAAGGTCTACAGAGCAGTGAGTCTGGAACATAGTTAGCTGAACGGATTAACCGTTAATCATCATCTAGATGCAATCCAACGTTAAAAATTTTGATGGTGATGTAGCTCCATATGGTGCTTGCTTTACAGCGATAAATGACTTTGTCAGTGTCAATTATATAGAAAGAAAGGAAAAATAAACAGATATGCACTTGTAGTGCGATGCCAAAGCCGTCAGCGTCCTCCACGCGAGCGCCGTCTGCTCCGGCCCAACAACGGCGGCGACTAGCACCGGCAGGAGAAGGACGAGGTGGCGGGTGGCCATGGCTGGAACTCTCTGGAAACTGGAGAGTGGCGAATTGGGGGAGATACTTATCACCGCTTGGACCACACAAGCAACGAATCGACATGGGCTGCACGCCGCCCTGGCGAATTGCCTTTTCTCGCACGCCACCCTCTTTCTTGGGCCGTCGGAACTGGGCCAAAAATTTTGTAATCGATACTTAGATGGGCCGTTAATTCTTTTGTTAAGGCCGATTAATAAATGGGCCTGCTCTTAATTTGGTGGACAGGACAGTTTATATAAAATTTAGGCCCATGAGTTTGCTGGTTCAGACCATTTAACATTTAGGCCCATTTATTGATTCGTTCCAGCATGAAGCATGTAAGTCTATTGTGTATTTGTGTTTTGCATACGAAAAAAGTATATTTTTATTCCTGCAACTATTACCCGAATTTAATTCGTATCACTCAACCGTAAAACTGAGTATATCATCTCCTTCAATTATCAAAACCGGCTCATTTTTTCTCTCCAAAGGTTTTTGGAGGTGGTTTTATTCTATATAGCAGAAGTAGGTAGTGGTAGAGGGTAGTGCTCTTGTTGAAGATGGACATTGACGCCAAGCTCACCACCCTTGGGCACCCTTACCACTACTTTAGCTATCGCTATGATCTTTGCCAAGTCATTGGTGTTGCCGTCGCCACTTGGATATGCCCAGCCTCGTTGCCACGATCATGCTGTCATCGCCATCCTCCAATATAACGAGAGAGTAAGGGGAGAAGAGAGGAGGGAGGGTGAGTAACAGTGTTGCTTTTTCTTATGTGACTGACATATAATACGATGTAAGCACCACATAGGATAAAACCCTTTAAAATCACACGAGGAGGCGAAATAAGGTAATTTTAATAGTTGAAAGAGACGATATACATATAGTCATAATGGACTTTTTCCTTTTGCAAAT
This sequence comes from Oryza coarctata, assembly GCA_030770085.1. Classification (NCBI taxonomy): domain Eukaryota; kingdom Viridiplantae; phylum Streptophyta; class Magnoliopsida; order Poales; family Poaceae; genus Oryza; species Oryza coarctata. The sequence continues at coordinate 12,752,366 of CM061482.1, read as the reverse complement.
AAGATACGTTCGCAACTAGACTCATTTGATTTTTAGGCCTAAAGTGGCCTGCTTTACTTATAGGCCTACAAGAAGCAAACTTCAGCTCATTCATAATTTCCAGCCTATTTTGGAAACCCATAATTTCAGACATGTCCAAGTGTATGGATGGGAATTTAAACTAAGTTTCTAGCCCATATGTTGTGATGAGCCAGGAATTTTGGCTTTCTATACAAAGCCTTATGAGTAATTTGGGCTCTTCACTTTCGAGCTAATTTCAGGTGATTAGATGTTTTAGACTGGTTAGGCCTATTTATTTGAAGGCTAGTTGTTTGGCATTTTATGAAAAACGCTCCCCATCAAGTGCCTCATGGGATGCAAAATATCATGCGCTTCTCTACCCACTCACTTTCACCATATCTCTTATCCCCTCTCTTCTTCCTTGCGCACACACTCTCTATCTCCCTAACCCTTTCTCTTATCTCTATCTTATATGGAGGAGGTAGTGAACAGGTGATGCACAATAAGCCTATGGGCTAATAGAAGAGCTAACCGTGGTGGTGGCAAATAGGTACAGCTATAGCAAGCAATGGTAGCGATAGCTTTGTAGTGAGGTTGTATGAGTGGGTAGTGGTGGTTATAAGGCATAGTCGACCATGATGCCATCTTTGGCAATAACACGCCTATGTCTTCTTAGGGGTGGCTTCCAGACATCGACACGGTGGCCAACCATAGAGAAAAAGAAGGAGATTTGATATTTTAGTTCATGTATTTGGATGTTTTATTAGCTATATTAAAATATTGCAGTCGGTTTTTAATATCGTTTTGTTTTTTTTGTTTTACTTAGATATTGATGTTTCAATAGCTTAGAATCGTTCTTTCATTTGCTGTAGTAAATTGTTTTAAGTGTGATTTCATTATGTTTTACTTTTTAATAGTTGAAATATTTTTTTAGTGCTGAAGCATTTTTGTAAATGGGTGAAACAACGCCCGATTTTGATTTTTACTCGTTTCGCTTTTTTTTTCCTTATCAGGTCCATCGTTTGGAAATACCGTTATTGCTGTCCCATTTAATTGGCCGTCAATTTGGGGGCCTTGCCTGGTGAAATACTTTTCGGTTTGATCCCTTCTTTTGAAATTGCATATTGCTAACTCCACGCGTGTAGGTAGGTATTGTGCATAAAAAAAGAAAAAAAATGAGTTTCTTTTCCCGAGGGGCTGTTCGAGGTAACCTTGCCAACGTGGCCAGAAAGTCACGCGTGGCGCTCATCAAGAACGTACATACGTGGCCAAATTGTTGGACCTATGTGCTAAAATTTCAAATAGTTGTACTTACTTGTTATTTGGTTATTGCAGGTGCTGAAGTTGTGGTATGACTAACTTATGGTAAAACTATATTTGTTTGGTTATTAACTTGAGTTATGGCAAATTGAAGAAGGCAACCGTTTAGATTGTTGCTATAAAACTTGTCAACAAAAAAGTGTGATAAGTGTTTAGTTTGTAGCCAAACTTGAATATAATCACCCCAATATAACAAGAGGTGAGATTACCTACACCCCCATATATACTGAGAAAATACTAATTAAGTAATATTAAATAAGTAATAATGCAAATTTTGCAAAATAATATATTAGTGGTGGATTGCTATTAACAGACACAAATGTGAATTTACTGGTGGTGAATAATCAAACACATATTTGGTTTAGTATATGATTAGAAAGGCACTTGCAAGTGGGATCATAAGGCATCCTTGCATCGTTCTTATCCGTCCATTCTTCCCAACGAGCCACCACGCATGGTGGTCCACGGCTCTCAGTTTGCTACACATGCTTTTTTTCTCCTGTGTTCATCTTCTTCTTCCCTGGTTTGTCAGTGGCTGGGAGATCTCTATGCAAACTGTCACTTCTAATTGAGAGTATTCCATTTTTGTTTTCCACCAGGGCCACCTCACTTGCCAAGTCACTTCTAATTTTGGCATGGCAGTGCCTCACTTTCTATGGCAGGCTGAACAAACGTTGGCCTAAACAGGTGTGGTATGCTAGACTTGTGTTGCGATAGATTGAGGCACAGAACCAAAGAGGCCCTTAGATGCACCCACCAGATAGGTTACTGTACCTTCAATGTAATTTACTGTTTTTACAATTATTAGATATGTTAGTTCGACTTAATTTTTCCCATGCTCGTAGTCAACCTTTGACCAAGTATCAGACATCCAGAATCTTGAGGATTCAGAATTTCACCGCATTAACCAGACAAGAAAGCCACAAAAGATCCACATTCCTTTCTCTACCGAATCCACTTCATTTTCCAGGAATCACATACGGACATACCCCTCTCTACACCCACCGGATCTTCTGTGGCAGTCCGATCACTCGTTCACTCACTTCTGTGGCTTGGGGAGTGGCAGGTTCATGTACTTGTAGCTGGTGAAGCCACCGTCCACCACCAGGTTGTGACCGGAGACGTACTTGGCGTCGTCGGAGGCGAGGTACGCCGTCGCCCTCGCCACGTCCACCGCCTCGCACGTCGCGCCCCTCAGCTCGCCGAGCCCCCTCACCACAGCCGCCACCTGCGCCTCGTCGGCGACACCGTGAATCATCTGCGAGAACTGCGCCACCACCATGGGCGTCGCCACCGCGTAGGGGGAGATGCAGTTGACGCGGATGCCGTGGCGGGACAGCTCGGCGGCGGCGGCCTTGACGATGCCGGCGATCGCGAACTTGGACACCGAGTACGGGTACGTGCCGAGCCCGCCCATGACGCCGCTGATGCTCGCCATGCACAGGATGGAGCCCGCGCCGTGGGGGGACATGACGGCGTCGAGCGCGGACAGGTCGAGGTTCGCCAGCTCCGTCGCGCCGGCCAGCGGGCCCGCCACGCCGGCGTTGTTGAACATGACGTCGAGCCGGCCGTGCCTCACCATGGCGCCGTCCACGGCGGCGGCGACGCTGCCCTCGTCGGCGACGTCGCAGCGCACGAAGTGGGCCCGCTGGCCGAGCTCCTCAGCCGTCTGGAGGCCCAGGTCGGAGTTGACGTCGGCGATGACGACGGCACCGGCGCCCTCCCGGATGAACTCGTGGGCCGTGGCCTTCCCGAGCCCGCTTGCTCCTCCGGTTATTATTGCAATTTTCCCCTCCATCTTCACAAAATTCGAAATCCAACTGTCTGAATTGGCCACATGTAAAATTCACGATATTTCCTGGGGGTTTAACTCAAAAATGTTTAAAACTGAGATATCTAGTAGGTTAAAATAAAAAATAGAGGAGGAAAACCCATATATTCTAAAAAATAAAATGGAGTTAAACTGCGTGGATATAAACAACCAGCAAGCCAAGAAATACAAAGTAAATTACTAAATTTGCACAGAAAAAAATACACACAGTGCCCTGACACTGAAATTCTTAGTACAAGAGTGTAAAACAAATGGAGGAAAAATATCAAACATTCACCGACGAGAGTGAAGAAAGAAAAACAAAAAGAAAAAAAATCACATAAGAAGTCAGAGATCTGTGTCATCCTGTCAAGAAACAAACATGTCGGCCAAAAAAAATTCTCGATGCCTGACAGACGAATAAACTGTTCTTGGAAACTGCAGAGTTTCCAACTCACGGCCCCCACACAATGACAATTGACTACCCTCTCTATCCCTGCCTGTCTGTTAATCACATGCCCAACTAATGATAGCCTCATGACCAGCAGCATTTAATTAGCAGATGGAATGAATCAATGAAATCGATCTGCACGACTGAATCTGACACCCTGGAGAGATCTCTTCTACAGGATAATTACAAAGCTTCTGCGTGCTCTTTTCTCTTCTAACATGTGCTAGCTAAGCTCATGCTACCAGATGGGCAGATGGTGATGCATCAGGTCATTCCTAGTAAAAAGTTTTATTTTATGGTTAACAAGAGTCATATTATCTAAAATGTTTTAAACTGATAAATGAAATAATATCTCCAATTCATAATTTCATTTTACGGTTTAATAGGTTAGCTATAATATTTAATAGCGATGTATGGGATTTGATGTAGTTAGACAACGTCAGTTTAAACCAGTTTCATAGTTTTAAAAATAATGTATATTTAGTTTTATATAGATGAAACTCCTTCTCTCTCTTTATATATAATTATGCTGTTATTATGTGGTATCATATTTATTGAGAACAAAACTGCTACAAAACTAGCCTCATGCATGCCTTAACTGAAGAATAGTAGTGCAGTAACAGAGACATTACTCTCTTTCTCTCTCTCTCTCTTAATTAATTACCTCCCCTTCGCCGCTGCGGCAGCCGACAGCCACCGCCCGCCCGCTCCGGTGGCCACGACATCCATGGCTGCCTTCCTCCTGGCATCCAACCAGAGTGAGAAAGTGAGTCAAATGCTCGTCGAAAACTGAGAAATTAATCCAGCCAAAAGAAATTATTCTAGCCAAAAGAAGATAATGCCACACCACACACCATTCAAAAGATGATTAAAGATAGGACATGATTAAGAACATCAAGAACATGGTAGAGCTAGACATATAAATAAGGACATGATTAACCATACCTAGCTTCGCCGACGAGCCGGAGCATCATCATCTCGGCACACTTCTCTTCTTCCTAGTTTCTTATGAAATTTCTGTGTGTGTGTGTGTGTGTGTGTGTGTGAGAGAGAGAGAGAGAGAGAGATGGGCTGGTGTGCCTACAAGTCACTCCTTCGTAGAGTGTTTGTGTGAAGGCCGGAGATGGTGGTCAGTGTGGGGGCTGCTTAAATAAAAACGAGGACCTCATCTGCTGCCTGCCTCTCAACCCTGTTTAACCAACTACCTTTATTAATAGGAGTATAGTATTCCGCCAATTTACTGATGATGTGTGTAAGTTCCTATGCTACCACATTTCATTTCGGATCATATATAGTATATGAAGAAAATTCATAGTACATATGTACTTACTCCCTCCATTTATGATAATGGCATTTCGGGGTTCACTTCATGATTAGAGAAGTAATCTGTTGTTTTATATTTGGACTCAAGAATAGTCATACTATTATAAAATATATATTTCATTAATTTGCAATTTAGAGCCCGCTTGGCACAGTTTTTTTTTCTTGAAATGTCTTACGAGCTATATATTTATGCTATCCAGTGTGAATGGTGAAGGGGTGATGCCGCGTGATGGAGATTATTGAACCGGCAATATGAGATGAGTACAAATGTCTCCACTGCATGCTGTCATGCATCCGTGTTAGTTGGATCAACTATATATTGACAGATATGCATGCATCTATAATGCAACAGTTAACTAGTTGGAGTTTTGGAGTGTAAATCTAGCTAACACATGATATCTTACGTCATGCATGTTTTGTCTCCTCCATTAATTTGTGTCTTGAATTCCTATGATGTTCCCATGGAGTGCATACTATCCCTTATTAAAATTCATGTGGATTTGCTTCCATTGGGTTCAAGTTTGACACGCATGATGCATGCATGTCATGAATATTAATCACGAGTTTTTCTGTTCTTCAGTTCTTACTATCATATATGTTCCAATTTCCAAGGCGAGGCCCATATATAAAGTGCGAGGTGAGTGATCCCGACCTAATCACTCGATCAATGAAATATGCTCCAACAGGAAAAAAGTAGTCACACTAATTAAAAAAATATTTTTTTGTGGGTGGCTAAAATCAATTTTTAGAGGCAGTTAGCCCAACCACCTCTAACAAAGCGCTTATGGAGAAGGGGATGCACACATCTATAGAAATGCATATTTTAGGTGGCTAGACGACCACATAGAAGAATGACTTTTCACATCACAGGTGACTAAGGAAAGACACCCACCAGTTGTATCCAATTCCATTAAAAAATCCAATAGTTCAAAATTCCCTAAATTTATATTAAAATATTCTTTACATTCACAAAAATTTTCCCAAATTCACAAAACACATTTCACAAGGTTGGTGTTGGTGAAGGTGGTGGCATCCCCGGTGTTGCAGAACTCCTGGAGCTCCTCAAAGTTGGGTTGGGGCTTGACCTAGATTGCTTTTTCTTGCCTGCCTCAAAGCCACCAGCATGATGTGGTGCAGCGTGTTGGACAATGATTGCTCCTTGGCCTCCACCGCCTGCATGAACTCTAGCATTGTGTTCTACAAAGCACCACACAGAAAACCCTCGCTCAATTTCTACACATCCACATTTTTACCAACACATGTAACAAACCAGGACTTGGCACTTAGCTTGAAGGAGAAGCCAGCATATCCAGTGATTATTCCAGCTGCCGCTACTGAGACAAGGAAGAGGGGCGGGAAGATGAGATCGTCGCCTTCCCTTCCCCGTCGGCACCGAGATAAAGGAGGGTGGTGGTGAGGCCATCATAGTCTTTTCCACTCCCAAATTAAGTTGAGGCCGTCATTGCCTCCCCTCTTTTATTGCTTGGTTGCTGCTACTCCCGAATGAGCATGATCTTCCCATCACCACCACCCATTCATGCTTCTCCTCAGCTAGATCTCGCATGCTACACAACCAACCTACCACCATCATCACCCTTTTGTTCTTCCTAGCCTCCCTCCTCTCCTCCCTTCTCATCCCAAGGCACCAAATCTAGCCTCTCACTAGTGGTTCTGGCCTCCTGGCAGCAATGACCTGCTACCTCCCTCCCCCAACCAAAGTCCTCAAATCCAATAGTTTCGGCCTTCTTGCTAGCTGATGCGGTGGTGGCACGAAGCTTGTGAGGTGAGAGGGAGTAGTGCTCATGAGGAGAGAAGGTGAGGTGTGGTAGAAGTGAGGCATGTGTAGAGAGAGAGTGAGGAAGGTGCCTTGATTATCTATGGTAGGTGGAGAGAGGGATGACTAGTATTTTAAAAAATGAACGTTTATGCTGATTGTATTTGGACATATATAGGTCTATTTCCAATAGCGTGAAAATTAATTTTCATATGCGATCTAAGACACAGTCCCCCATGGCGTATCGCATAAGTGAATATCACCTGCACAGTGAAGGGGAAGTCCACCAAAATAGTTTTAGCAGTGTAATAATATTTGGTGTGCATATAGTATGGGTGTAAATTTGCAATGTACTCCACGGATTACTAATGGTACGATTACTGTATACAGTGTACTATAACCATCAATATTATTTATATATAAACATATTAACAGACTAAGAGCCTGGTCAAAAAGGAAGGAAAAGGATCCAAGAGAACATACAGCTGTACACAAAATTGCTTACATACCCGATATATATAACGAATTGTACACTCTGGATGTTCCTTAATGCCTTTTCAGGTACCTTAATTTGCACGATCGGCCAGCTGTACGAGTCGCCAAAAACTGTATATTATTCAGACATTTCGGAGACACGGGGATGTCAACAGCTTTGGGAATATAATGCACCAACTACATCAGAAAACAACCTACCAAAGTTCATCGACTAATGTGCTCGCTGATCGTCGAGTGGTGAGATGTCAGGGCGTGGGCCAACTAATGTGTTGAACACAGAATATGTATGGAATGCCCTTGACACTGTTAAATACACTGATCCATATTCAGGTCGATGCTGATCAAATAATATATCTGTATGATGTACGATTTTTCATTAATTTAAAAGGGTAAAATCTATTTTTACACTATAACATAAATCCTAGAGGCAATTTTTTAGAGGCGATTTTCAAATCTGCTCGGAAGTTTTAATTATCTCGTAGATGCATCTTTTCTGCACTTTAAAATTTGCCTAATATGTATCGGTATTTTCTTAAGACATTTTAATCTGTATAGATACTTCTTAGGATGTTAATACATGCTAAATAGACATAAATAACACATGGCGCACATGGCACATGTGCATATATATATATATAAAAGTAATGATATGAGGAGTGATGGTTACTACATTAAAAATAAAAACATCAAGATGTCTTGAATTCAAGGATTAGGAGGGGAAAATATTTATTTCTCTTCTTTTCACATTGGTTGCTATGGTTGTGGTTAAATTTAATGTTTTTAGAAAATGCCTTTCTTACCGACATAAAAAATATTTGTATATGTTATAAAATATCTTTTTGTTCATAGAGATAATTTACCATAGGAGGCATGCATGCCTCTTTCATGTCACCCTCAGCCTTAAGTTTTGAACGCAAAGTATAAAAAGTTAAGGTCTTACCTTAATTATTTTTTTCCTCACAATCATGCCCAAGGTCCCGTAAAAATTAGGAATCGTAGGCACACGTACTGATGACATGTACGGAGGTGAATTATTGTTCATCTTCAAACACGTCGATCGAACGGCTAACTACTACCTTCTTCTCATATAGATAACGTGAAACCTTAAATTCCTAATCATTAATAGATGCAAATATAAGAGTTTGCTATCAATAGATTTGTCATTTCAAAGCACTTTTGTATAATTATATTTTTAATATTTTTAAAATACTTCTATACAATCAGAAAAAAGTAATAGTGAGACTTGCATTGGAGACTGTATTGGCGACGTAAAAATAATCAAGTACGTAAAAAAAACAAACAAAAAAGAGGTACTCAGTAATGTAATGGTATCTCCTGCAGACACTAGTACAAAAAATATTTATTCAGCGGCTAATAACTCATTTTTACGGGTGTTTCTCCATCGGCCTCTAGCATAGTACCTGATATAAATCAGGTATTTTTATGCAGGTGCACGATACAACTACCTGTGAAAATATATTTACACATAAATATCTTAAGTTTTCGTCTTAAAAATATGTTTATACATGCAATTTTCACATGGGGATCTAGCTTATGAAGTGGCTATGTTGTTATATTATGGCAAAAAAAATTAACTGCTATGCAGCACTACACGCTGAAATAAAACATTTGTATTTTTCTTAACGGTATATCTGCACATCAATCGTATTATAAGTTCACAGCCATATTCACGATTACTGAGCATTCACATAGAGATAATTTACCATAGGATTACTGAGCATAATTGACATAATTTCATGTCAACGATATATCCCCATGTCTTAGTTAGTTAGTATAGGCACTAAACTGTCCAAACCACACTAAGATGTTATTGACCCACCATTATATGGTAATTTGACAAAATAATCAACTAATAATTTTTCCTTTGGTTGATTTCTACCATAATTTCTATATACCACCTATGCATTTAATGTAAACAAGTATAGAGTCAAGAAACTGAAACCAAGTAGATCTATTGCTATCCTAGGTAGCGAACAAATAAGCAACAAAGCAACATACTGTTATCATATAAGCAAGCAAGAAACTCTAGAGAAAGTGATGTTGGGACAACTTTGGGGAATAGCAGGAGGAGTACAGATCCGATGAAATAGTACTCACCTCAATGTGAAGGCATCCCATTTACCGCAATGCAGGTTGAAGATGTGTAGACGAAGAATGCAGATTTACTAGGCAACCTCGGCGACGCTGCCAAATCTAGCGAATATGGTGACACTGCTATAGCTAGTGAGCAATGATAGCGCTAATGATTTCTGAAGAATAAAATACCTAAACTTATATTTACGAAGAACTAGGCTATTTATTATTTCTAAACAATTTTTCGCAAGCGGCGTCTGAAACACTCATTTACGAAAACACTTTTCCATAGGTAGACGTGTTAGAGCACCACCTACATAAATCAGTGGGCCACGACTTATATGTGAATAGTTCAAAACATTTATACCAGTACACAACCTAACAAGTTGACTATGAAAATGATTTTCTCATGCTATTATCTATAGAAGCTACTTGCAATTATAATTTCTAAAACTTTTGAAAATTCATAGAGAATTCATATCTGCTCTAATTGAGGCAAAACAACATATCTATATAATTCTTACTACATGTGCTTTAGTTTGGTTAGATATCTTTACCCTTTAAATACTTGTATTGCTTGGATCACTCACTATTGTTATCTTGCATAACATTTGACCTTGGTTTGCTAGACATCATGACATTTATAAGAATCCATACTAAATTTAGTAGTTTAAGCAGCTATTGATCTAACCAAACTGAAGAAAGGAAGTGTAGTAAGGACCATTTTGAAATTTTGTTAATCTCACTCGGCCTTTATATAAATTTTATTTAATTTTTTGTGAAATAAGTAAAATATATTTGGAGTAGTGCCTTATGAAAGCCACCGAAAAAAGGGACCATATGTAAATAAGAAGCCATGTTTGCTAGTGATCCATTTGTCAACTACTTTACATACTATATTATACGAGATGAAAGATTTAACATATATTAAATTGGACAAAAGATTTAATTTTAACATATATTAATTTTGACAATAAAGTTAACATACATTTTAATTTATGCAAAGCTTTAACATATCTCTCTGATTTAAATTCAGCTTGGATCCACTTTTCATACTCTAATACCCTAAAAAAATTATGTAACTAATTAGTTACAAAGGTGACGCTTTCCTATCGGCGTCGCCGTCGTCATTGAGCAAGTGTTGATGGCTGGCCTCGTGCTAGAGCATGCGATGGGGACGATGCCAAGGCATAGGTGGCTGGCCCTACCCTGGAGCTGACACTAGGACCAGTGAAGCGTCTTCTCCTCCACATCCACTTTCACCAGCGGCTCTCCAACTACGACCTAGCCTCTTCCTCATCCAATGACACCACAACCACGTAGACGCCCACCTCCTACACCACAGCCATGCTAGGGCCCACCGCTTGCTCCTTAGCCACGCTGTGGGCCAATGTCGGTGTCTCACCTACATAGGCCACCATTGCCGTCACATCCACGATGACCTTGGCCTCCTCCTCGACCTTTGTCTACGTGCCCTTGTTGGGCACATCTTCTAATACGCTCATCTCTATTGCCCTCATCCTCATCGTCAGCCTTGTTACCGCTCTTGTCATTCTTGTTGTTATTGTCCTCCCTCGATGATGGTGGGTCCTCATTAGAGTCCATCTTCAGCTAGGACCAATTGTACTAGTGATCAAGGTCATTGTCCATTTCATCATCAGGTGTTTTGCTTGACAATGGTGGGAATGATGAGGAGATGGTGTCACCGTTGGAGGTGCTCCTACCGTTGTTCTCTTCTTCCTTCTTGTTGGTGGTGACGTATTGTGTCTGCGGCAATGAACCCGACATGGCCAGAGAGAGAGGGAGAGAAGGTGATAAGGAGTGGTGAGGAGGCACAACGAGTGAGAGTGAAAGTGGTGGCTACAAAATCCCTATTGCCCTCTATTTATTAGAAAAAAAGATGTGACATGGGAGGTTAGGAGGCGCCGTGGTGGAAGAGGACGTGACCAGCGTCCAATGGTTCGTCTTTCGAGGAGAAAGTGACCGAATAGTGGATATAGTTGAATACGAAAGAGTGATAGACAATGCGTAGTTATTTAAGAGAATGTGTTTAGAAAATGCTATAGACATAAGCAATGGATAAAAATGAACTGATTTTCGTAGGTGGTGTCGACAGCGCCTTCGAAAATTATTTTACCATAAGTGGCCTCTAATAGCAACCATAAAAAATAGAAATAATTTTTAAATGCGGCTGCCTTAAGTGACCTTCCTAGGTTACACGGACGGGTCTTTTAACTCTCTCTACCGCCATAAACTTGAAGTGACCATTTCACATATTTCTCGTCTAGGGAAGTGGCATGCCAAAATCGTTTTACTACGATTTGAGATCTGTCGTCAGAGCAATCGCGTACTACGTGCAGACGGCGACGCGGCCGGCGCGCACATGCAAACAGACACGCAGGCAACTGTCCCGTCGACGCGCAGCAGCGCACCCCATGCATGCGCAAGCACAGTACGCATCGCCGCGTCCGTCTCCTGACGCGTGCTGGCTGCAGGCGAGGCGTCTGAATCGTTTCATGCCGTGCAGGACATGCATATGCATGGTTAAATTTCCTGTCAATGCGTGCGTGCACTGCACGCCTTGGATTTATGTACAATATTCAGTATACGTTGCCAGCTCTCCATATGGCAGATCATATATAGGCTGTAGTAGTAGATCAGTCGTCGTCGAAAAGATGGTTGCATGCATCGGCAGGAGTTGCATGTTGCAATGGAAAAAAAATCATATATCCACCAGACGTCCAGACGACCATACTGTATAAAATTAGTAGTACTACTCAGCTCTATATAGTACTATCTGCACAGTGCACAACTGCAAATATACAGAGCAGTATCCAGACGACCATACAGTTTTAAATTAATTAGTAGTACTACTCACTGTTCTATATAGTACTATCTGCACAAGTGCACAACTGCAGATATACAGAACAGTATGCGGCAAACACTTCATGATCTATACCTACCCTTAACGAGTCTTTAGAGACTCCTCTGATCATATATATCATGTGTATGCCACCTGCTACATCATTATATACTAGTGCTTGATCTTCTCTCTGTTAGATACATAGATGCTCCAATAAGCCTATAATCCCTTTCCTAGTATGGCATGCAAGTGGCATCCGGCCGGACGTTTTTGCTAGGTCACTACTGACACAATTAGTTAACCCTAGGTAATGAGATGGATGATCCCCAAAACAATGGCAGAGGGGAGACAAAAGTTACAAAGGGAAGGTAGTAACAAGATAAACTAAACCTCCCCTCCTTTCTAGGTGTCCCAAGCAATGCAAAAGGCCACTGCAAGGGGCGAGTAACTAAAAGAGGCCCCTCTTGTGCTGTGTGTTAACCCTACACTGCATTCTCCATGCCCTAAAGCTAGCACTTGACATCAGTACCTAATCTGATCCTTTCTTTTCTGTTGTTTTTTGGCTCAAAAGCATGCATGCACACTGTAAATCAACGTGGTGCACTAGTATCCAAGGAGATGTTCTATGATCGGAGTTAGAACTGATTGAGGTCGGCATTGTTGATAGCGTTGGATTCTTCATTGTTGGTCAAATTTCTAGCTAGAAAGTACGCGCGTTTGTTAGCAACTACAGAGAGCTTCTATAGCTATGTTTCACTTTTTTTTTCTTACGAACAAAATAGTAATAGTGTCTCAAGATCGATCAAGGTTCTATATGGAAGTGCTTCTGTACTAGCTCTATGGGTGACATGAAAGAGGCATACATGCCTCCTATCTTGATTTATGTATATGCAGTTTTCTCTAACACAACATCAAAAGGAGAAAAGCAACTATCCAATTTCCAAACAGTATACTACTCCCTCCATTTTCTTTTATACGACATTGGTTAGTTCAAACGAATAAATAAATAAATAACAGAGGGAGCATATCTAACATTTTGTGGTCCTAATTAAATGCTTTTTGTTATTTCAATTAGTTTGACTTCTCTGAATTATTATCAGGTGGTAGCTCAGACACATCCATTCAATTGGTTAGCTATACAACATAATAATGTGCCAATAGCCATGCATGTATATCCATCAGTGCTGGCTAGCTAGCTCAGTTATCAGCTATAAGTCTTCCAAAAAAAAGTAATCAGCTATATATATGCTCCTATGTATATCCATTTTGTCCTGTTGCAAGCAAAAGAGGGACAAGCAATGGACAAGCCCTGGTGTCCCCCAGCTGGACTCATTATTTTACACCAGAAAGGTGTGTACTTTGTTACCAACAAAGTTAAATTGACTGAGCATACTTAGTGGCTCTCTGATTTGTTTAATTAACACCCCACCATCTTGGAATTGTGTTCACACTTTGTTTCTATAGTCATCTTTTGAGATACAATAAAATCTGCTGCATGCATATTTCCCAGCAAATAAAGTGATTATGGTCTCTTGTTATAAAAAACACAACAATAAAAGTGAATAAGGCGTGCAGTATTAATATTATTTGATGGTGCTTTAGTTGCTTTTTGTTCTGCTTGATCTACATTATTGATTAGTGCATTTTAATTAGTAGTTATTTTAGGGATTGCTGGTGAAGGGCTTCTGTCTGTTGTGTCTAGATCTGAGCTACGAAGAGATGCACAGTTATGTTGCTTAGCTCTAGTACAGGTCGATCGGCTTCTCTCCATGGCTCGAGGTACGCGCATTAGAGCCCGTGAGTTTCACGTCGGCTCTAACGCGACGGTGCAGTTACGGACGTGCTAGTCAATTTAACCCTACAATTGGCAAGGAGGTGAGGCAAATAGGTTAGTCGGACGATAGGCCGATACGAGCCCTAGCTATCAGTTGGCTGCCGATAGGATCGAGTTAGTCATTGGCCACGTCCGAATGATTCCTGCTATCGGCTGATCGCCGGTAGGAATCAGGACGCTCTTCTATCGACTAGGGAGCCGATGTAGGCGGATATCAATGAAGGATATGATGCCTCCGGTGTATCGAACGTGAGATCCCTGATCCATTGGCCATAGAGCCGATGGAGACACAGGAGTGTACTCAGAGAGTAGCAAGGCCCGCGGGATCCCTCCTAGGAGTCAACGGAACCTGTTGCGGTCGTTCATCGGCTCCCTCCTAGGAGTCGACGGAACCTGTTGCGGTCGTTCATCGGCTGGAAAGCCAATAAAAGCATATGCGAAGTGGTAAGAAATTGTATAAAAGGCACGGCTGCAAAGCCGATGCCGCTCCAGAAATGGTAGCACGAGACCCGTCGCCTGCCGTGACGACGCCGCTGGCACCGAATCTCAAAGATCGGACCTAACCGGGATAGTATGAGAACGAGGCCAAAGGCGACGTGATGGTGGACGTCGGATCGGTTGTGTTGAAGGAAGGGCGAAGCGAATCCATTGGCTAGCTAAGCTGATGAGAGGACGTCTCTCTAAAGATAGGCATATATCGGCTGGAAAGCCAATGCGCTTAGCGTGGTGCTCAAAGGAAAGTCTCTGAAGACTGATGCGTATCGGCCGAGAAGCCGATACGCTGGGCGTAACGTTCAACGTATAGATAACTCATCGGCTAACACTCTGATGAAATGCCGTACTGAGACCTATAGGCCTAAAACTCATTTTACCGTCGGCAGCCTCGTAGGTCGAACCTAACCGATGCAGCATAAGACCGACGACGGTGGAGAGAGCTTGATAGACCGATAGATAATATACGAACGTGATGCGATACATCCTATCGGTCTAAGAGGTCGAACCTAACCGATGCAGCCTTAGACAGAGCGAGACATATCGAGATAGTGGCGAGACTTACCCCTTCACCGGAGATCGGACTTAACCGATGCAGCCCCACGTCGAGAGCCAGGCCCCGTCGGTAAAAATCTAGATGAGGGTGACGATACACCGAGGTTGTATTGATCGAAGGATTGAAGGTTCTTCTAGAGGGTCTATATTTATACACTGGGTTTATAGAGTTCGACGCGTTTACAACAATCATCGGACGTTATTTCCTAACAAAGATAAAGAAAAATATATCTAAGAAAGTTAATTAACTAACTAAATCTTTCTATCCATATAAGATAGGATAGAATACCCTGTCGTGAACCACAGCTTCTCCTCAAACTCAGTCTTATCTGGATAATTTTCTATTTTAGGACCGAGTCTTTTCTTGCCTCAATTCGATCGGCTCCTTCTCTGTAATAATCGGACATTTTTGCGCTTAAGTCGATCGTCTTTCCAGTCTATCACTGGGCTTTTTAAATTTTGACGTTAATACTGTCTGAATGAATTCTAAGAAGAAAAAAGTTGGGACACCAGGCCCACATTGCTTCCTATTCATGCTTGCATTGTTAGTTTGATCTGCTCCGTTGTACTTGTTCTTCTACTGATTTTCTTGTCTAACAATAATTGAAAAAACGTGCGTGCACATCTATGATTATTCCATAATCAGTTCCCTTTCGAGTCTCAAAAAAATCAATTCCCTTTCTATGTCAGTATTACGAAGGGAACATAGATGAATAACATGTATTAACATGTGTCTAGATCGGAACAATATTTCACCTTGAAATAAAACTAAAGCTTCCGTCACCCTTACAAAAAATTGTCTATCTTTCATTCCCTTCGATTGCATATAATTAATTCCTGCAGAGAGAAGGACCAAATGATCTCTTGTCCTTGGCTTTCCAATTGCATAGACATATACTCATACATGTACTTATATTATACTCCCTCTATTCCAAATATAACATCTAGTATTCAAATTTTATTTTAAAATATAGCAACTTATCTATATTTTTTTATCACAAGTGATCACAATTATAATCTATTTAATTTAATCTCTCAGTATACTTTCCTATGTTAATCAATAGACCATAACAATTCTTTATTTAAATATACCTACTTTCTTAATTCTCACATTAAAATTTTGAAAGTGCTAATTATATTCTGAGACGGACTGAATTCGTTGATACACATGGACTCTCATCTGGCTAGCTGTCCTCAGTGCAGTGTAAGTACTGCCCAATTCTCCGTAGATGGGACGAACGCCTTACACGTAAGTACGTGCGTACGATGAAGCTTCTATCGGGTTGTACAAATGCACACGCATGCAAAGCCGGCATGCATCAACTCTCTCTGGCTTGTAGGCTACAGAAGATTGATTCGATAATTAATAAATTGAAGTTTCATGTATTTAATATTTAACATATATCCACGAGACATCTACAGTGGCATTATGAGATATATGCTTGTCTAGTCTCTCAATGATATTACAAGAATAAAATATACGTTCGTACATTCGTTTATAGTGTTGAGTGATGTGAGCATATGCATCTATTCCGAAAAGAAAATTAAAATTGTATATACACGTCATCATGTCGCAGTACTTATACGTGTAGATCTCAAATGAAAGGATCGCATGGGTAGCTAGCCTCTTGGCTTCTTTGCTGGCATGTTGCCTGACGTGTCACTGAAAAGCCACCTTAATTAGTAATTATCTTGGCATCTCGTGGATTATGAAACCAGTATCAACGTACCTTTTCACGAAATCTCGTTTGCTATTTTGCACTAGCTCGCGACAAAACGTATATCCTGGAGTTCTTAAAAAGAAAGCATTTTTCCCTAAGAAAAGAAAACATTTTTAAAATAACACTCAGAACAAATGGTAATAATAGTCCTGATTTAAAATCTTGTGCACGAGATGCATCCATGTCTCCTGACCGACAGACCACGTCCCAAATAGTCAATCAGCGAGCGGCCCATACTTTTCTTTTTTTTCATTAAAAAATACAGTCATATATTTCGTACGGCCCATGCTAAACTACCTTTTGGGCCTAATGACCCATGAGAGTTTACGTAGCCCACGGGCTGAAATAGGCGTTTGCACATAGCAGTAGTAAGGGTTTTAGAATAGTACGGTGGTGCTGTGCGTTGTAACGGGACAGCTAAATTATGAGCAGCTCGCCCAACGACCAAACCTAAGTACCAGGCCAAGCTTGTCTACCGAGCTAGGTTCAGAAGGGCAATTCCTCTAAACAAGCAATTGTATTTTAAAGAAAAGCCCCAGCAGCTAATTGATCTCTTCAAGCTCCTACCTAAACATAAACAATCAAGTCCTTGGCCTTCAGTGATTCAGAAATGGCATCTACATGGCAATTGAATGAACTTAGCTTTATTCTTAAGACTCTTGGTACAATGTTCAGTTCCAGCTCTTTGGCCAACAAATATGAATAATTGCATGTTTTCCTTTTGTTGAACGCCGAAGGAAGCGTATCCGTCGCTGCCACGCTTCTTTATTGAATCGCCAGCACATTAGAAACATCGGCAAGTGGGCCTGAGGGAGGATTGCTCACGAAATTAGCATGCAAAAAACCTTATTTCGCTGAATAATATGCACACCGGTAAACCGATGAAATAACTCACGTGATCTTGTCGACGATATAGGTGTGGAGGCCCCAAACTTGCCATCAATTGAAACCCCGCAATGCACAAGTTCAGAATTTTCAGAATTCAGTTCAATTCAAACCATAAGGCAAAATCAAGGACTACACTTACAGTACATTCCAATTTCGCACAATT
Organism: Oryza coarctata; assembly: GCA_030770085.1. Lineage (NCBI taxonomy): Eukaryota > Viridiplantae > Streptophyta > Magnoliopsida > Poales > Poaceae > Oryza > Oryza coarctata. The sequence continues at coordinate 12,734,583 of CM061482.1, read as the reverse complement.
TTTCACACTCTTGTCATCAAAATATATTATTTTTTCAACATATATTGGACTACAGAAGTCAAGAGAAACACATGACAAAAAGCATATGCTGAAAGGCTTGCAGATCATGCATTCCTGTCTACCGAAACATGCAATTCAATGCAACAACAGACAAGAACCTCTCCGCTCATTCAGTTCTAGCTTCTGACCAAAACCTAGAGAAGCATCATTGTTTGGTGAAAAATAATTGGTTGCACCAGAAGAGATTATCTTCCTGCAAATTGCAGGACAATAGAATAATTAAATATTTTTATTCTTTATTAGCTCACTAATGGATGGACTAATATTTTTTATTCTTTATTATTCTACTTGGTGAAATAATAGCAGTGTCCTGAATATTTCGTTAGAGCCATAACACATCAGCATTACAGCTTTATAAATTGCAGTGAGTACTGCCGAACAAATGCCCTGCAAGAGGCTTAATCCATACTACTTAAAAAGCCATGGCCTTACAAAACCTTGAGGCAGACATAGATTACTTGGTTAAATCTATATTCAGTAATTGATAATATATCCAACAAGTACGCCTAGCTTGAACTACCTTTCCCTGTTTTCAGTGGCAAAAGAACAAAGTAAAAGGCTAAAGGGGTTAGAGATAATAACTGGAGTTCTTTTCCCAACGGAGATATCACTCTACTGACCTGGCAATAAATGTTTTAAACAAAACCATCACAAGAGATTGCAATGAATTAGGCTACTGAAATGATTGCTCAGATTAAACATATGATGTTTTTGGCCTTACCATTACTATTTCTTCTGACGAACTAAAATATAGAGATACAGGAGACACCCTTTAGTACCGTTACAAGCTCACAGCAAGTGGAAGTACACAACATAACAACCATGACAGTAATCTAACCAGATTTTCTTTTAAAAAAAAACAACGGCAAGTGTTCCTCAGAAGAATTTACTATGGGTATGGGTAAATCTGAAGGTAAATCATTGTGACTGGCAGACTGGCATCATTTCCGAATCTTGGCTTAATAAGAGATCAAGTTAGGTACTTCAGATTATCCAACAAGAGAAATACAGGTTCATAATGGGAACAAAGTTAAGCAACAGGTAGATTGACAAAATACTGGAAGTCCGGAAGGACTATAGAGGCAGATATTGTAGGAACGCACCACACACCCATTGTGGGGGTGATCACTTTATATATAGCCAAAATACATCAAGATACAAGATCCTCAATTAGAGGAGATATCTATGGCATGTACAATAATATATGGCTATACTTGCTAATACCCACGCACAGAAGAATCAAGAGGATCTCGGACATAAAGATTGGATCTAAAGTTAGTAAACAATTGAACAGATAGGCCCTTAGTCATGATGTCAGTGAACTGGTACAATGACAGAACGCGGAGAATGTGAACATGTCCAAGGACGACCTTCTTGCGGACAAAATGAATATCAATCTCAATATGCTTCGTGTGGCGATGCTATACTAGGTTGGTGTACATATAGAGAGTGTTGACATTGTCATAGTAAACCATGGTCGCAAAAGCAATTGAAGGGTGAAGATCCTGAAGGAGCTGACGAAGCCAACAACATTCGGTGACGTCATGTGCAACTATGTAGTACTCAGCTACCGTGCTCAAGCATGAGACGGTGGTCTATCTCTTGGATGACTAAGAAACCAAGTTGTCATCAAGATGGATGCAATAGCTTGATGTGGAGCGCCTGGAGTTAGGGCAACTAGCCTAACCCATGTTAGAGTACGCGGTGAGAGACCAAGCGGAGGATGTGCTGATGTGGAGCCTGAAGGAGAGGGTGACCTTTACATAATGCAAAATGCGCTTGATCAACATGAGAAGAGGCTCTTGGGGATCATACATGAATAGTCATACCTGTTGGATAGTGTACACCAAATTAGGGCAAGTCAGGGAGAGATATTGGACAGCCCTAGCCAGAGTTCGGTACTGGGATGGATTAGCAATAGGAGCACCATTGGAAGCGGAGAGCTTAGCGTGAGTATCAACAAGAGTCATCGTGGAGTGACACTCTACCATGCTAGCACGATAAAGCAGGTCTAGCGCATACTACCACCAAGATAGGAAGAGACCGTCGGGTGAGCGTGTGATAGAGATGTTGATGAAGAAGTGGAGGTTACCTAGATCCATCATGGCAAACTCGGAGTGCAACATCTTGCTTACACGCTGAACAAGAGCTATCAAGGAGGCTATGAGGATGACGCCGTTGACATACAACAAAAGATAGGACACCTGATCTCCATCTTTAAAGACGAAGAGGGAGGTGTTAGAGGCTGAGGTAGTGAAGCTGAGCTATCAAAGATAAGTAGTGAACCACTACTACCAAGCCCAAAGAGCCTCACCCTTCCCTTTCACTTGGCCCCTCGATTCCCACCATCTACTCCAAGGTTGACCTCAAATTTGGCAACCTAGGGATCCTTGGCACTAGGCAGATGCATAGCAATGAAACTATAGGAGTTGTCTAGCTAGAAGAGTAGCATGAGTAGCTTCCGCAACTTGCTGGGGTCAGCGCTTGATCCCTTGCCGACGTCAGTGGTGCCGACCTCGATGATCTCCTCCTTGGTAAGGTTGTGGATGGAGGAAAGGCACTCCATGAGGCAGGACGAGCATACGCTGGTGAAGACATGGGAAGGATGTCAGTCGCACCACTCAACGCTACCCCCTGGTGGCCCCTCCCCTCCTCCTACTTAGGCTCCCACTGTGGTTGTAGCTGCTCCACTACTATCTGCATTGGGAGTAAAAGATGGTTATGTAGCACAAGTCAATCGGCTATGGCGACGGCCGTTGAATCGAGTTAGGAAGGAACAAGCGGGTGCGACATTAGTCTTCATAATCAAAAGTGATGAAGAATTGGTTTATATTAAAATTTGTAAAATTGACATTAATATTAAAATTGGCATTGAATAATTGAGTTATATTAAAATTGTTTATGGCAAAGTGTGGTGAGCGTGTATATACACTAATATAGATCAGGTTGTGAGAATTTGTATTTAAAAAAATATTTTTATGTGCGTAGGTATTAAACGTTGGAAATAAATAAAAAATTGCTAAAAAAATTGGAGGATTTTGGACGAAAATTGATAAATTTTAGAGTTTGCTAAAGTAATAAATTGAAAGTGCGAGTAGGCTGGTTGCACAGTTTAGATGTGGTCTAGTCGAGATTGGATTGGCGACGGTGAACGAGCAGGCCGACAAGTTAGGCTAGCATGGACTGGTGGAGGCCAAATGCTAGCAAGCCAGCATAATGGGCCGATACAGTAGAAGCGGCCCAACAGGCACAAAGTGCAAGTCAGCACGAGCGTGCGGGGGTGATGTACGGCTGACAGGCAAGCCCGACCTGGCAATGGTGCGTGCTAGAGTAGGACAACTACGGCTGATAGGTGAGCCAGGTGTGGTGGTGGTTAGAGTGCGCACAGGTGCAGGCAATCTGCTTGGGACAGGTGTTAGCTTGTGGTTAGTGTAAGTGGCGTGGCCAGTGGGAGCGAGCGGGATTATCTATGGAAACGTGTAGACTCTGTGACCCTCCATGTGTTAGATGATGTGATGTAATTTAGAGTATTGATTTTGAATCCAACGTCTGAGAATAGGCTAAGTAGTGGCTATAAAATCTCAAGGGCATTGAGATATTTTTGTTTGGGATTTTTTAATTATTTTGGGCTATATAAAGAGAGTAAGGTGTTATGGATTATTCAGAGATATATTGGTAGAGTTTTTTGAAAGTTTATGGAAGATTACTTCGGTAATTAATCTCTCTTTCTCGTTTATTTTTTGTATACCTAGCGATTGATTTTAGATTAATTTATTTTTCTCTGAGATTTAGGTTGATTTATTTGATAGTTAGGGTGTTTTTATTAGTCATATTATTAATTAATTTGAGTTTAATTAATTTCCATTAACTTTCTGAGCTTTTATTAATATCTTATGATTCAGAAGTCCGATTGTTGGATTCATTTGTAAATTTTATATTATGTCAAATTTTGAAGTAGATTAGAGTTATAGATCTACGTGTACAATTTATTTATTGATGAAATGTGTACAATCTAACGAATAGTATTGTCTGGATTCTAAAAATATATAGTTTTATAATAAGGGTAAAATATTAAATTTTATTTTTAATCATTCTCTAATTGTCTATGTTAATGTGAGTTGATCACATTCTTGTGCCTTTTGAAAGGTAAGGATTATGATCGGTGACAGGAAGGAAAACATGCTTAACATGGGCAGCATAGAGTACAGACTACACAGGGGTAATCGTCCATCGCAAGCTCGTGCCCACCTATACACCATCTCCTATGAAGTACAACAAGATTTATCACAAAAACTTATTTACCAGAAAGTGGAAACACGATATAGGGGGGCTTCGTGCGCATCAGGATAACAACTGTGATAGCTTCATGCGCACGTCTAGGGCGACCTCCATTGCATCTGTCACTGCATAGATCACTGGAGATCTCACCACCATGGGAGGAGACCAGTTCACCTTCGAGGGAGATTAGCCCCTACACGCTTAGGGAGGCAATCACAACAATGGCAGGACGAGCATCACATGGAGGTAGTTTCTCTCACGTCCAAGGCGGGAGATGCCTCCAGGTGAGCAATTCGTTCAGAATTCGAGTTGATCAGGGGTTGATTCACGTGAATCTAGCAGTGTCGAGAGGGGAGTTCATTCAGCGATGGGGATTTTTTGGGAAATCCTAGAGGCAGGGAGAAAATTTCGAATCAGAGCAGAGCCCACCAGATACAATGAAGCCCGAGAGAGCCCAATGCAACCCACAGAACCTCGCTTGAGGATTTGTTTAATCATTCATGGTAGACAACAGGAGGCGTGGCTTTGGATTCCTCGAGGCACAGTATTATCCCCATCTGTTCTAGGGTTTCTAGCTAGGAACGATGAGATGAGACATTTTGATGTGTTTGCTAGGAAGATCCACAAATCTACTCCGTGCACTATAGATTCTAGATATTTTGAAGTCGTCGTGAGAGGAGAGAAGATAGAGAGATGGCGAGGGGACAGATTTGCAGGAAAGTGATAGCAAGATAAGCGAGATCTGGAGGACTAGGATGAGATGGAGATACAAGTGCAGAGGAAGACGTCTCAAGCTACACAGGGAGCAAGAAGCACACTGGCGAGAAGATGTGATTTGGAGGGAGAACGACCCGCACAACAAGGGAGGAGATAAAACCCTTAGACGCGAGAGGTGGCCAGATTCGAGATTTAGAGATTCTAAGAAGGGGATCTAGTTCATGGAGGTCTGCACAGGGACATCAGGAACAAGAATGGCAGAGAAGTTGATCAAGGTGAGGAAAGAGATGAGGTTCCCATGAAGTGTTATAACTGTGGTCAATTTGGCTACCATCAAGTTGCATGCGTGAACCCTCCTCTATGTTATGCCTGCAAGAAATCTAGGTGCATCTCTTCCAACTGTCCTAAGATTGAGGAGAAGTAGGTTTCTGGGCTCAAGCTTTGTGGATATAGGATGCTAGGTCAGCTGTTCTAGTGCCCAAATGTTGACATGTCGGAGGAGATGTTGGTGAAGGAGCCAATTGTTAGGATCCTGACAGTGGAACAAGGGTTTTGCAATGAGTCAAAAATTGTTGTGGAGATCAAACATCTATTTGAACAGTCATGAGAATGGAAAGTAAAGAAGATGGAAGATAATAAATACTTGTTTGAATTTCCATCCAAAGAAACAAGGAAAGAGTTGTCAAGATTGAGGGGTTTTGACTTTCAGAAGTTCAAGATTAAAGCAAATGTCCAGAGACACCAACAGACCTATGGATGCTTTTGCAGAATTACACTCAACCTGGGTGAGGGCTATGGGTGTTCCTCCAATTTCAAGAATAGAGAAGATTATGAAGAAACTAGCACATCTGATTGGAGACCCCTAGGAAGTTGATACCATGAAACTGATCAAAGCTGGACTAGTGAAAATCAAAGTGCATTGCCTGAGAAGATTGAGGCTACTTCTCAAGATCCTAAGAAGTCTTCAACGATAAGGTGGGCTACAAGATCAGGTGGATCCCAGAAGGAATCCTAACTGGTCTACATACCCCCAAGCCAGATGAACCTAAGCATCGCAAAGACACTGATGATGGTGAAGAAGATGAAAGAAAATCTCAACACAACAAGACAGAAAGAGATAAGGGGAATCAGAATCCAAAGAAGAAAAGTGTTGTTAAGAGTAAAGATCAACCTACAAACAAAAACAATACTGATGTGCGTGAAGAGCTAGAGGGGTCATCCTAGGAAGGTGAAAAGTTGACATCTCTGAATACTTCTTAGAACAATCTAAAGGAGAAGAAGAAAGCGAAGAAGCCAATGGAGTTGTTCATGAAGCTAATAGTATGGAGGTAGAAGTGGAAGAAGAAGTGGAGGCAAAAGCTAGGGTTGATGCAACTGAAGTTGAGAAGATAGGTGTGGGGGACTCGGGTTTAGTCTAAAGGGGAGCTAAGATTTTGGATTTAGCAATAATTCCATTCAAGGCAGAACCATTCCAAGAGCATATTGTACAAAAGTCACCGTCCCTGTAGGAACAGATGGATCTTGATCTCCAACAACTCCAAGCTATCACTATGGGAGATGACCTCAATGACCTCATTACCAGGTCAAGGTAATGATAACAAGATGCTATGCAAAGTGAAAGTTTGATACAACAGAGGGTATAGGATGGAAGTAGAGGGGGCGAATGAACTTGGAAGTAAAAACTAAAATTTAACACCTTTTCTTAATCACAAACCCTAAAAAACCACATTTTCAGAATCTAAACAAAACACTATTTTATCAATCAAACACTCCAATGACGGAATAAACAAAACAAAATTTTTAAATAAACCCAACTAGAATCATCTCAATCGAATCGAAGATATTAACGAAACAGTTAATCAAAATTATTTAAACCCTAATTAATTAATAATACCAGATCTAATCAATCAAACTTTTCACAATAATAAAAAACATTCTAGCTAAATTTTGATTAAAGAAACCAATCTAAATCACATAGGAAAACAAATTAATTAGCTAGGTAAAACAAGAACGACCGTACTAATCTTCGATAAAACTTACCTTTATTATTAATTATTAATGTTGTTCTTATAAAATTCACCTAAAAATTCTCTCAACTCTCTATATTAAAATCCTTAACACCTTACACTTCTTTTATAGCAAAAAATAATCAAAAAATTCTAAAGAAAAAACTAAATACCCTTAAAATTTCGTAACCACTATTCTGCTTATTCTCAGCTGTTAGATTTAAAATTGATGTTTCAGATTGTGCAACGTTACCCGACATACAAAGACCACAGTCCGATGCGTTTCAACACATAATCCCGCTCGTACACTGTTTCCATGCCGCCACGCCAATCCAGTGATGACACATATCCCTGAGATCTCCTACACCCCGTGCGCACCATGTCTTCGCCATGTCTAGGCCCACCTATCAGCAACTGCCCCACCATGTGCCTGCACGCTCGTGCTCGTTGCTACGCTAGGCCTACCAGTCGCACATCTCGTCACGTGTCTATGCCTCTGCTGTTGGGTCGGTTCTACGCTGTTAGCACATTTCATTAGCCTACTAATTCTCGGCTTGCTTATTAAATCAACCCATCCATTGGCTTGTTAGCTTTTGGCCTTCTTCAACCCATGCTACCCCACTTTTGGCTAGGTTGCGTCTATACTGGGTATTCGACCTCCTCGCAGTTTCAGCCTAATACTCAACACTCTCAACTCAATACAGTCTTTTAGTCTCAAATAAGTTAGGGTAGACTGATATTATAGCAAATTTTGAAAATTAATTTACCAATTTTCACACAATTTCTCTAAATTTTTTAGCGAATTTTCATCTATTTCTAATATTTAATATCTGCACATATATAAAAAAAATCTATGGTAGTATACACACGTTCACCATATTTTTTATAAATAATGTTTAACATTTACCAATTTCAATATAATCCAATTTTATCAATTTTAATATAAACCAATTTTCACTTTTGATTTAACAATCTCCTAATAAAAGCATTGGTAACATAAATAATCTTTTAATTTAACAGAGAAAAACACAAGATAACCAAGAGGGTGATAACAGAGACATTGTGCAGTCTGAGAGCCTGATGCATGAGAAAACGCAAGGAGACCAAAAGGACTTTTACGGTGTCTACCAAGAAGAAGAAAAAGAGACTGTTGAGGCCTAGTGGCACTCAATGCCCAGCATAGGACTTCGCAGAAAAACATCTCAGGTACTAACAAATTTGCTATTTTTAATTCTGTTGATTCTTCTGTTCTAGCTTCTATTGATGTCGATTCTGGTGTTGTCCTGGGTGAGTTTGTGGAGAGTATAATGGAAACAGTTGACACCATGAAAGCCAAGGAATAAGCTCAAGCAATTGTGTGCATGGCCAAAGAAAGACCGGCGAATGAAGATCCTGTTGAAAGGCTGCCAGCAGAGATTGAGATTGAAGGTTGTCAAATAACTAGTGACCAACTAGAAGAACAATTAGCCCTTCCTCCCCCCTCCACCAAAATTGGGATTGAGCCCAAAGACAAGAAAAATGGTGGGGGAGGAAGACCCCAAAAACCGGGATCATGAGGTTGCTCATTTGGAATGTGGGGGGTTGGGGAATCCAGGAAGGAGACAACTGAGAGAGGCGATAACTAAACATGAGATAGAGATGGTGTGCTTGTAGGAAAAAATTAAGGAAACTTTTCAGTTCAGAATGTTGGATCAATTGGGGGGTTCTAAGAATTTTCAATGGTTATGACGACCAGCTAATGGTCATTCTGGGAAATTGCTCATGGGGGTGAATTTGGAACTTCTTGAGGTTGTGGAACTAGATCAGGGAGAATTCTTTATCAGTATGGAGATAATAAGTAAGAAAGACAAAAAGAGATGGGAGTTGACCAATATATATGGGCCAATCCAGGAGGAAAGGAATCAAAACTTTTTACAGGAAATGAGGGTGAAAATAATGAAGACTCAAGTTCCTATACTGCTTGGAGGGGATTTTAACATGATTAGGTCCGCAGGGGAGAAATCAAAAGGGCAGATTAATAGGAGATGGACTGCAACTTTCAACTCTTTCATTGCAAATTCAGAATTAAGAGAGTTACACAGGGTGGGTGGCAAGTATACATGGACAAACAAGCAGCTAGATCCAACCAGAGAGATTTTGGACAGAGTATTGGTGTCAGCATCATGGGATCTGCTCTACCCAAAAAAAGTTGTTGCTAGTCTCACAAGAATTGGGTCAGACCACAATCCAATCCTGCTTGACCTGGTCTGCAGTTAGCCATTAAACAGTACAACTTTAGGTTTGAGCCTTTCCTGTCTTCGACAACAGGGATTCAAGGAATCGGTGTTACAAAAATGGTCCAGAAGATATAACTCTGACATTCTTGAGCACTGGAGATGTCAAGGCCATTTGCTGAGAAGAAGAATAAGAGGTGGAGTAGAAACTTGGGAAGGGATGCAAGGAAAAGTAAAGAACAGATCACGCAACAAATTAAAGACTATGACGAGGTTGAGAAGAGGGATGGCATGACTGAAACGCTTTAGAAACAGCGATATGAGTTGGAAGAGGAACTACAGAGACAATATTTGATAGAAGCATTGTATTGGCAGAGGAGTGGTGCAAAGTGGGTGCTGGAAGCTGATTCCAGCACAAACTTCTTTCATAGGGTGTCTAATGGGAGAAAGAGGAAATCCACAATTCTGTCGCTAGAGAATGATGGGGTTGAGATAACTGACCAAGGGGAGCTCAAACAACATGTTAATGATTTTTACATGAAGCTGTTTGGATCAAAGGTGCCTCCAAAAATTCACCTGAGTACACAAATGTGTGCAGAGGGGGGTAGAATTGATGACTCAGACAATGAGAAGCTGGTAAAACCTTTCACAATGGAGGAAATAGAGACAGCTTTGAAAGAGATGAATACAAACACTGCACCAGGCCCAGATGGTTTTCCTATTCAGTTGTACAACGAATTTTGGCGTCAGATCAAGGACCAAATCAATGAAATGATGGACGAACTCAGTGGAAACTAGAACTTAAGCAGGCTAAATTATGGTGTGGTGGTACTGATACCAAAAATCATAGATGCCAATGTGATCAAGCATTTCAGATCTATCTGCTTATTGAATGTTTGCTTTAAACTGATGACCAAAGTGCTTATTTTGAGACTAACCAGGGTTGCATACAAAATCATAGATGTGAACCAAATAGCTTTCATCCCTGGCAGACACATACTAGATGGTGCTGTGATTCTACATGAGATGATTCATGAGCTAACTGCCAGGAAAGAGAAAGGGATTATTCTAAAAGTAGACTTTGAGAAAGCCTATGACAAAGTACAATGGGGGTTTTTGATTGAGGTTCTTTAGAGGAAAGGCTTCCATGAGAGGTGGATTAGTTGGATGAGACAAGAAGTTGAGGGGGGAGAGTGGCAATCAACTTTAATGGTGATTAGGGTGAGTTTGTTAGAACATACAAGGGGCTGAGGCAAGGTGGTCCACTATCATCCTTGCTGTTTAATTTAGTGGGGGGTGCTTTATCTGAAATGCTACATATGGCAAAGAGGGCTGGTCATATTGAGGGGTTAGTGCCAAACCTAGTGAAGGAGGGATTAACACATCTTCAGTATGTAGACGATACCATTCTTTTCTTGTCACTAAAAGACCAGAACATCCCGACCTTGAAGTTTTTGCTGTATTGTTATGAAGATATGTCTGGAATGAGAATCAACTATTAGAAAAGTGAGGTGGTTGTTGTGGGGGGTGACCAAGAGGAATCAAAAAGGGTTGCTGACTTGTTCAATTGCCGGGTTGTATCATTTCCAATGAAGTACCTGGGATTACCAATCAATGACAGTAAGCTGACCGTACAGGATCTTGAAGGTATCCCAGAGAAGATTGAGAAGAGACTACCAACCTAGAAATGTGGCCACCTATCCTATGGAGGAAGAGCTATCCTCATCAATTCCTTCCTTAGTTTCATTCCTATGTCAAGTAGGGAGAGGGGATAGTGTGTCCTTTTCGAATGATGTTTGGCTAGGGAAGGTTCCTTTAAAGACAAGATTTCCATTTCCATATAGCGTTTGCGTATATCCTGCAGTAACAGTGAGAGGTGCTTACAGAGATAATGGGTAGCACATCCCCCTGAGAAGATCAATAACTCGAGATGAGCTTAGAGATTGGGAGGAGCTCATGCTAGTTCTAAATGAGTGCCAATTGACAGAGGAGAAGGATGTAGTGAGACGGGCTCTAGAGAAATCTCTGAGATTCACTACCAGATTCTTATATAGAGCTGTAACCTTCAGAGGGGTGATTGACAAAACCATGGAGGAAGTTTGGAAGGCACCAATGCCACTGAAAATTGGCATCTTTATTTGGCTATGCCTCCATGGCAGAATACAGGCAGCAGATAGATTGAAGAAGATGAAATGGCTGGGTGATGAACACTGAAAGCTATATTCTGAGGTGGAAACAGTAGATCGCCTGCTGTTATGTTGGCCCCCATCTAGATTTATTTTGTGCTTGCTTAGAGATGTCTTTGGGTGGGCTTCCACTCCTGTTTCCTGCTCATCATTTGTGCAGAATTGCCTGGGCAAAAGGGGAATAAAACTAACTCTACAGTTTGGCTGTTCTTTGGGACTGCTGTTTGGGCTATCTGGCTGACAAGAAATGATTTTGTCTTCAAGAACATTGTTCTAAGTAATGCAGTGATTCTAGCTCACAAATTCTTTTCTTTTTTACGGCTGTGGAGTCCCTTAGCTTCGGCGAAGAACCCAGAGGTGGCAGAATTCCAAAAATTATTGCATGTCAGGATTCAAAGTCTTGCCTTGGGAGAGAGAAGAAACGTGCGTGTAGAACAGTGAGGAAGGAAGGGATCGTGATGAAGCCGTTCTGCTTGCTGCCTCAGTTGTGCTTTGGGTCAGGTTTAGGATCTGTGACATTCTCGCTTGTTGTCTTGTGTGGAAGTTCTGATTCTGTAATGGCAATAGCTAGTTTTTTTTTTTTTTTTTGCACTGTCTGCTAGTTGTTGAAAAGCTGAAATCCCAAGAAAAATTATATGTAAAACCGGATTGCATTCAATGAAGACTAGGCGAAAAGCCTTTGATCCAAAAAAAAAAACACCTAATCCTATCTCATTGCGTTGGCACCATTTCCGCTGTAGCTGTTATTCTATTATAATTATAAATAATTATAATAAGTGTAATTATAATAGGTTAACCGTAGTATGACTGTATAGTTATCTTGTGAGCCATTCCGGCCGCCTGATACATTGACACAGAATAGAATCAATCAATCTCATATTTTTATGGGATCAGAGCGGTTCTAATCCGCTATCTTTCCGCAACCAAAGACGTCATTGTTGCTGTCGTCACCAACCTCGTCCTCCACCACTACTGTGCTACGAGAGATTGCCGAGGCCTGATGTCCTTAACACTGCCATTCTTGAACAGCGCCCGTCACCGATCCAATCACCACCACCGGTGACAGCTGCACGTCACCAAGAGTGTCGCTGGTCTCATCGCCCGCGCTACTCATCTGATCGTCTACCCCGTAGCTATCCTCGTCACTGGGTGTGGCTGTCGAATCCGATCTTGCCGCCGCTTCCGAACCAACGCTCGTCGCCGATTTGATCGTCACCACCGATGCTGACTGCACGTTACTGGGAGTATCGCCGATCTCATCGCCTGCGCTGCCGATCCGATCGGATCCCTGATTTGATCGGATCTACTGTCACTGGGAGTGTAGCCGGTCTCATCGCCCGATGATCGGTCCGATCGGATTCCCGATCTGATCAGCTTGTCGTCGGTCTCATCTCCCATTGATCGGTCCGATCGGATCCCCGATTTGATCGGATCTACAGTCGATCCGATCCGACTGTCGACCCGATTACTCGCCGATCGGTCCGATCGGATCCTGTCTACTATCGATTCGACCGTCCTCCGATCCAATCTGCTCTACTGACGTTTTTCGAGCGCCGTACTGATCGGTCCGATCGGATCTTGCCTATTGCCGATCCGATCCCTTCGATCTGCCGATCCCTCTGATCTGATTGGCTGCCTATTGCCGATCCAATCACCCTCTGATCCGATCCCTCTGACCTAATCGGCCTCTGATCTGTTGATCCCTCCGATCTGATCGGCTACCGATCCCTCCGATCAGTTGCTCATCTGATCTGATCGGCTCCCAATCTGTTTTCCATCAACTGTCGATCCTCTCATGGCCGAAGAAGGCAATGGCGTCGCTGCTTCTAACGACCATTGTCTCGCGGCCGATACTGCTCGCGCCAACGAAGCGCGTCAGGCTGAAGCGCGCACTCATCTCATATTGGAAGAGATGGAGATCGACGCTCGTCCTCCATCCTCACTGGCTGCTCTCGTCGCTACGACGCTGGGTCCAGTGGCTCTAGGTGCCACTACCACTCCTCGTTCAGGAGCGCCTCCTCCTCTACGTCCCGCTGCCCAAACCGAAGGCCAGCGTAACGGCCGCCGCCGTGGCCGCGGGGGACGCAGCGGCTCTATTGGTACCAGCTCTCTAGTGCCTTCTACTAGAGCGGCCCTAGGTGGACAGGGCGGCGTCCCTCTCGATACGGCTGTGTACCTATCGTTCGTCCACCCTTGGGCTAGAACTGTGCGTACGACCCGTCCGGCCGACCTCCGCCGCCCTAGCCTACGTTCCACGCAACCCCGCACTATGGCGGTTTTGGTGCTCTTTCCAGCACCTATGGAGGCACATACGGTACCCCATCGTCCCCGTATGGCACATACTACGGAAAAGCTGCAACGCCGGGCTTTTAGGCACCCTCACCAGCGTACCAGGCGGTGCCTTGGCTGCCCACTCCCGGAGAGGCTTGGCACTAGAATTCCTTGGCGCAATCTTTCAACACTATGACACTCAACCAACCGGCCTCTGAGTGGTATGCTAATACGGGTGCCGGCTCCTACATGGCCTCAGACGCTGGTATACTCTCCACCATTTCCCCATCCTCTTCATATAGTCCTTCATCTATCATTATGGGCAATGGCACTTTACTTCCGGTCACAACCACTGGAACACACCGTTTTTCATTACCACACCGTGATATTGCTCTTAATAATGTTCTGATATCACCCAACATTATTAAGAATTTAATTTCCATTCATCGGTTTACCACCAACAATAATTGTTCCATTGAGTTTGATCCTTTTGGTTTTTCTGTGAAGGATCTGCAAACCAGGAACGTGATCGCCTGGTGCAATAGTTCTGGTAACCTCAACCCATTTTTTGCACCATCTACTAGCATCTCCGTGTTCCTCGCCACCCTACCTCCCTTTGGCATCGCCGTCTCGGTCATCTTGGGCGTGACGTCCTGTCCAAACTTATTAGATCCAATGTCATTTCCTGTAATAAAGATGATATCGATCATTTATGTTATACGTGCCAACTCGGTCGTCATGTACGTCTACCTTTCGGTTCATCTACTTCTCGTGCTACTCACAGTTTTTATTTAATTTATTGTGATCATGTTAGGATACAAATATTATCTTGTTATTCTTGATGACTGCTCTCACTACATTTAGACTTTTCCCCTTCATCTCAAATCCAAGACATTTTCTATTATTTTCCCCTTTTTTGCGTATGTTCGCACACAGTTTGACACCACCATCAAGAACATCCAGTGCGATAATGGCCGTGAATTCGATAATTCCCAGGCCCGCACGTTTTTTCTCTCCCACGGTGTTGCTCTACGCATGTCATGATCATACACTTCCCAACAAAATGGTAAAGCAGAGTGTTCCATTCGTACCATCAATAACACTCTGCGTTCTCTTTTGTTTCAGGCGAGTCTCCCTCCGGCTTACTGGGTTGAGGCCCTTCACACCACCACCTATCTTGTGAACCGCCTCCCCACCACAACACTAGCCTCCTCCACACCATACTCCACTCTCTTCTCTGTCCCGCCCTCCTATGATCATCTCAAAGTTTTTGGTTGCGCTTGTTATCCCAATATGTCATCTACAGCGCCCCACAAACTTGTCCCTCATTCTTCTCTATGCGTGTTCCTCGACTACTCTTCGGAGCACAAAGGCTATCGATGTCTCGAGCTTCAGTCGAACCGCATTCTCATTTCTCGACATGTCGTTTTTGATGAATCTTTTTTCCCTTTCTTCGACATGTCTACCATACCCATAGCACCTTCCACCTTAGACTTTCTTATCGATGATCATGATCTCACCGCTTCAGTTCCTGGAGCTTCTTTATTGCATGCAGGTACAACAGACTCCTCAGTGGCACACCCTGTGCCCACGGCCCCACTTGCGCCATCGAGCCCTAATGCAGGACCGTGGTCGCCCGAGTCCACGTCGTCCGGTGCCGCTGCCCTTGTGCACCCCGCACAGGTTGCTGCCAGTGGCGCTACACTGACTACGAGTGTTGCTAGTCCTACTGTCCATGCTGCTCGCGTGCAGGTTGTTGCCAATGGTACCAACCGCACAGCTGCCACTCGGCCAATTGTCATCCCTCCGGTGACCAATGCGCACGTGTGGTAAAGCTGGCATTGCACAGCCCGTGGATCGCCTCAACCTCCATGCTGTGCCTATGTCGCCTCTTCCTTGCTCTGTTCATGATGCCCTATCAGACCCCAATTGGCGATCTGCTATGCAGGCTGAGTATGACGCTTTGATTGCCAACGACACCTGGAGTCTTGTGCCTCGCACTCCTAGCGTCAATGTTGTGATTGACAAGTGGATTTATCATCACAAATTGCTCGCCGATGGGTCTCTTGATCATTACAAGGCTCACTAGGTCCTACGAGGCTTCACACAACGGCCCGTTGTTAATTATGATGAGACTTTCAGTCCAGTTGTCAAGCCTGCGACAGTTCGAGTTGTTCTCTCTCTGGCATTATCTCAGAACTGGCCTATTCATCAATTGGATGTGAAGAATGCATTTCTCCATGGCACTCTCACTGACACAATGTACTGCGTATAGCCTCTGGATTTATGGATTCTTCTCGCTCAGATTTTGTCTATCGACTCAACAAGTCCCTATATGGTTTGAAGCAGGCTCCTCATGCTTGGCATCATAGGTTCACCTCTCACCTCGTGTCTCTTGGATTTGTTGAAACAAAGTTAAATACTTCGCTCTTCATATATCACCATGGTCCAGATACGGTCTACTTACTATTATATGTGGATGACAGTATCCTCACTGCCTTCTCTGTGGGATTACTAAAGCATAACATTGAGGCTCTCCGGCGTGAATTTGGTATGACGGATATAGGTCAGCTGCATCATTTTCTGGGCATTTCTGTGACACGCTCCGTAGATGGTTTGTTTCTTTCCCAGTGGCAGTACAGTCAGGATATTTTAGAGCGTGCCGAGATGAGTGCATGCAAGCCGTGCAACACGCCTGTTGATCTCCACTCTAAATTATTTGCTAATGGACCACCTGTCGCTGACGCTATACAGTACCACAATTTAGCCGGCGCCTTACAGTATCTGACCTTCATCCGACCCGATATTACCTTTGCAGTTCAGCAGATCTGTCTCTATATGCAAAATCCTTGAGAGCCGCACCTCGCTGCTCTCAAGCGAATCCTGCGCTACTTGCAAGGCACCCTATCTCTTGGGCTGACTATGCGCCGATATTTGCCTGTAAATCTTGTTGTTTACATAGATACCGACTGAGCTGGTTGTCCTGACACTCACTGGTTAACCTCTGGCTATACCGTATTTCTCAGGGATAACTTAGTGTCCTGGTCTTCCAAGCGTTAGCATACGGTCTCTAGATTAAGTGCTGAAACTGAATATCGTGTTGTGGCAAATGGTGTTGCTGAAACTACCTAGCTACGACAACTGCTTCTTGAGCTTCGTCACCCTCTCGATGTACCACCTTGATCTATTGTGACAATATTAGTACTATATATCTATCCAGCAACCCGGTGTAGCATCAGCGGACGAAGCATGTTGAAATTGATCTCTATTTTGTTCGTTCGAGAGAAGGTCCCTCTTGGTCATAATTGGGTCCTACATACTCCTACGACATCGCAATACGTCGATGTCTTTACCAAGTGCCTTTCTACCTCACTATTTTACGAGTTTCGATACAGCCTGAATGTTAGCGATGCTCCCGATTAGACTGCGGAGGAGTGTTAGTCTATTATAATTATAGAAATTATAATTATAATAGGTTAATCATGGTATGGCTGTGTGGTTGTTCTGTGAGTCACCCCGGTCGCATATATATACTGATACAGATTCTCATATTTTCACGAGCGAGTAGCAGCCATGGGGCTCATGCAAAGGCGGGTAGCCGCCAGCGTCTTTTGGGTCCAGGGCGGCGGCAAGAGCAGCCGCGTGAGGAGACAGGAGGAAAGGCTCGCTGCCTTTGGGCTTTGGCCTGGGTCACGGTGGTGGTGAAGATGGAGATCGTGATGGGAGGAGAGGGAAGAGGAGGCTGATGCAATCAAGACGAGAAATCTAGAAGCGGCAGAGGACTGGGCCTGGGCGCCGGGCGCACGCACGTGCAGCGGGCCAATAGCATAAGGCGACGCCGTCCGCCAGCACAGCGAGGGGATGAGTAGATAGGACTCCAGCAGGAGTCTATAAGAGTGGTGCACCGCCTGATATGGGAGTCTAGTGTTTTTTTATTTTTATTTTTTGTGTTTTATTTTGCCATCGAGTGGGGCGAAAATTAAGTCAACACGTTAAGAAATTCTGAGTGGCATACTATTTTTTTATACGACTAAGGCTTAAACTATTTTACTGAAATTAAGAGATAGGACTTGAAGCTCCTCGTTAATTTCAAGTTTAAATCAGAAGGCTTTTTTTTAAAAAAAAAAAGTTTGGTTTTACATTTAAGGTTATATAAAAGCTAAGATATATCGGTTTTTTAGCGTGTAACTCCATATCTCACGATTTGTGCATAAAATCCATCGTCATGCAAATATTAAACAATATGTGGAACATATTATAAAATATTGTTATGTTTGAATCTGTTTATTGTGCTTGGGATGCATATGTCACCAATGTCGTAGTTAGCCTTCGTTTATTTTAGACGACACACGTATGTCTACGTATATCGTATCGTTTTGTAGTCGACTAACAGCTGGGTTCTCTGGCTAGACTCATGCCCGTATATATGTATGTAAAGTACTATTTTTACATATCACTTTGGAGATCAATACGTTGTCTAACGTATCAATCTGATTGGGAATTTTTTTTTACGATTCTGCTAAAATTGTGGCCACATATTTTTTGTCTCATCACATTCGATTATCTCTGTTTTCTTGACGAACTGCATAAAGAATTGCCCCCAGCGTGTTAGATGTGGATCGTGAGAACAAATTAAACATTGTTCAATACAGTACAAAAAGATGAGGAACGAAGAGCGTATAGAAAATTACATTATAAGTATTGAAATTTACTGTGTAAATTTTACAAATTACAGTATAATTACATATAATTTACGGTGTAACAAAAATCTAGCTAGTCCCATTTTTTTAGATTGCTAAGTTTCTGGTGACCGATCTGGTTTCTTTAAGCTTAGAATGAAAAAAGGGATAACTCACTAGCCTGACAGGATGAGAGTGACTGTGGAGGAAACACAAATTTAGGTTCAGGGTAGGAACAGAGATAGGAGAGAGTTTAGGGAAGCAGTCAGAATTATTTTTTGGGTTTAGAGAGATAATCATAAACGGTGGGCACCGAGAAGGGGTGAGGTGATAGTGATGTCACTAACTAACTATGTGAACCACTGAAGATATGGAAAATCGTCCGGGCCAGGGGTTCACGGCGTCAATGGTATAGTGTTGGCGAGGTAGGTGTGGTGCTCGGGGTGAGGAAGTGACGACAGTGGTGCTTAGGTTAGGGAAGCAATGGCCACATCGTTCATTTGGATCGGGAGGAGAGAGACGAGAATAGAGAATAGATAAGGTTTAAGGCTTGTTCGGTTTGGAGAAAAAAATAAAGGATTTATATTTATTTGATTTGTAGGAATAAAATATAGGAAAACAAAAAAATTCCTTTCTTATAAGTTGTAAAAACAAAGGAAATTTTTTTATCCATTCAAACCTATTGAAAAATTGCTACGGATTGATGTGTGTATGTATTTATATTTCTTCATTTTGTCGATTCTTATAGGTTAAATAAATCAACGAGTGCTGAGATTACTATAGAAACACGAATCTTAGCACAATCAATGTATACTGTCCAAACATGACTAAAATTTGTCATAACTGAAAACTAGACAACACCATATTTACAATGCTAAATTTATTACGGACACTTAGAAAATGTTATATTTGTTGATGACACTGTAATAATATGAATTTGCCTAATAATATTTACCACAGGTGACTGTGAGTATTAAAATACAATATTTATTTAGTTGAGGAGAGAGAAACTGTACATTTTACTCTCATCTTCTCCTTTATCCCCATCTTCCTCCCCGACTGGTTGTGGTGGCGGCAGAGCTATCTCATGCCGTGGTCCTTGGACGGCAGAGGTGACGGAGCGGTCCTTGGACGACTGAGGCAAAGAGGCAGAGCTCTGGCGCAGCCGTTGTGACGGACGGCACAGACTCGTCATGGTGGCCCCGTGTGATTGTATGGCGGCTGCTCGCCGCTTGCTTCTCCTTCTTCTCCTCCTCCTTCTTCTTTGCTTGTTGTAAATGCTACTGTGACTCGCGTGTGCTGCCAGTGCTAGAGTGTGGCAAACGGAGGTGCAACACAGTTGGTGATGGGGCGGCTAACTTCACCATGTCCGACGTGGCTAGTGCATGGTGCGTCCGCACGTGCGGTGCAACCGATGTCGCCGATGCGTGGCACGATCGGTTCGGAGGGTGCTCGGGAGCAAAGCTATCATTTTGCAAAAACTCTCTCTCAAATAGCAGGAAATCATAAAATGTGTATAATATCTACCATCAAATTACCAAGTTTTATAGTGTTCATGGCCAGATTCACGTTCTCGTAGTATCCACCAAAGTGTTCTATAGCAAATTCTACCTATTTATAAAACCTAATATTATGCATAAATATTATTATGTACTTATGATTACAGAATTTTTGTGAGGTTAGGGACTTGTCGTTGACCTCCACCTTTTAAGCATATGTTAAGAGGCGTACGTGTTGGTGTATGAGTGTGGAGTATGTGCGTATGTGATTGTGTGTGCACATGTGCATCTTTCATTGAGGAAAAAAACATCTATATGAGTAGTTAAGTAGACATAAAGTATACTACTGGCTGGGCCATAATATTATCCCTGTTTAGTTCCTCTCGAAAAAATATATACGGATCATTTATCTTATTAAAAATATGATTTATACTCTATGCCCTAAGCTAGTGCAGATTCCAGTGAAAAAAATCCATACATTTTCAACCAATCAGAAGCTGGGAAGGAAGTTAAAAATTCAAATTTTGACCAATGATGTGGCCAAAAGATAATATATCTATTCGCCTAACCTTAATCCTTATTAACAACCCATAACATTTATACTCCATCTATAACATTTATACTCCATCTATTAAAAATGTAACAAGGATAGCACACGTATTAGACTTATTGCTTTTAGGGATAGGTGAGAAGTATTAGACAAAGGGATAATAGGTGTAATTTAGTGGTAAAGTTACATTCGGAAAACTCTAAAACTTATTACATTATTTTTTGACAGAGGAAGTATTTTAGAACGGACGGTGTATCATTTAGTCTTATCGCTAAATGTATTTTAAACATAATTTATATTTTTTAAAAAAAATTAAATAAGACGATTGGTTGTAAGAATCAACGGCATCACACATTAAAAAAAAAGGAGAAAGCATATCACTATTTAGTTCAGAGTAACAATCCGGCCCATCCAAACATGGCCCAACGAGAAGGCAGCCCAGGCTAAGCGCGCGGTCGCGTCGGCGGCGGCCGCAGGGACGTACGACGAGCTGCAGAGTTGTAGTGGCTGCGTGCTCTTATTCCGCGGCGTCGTGCCATCATTCATTGTCCGTCTCTTCTGAAGCTACCTTTACTCCTGGAGAAAGGATTGCCCATACCTTCTTCTCCCTTAATTTCTTTCTTTTCCCCGTTTCTTCCTTTCTCTCTCTGAACACCACCTCATCAATTGCCATCATTCTGCGACGCAATCGATTTCATGGACAGGACGTGTAGAAAGTACCATCAGCTCCTCACATGCTCGCTTTTGGTTCTATCCCTTTTTCTCCACTGGAACAATCTTCAGTATAGGAGGGGAGAGGCCAGAGCCTAGGATCATGGATCCAATCCACTGATGAACAGACGAACTGGAAGACACTTGTTGCCCATGTGCAGCGACGCATTCGAATGCGTTGAACCCAACATGAATCGATGGGAGCTCTCATGGTGTCTGACACCCAACATCCAGGAGTTGCCAAATAATTACATTGCAATTGTCAGTGTCACAGCTCACAGCTGCTTGAACTTGTTTGAGTTCATGCTGAAAGATCGATGACACGCTTTCTGCGCAAGGCAAACCTTGCTACTATCAATTATCATCAGTGAGATCTAGTTATCATTTCAGAAACCTTGCTACTATCACCTTTGCATGTCCAAGCCATGCAGCTCTGTATATATGCAACACCAGCAGATAATTTACATGCAAGAAGATGCGCAAAATTTTCTTTCAACTTACTTTAGACAATTGCCAAGCCTTGGAATTAATACAAAAGAGAAAAGAGGGAACGAAAATATTGAGATTGAACAAATGATGCCCTTATCGCGGCTTTATAACAGCTTAGCTAGCAGCAGGAGGCAAATGCAGCAAACAACTTTCTTACAGAGCTAAGCAAATTAACCCCTTGCAGAAGCATGAACAGAAGAACTCTAATCAATTCTCCCAGCAGCAGCATTGCAAATGTGCAACGCAAACAGCCTTCTTCTCTTCATCATGAGAAGGTTTCTGGCAGAGGACTTCCCTGAAGGAATGCCCTGAAGAGCACGAGAGACCGTTCGGGCTGCGAGAACGGCGCCTCGTGGGAAGCCCCTCTGATGGTGGCAAAGGACAGCATGTCTCCATAGACCTGAGTCCATCCACCAACCTGCAATTGCTCACACCGCATTCAGTGGATGGAATGCCATCTTGGTGTTAGTTTGCAACAATGTATGATATGTTTGAGTCCTCACCTGCTGCCCTTCAAACCAAACCCGGTACGCGACCGTTGTCTTGAGGCCTAGATCACGCGCTAAGTTCTGCACAAGCGTCCTGCTCCCCGTTAGCGGGATGACTGAGTCTTGATCACCGCTGCAATTTGTGAAGGAAACAATGCTAAGTATGCTACATGTTACATCAACCATATGCTTGAGCTTTTATACAACATGTGTCACCAAACTTGAAGGACCCTCAAAAAGGAAAAGGTTCAGGTACAAACATGCATCACGCTGAAGATGCAAAAGTAAAATGTTCTAAACCTCATGTAAAGTGCTACTAAGTCCATAGATTAGCTTTCTCCCCTTTTTTTTCTTCCTTTTTCACATGAAAAGTGGTATATGTCAAGTAATCCAATAGTGTTAATGCTGGGGTTCTTGAACTTTTTGTCTCCACAAATTTCAGTGGTTCCACATACAAAGTTCCGACAATTTTATACCATGCTAAAGGTAGTAGCAATGTACAGAGCCTTAGACCTTGTACTTGGATATAGTCAAGCCTTAATTTTATCAACAGATTCCTAAACTTTGCGATTCATACGAGAAAAGAGATATGCTTTGAATCTGTATCCTTTTTATACCTGTAAACTAGCACACGGATGCCAGACTTTACAAGTGATCCCACAATGTTAATGGTTGGAATCTGCAAGTTGAGTAGCTCATACTCAAGAACACTGTAACAAAAACAAAAAAAACATAGTAAACAGGGGTTAGGTGTATCAAACATATGGCACAAAGTAATCTGAATAAGTAAACTTATTCAGCAGTATATATCAGTCAATTACCTGCTGCAAACTGCCCAATTCTTTACACCGATGAGCTTCGCATGGAGTGCTTCCTGCACATCCTTCCGGTTAAGGTAGTTCACCGTCTCGTCCTCGACGCAAACATCAATGCGCTGTCCTACTTGTTGCTGCACAACAACAGCAGCAGCAACAGATCCATGCATTTTCAGATAAGAGATGACTAACCAGTGTAACTGAATTTGTTCAGTTTGTGAAAATGAACATTTGATCATACGTGAGGAGTGAGAATCTTGGACTGAGACAGGACTGATGACAAGCAGACATCCAATGTGACATCGTATTTGTCGACGAATCGGCTAGTCTCCCTTGTCACTTGGTTCATCACCCTTGCGCAAAGCGGGGTAAGCGATCCGCCATAGTACTCGGTGACATAGCGGGAGTAGTTGCAGACCGAGGTGAAAATTCTGTATGTTGAGTCTGAAATCAGCCCATGGGACCAGAAGTACTCTGCCCTTGAATTGAAGTCAGTGGTGAACTCGAGAACAGGATTACCCAGCTGTCCAAAGAAAATTGAAATTCAGTCAAAATAAATAATGAGCAATGTAATTTGCTTCTGTCTTCAGTTTTCTTACAGCAATCCCTTTGAGGTTGAAGATCTTGTTCTTCTTGTTAAATTCCACCATGACCTCAGCAAGTTGTGGAATGTAATGCCCTGATATATGCCAAGAAAGAAAACATGGTAAATCAACCTCTGGCTTGTTGGCTATTATTAAAAAATCATAAATTTAATGCAGAAAAAGGATAGTAGCATGAAACTGTGTATACTCCATGCCTGCATAGCTTTCTCCAGAAATGTACAGTTCTCTGCCTTTGTACTGTGGGAACTTTT
This sequence comes from Oryza coarctata, assembly GCA_030770085.1. Taxonomy (NCBI): domain Eukaryota; kingdom Viridiplantae; phylum Streptophyta; class Magnoliopsida; order Poales; family Poaceae; genus Oryza; species Oryza coarctata. The sequence goes on along the minus strand of CM061482.1, from coordinate 12,710,765 downwards.
CAAGCCACCTTTGCAAGAACACCATATTGTCCATTGCTTCATTCATTCAGAAAAGCAAAGTCAGAACTCTTAATCACTTGCAGTCACAAACATCAACCGTAGCAAAAGCTGTATTGAATAATGTCATGCAAAGAACATTATTCTTAAAGACTGAATAAATGCAAAGAAACAAGAATACAACTGCTAATAAAGCAGTAAGAATATTATTTTTCCTTCACAGGGATGCAGTACTGAAAAATAACAGAATCAGAAACAGAGACAAAGAACACAAAAACATAGAAGGAAACCAGAGAAGGGAGACCATAAACCTAGAGATAAAAATAAAATAAAATCAGTACCTGTCATCTTATCATCCACACCCTGGTAGTATGCAGCATCAGCAGAATAGGAGTAACCAACACCAGCTGGTGTCTCCAGGTATATCACATTGGCCTCTGCATAGCAACAACACCGTCAAAACAGTTAAAAAATGTTCAGCTTTCTTTCTCCAGCAAAAGGTTCAAGAATTGGAATTGGCATGCAAAGCCACAAAAGAAAAGGTAGGGAGGTAGCACTCATGGTCTCATACACACCTTTGTTCCAGCTGTACTCATTCTTCACTAGCACTTGCCCACTAGGCCTGAATGGGCCATTCTCTGAGAAAGCTCCTACACCAAGTGAAGAACAACCAGGACCTACAATAAACATTTGGATCAGAACATTTTCAAGAAACCATCAAAATTTACAGAGAAATGGGAAAACTTTGGGTCAAGGTTCCAATTAAGAAAAAAGTCAAAAGGAGCAAATTTAGCAAACAAATTCTCAAAATTCATAATGAGTGAGCAGTGACTAATAAATTTTCAATGAACAAATTTGGAAAGAAAAAAAGGAAGAAAGGAAACCAAGATAGAAACTGAAGACTGCAAAACAAGCAGAGCAAACAACAGGGTTTAGTTCAGTAAACCAAGGAACAGAATGAACAAAAAAGCAGGCAGACAAAGAGGAAGAAACTGCACCCAAGAAGAGCAAACTCCACAATCAGATTCAGGAAGCCAAGAATGCCACACAACTCACCTCCATTGAGCCAAAGCACAAGGGGTTTTGTGGCAGGATCAAGCTCAGCCTCCACAAAGTAGTAGAAGAGAGTCCTCCTGCCCTTGTCATCCACGCCAATGTAGCCTGCATACTGCCCAAAGCTCACCTCAGGCTGCCCTGGGAGCCTTGTGATCCTGTCTCCTCCATTGCAAGAACCCAGATGGAGCAATGCAGCAATGAGTAACATCTGGAGTGCTGCTGCCACCACCATGCCCAATGGCCTCCTGTTGAAGCTCACTACAGTCTGCATTGTCTTCAAGAAAATGAGAAAAAGAGACTTCAGAGAAAGAGGAAGGACTAGAGCTTAGAGCAAGAGAGATTGGATGGTAAGGAGGAGGCAAGAGTCAAGTGTGCTCTTTCGCATTGAGAGGAGAGCAAAATGAGGAAAAAAAATAAGTCAAAAGATGAATGATTCAGTGCAGTGTTGGAGGGTGGAAGGAGAGTGGCACTAGTAGTAGCAGATGCAGCTAGGCAAGGCCTTCTCTTTGCTTGGAGAGCATGTGGCTACATTAGTTAGAATATATAGGAGAGGAAAAGAGAATAAAAGGTACATTTTGTTGGACTATTGGGTTTGTCTGACAGGCTCCATTAATTATGCACCTTATCAGGATCAGGTTTGGGATGAATACAGTAGTTAACTACTCCTGAAAGTCAGTTTTGTTCCTACAGCCACTAAAGCATGCATGACAAGAGGCAGCCTTCATAAGCAGTGCAAAACTGCTCTGCAAAGTTACCACTCTTCTGAGATGAGAATTAGCATTTCAGATCAAATGGTTTCATGGATGCATTTGGTGAACAAAGTAGTACGATTTTTTTTTTTTTTTGTTTTGAGCTTCTCTCCATTGCACTGAGTATTATCAAAGGATAAAATCTAGCACTGTGCTAAAAAAACGTACACAACATGTGAATAATTTGGACAAACAAGACACTGACAAAACAGTTGGTAGACACACTTGATTTAATTACATAGGATTCAAAATTAGCCTTTTATTTTATTTGGAGTGCCTAAGATATATCAAGAAGTAAACGTCAACCATATGCAAATGAAAATCTCTTCATTGTGGAACTTTTTTATGAAGTAATATTAGAGATCAATGAACATACTCACATCTGTGTACACATTGATCCATTCATTGATGCAATTTTATACTAATTCACATTGGAAAAATAAACAGAAAATCCTTAGTTTAGTGGATCACATGATGAGAGAGAGAGAGGACAAGATGGACCCAAGGGACAAAAGCCTTTGCTGCATTACAGAAAGTAGGCTTTTTAGCTAGGGCTCCCACAGTGTCACTCTTTTTTTATAGTGTTGTCTTGTGCAGAAATGGTGGACGCTGTTGCCTATACTTCACATTGTCATACTCAAAAGCTCTGTTTAAGCTGACAATTTCAGTTTTGTTAAAAAAAAGGCATTCTAGTATATAATATTGCAATATACAGTTACAACTAACAAGTGATCAGTTTTATATAAGATGATAAAAAAGTTGGTATTTTGGCTGTTGGGATCTCTAGCCTCCGTACAATGCAGGTGTCTTGGTACTTGAAATGTGCATTTACCTGCAACACACTTCAATTTTTTTAATTAGTAGTGGGAGTTAGCTGATACAAAAAGATTGGCCTGAAACTGTAGACTGAAGCATTGGGCAACTTTTGCATTCTCTGCTTTATTTTGCCCATGTCAACACACTTCCTTCAACACATAAACAATGTCCATGTAGGACTTGATGTTCATTAGTTCACACATATTCACTCAGAAACAGAAAATGTGCCTAGAATAATTATAAAAATCTATCTATTTAGTTTTTTAAGATAATGAAAGCTTTATTGATTTTAGACAATTATATCAAGATGATACAATTATTTTAAGACCACTCTTAGCTTCTGCATAAAAAATATATGTTTAATATGTTGTATATACTGTTGCCAATATATTATTTGACATTTTGGACAACAAAATCATACTAAGTCACTCACTATTTTTACGTCCTAAACGTTGTATAAAAGTGACCGGAGGGTCCTCCATGAGCTGTAATTTTATAGTCATGAATATATAAAGAATGGAAGAAATACAAACAAGAACATATGGATAATGGATTTGTCTCCTGTGAGAGCTATTGATATTGATATTAAGCCTTTGGAATAAAGTTGTCCTTGCATTTGTTTTCCAATACAGTGATTTTTTTTCTTCATACTACCCAGTGGCTTGGAATACAGGAGTTGAAGCTTTCTGTATTTTACATGATCTTTGAACGAGTTCAGCCCTTTCTTTTCCGAATAATATTTCTCTATAAAACTGCTAGACTGATCCAAACGTTCCATTCAGATACAACAGCTTCGAGCATAACCCAAATTATTAATTGCTAGTGCTGGTCTACACTCTACAGTGGGAGCTGTCATTAAAGACTTCAGTTAACTTAATGACGCGATAATCAAGGCTTGCATTTGGACGCATACACATGTTCTTGTCCTGGGAGAGACATTCAGGTGAGGCATGAAGCTGCTGCCTGGAATACTAACCCCCTGCATCCTTGTTGTTTTCTCATTGACAGTCTTGTCTACTGAGCATCATCCATCTCCCTCTCCCTTTTCTTCTCACTCTCCTGTCTCTGATCGCTGTGACTGTCCTTTTAGGCACTAAACCCAAACTAACCCATCAATCTTATTTCTAGGACCAACAGCAACAGCATTATTATTGCAAATGCAAACACCAAGATATTCCAAGATTCCTGCCTCCCTCTACCTATTCTGCATTGTGCACCGAACTGTAAAGGAGCATTTGCTCTGCAGGTTGTGTTGATCTGACCGGAATGTATCAGGTTACATCTTTTTTTTTTCTGCTGGATACTTCAAGTTTGCTGGATTATACACACATGACAGTAGATTCTCTTTACTGGTGGATAGAGTAGAGCCTCGTTTCGAATGGAGAAATTTTTATGATATTTAGAGTAATAAAATTTGATCCTGCAAAAAAACTATCAAAGTCATCCATCCCAAACGAACCTTAGATCAGGGTACATTATTCCAGAACACAATTTCTGAAATCCCCCTGCCATATGAAACTAATTTGCTCGAAATTCTCATTTTTGTGAATTTAGCAAAAACATTCAAATTTGGCTAAAATTTATTCGAATTTTAAATCATTCCGGGCCGAAATTTTGGATCTATCCATACCACCCGCACCCCCATCCCCCCAAACCCCAACCGGCCAACCCCCACGGATTTTTTTTCTGCAATATAGAACCCTGCCTTTGATTTGATTTGTAAAGTAGTTTTTTTTATTTGTAAACTAAGTAGTTGCTGCTTTTTTATTATTTTGCTACATAGTTTCTGAAAGTGTTAAAAACTACTGAGAAGCAAGAAATGAGAAATTTTAATCAAAATTAGAATATTAAAGTGGTATAAAATAGGATTTGCTCTGGCGAGACAGGGCAAACTTCTCTGCAAAGCTGAGAGGGACATGCATGCTTGTTTTTGCTTTCATATAAAGAATAAACAGGGCAACCCCATGCAATTATTGAGTTAATACAACCTGCCTCCACTTCTTTTCTCTAGTAGCTTTAGAACAGACTGGATTAGTATAATTAACAAAAGGGGGGAAGGGTAAGGATGAGGGTCTAAGCTCTAGAAAGATGACACTTAATTATGCTGCCGTATCTTGGAGAATAGCGTGTGTGGATGTACGGCCCACATGCTTCCCTACAAATTCATCTGCTCAAGTTCACCGTGCCTCAGGCTATTTTGCTGTTTCTTATGCTGCTGTGTTTCGTATAATTGCTCAAATTATGCTATCACCTTTTGGATAAAAGGAGGGGGAGGGGTTGCCTTTCTGGAAGCCATGGATGCAGGCAAGTCCTTGCCTTGGGTTAGCTAAACCCTGGATCATGGATATCTGCAAAAGGTGAATGTATTGTCTCTCTTGCTGTGCTCTTGTGTGCAATGCTTAGGAATGTAGTAGAGGTAGTTAGTTAGGGGGTTTAGTGAGTTTGGGTATGGCTGACAAAAGACTAACCGATCCGCATCAGCCTTTTAGAGACGTCTTTTAACGCGTAACGTCAAACGTATCAGTCTCTCAGCCGATACGCCTTAACCGATACGCACCCATCTTCAGAGAGACATCCCCTCATCGACTCAGCTAGTCGATAGGCTCGTTCCTATCCTTGCTATGGCATAACCGATTCGGCGTCCTCCGTATCATCACCGCTAGCCATAGCCTCGTACTGTCTCGGTTAAGTCCGATCTTTGAGATTCGGTGTTAATGGTGCTCTTACGACGGGTGACGAATCTCATGCTATCATATCCAGAGCGACATCGGTTTTACAGCCCGTGCCTTCTTATACTATTTCTTGTCTAGGCCGCATGCGCCTTTATCGGTTGTTCCAGCCGATGAATCACTGTTCGACTGTCTATAGGGATCCTATGCGTCTCGCCATCCTCTGAGCACACCCTAGTTCCTCCATCGGCTCTCCAGCCAATTGAAAAGCATCCCGATTCTATCGGCAGCCAGCCGATAGCGAGCGTCTGTATCGGATTCGCTCGTCTCACTTCCTTGTCAATTGCAGGATCAAATTGACTGGTACGCTTACGAACCTCGAGGCTTAAGGATCTGCACTGGAGCTAAGCAGACCTCCCAGGCCTTCGCATGACCGAGCCGCCGTCCCTCCCCGGTCACGAGATTTTTGGCGGCGACACGTCCGCATTGGCAAAGTCTCATGAGTCAACTCTTCGGAATATAGTATCTTGCCAAACTTGTTAACAAATTGTGCGTGCGTGCTCCTTTTGTGTTTGTCAAGTTGATCTAGGCCAATTACACAAACCTAGGTGTGAGTTGTTTCTCATCTGGATGATGCCTCTGGTCACAACATATAGGTTACGGTAGCCCGTATTTGTAGTTAATAATGCGATTGGTAATAGCTTTGTGAGCTCCAGTCACAACATTAACCATTTTGGTGACCCACTCTTGCAGCTTGAATATGTGAATGGAAATAGAATTATATGCGAGTCTCTGTTACAACGCGTGCTGTCAAGATCATCGAGACCTAGGGTAGCTATACCACGGCTACGGAGTTTGTAGTCATGATCTGTGGTTGAGATGAGGTTTTACCCCTTAGCACTCTTGTTAGGGTTGGAGAAAGACAAGGAGGAGATTTAGAAAATAATTCTTGCTTGCCTCTTTTAGTGCTCAATTAGATGGATATATAGCCAAGGGACTCAACCTAATCAGATTGCTTCTAGAATTATAGACTAAAAATAGCAAACTAAACTAACCTTCTAAGCTTAGCATTTTGCTTCTAGAATTATGGACTAAAAATAAGAAACTAAACTAAACTTCTAAACTTAGCCAATTGCTCTTAGAATTATGGACTAAAAATAGGAAACTAAACTAATCCTTTCAAACTTAGCCACTGGTGGTTGCCTTGCCGTGTGCCCCCACATGACATCTCTCCCCCCGTCGAGGAGCAGCTTGTCCTCGAGCTGGAACGCAGGGTACTTGGCGCGGAATGGCTCGACGTCTTTCCATGTCGCCGACGCCACAGACTCTTCTTTCCACTAGATCAAGACCTAGCGCACACCGCGAGCCAAGCGTGTCCGCACTGCGCGATCTAGCTCCGGAGTAATGACTCCATGATGAATAGGAGGCAGAGGTGGTGGAGCATCCGGGGACGACCCCTAGAACTTCTTGAGAAGGCCGACGTGGAACACATCGTGAAGTCGAGCCTAGGAAGGTAGAACAAGACTGACGGCGACATCGTTGATCAACTCGATGACGTGGTAGGGCCCTTAGAATCATGGCTTGAGCTTGCCGGTGGCTGCCTGGGGCAGGGACGATGATGCGCGCTGCCGGAGACAAAGGAGCACCCAGTCGCCTACCTGATACGAGACGTGGCGATGAGCTTTGTCATAGTGAAGCTTCTAGACTGCCTGCGCCTGTCCAGCCTGTAGCGGATGTCGGCGAGGAACTCTTCGCATTCTTCCATGCTCTTGGCGACGACGACCACTCTCGTGCCTCCCGGTTCATACGACCGGATGGATGGTGGATCGTGCCCGTAGACGATACAGAACGGCGTGTCCCGCAATGAAGTCTGGTAGGCGGTGTTGAAGACGAACTCCGCCCATGGTAGCCACCTCAACCATTGTCGTGGCCGGTCTCCCGTGAGGCAGCATAGGTACATGATGATGACACGGTTGACGGCCTCCGATTGCCCATCCGACTAGGGGTGGAAAGCAGTGGTCATGTGTAACTTGGTGCCTACCAAGCACATGAGCTTGTGCCAAAACTTTGAGGTGAAGACCAGATCACGGTCGGACACCATGGACTGCGGTACGCCGTGTAAACGGATGATGTCAGCGAAGAACGCTTGAGCGACTGTCTCGGCGGAGTACGGATGCACCAAGGGGATGAAGTGGCAGTACTTTCTGAACCTATCGATCACCGTCAATATGACTAACTTGCCCTAAACATGTGGCAGTGCTTCGACGAAATCAAGGACGATGTCTGTCCAGACACCCTACGGCACGGGCGGTGGGAGTAGGAGCCCAGCCAGGTGTAAATGCTCTAACTTGTAACGCTAACAAGTGGCGCACGCGTGTATGAAATCCTGCACGAGCTGTTTCATGTTAGGGAAGTGGAAATCACGCCGTAGCCGGTGCAACGTGCACTAGACCCCTTCGTGCCCATCCTCGTGGACGGCTGCCATGATTTCCTGCATGAGGGGGGACACCGGAGGGATGTAGAGACGCCCGCCGAACTGCACCATGTTGTCGACGATCGCCCACGGTGCTCCTCTGGATCCCGCACATACTTCATCCTGGAGCGCGACGAGAGCCGAGTCGGAGAGCTGCGCTTGGCGGAGACGCGTGACGAAGTCGAAGCGGGGAGGCGAGAGGACCAGGATGGCCCCGTCGTCCGCCATGTCACGCCGTGAGAGGGCATCAGCCACCGCGTTTGCCTTTTGGCCTTGTATTCAACGGAGGAATCAAAGCCCAAAAGCTTCCCCACCCAATGGTGTTGGGGAATTGTTGCAAGCCGCTTATCCAACAAGTATTTGAGGCTGTAATGATCCGTCTTGACGAGGAATCAGCGGCCCCATAGATACGGATGCCAGTGTTGGATGGCGTGGATGAGTCCGATGAGATCCCGCTCATAAGCGGCGAGGACGTGATACCGAGGCATGACTGGTCGGCTGAAGAAGGCTATCGGATAGCCATCCTGGATAAGGACCACGCCGAACCCACGGGATGAGGCGTCGCATTCGACGACGAACATCTTGGCGAAGTCTAGCATGGCGAGGATCAAGGCTGAGGTGACCGCAGCCTTGAGCGCGTCGAACGTCGTGGCCGCCGCCTCGTTCCAGGAAAAGCCATCCTTCTTGAGGAGAGCCGTCAGTAGCATGGCAATGGTACCATAGTTGTGGATGAATTTGCGGTAGTATCCTATCAAGCAGAGGAAACCACACACCACCCACGCCGAGCGAGGAACCGGCCAGTCATGGACGGCCTGCACCTTAGCTGGGTCCATGGCAACGCCCGCCGTTGAAATGACGTGGCCAAGGTACGCGACGGAAGCGACATCGAAGGCGCACTTGGCGCGCTTGACGAAGAGCTGGTGCCGCTGGAGCTCGGTTAGGATGACACGGAGGTGGCGAAGGTGATCCACCCATGTCGTGCTATAGAGCAAAATATCATCAATGAAGACAAGGACAAAGCGACGAAGGAACGACCGGAGGACGTCGTTCATAAGGGCTTGGAATGTCGCTGAGGCGTTGCATAGCCCGAATGGCATTACCAAGAACTTATAGAGGCCGTCGTGGGTATGGAACACCGTCTTGTGGACATCTTCTGGCCGTACCTGCACCTGATGGTACCTCAACCGTAAGTCTAGCTTGGTGAAGAACCGCGCGCCGTGGAGCTCGTCGAGAAGTTCGTCGACGATGGGGATGGGGAACACATCCTTGATGGTGAGTGCATTCAGGGCACGATAGTCGACGCAGAACCACCATGAGCTATCCGCTTTCTTGACGAGGATGACCGGCGAAGAGAACGCCAAGTCGCTGTGGCGAACGATGCCCTGCTCGATCATGGTGGTGCACTGCCGCTAGAGTTCATCCTTTTGAACCGCCGGATACCTGTACGGCTGGACTGCCACTGGTGGTGCACCTAGTTTAAGGACAATACTGTGGTCATGGGCACGCTTAGGTGGTAGCCTCTTGGGCTCAGCTAAGACATCCCCGAAAGAAGCCAATAGCTCGTCGAGGAGAGAGTCGCTGGTCGCTGTAGCTGAGAGGACCCGCGTACACGCCGTCGCCACGCCCATCCAGCAAACTGCACGGCCGTGTCGGTAGAACAACATGGTGCGCGCGGTGAAATCCCAGATAATCGGTCCGAGGGTGGCCATCCACTGCGTCCCCAGGACCAGGTCATACCCTGCAAGTGGCATGACAAAGAGGTCGATGCGGAACTCGTTGTCGTCGATGGAAATCGGAGCTTGTCGGAGAACGCCGAGGCAGGTGACCCTTTCTCCGTTGGCCATGGTTGTCGTGAGGCGTGGTCGGGGTTGGACAGGTAGCCCAGTACGGAGAACGGCGGCCTCGGCGATGAAATTGTGGGTCAACTCAGTGTCGAGGAGCGCGACACGAGTGGTGGCGCCTAGAGACACGCTGATCTGCATTGTGTCATAGATCGGCACACCGGTGACTACGTGCAAGGAGAAGACCAATGTCTCGGTGTCCGGTGCCTTGGTCACCACGGCGTCGTCGAGGTCGGCGATCTCTACGCCGCCGATGTAGAAGAGCCTCCTGCAGACGCGCTTGTATCCACGTGTATACTTTTCGTTGCAATTGTAGCAGAGGCCGAGTCTGCAGCGCTCCTCCTGTTTTGCTTAGGACAGACGCTTCACCGGATGGCCCGCCACCGTGACCACGGGTGGTGCGGCTTTGTCAACCGGAGGAGCCGGCAGGACGAGGCGTGGGGCTGGGGCAGGCAACAGGCCGCGGGTCGCGGCTTAGTCGGCGCCAATGTGTACTGCTCCCGCAATTCTAGCTGTCGCGCCAGGCTCATGGCGGCCGCTAGCGACTAGGGTTCTGGATGCGCACGTCGATGCTGAGTGGCGACAGGAGACCCTCCGTGAAGAGCTGCACCTTCTGTGATTCCTCCAGAGGACCGGCGCATGCTAAGAGCGCTTGGAATCGGTCCTGGTACTCGGTGACCATGCTCGTGCGGCAACAATCAGCCAACTCAAACAGCGGCGTAGATCGCAGTGGAGGTTTGTAGTGCAGGTTGAGCAGATCGATGAAGCAGCGCCAGGAAGGAGTACTCTCGTCCTGCTGGACCTGGATATACCACATTTAGGCGTCTTCCTCCAAATTGTACGACGCCATCCACACCTTCTCCTCCTCCATGATCCTCTGCTGATGAAAATACGACTCGCAGCGGTTTATAAAGATGAGCGGGTCACACTTGCCATCAAACCGCGGGAAATCCATCTTTTGGAACCTTGGCGGCCGATCGTTGTGGTGCTCGCCGGAGGCCTGCTTGTCGCTCGAGAAAGAGGAACGGCCGGCGGACAAGGCTTGGATTGCTTTGGCGTTGGCCTCCGCGGTGACTTGCAGCGTGTTGACGATGGCGGCCAGCGTCTCCACGGTGGTCTTGAGGTCAGTTTGGTCACCCATGGCGGTGGCGTAGGACGACGCGGTGGAGGGGATCGCTGGAAAGGGGGTGCGGCGGCTGGCGATGGGGATGGAGAGGTGGAACGGAAGGACGAGGATCGCCGGGATCGTGATACCAGGTTGTCAAGATCACCAAGACCTAGGGTAGCTAGACCACGGCTACGGAGTTTATAGTCACGATCCGTGGTTGAGGCGAGATTTTACCCCTCAGCACTCCTGTTGGGGTTGGAGAAAGAGAATAAGGAGATTCATAAAATAATTCTTGCTTACCCCTTCTAGTGTTCAATTACATAGATATATAGACAAGTGTCTCAACCTAATCAGAGCCGATTGCCTAGAATTATGGGCTAAAAATAAACTAACCTTCTAAACTTAGCCAATTGCTCTTAGAATTACAGACTAATAAGAAACTAAACTAACATTTCAAACTAGAATTATGGACTAAAAATAGTATCCTTTCCCACTGATGGTGCCTTGCCATACGCCCCCACATGATTAGTGCAGTATTCTACTTTCAGTTATTTAACAATCGATCCAACTCATTGTCTGAATCAAGCGTGTTTTCTCAGCAACCAACACTTGCATGAATCAAGTTTATGGTTAAAAGATTTCTCCAGGGAATTTTATCCACTTCATTCTCTAGGAAATTCAACTAAAAGCATCAGACAGTACAAAAAGGATTGCATGAATCTTCCAAAGAGCCATCCTTCCCCCCCACCTTTTCTTGCATCGTTTGCAATGCATATGCGACGACACATTTGCCAACAGTTCCCATGTCAAGACATCTCTCCATCAGCCGAGGCTGTCATGCATCGTCCTATAGCTCCATTGCTTCAGATCAATCCCTTCCGTTACACTTACACCCATGCATCCATCCATACATCCACCGTGCCGTCCCTGTCCATCCATTTTAACAGGCTTGGCTTTGCATTGCTTTGCACATGCATGTCAGAGAGAGACAATGCAATGCTGCCATTGCAGCAATGTATAGCAGTGTGCCCAAATTACAAGGAGAGGCCAATAATTCATGCAAATAAACAGGCCATCTCGTCGTTGGAGTAGCTTTAATCTCCTTGGGATTCCAAGCCCTGCTGCTCTGTTGCTGTTTGTGACAGTACTGCCTAACAACAGATTACTCACTCACCATGAGCCACACAGTAGAATTGGAGTGCTGACTGGTGAGAGCTAGTAGTACTGCCACTTTGTCTGCAAAAATGAAAATTTTAAAAAGAAGCAGAGATTCCAATTCTTGCAAGTACGGATCTATCCATTCATCAGTGAAGACTAATGATGCATTTTTTCTGTCTGTAACTTTCTCTGATGTTGTTCATGGTAGTTGATATACTAGGATTTTCTTTTGTTTTTTCATATTTTTACTATGGACGATCTCTCTTTTCTTTTCCGCCCGATGGATCGATGCATGTATACGTGTACCTGCCTCGGTTATCGTGCCATGCATACAGAGAAAGCTTAGCATGCCATCCCAGCGTATGTAGTGAGAGCAGCAGCACGCACGCATGCATGCAGGTGATGCAGAGATATATATACAGGTCACGAGATCGCGTATACTCCTCTTCGTGCATGCAGAAATAATGCAGGAGTGCAGAATTTTGCAGATGCGTGTAACAAAACATCTTGCATGCAGAGGCAGTACGTTTGACCGTTTTGGGCATGCAACAGAAAACTGATAATCTGCATATATTCTTTCCGAAGCTATAGCTGAATTTTGTCCGTGCATGGCGATATACGTATGTACCCGTTCATGTGAATGGCTTTGGCTAGCTGTTCTTCTTCGTGCTAGCTAGTAGCTAGCTGAACATGGACAAACAGGTTGGGACAACAAACGGTACATACGTACGGTTGATCGATACTTGCAACTGTCTCACGCAACACAAGTGTAATAGTAGCAGAAGAAGAATCTGAACCGGCCAATAGGATTGTAGTAATAGAAGAAACGGCCGGCAAATAGGATCTTACAATACATGCATCAGCCGTAAGTAAAATCTATCAATATTGGATTTTCAGTGATGAAGAAGGAGGAGAAAGTAGCGGTAGTTATTTTGTTGTCGACCGTAAGATTTCCCCGTTGTAGCCAAGCAGTCTCATATCCCTCCGTTTCCTGGTGGGATCGCTGATCCGATGTGCCAAGCGCGCGGTAAAAAAGACCATGAAAACCTAGTGCCAGTAACAGCGTAACAGACGCTTTATTGTACGTCATATCTCATATGTCATCTGTTTGTCAACTATTGAACATGCCCTTAGGAGTGTCATATTTATGTTGACCCCAGCCAGCTAGCCCAACGAAGACTACACTCAAACAGATCAGAATCATTTGGTACGTACCTTAACTTTTCCATTTCATACCGATACAACATGGAACTATTTTCTCACGTGAAATTCCTGTTCTTGATCATTCATTCCAACTCGTCTTATGGTTCACCCTATGCAATCAAATAATTACAATCCCTCCCTTTCCAAAATAGTTGTCATTCTATGTTTTTTTAGTATAGATTAAGGTTTGAGATAAAGAGCTTCTTTGAAATGTAAAAATTCTATAGGATTTTCACAGGAAAGAGTTTAATTTCTCCAAAATTCTCATGAAATTCCTATAAATCAAATATGCCTTAAAAAGACTATAGTGTTCCTTAAATAATGTATGCTTTAGATTAAAAGTGTGGTTTGGGATAGAATGTGGATAAATTTAAATAGGATAAGTGGTGCTGATAACTATTTTAAAATAGATTTTAAATCTTAAAAAGACAACTATATTATATTTTAAAATATAGAGAGTAAAAAACAAAAGACCTGTACTCAATCTCTGTACTTCATTAGCATAGAGCCCTGATAATTCCGCACAAGATCACAGAACCATGCACGGTGTTGGCAGTAGACCAACGATCGATCCGGTAGGTTGCTGCAAAGACTAGGGAGCAGCAGCCTGCCTGCCAGCATGGACAGTAGATTGCCACATGAAATGACAACCATAGCATCAGCAGCCGATGGAATCTTGTCAGTGCTCTGTGCTGCATCCAGCGGCATGCTGACCTAGCTAGCTACTCCTACCTCTGCTGCCAATATGCTGACCATGGCAGATACCTACGTTTAGGCTTAGTTTGTAAGTAACTTCCTCGTTTTTACCGTTCCTTTTCCAACCGTTAAACAATATATTTTTAAATTTTTTTAATATAAAAATTTATTTAAAAAATTAAATAAACATATTTTTAATTTTATAATAATTAATTAATCATACATTAATATCTGGTTTTACATGCCAATAAGTTGCGGCAACGGCTGCCTCCAACTGTCCCTTAGGTTGCGTTGTCCGATGTGTACACTTGCATACACATTCTGATGAAATCGGCTTGGTGTAGGCCCACAATATTAAGTGCGCATGTAAAATAAAAAAAATATTAGTATATAATTAATTAAGTTTTAATTATTATAAATTAAAAATAAATTTATTTGATATTTTAAAGTTTTTACTGTTTAACAGTTTGAAAAATGTGCTAATAAAATCGAGATAAAATATATGCCTTAATTATAGAAGGAGTAGAATTAATGTACAGGCTATACTGTGGATAAATCTGTGTTTAGATATGGATCCAGCAGCACAGCAGAATAGCTTTGCACAAGTATCAACGACAACTCACAATTGTAAGTAGTAGTAACATACTCCTACAGTAGCCACCCTTCAGACCTTATGCATTGCATTGCACAAATGTGTGTGTGTGTGTGATGCTATGCATTGGCTGCAGTGAGCTGCTGCACCTGCACGTACACTGCACGCTTGCAAGCGTTGCTGCACGCCTGCACGTACTACATACGGGTGAGCAGCATCAGCATGCATGGAGAGAGAGAGAGAGAGAGAGAGAGAGAGAGATGGGCTATGTTGCATGGGTGGCTGGGTAGCTAGAGAACTAAGAGGCAACAGCACAAGAGAACAAGAACACGGAGAGGTTGGCCCTGGTGAACGTATTGGGCAGTGCTTGCACGACACTAACGGACAGATTCTCTCGGTTTCTGTTTTCTTTTGTTTTCTTTTGAGTGTGATCACACTGTATTAGTATATTTTAATATTACTCTATCTTTGCTTGCATGCACTTTGTTAATTATTTTTTTAAAATAAGGCTCACTTGTGTGACGTCTAGGCTTTTTTTTAGCTTCCAATAACTACGTATTTTTTAAAAAAATCTTTGGCTCTCTTAAACAACCTAGATTCTATGAATATGAATATGTTTTCTAAAGTAGAAGTCAGAATCTCTAGATTTTTACTAGCATCTTCTCTGAATCTCAAGCTTCCAAACTGGGTCCTATATATGTACTTAATCCTAGGGAAGATGATATAAATTATACTTAAAAAATATATGATTGAAATTATTTTGCAAACCAAGTGGATATATATATATATATACACACGCGCGCGCGCGCCCACACACACCAGTAATGAATAGATCAGCTGCACACATACTCATGTGCTGCTTACTACATTTGTAAAAAGTGATTACATATATAATTACCATTTGCTACACCAGTGCTGACTGTGAGCACATTGAATGGTCTATCCATGATCCATGGCTATTACTACGTAGTAGTAAAAACAAGTAAATACTACAGTCTCATGCATGATTGTCCCCATGTTGATGTGAGGTGATCGAAGTGATTAAATTATGGCATGCATGCGTGCCTAGGAGTTAGGACCAACTGTGTGGTGGAATCAATATATGTAGGAACCAATATATGTTTGGCTCGTGCATGCATGGAGAGACATTCCACGTAGAAAACCACTGGCGATTGGCCCTAGCTAAGCTCCCATGAAAAGAAGCAACCAATGCATATATACATGGGCTGTCAAACTATGATATTACTTAATTATATTCACATGCTCGTCCCCACATGTCATGTTTGTACTTTGTTCACAAATCACAACATTTTATGTAATGTTACTGCTTGAGTAATAATTGCTCGTGCATTGCTTCGTTTACACATGCATGGCGATGATATAAGCTTCGTATTTTCGTGACATTGTTTAATTTAGGGGACTCTTAAATACTCATCGAAGCTATAGAAGCCATCGGTTCCCGTGTTAACCGGCACTGGTAGTGCCCTCCAGAACCCCTGTGGATCTCGAGGGCCGATTCTTAAAACAGAACTGATAACCCTCAGTGCGTACAAAACGTACCGGTAATGACAGTCCTTACTAACCAACACTAATTAGGTGTCTGGGTAGTGTGATATATTGACATATAGTTTAATGTTCTAATATTTGGTCGCAATTTAATGGACGCTCGTAATTAATAAGACATTATTTACTGGGTTATTGAAATTGATTATTTATTCCATGTTTTGAAAAATATTTTTTCTTCAAAAAATTTCTTCTAATATATTAGTTAGGCCACCTATTTTAATATATCTATTAATTTTATTTATTCCTATGATTAAGTAGATAACCCATTTAATAATCTAAATAAAACAGGCATAAAGTAGGTTAATAGAAAGATGAGCACACTATTTGGAGTCAAATGTGGTAGCAGCTAGCTTTGTCATAGATCAGAACCCAGAAGAGACAACACGACCGGTGCATATCATCCTCCAGTCGTACGGCTGAGCAATGCAGATCGTATCACCAGATCAGACGGCTCTAAAGCGTGACACGTCAGACACCTACCCTGTCCGGGTCCCCCTTGCACGATCTATTCCCCTCTGACCGGTCATCAAGCTCATGCATCTCGGTGCCCAATGCAACCACTAGTTTGTACGGAGTAACTCAATAAAGCTAAAGAACATACTCCCTGTATATAACACTCTGCATACATCTCAAAATTAATAGGGCCCATTTGAAAGTTCAAAAAAAAAAACAAATCAATCAATCAATTATTAAGAGAGGTTAAAAGGAAAACACTTTACCAAGAGATATTAAAATAAAAACACGCTAACACACCATGTGCTTTGGAGGCCCTACAAATTACAACCACAGTAATAAAAAATAGAAATATCTTTGTTTAGGTTATTTAAAATCTAGCTCTACCCACAAAGTTGTGCAAAAAGATCTGCTCCTAGTTATGGCTTAATATACCTGCTAAAATAAATAAATATATACACCTCTCTCATTGTTTGATTTTTAGCTTATCAGCCATAACTAAATCTTAAATTTTAAAACTTAAATTATTGTTATATTGGTTTTTAATCCGCCAATAAGTATCTATAAATTATTTTTTTTGCCTTGTTCATTTCTTCCCACAACTTAATTATCTGTCATAAATAAATTTTAAAACTTAATTTTAAAATTTATTTTGAGGGTTTTTATCGCAGCTTTTATTTACTTACAGATATAAAAGTTTTATCCGTAGCTTATTTTTTATTACCTTATTTTTCGTTGCCTCATTTTTTTATGTGTTATTAGACGTAGCTAAAATGTTCACACCCGCTAGGAAAAAGAGCCCGAGCAAAAATCTACAGGGCCAAGCCCGAGGCTTTTTTTTTCCAGTTTTTTACGTACTAATTCCAACGCAACATTTTTAGCCAATCAATTTTGTAGGACTTGGAAGATAATCTAAACAATTCAAAATCTAACATTTGATCAATGAGAAATTTCTCCTTTACCTTAAACTTTTTGTAAACAACTAAAAATATTTTTATATTTACGAACGGAGGGTGTACTAAGTTTATATTACTATCTTAAAAACCAATTTAATTTAAGTTATTTGACTTAGTAATGGTATTCATATTTAAGCTAACTATTTTTTATGGTAGATAATGTGACTATCAACGACTTCACTAATATATAAAAAAATATCGGTCATGTTTTCAATGGTGCTTATGATGTGTTTGCTGTTCACAGGGATGATGTGCGGGTGTGTACGCGCATCCGTGTTAGCAGCGTGTTTACCACAAGAAAAACCAGATCAAGTTATCCAGCCAAGCAGCTGCAGGTGGGCCCCGGCGCGGCGTCATCCCTGGGCCCACGTGGTAGCCACTCGGGCGGCAGGCGAATCTTCCGCGAGATCCCCAGACGAGTGGGCCCCGCACATTGCTACTGATCGTGCACGATCAATACCATGGGACGTCCGATGGACGGATGGACGGCTGTCGATCAATCGCAATCGAGGTTTTTCGAGCTAATGGCGACAAATGTGGTATAGGCCTAGTTCAACAACAACAATAACAAAAAAAAAAACAACGAAAAAGTTCATTACGAGCTGAGATAACGATCGATTAATGGATGGCTTGGATTAATTAACCGGCTCGGCTGGCTGGCTACAGGGGGCACACGATGTGAAACCCTTGCAGTGCATGGCTGCATTGTGACACGATGTGTAGTGGGTAGTGTTTGCCAGCCAGAGGCCAGAGGTAGACGACGACGAGGGCCGTTTCACCTTTGCAATGGCCAATCATGCATATAATTCGCCTGACCCCTCTCACTGTTCTCTCCGTCTCTCTCTAGTAGGGTAAAGGTCACACTGATGATCTCTTCATAGAGTAGCAAGCTTAGCTTGAGCTTGTTGATGGACAGATGGAGGACTGAAAACCTGCATGGCTGCATGTCTTGTTGTTTTCAGGCAAGACTTCCTTTTGACCGGCCGGCCGGCCCCCCATTGCGTAGTCGATCTCCAGCGAGGCTCTAACCCCTCATCTCTTAATGTTAATTTTGGTTATAACAAAAATACCATGAGTTTATCCCTATATATAAGTCCCTACGAGGCCTCCTGCTTGTTCTCCTTCAAATTACTCCCTCTAATCAAAAAAATAAAGTTTAGATACGCTTGCTAGTGTAGTGGCAGACGTGTGGTTTCAACCAACATTCCATGTTTGATTTTCAACACACTCACACTTTGTTCTTAATTATTCGACATCGAATTATTCATTAATTGTCTTTTTTTTCAAAATTAAATTTGACTGGAGGGAGTATAATACAAAGTTGATACTTTTACAATTAATTTTAGATCTTTTTTTTCATTTTTATTGCATAGTTCTCTCATTATTCCTAACAAGTAAAAATTATTCTTACAACCATATTTTAAAACTCAAATTTTCTTTGTATTATAATACAAAGGAAAAACGTGGTGAAAGTTAAGTTTGGTTGACTTTAAAATAAGTATAAAAACGTCTGTCGCAAAAAAAAAGATAAAAACATATCCTTCCTGTCACCAAAAGCGGCATTCTATTCATGCATGCATCAGCTGGGGCTCGTGCGAGTTGTTAATACAGATACATGCATGAGAAATATTATCGTGTTACTCCAGTACGAAATGAACATCGGTTAAATCATGTGGAGTAACAGTAGCTCAGCAGTTATTTTAGTTGTGATGAAACCTATCAAGTTCAAGGACTACATGTGCTCCTATTAAAATATTAATTATTTTTAAGTAGGAGGTGATATATATATGTTAATAATAAGCTGCTTATAATAACTTCATCAATTTTAATATATACCGTAAGTGTGAGCATATTTTTATAAGTGTTTGCAACTGTATTGTGTTTAAAAAAAGACTTAGGGTAAATCATGTCCGGATGTTTTATTCTTTTTTTCTCCACAATCTTGTATGTTGATGTGTATAAAAGATATTACTTGGTTGTTGATATTCCAAGAGAACATCTTTATCAGGGAAAGCATCAGTGGCATGTGTAATGAAGTCATATTTTATAGTTAAAATACTAATGTCTATTAAGTACACATGGATATATATGATTTTAGTGAGATCCTGAGGAATATCACTATCTCTCTTTAAACATGTATTATTTTATAAATATGTAAATGTAGTGTGTACCTTTAGTGGTATGTTTGCATATACATTTTCTATATATTCAAAAAAAATCAAATATGCCAATATAGTATACATTTGTAGTGTGGTGTGTGCGTCTTTAATATAATTTAAAATTTGTCTTAAAATATAACAAACTTTTCATCTATATTTTTTCTCAACCAATTATAACTTTTTATTATTTGAATTTTCTACGTACTTCATCTACTTAACCAATCATAATATTTTCTTATTTAATTTTATATTATTTTTAAATATCTATGTATAACTCTAAAACTACAGAAGTAGTATAACATTCCCGATACATGTACGAAATGAAATTAGAACAAGTAGTATAACATTCCCGATACATGTACGAAATGAAATTTGAACAAACTCCAGTGATGGGCCCACATCAAGAAGCTTAGGAGTAGGCTTAGGTCTGTGGTTGGCTCGACCACCGACTCGGTGCACACGGACCAACCGACTGTGGTCAAACCAAACTAGTTCGTCATTGACCAGCCTAGGCTTCTTCCCTAAAGGCATCCACATTTTTTAAAATAATCCATCATTATAAATTTTGACTAATAATAAAACTAAGAGTGTCACGTATATGATATAATTAGATTTGTATTTAAAGACATATTCATATCATGTGTAAAATTTGTAGTTATAAACAATATACCATGAAAAATATATAACTTTTTTATATTTTAAAAAGAGAGAGTAGTATTTTTGTCTTACACAGTATCACCACACATATTCACGAGCCTGCCCCTTTTAATACACACGTAAAAGATGAAGGGTAAAAATAGAACGAGAAACTATGCAAACCTTTTAACCTAATTATGCGTACGTACAATTATGCAGGCACCCTTGCACTGATAAGAACTAAAGCTTTTAAGCCCTTCCAGCTATTCCTGCCACAGACAAACACAAGCTGACGCGCCACATGACGCTCGAGACTGCCGGCTAAGCCGCTACACGTACATACGCTCCTCACCATCGGATAAAAGACGAAATAGCATCGTATCTTTATCATCATTCATGTCCTCACCAGATTTTACATTACCATGTGAGGTGAAAATTGGCTCTTGTCAGTTTGCCAAAAAACCGAGCTTTAAAATAGTAAAACCGACAACTTTCAGTTAGCTCCGTACGAAAACTAGCTAAGATTGTTCGGATTTTTAAACCCGCCCTCGTCCTTTTACGAAAACCAGCAGTTCTCGATGGGTATTGCAAACCCCGGTCCTCACAATCCCAAGACACTTTGATTACGCCAATCTCAAAACATATGGTTTATCTATATCACTAAGCGTTATTGTTCATTCAAAAACCGTCATAAACCCTACATTACTATCAATAGGAGCGTCTTCAGTACACGAACTATAGGGGTCTATTCCTAGGCTTCACCACTGCTCAATTTCTACTACGAGTTTTCTTCGAACAAAATGATGTCAAATGACAGCACACGCACTACTGAACCAAAATCTATCTCAGTACATTCGATCTATCATTCATGTAAGGTAAAACACTTTTATGCTTTTTTTCACCTCTTTCTGTCGATCTATCGACGGGTTCATGTAAATGAGCTCTAGCTTTCCGAAAGTTATCATGTCATATCTCTACTCTTCGTCTTGTATCTGTCTCACGTACGCAGGGCATATGATTACTACTGTGGATTGAGTGGATACAACATGCATGCATGGAGCCCAACACAGCATGCACTGAAATATAGGCTTTCGTGAAACTGTTGTTCCTGTCATTTTGTTGGTTAGTAGGGATAAAATGTGAAGGAACATGAGTAGTGAGAAACAGTAGGAAAATTATTAGTAACCCACAAGTGCACACTAGAAAAAAATTATATGTGCATGTAAATTATTTTCGGTATGCTATGAATTAGGAAAACCATCTATACATGTTTGAATCAATTAATGTTTTGAAAAGTGGTACGGCGTTTAGTGCTATCAACCCCTTCCTCTTAGCACTTAAGCGATTTCTTATAAATCTTTTTCTTAAAACAAAATATATAGAATAACAGAGGAAGATAAACCATATAACATAAAGGAGTGAGATGTTGAAATCTAGAAGTTCGGCTATAATATAAGAGTATTCATGCCTCAAATAGTGTTAAATTGGTAATTCTCTCTTAAATAGATATATTCTGTCCCTCATACAAAAGAAAAAGAATTAAATAATTATTAATGTTATATATGTAATCTTTGTAACATCTCTAGACATTATAAGGATTTCTTTTTCTCAATAATAATATGGATCTAAAGCCCAAAGGCTGAATACTATGTAATACTCCAATAAATTTAAAAACAGCTAAACTAACCTTTTATTAGCATGAATTCTGTTTGGTTTTTTCAGCAAGAAAAACAAGGTGCCACATAACTTGTTAATTGATATATGTATGATTAATTCAAAGTTAATTGCATGTATTTCATGTGATACTAAGTGAAAGACGGAAGATGTATTACTACTTCTCTTTCATTATTAAAAGAATTTAAATGACATATTTTTCTAATTCATGATTTTTTTTATAGAGAAGTTTATGGACAAATATTACAATTGTACTAACAAAACTAGCTGGTAGATGCACTTGGGTTTTTTTGGCCGGTGGCTGGTGGAGGCTTTCCCTCCCGTGCTGTTCACCCACTGTCTCCTTTCCGTGGAACGGTGGGGCATTTCCCTGTCCTACTACCCCTCTTTGTTCTCTCTGTCTCCTCACTTTCTCTCCTCCCATTTTTCACCTCACCTAGCACTCTAGCTTCAGTGCTTCACTTTCATGACAGGGGTAAAAAGATGCATATGTACTGTCTGACTGTGTTTTACTTTCTTGAGAAGGTAAAAGGTGCAGTGGCTTTCTTCTACATGTAGCTTTGCAGACAGATTCATCATGTTTCATGCTAAGTTTTAAAAAAAATCATGTATCATGCTCTAAAAGATCAAGATCAGATTTGCATATAGAGTTATTGTTTTCATCTCAAAACGAAATCCCTGAAAATTCACTTATGTTCATTTGCGCGAAATTTTTAGCTGAATATATTATTGAGACAAATAAAATACATCCATCTTGTAAAACAGAGCATTTGACAAGTAAATTTAATTTCTTGATTGTGAGATTTAATTCAGGTATATATTTCGGATGAACATAACTAATTGATTCATGCTCAATCATGTGACAAATCCTCCCATCAAGTGCATCTTAATCCACTTTAGAGAAAGGTGATTACACTTTGGACAAAATGATACATTGGGGAGCTATATAGACATATCAGAGGCAAATTAGTCGATCTGCAATCCTACATTTTTGTATCTAGAAGAGCTACTTAAATAAATTAAGATCACTTTTACAAGCTAGCTTTTGCATCCATGGATCAAGTAATCAGCTGACTAATGTGCATCCATACTTCAATCCCGTGGCATGCACTGGTTCTGTATCAATTACTACATCTAATTGGCGGTCATGTCTACGGAGAAAATCAAAGTAGCATGCATGATACGATTCAGATCTATTATGCAAGCATCACACCAAGAGTGCATTGTTAGTAGGTTAGATTGATACAAGCTAATATTAATTAACGTCAAATCCAGCATATACAATGCAAGCGGAAAAGGGGTAGAGACAGACATGAATAGTTGATGCATCATATCTCCGTGTATGTGCAGAGCCTGGAAATGTAAGCTTTAATTTCCATTTTTAAAAGTCAAAATACTCCTTGTTTAATTAAGTTATAACACGTATGTACTCCTGGTTAATCATATCTCATCAATTCGTTCACTCAATTTGATTTGGCTTTGCCGTGTTTGTAAGCTTAATTTAATTTAAACACTACAGTTTAAAACGTACACATAAATACGTTTTTTTTGTACAATGTGCCAAGTACATTCGATCATGCTAAATTTACATTTTTTATGATCATTTTTTCAACGATAAGCTAGCTGAAGGCTTGTGCCATGCATGCATGGATCATCGATTAATTTTCAAATTTTCCTTACCCTTACAATGAGATAATGAACAGGTTGTAGGTGATGACAATATACTGACGTGGAAAGTGAAAATAAGAAATGAAAATATATAATTATTTCTTATTATTTCTTTTTTCCTAAGGAATAGAATAGAACGGTTACACTCCTAAAAGTACACGTTCATGGATACAAGTGGGAGCATTATTCAACCTCCATTTTTCAATCGAGTTAATTCATAAAGCATTCCATTAAACCATCTAACAAGCCCCATCTACGATAATATACCCAATATATGCTATCCCCAGTGCTTCAACCATGGTTATCATTGGATTATTTGTGCTACGGCTCCAAAATACGATTTCTCCAAAAAATTTCTTCAGTATCATTTGCTTATATATTGTTTTTGAATTACTTGTTAACTTTATAATATATAACACGTAATTCATCCCTATAAGAAATTGTCTATAATCTGTTACATCATCTAAAAAGAACAAGCCTTCATAGTTCGACTTAGGAATAACGGGCACATTTAAACCAATTCAACCACCAGAGATATGTTCGTCGTCATCCGGCAAGTGTTTCATCAGCTTATTTATACTGGACACTGTACTGCCAATGCATATGGATCAAGCCATTTCTTGGCCACTATGTTCTTCTATTAAATAATAATGATAAAAATAGTGTATATTAAAATTGATATCATTTAATTAATTTTTATTTAAAATTATTTATGAAAAAAAATGATAAGCGTGTTAGGTTGAAAAATATGTGTCGATGCTTTTTTTTATTTGTGGGTAGGATTTAAATTTAAAAAATAATTGAAAAATTAAGAAATTTCAAACAAAAATTTACAAAATAATTTACTGAATTTGGAATATTAACAAGCTGATTTTTCAGTGGTCCAGATGCACAGCAATATGTACATAGTACGTAGAGACGGCCTAATAGGCCATGGCGTGATGACGAAAGCGTGAGACCAATAGATGAGACCAGATTGTCAGTGAAAGCGAGCGCATATGGTGGCGGCATAGAGGCTGATAAATAGGATCAGGTTGTCAATGGGTGTGGGTGTGCGTGCGATGGAAGCGAAGTGACTGATAGGTGGGCTAGGGTTGTCAGCGAGTGTGGGCATGGGCGTGGTGAGGTACTGCGACTGACAAGCAGGCTAGGTCAGTCAGCGAGCGCGAGCGCCGGTGTGGGCATGGAGGAGACTTGATAACGGATAGGTGGGGCTAATAGGAGCGACGTGTCGCATGCCTAAGGCCATAGGAGATTCGGAGGTCAAGTGAGGAGCCTTAATGGGGACGGAGGTGCTGAGATTATTTTCTTTGGGATTTTTTTAATAGAGTATAAGATATTAGAGATTGATACATAGAAATTTGAGAGTGTTTTTTGTGTTTTTTTTGTAAGTGCAACTTTATTTAAAGTTTGTCAAAAATTTGTGTTAAAATTATTCTTTCTTTTTTTATACATAGCGTTTGATTTTGGATTAAATTATTTCATCTAGTTTTTATTTGATTTCTTTAATCTAAAAATTAGCTTGGGTGTTTTTCTATTTTTTTTAAAGTTTAATTAGTTAATTATTTTTAGATTTTCATGTTATTAATTAATTATGGTTTAATTAATTTTTGGTCAGCTAAATTTGTTTCATTAATATCTCAAAGTCTGATTGAGATTGAGATGATTTCAATTGAGTTTTTTTATAAATTTTATTTATTTTATTCTGTAAAATTTGCCGATAAATTGAAGTTACTATAATTAATGAAATGGTATCCTGTGTAGTTTCGAAAAACACAGTTTTTTTTATGTTTTATGATTAAGGAAAATTATTAAATTTTAATTGTCTTCTGCAATTAGTCATCCCTGTGATTGCTTTCTTTAAATAAATCGATCATACATCTTCTTTTTTTGTTTACTCCCAATAAATCATTTTCCCGTGTGGGTGTGCTCCTCAAATATTACACCATGTAAATAGGCCACAATATTTCTAGCCTGTCATAGGAATTTTATAGTGATTTTACAATAATTCTTATCTTAGGAACTCTTTCCGTCCTAAAATATCAAAATATTAGTAATTCTGAAGTTTTTCACAAAAGATTAAGGAGATATGTAAAATTAAACAATGCATGGCTGTGATTGGTTTTAGATAAGCAGTACATGGAGAATTTAAACATAAGATTGGTGTGATTGATCAAGATAATGTTTATTAGTGGAGAAACTGATGAATTTTGAATACTAAAAGTAGTTCACAAAAATTAAATCCGAAGAAAAGCTCAATTATTCTCACTCAGATACAAAAAAGCTTCGACGGAGCAAGCAGTACCAAAAGGAAAGAGGCACGTACGTACTCTGAATCTCTGATAAACCAAACAATATATATATACCAGCCAGTTTCAACCGCGGTGGGCTCGGTCGACGACTGGCGCATTGGGCCGAAAGGCGATCCATTTTGTTGTTCCCATCCGTCCGATTCGGCCAGCTTTGTTATATTTTGTGTTGTGATGCCCTCCCGTCGATCCCATGCGATTTTGTCTCGTCAGGCCTCTGCCTATCCGATCCTCACCAGGACACGGCCCCGAGGCCGCGGAAGGGCTGTGGCTTCGCACGCAGTGGCGTGCTAGCTGCATCCACCGCTGAGTACGTGTGCTGACCTGGCTTGGCGATATGATCGACCTGCCTTGGTGGCCTGGCCTGAACCATGGGAGCCATGATGTGATGTCTCCAGTTTCATTCGGGGAGATGTTTTGCTGTTAACATCAAAATCTAAATAGCTCGATGGTACATCAGCTGATAGGTGTCCGATGACTACAGTGAAGAAATCGATCGGATTATAGCGAAGGAAGACTCGGTTCCAGATTAAAAGATTATCCAGATAAAACCAAGTTTGCGGAGGAGCCGTGTAATCTACGACAGGGTATTTTATCTTTGTAAATTATAAACTTATCTAATTAAGAAGATTTAGTTAGTTAGTTAACTTCTTTAGAGATATTTTTCTTTGTTTTTGTTAGGAAATAACGTTCGATGGTTGTAAACGAGTCGGACTCTGTAAATCCAGGGTATAAATATAGAACCTCTGAAAACATGTAACATATCTCTCGATCAATACAAATTTGGCGCATCGCCACCCTAGTTCATCTAAGTTTCTACCGACTGGTTCTAGCTCTCGACACGGGGCTGCATCGGTTAAGTTCGATCTCTAGCGAAAAGATAGGTCCCGCCACTATCTCAATATATTTTGCTTCGTCTAAGGCTGCATCGGTTAGGTTCGACCTCTTAGGCCGGTCAGATGTATCGCATCACGTCCGTGCAGGGCCTATCGGCCTGTTAAGCTCCCTCTGCCGTCGTCAATTTTGTGCTGCATCAGTTAGGTTCGATCTACGGGGCTGCCGACGGTAGATCGAGCTTCAGGCTTATAGTTTTCTGTACGACGTATCATCGAAGTGCTAACCGATGAGTTATCCATGCTCTGAGCTTCACGCCCAACGCATCGGTCCCTCGATCGATACTCATCAGCCTTTAGAGGTGTCCCTTGACGCGTAACGCTAAGCGCATTAGTCTCTCAGTCGATATGCACCTGCCTTCAGAGAGGCGTCCGCATGTGCTTTCATCGGTTTTTTCCAGTCGATGAACGACTGTTACGGCTTCCGTCGGCTATCCGGAGAGATCCTATGCGCTTTGTTATCCTCTAAGTACACCCCGGTTCTTCCATCGGCTTTGCGGCCGATCCCTCGTCGATATCTGTCCATACCTTCATCGGCTCCTCAGCCGATCGAAGAGCTTTCTAATTCCTATCGGCAAATAGCCGATAGCGAAGGGCCTTCCGAGCGCGACCAATGGCCATCTCGATCCTATTGGCAGCCAGCCGATAGCGAGCGCCTGTATCAGTCCACCGTCCGATGGATCTGTTCGTCTCACTTCCTTGTCAATTGCAGGGTTAAATTGACTGGCACGTCCACACTCATACCGTCGCGTTAGAGCCGATCAAACCCTATGGCCCCTGACGCACGTATCTCGAGCCACGGAGAAAATCCGATTGGCCTATACTGGAGTTAAGCAGACCTCCCAAACGTCGGTGTGTTCGTGTCAGGGCGCGCGAGGAATTTCGGCGCGAACAACGTCTCACATGCCATCCTATGTTTCTGTTGTACGTACCTTTACGACCATGGCGGAACGATTCTTATGCATGTGCGACTAGGGGTGCTTGAGTTTAATTTTGCCTGGCTTTATCTGTACTGGAACAAGATGTTAACCAACGTAAACCTTTAAAACACTAGTAATCCCCAGAGTTGGTGACCTTATTGCGAAGTTTGAACCCCTGTAACACTCTCTCTCATCTTAATAAAATCAAGTGGCAGTTTTTTTAATTGGTCTAGAAAAAAAACTCTGAAATAATTGGGACGACAACGGTTGTCGATAGCTTCTGCTCATATTCTTGTCTGTTTGGAACGTGTGGCTGTTGCATTCCTACTGTTTTTGTATTTTAGTATTTCAAAAAAAAGAATAACATAATATGGTTCTATATATGATAAAAGTCATCGGAACCTCGAAACCACCGGTAATCATTGATTGCCGATCGCTTCCGTAACCATTCTGGTTAGAGTCGTAGGTCATTACATTCCTATTGATTACGTATTTTTATTTTTTTATAAAAAGGATAACATAATCTTCTATTGCTAGCATCCTGATATATAAAAAAACATAAATTAGTCCAAGAAAAGTTATAGATCTTACTAGTAGAAGTAGCCGAACCTTTGACAAACCCTGCACAAAAAAGGAACAAACCAAGGTGGTATTGTGGTGACCACATGTGCCGCAGCGGCACGCACCTCGGTTGGATGTAATGATTTGTTTGCAGACCAGCTATAGCTACCTGCCTGCCTAACTCACCCCACCCTTCAGTTTCAATTTTAACACAAATTCTTCTTGTTTTGTTTGCTAACCCACAGGTGGACCCCACCAGCCACTGCCCGGTGGACCCTCTTGGCACTATGGCCGTGTTTGTTAGTAATGGACGATTGATGATTTTTTTGCAAAATGTTTCTATATAAAAAGTTTAGCATCTCACATTTCTAAAATAGACTTTCAACTTCACAGTAGTTAATTCATTGTTTATACTATTAAATATTAAAAAAATGCAAAGGTTTTCCGAAGGTTTTAGTGGCTAAATTGCCAACTTTTCCGAAGGTTTTGGGCCAAATTATCCAGCACTGCGGCCTCCTGCTTACTGTTCTGTGTATCGCTGCATGTGAGTGCATGGAAGAAAGCCACGATTATGTTTCCCGCATGCAACCAAAGCATCGCATGCATTACATCAGCCTAGCTACCTCCAATCTGAATATCTCCAGCTGCGACAAAGACGGAAAAAGGATGCATGGCACCGGACATCAGCCTCTCAAAACTAGGGTGTTTAGGCCCTTGAAACGCTTGAATTTTGTAGCGATGGATCAGATTTTGTATAAATCTACAAATATATGGATGCTTCTTGTTCCTTATTTTAGCTGTTCTCACATCAGAATATCGAAATTTTTTTTGGTGTGCTAGGTTGCGAGAACAATGGACAAATGACGCCGGTCCATTCCATTCATCATGTGAAAGCCCGTGGCTGCTGATGCTGCCTCGAAGGGCGCGCTCGTGGCCATTGGATCAAGATCCCGTGGTCCCTGTCGCGTGTGAGTCATCATCACGTACCCACCACGTCAGCATGCTATGCGCGCACAGTGTTCGTCAGCCATACATGCACGTGACCTCATACGACAAGGAGCCCAAGTCCGTGACACGGCTCCCATCGGGGGGCCCACTTGTCAGTGAGACGATCAGATGGCGCCTCGCCTCATGATGGTACGGCGAGATCCACCGTTCAGCTGAATGTGGAAGAGATTTTTGAAATTCATCCGAATTAAGAATGAAAAAAAAGCCAAGAAAGTTTCGGCTCGATCATGTGAGTCAGTGCCCACCGCATAGAGAGCATTTGCGGCCATCATCGGATGGGGATCGTGTGGTCCCGATCCACGCTAATCATCACCGTCCTTGCTGCAGCAACAGCAGTTTGATATAATTATGGATCCATTCATGCATGATGCAGCCAAACACATAAACAATTCCTCATGAAAAAACATATATTTTTTTTTAAAATTCTAGCAAATCCCCAAAAGGAGACATATGCAATAGTACAGATCTCGAGACAATGTTGATCCAAATTTTGGAAACAAATATCAAGAAGAAAGCAACACATTTCCATTTCCATCACACATTAATTAGTATAACATGCATGCATACTGAGTCAATGAGAATCGTCAAAACAAGTCAATGTTGTTGTTGAAACTAAACTAGGGCCTCACGCCTTGTAATAGATTAGGCTCATCTCATAAGCACATTTCTCCACCTCCACATACCTGAGCATATCCTAGCTTTATTTTCATCTATAAATATCTATGTATACCCCTAAAATAATTGGATTTTGATTAGTTCGATTTTACCAAGTGTCATTCACATTGTCTCTAGTACTCGGTAGTTTAGTAAACAACTATAGATTTAGAACTCCCAATAGCCGGTGAGTTAATTTATCAGGTCGATTAGATCTACCATTTTAATTATAACTATTTATTTATGCTTAATTATCTATGGACAATATTTAGATTGCATCTTACCTCTTTTTTTTAGTGTTCTCTCATTTGCACTATAGGATCATCAACTGCACATCAAAGTTGATACGACATTTCTTATGGTGTAGCAATTTGCATGGTATCCTAAACTTAGTTCTTGTTGGTAGCTTCTTTGCCAATGGCTCATTCGATCAAAGTGAGATTTATCTCCCTAAACCGAAGACCTAGCCATGAGATAGTGTCATCAGCAACAAAACTCAAGTATAAACAAGAAACATCTTTCCTAATGTTCTATAGTTTATGTGTACTACAGAGGAGATAATTGAACTTATGAACCCACTGCAAGCCTATTGAGGTTGCTAGGTCAGATCCTCGACGTCGGACGATTCCTCCTTGGTGGTGTTCACTTCTTTGGTGGTGATTTTCAACTCTTCTTTTTTGGTTCTTCAGCTTGATAGAGTTCATCTCTCAGTGAGAGAGTTTCCATAATTACTGTTTGATTCCAGTCTTCTCAGCTCACATACTGTTAGAGTTTGTGTTGAATATGTGTATAAAGTTGGCTACAAATTAGGATTTGGACTTGTAATATATGTGAAAGGACCTTGAGTCATACAGAAAATGTGTGAAGGTCACACTTTTAATTATGAAATAAACTAACAACAAAAATTAGACTTCCCTTCGAGGTCTCCAGTCCTAATGTCTGGAGTATCTGGACCAGCCTTTCTGTCATATAAAGTGACTAGTTTAAAGTCTTTGATTATATAGTTCAAAAATTCCAGATCTACTTTAAAATGTCCAAGAGATACTCAAAAGAGGTGAACCCTAAGGGTTGGGGAGGAAGCAAGGAGACAAAATCATAGATAATATAATAGCTAACGGGATGCTATTAGACAATCAATTTTTAATCGAAGTTCAGATCAACCGATCCTATGTCTCTGTTATGAAGCTCTAAAGAGCCGAATTTCTTTCGATCATTTGCCTTACCAAGTTTAACCCTAAAAACTAGTTTCGCCTCTAAGCTCTCACGAAAGTGTAGCACTTAGTTCAAGACAACTAGCAAGATCTTCATTAAAACATCATGCTCTCGCTTTCTATGGAGCTTGCTCTACTAAACCAACCTCTAAAGAGTAACTCAGAAATTCACTAATATACTTCTTTTCTTATAGAGGTGAGGAAGATCTTGACAAACATTCTAGGTGATTCACATATTGAATCCTCAAGGGCAATGCCTAGTCATCTAGGATGTGGTTCTTTAAGAG
Organism: Oryza coarctata; assembly: GCA_030770085.1. NCBI lineage: Eukaryota > Viridiplantae > Streptophyta > Magnoliopsida > Poales > Poaceae > Oryza > Oryza coarctata. The sequence goes on along the minus strand of CM061482.1, from coordinate 12,679,452 downwards.
TAACAAGTTTGAGTCTTTACCGGCATTGATCCACAAGTGCTCACTCAAATCTCAAAATCCAACCTCTCACAAATCACCCTAAAAGTGTACTTAAAGGATGAATTAAACTTAAGATCTAAGAGAGTGGAGTTGGAAACCTCTAAAATGCTCTTGAGAGTGGTGTAGAAATAAATGAGTAACCACATTCTCAAAGGGGGTTGGTAAGGTTAAATACTCACCTCTCTTGAAACTAGTTGTTATTCACAGAATTCAAATTTCAGAGTATCTGGATAGAATGTCCGGAGACTCCAAACAGAGATTCTAGCCAAACGGTCTAAAGATTTCAAACATCACTTAGCTTTGAGATAGAGAGAAGGTTCAAAGTATCTGGTCTAAACTTCTAGAGACTTCAAATAATCCTCTCTGCTAGCTAAAGAGCTTAGTCTGGAGACTCTGGTATAAATGTCCAAAGACTCCGAGTTGATTTCTCTGTTGATTTTTCTGTTTGACAGATAAACTGATCACAAAGGATAGACACAAACATCCGAAACACTAGGAGAGAAAATCCAAATTCCTAAGGTGTACATAGTATGAGTGTTCGCTTTTCTAGACTTAGAAGTTTTATTGAGCACTTTCTTTTTGAATCAGTTAAACTTAAGCCAGTCTTAATAGTTCGACTTATTCTAAGGACTCAAGAAATAATAAAATTATATTTTCATCGCTTAAAGTCTAATTTTCTTTTATAACCTTCATGGGGGATCTTGTTTTAACCAAAACAATATATCACTAGATGAATTACTACGAGATTCTCAATCAAGATATATTAGCTCCCTAATTTCTTATTATCTTTCACTCAAAACCCACTAGGAGGCCTTGATGTGCTTTCAAGGTGTTAGCATAGAAGTAGAGTCAGGCACTTATCCTAAGCATTCTCTTAAATAGAGAAGCACATGTTGATATAATTGCATGGCAACATAGGCGAGGAAATGACTGGTCGGTGGTCTATCCAATCATTTTGCTACACTGTAATTTTGCTAAATCAAGAAGTTGCACCCATAAGCAGTGTATCGAGAATGTGAAAGACCATTTAGGCCGCTAGTAGGTTTTAGCTAATTGATGACAGATGATTTAGAGACTAATGCGCTTATTGAGTGTATAAGTAGGAAATTAGTTCGATAAAGATGATGATGAGGAAGAAGGATTACAATGTGGTTTCATCGTGATACAAGGCAACAAGTGACTATAGAAGGCAAGATGCAGTGAAGGTTTGGAAAGACTTAGCTATGCGGAGGACCATGTATGGGAGAAGGGCAAGTGGGGGCTTGGCGTTAAAAGACTCGATGCGGTGGTAAAGGAGCAAGTGCTTGGTGCAATGCTGATGGACTGGTCGAGACCATGAGAAGTCACAAGTTGTTGAGAATCAATCTTTATTGAAGAAGAAGCTAAAGAGGCAAGACTTGAAAGGAACAAGATCAAGATTACCATAGTAAGCACTAGGCCGGACAATCCTAGAGTAGTCATTGTCTGGAAAAGTTACAAGTGCTAGATAATTCAGGAGCAAGCAGATTGTCTAGGAGAGCCCATGTCTGGTGCATCTGGTAGATGGATCAGAGAAGGCTAGATAGTCCGGGAGCGATTGGATTGCTCTAGCAAATCTTTTTTCGGAGGCAGTTGGACGATGAAGTTCGGTACTACCAAACAATTTGGTGTGGTATCGGATTGTCCAGGAAGTCTTAACCTGCAAATAGTAGTTCAACCCTTTACAACCCAATAGTTAGTGCCAATGATCATTGAAAAGGTGAAAGGGAACCAAACTGTTCGATGCAATATTGGACTGTTTGACTCGATGTAGTTTTGGTAGATTTGAGCTCCATCTAATTGGAGGGATTGGAGCTATATAAACCTGGTACAATGGAGTTGTTTGAAGACTTTTAGAATCCTTCTACCTAAGCAAGTCCAGTGCATGTCTAAGAGCCCAACAGCTAATTGAAGATTCTAAGAGGGAGAATTTAGTCTTGAGAGAGAGTTCTTACACATTTGTAAGAAGACTAGTTGATCTCCCATCATCTCAAGTGTGTTGTAGTGCTGCTAGAGAATGGATTTGAGAATGGTATGGAGTTTCTATGTTTCAAGTTGGACAACTTGAGGTTGTAAGAAGAGAAGGAGAACCTTGTGATCAACCAAGTAGTGTGGTGTGCACAGGAGAAGTTTGTGAAGGTTAATGCCTCACTTTTAGAAGGAAAGATGTAATTATAAAAGCCAAGCTTCATCTCAGTGGGTGCTTGGTAGAGCAAGCTTCATGGGAGAGGAGTTGCATGGGATCCGAGCTTCTGACTAAGTGGGTTGCTTGGAGCATAAGCTTGCACTTAGTGGTTCTTTGAAGAGACCAAGGTACCATCAAATGTGGTAGCTTGAAAAGAAAAAGGATTAATTGAGACTAGGCTCTTTGGAGCCACTCAATGAAGACATATGATTGGTTGGATCCAAACTTTGGTTAATAGATTGGTGTCTTTTTTTCTCACTTTTTTACTTTGCACTTATCACTTTAATCTTGAGGTAGTTAGATCTAAATTTACATGAGAATAGGCTATAAAATCTCGTTTGCTAAGAAATTCTAAATGAACTTATGTGTTTCAAATAGTGTGTGTACTCACATAACCATTCCTTGCATTGGATGCTATGAGTCAAAGTTGAGCATATAATATGGTGGGGATGAGACAAAGCCCGAACCAGACTAGTTCACATGACCTATAATCTCCCACACGCTAATCGATCGAGCTAGCGTTCCCTGTGCACCTCGTTTGGGGTACTAAAAAGATTGTTTTTTTTCGCCAGGAACACACAAGACAGCAAGAGTGATCCATATCATTGCTTTATGATTTTATAAGAAGCAGATATGCACCAGCTACCCTAGTTAGGCAACCTAGTACTACTCCTACACTGCACATTTGCACAAGCTTGCCCTGCCTCTGCCATTGGATATTTTTCCTAGTTTGCTGGGATGCAATATGGACACCTAATCGCATTGAGCACACACCACCAAAGTTGGAGAGACTCAAGTATGTTCGATTGAGCATATTAGCTAAGTTGATCAGCTGAATGTGAAATGAGACAAGTATCGGATTCGTTCTAAATTGCATCCTTTGGAACCCATAGGTACTTTAAGCATTGAAGAGAAGTACGATGCATACATGAGATCAAGAAATCACCTTGTGATGATGTCCATATCATATGAGTTTAAGTGCTCAACATATGTTGCATGTGTATAAGGTAAGCAAGTTCGCTTAATGGATGTTGTTGTGTCAAAGTGTGGGATAGTTCATGCAATAGTAGATCATGTGAAATCATGGTGACTATCAGACTGATGAACAGTTCTCGGTCCAACTGGTGAATAGTTCCGGTCCGACTGTAGGCATGAGAGGGGTCAGACTAGGAAGCCCAATGGTCGGACCGATGGAATCTCAAAAAGAGTTGGTTTTGGGTTGATTTCATGGTTTACGATTTTTGCTTCATGTTTATGACTTCTAAATGATTTCTATACATGAGATATTTTGTTCTGTGCTAATATGAGTAAAGTTAGATGAGAACTTGTGCTTGGATATGGTTTCTTTGGTTATTCATGTGTAGGTGTTGCTTGAGGCCTTGAGAGTATTGTCGGTGATGGATTGGGATTAAGCTTAGGAGAAGTTGAGATCTAGACAGTCAAGAAGATCATGCAATATGCTAAATGTTAGAGAACAATATACGTGGAGGTGAAGTTTTCATATAGCATACAAGAGGAATTATGTGTGTATGAAAAGCAAAGTCAAATTTAGAAAGAGTCCAAATTTGGAAAGATCAGAGTTCGTATTTGGTATGGATGAGTTGGATACTTGTACAAGAGAGTTTCCAATCTGATTATAACTATTTGTTCTAGTTGGGTTTGTGGCTATGGACATCCACATCCAAGGGTACAAATAGAGAGAGAGGCTAGGCCCTAAGGGTAAGCCAAAAAGTTATGATTGAGAGAGTTGAGAGTTGATAGCCTTTGTATTAGGGTTTCGTGAAAAACTTGTGAGGGGTGTTGTGGGTGCACCTGTTGAACAATACTTGAGCAATAAATATCATATTTAATCATCAAGGCATCGATGATCTCTTCTGATTTCATAAGTTTTATGTTTTTGTTTAGTTTTGTCATTAACTTGTGATTCTTCATTTGGTTGTGATTTTGTATAAGTTAATCCATCCAAAACCTTTCCAATACTTCATAGATTAGATCTAGAATGTTTCGTCGATTGGTTTTTTCTAGATTTGAAATTCCCCAAGTTTTAGTTTTTTGTTCAGATTTGCTGAAATTTCTAAGATAGCTGACTTTCAAGGGTCTTTTCTCTTAAACTATTGACTATTTTGCAAATCACTCCGGTGGAGTTGTCTTCGTTTATCTACATTATTCTAACCAAGTTTGAGCTTGATCCAAAGGTTGGTTTTAGAGAAATCGTGTTTTTATAGAAGTGTTGTTAGGCTATGTTAGGCTAGTGGTCATACCGAAAATTGTACTATGGTTGGACTGGCCCTAGGCTCGATCAAACTGCCTGCATATCTAGTTAGACCGTTAGAATTGTGTTCTTTTGGCTTTTCAAGTTAGAGTGAGTTTTGATTTATTAAAGATTGATTATTTGACTTCTGCTGATGCTACCTATCATTCACCCCCTCTGGTAGACTTGGTTCTTATGTTTCAATCCTACTGATCTGATTTTAGTAGATTGTACAAATGTTTTGGAAACACCTCAAGTTAATATAGTCAAGCTAGACTAGACTTTAACACAGGAGCACCCCCTATAATTGAGGTAGATGAACATGCTAATGAGGGTATCGTTCAGTTGAGTGAACATAATAACACCCCAATTAGTACATATATTACAAATGTTGGCTAGGATAATAAGTAAGTCAATGGAACCGATGGTTTACTAAACAACGAATTCAACCTAGGGTGCATTGAGCATGAAGAGTGACATCGAGATCTTGATGATTGCTCATCATTGTCTTCCTCAGAGGATGGGGAAGTAGAATACAAAGTGCTTACTTCATTCTATATGGAGGAAGCAAAATCTTAGTAGGGCCAATGTTGTCATGCCAGAGATGCCCACTTTAAAAGATATCTTTAGGACAGTTCATGTTGTATATGAGAGTTGTCTTCTTTGAAGGGAGTACTCACCTAGCGTAGAGGAAGTCGTAATTCAGAACAATATTTAAGGATTTACCACTCTTAGATGTGGTGTTTCACAATTTGCCACCCTATGTGTCTATGATATATGGGCCCATACCCACATGTTATAGACACATGAGTGTCAAATTATTAAACACCACAACTGTAGCAGTGGAAAATACTTAAATCCTAGAGGAGATAAGGAAATAGGTCTCATAGGTGTGATAGTCCACCCCTCAAAATAGGGTAGTTGAAATTAAATACTTGCCCATCCCTAACTAAACGTTACTCAGATATTTAAACACCAGAAGTTTAGGTCTAAAAAAAATCAAAACTTCCTATCCAACACTTAGGCTATATGGTAGAATGGGGACCTAAACATTTGATCCAAAAGACCTAAACCTTAGGTCCGAAGTCACTATCCCATCTTGAAGAAATGACTAGAACTTCTTATCACAAAAACCTAAACTTCCGATCATCCCTTCACAGCCGACCTAAAGTTTTGGTGCAAACTATTGAAACTTCCGATTAAAGTTTAAGCATTGCCCATTTTCCCTTTGTGAGTGTGCATTTTGTCTCTATTTACAAGATCAAGGTGATTTTAGAGCACTTGGACACAACACAAGCCATTGGCACGAGCCTCTCTTAATAGTGTGGCTTTCCTATGACTCACATTCAAACTAAAAATAAATTTAAATCACCATGAGTCTATTACCACTTCACATTGTTTTGTAGAGGTCTCTATATCACCGAATTATCAACACATGGGACTAATACTTGTGCTTATCTCATTCAAAACGATTAGTCTCCTAATTGCATTATCATTTATCACCAAAACCCACTAGGGGTCTAGATGCACTTTCAATCTCCTTTTTGTTTATTGATGACAACACACTTAGAACTTACAAAAGATTTAAATTTTAATGGTTTTGCATGAAAAGGGATAGATGAAGCTTCCCCTAAATGTGTGCATGTAAAAGTTATGAAGTTAATGTCATATGCACATATTTGATTGAAGCATGGCAACTTGCCCGATCTCTTTGCATTCATGGGGTGCAATGTGTAGTAGAGAATATGAAAAGGTAAACTAAATGCATATGCCATGGTATTCATAGAATAAAGATAAAATAAGTACAACACCATCCAAACATGCATCACACACATTGCATAAGCAGAATTTATTGCTAAACTAACAATCATTATATCATTGACAAATAAATAATAGTTATCATATGTTCATGAGTAATGAGATGATGTTAAACTAATATGGGAACTTGAGGCTCATCACCAGAGACATTCGGTTTGACATCCACATTTTGACAACGTAAGAAATCTTTTTGGCGGTTCACATGGAGAACAAGGCCTTGATAGCCTTCTTGATTGGAGAGTCAGGCTTGGATGAGGAAGTGGAGGTAGAGGCACAAGTTGCTTGAGATGAAGAAGGAGGAGCTATTGACTTAGGGATGGAAGGAGGAATGCGTGGACAAATAGGCTTGTGGTTTACTTCATTCTCAAACACGAACTTGATCACTTTCTCAATCATAGCCATGATGTAGGGTGCATAAGCAACCATACAATGAGGATCCATGGATATGAGATAGATCTCCACTAAAGTATGGTTCCTTTGGCCTTGAACAGGAGAGAAGATAAATTACCTTGGATTGAAATATAGTGGAGTCTCCTGCCTTGGGATTGAGAGAGACATGGAAGAGATTGTTGAGCACATAGTATTGGAAAAGCAATCCATGGGTGGTGCCAATCCATCTTCCACATTGCCTCCATACATGAAGGTGATCTCATGTCGCAGCTTGTGAGCCATAGAGTTAAGACTCTTCTTAATATCCGAGACATCATGTTGGAGAGCCCTTCCAAAGCCAGCCATAGTACAAAAATACTTGGTGCCATGAGTTCGCCAAGTCATCCTAGGTTGGTTATCCTTGGTGGTGTCAAAGAACACTGTGGCATAGAATTGGGCAATCACTTCTTCACTCCAATCATAATCAAAGCCCATAAAGTAGTAAAGCTCTTTTTTCTCTGATTGACATCATTAAACACTTGGTTCTTCCGCCCTCACATATAATACCAATCAACCCATTGCATATCAAGAATAGGCTTTGACCTTCTGTTAATGAACATATTGTTGTAGTAGTCTTGTTGAAAGAAGGTGTGGAAATAGGGATCTTGGCTTTCCTTTTCAATATCATTTGGATTTGTGTGATGCTGTTCCCAACACCTCTTGGCATACCAAACATAGTCAATTTGTTCTCTTGCATTTTAGCCATCAAGGATTGCCTCATAGGCATGGGTCTTGATGAGGCGATAGGGATCTTGAACCTCGGCTACAAACTAAGGTTGAGCTTGAGAGTGTTGATGAGGAGGAGCATGAGGAGAAGCTTGAGGTTGAGCATTAGGATCATGGATAGCCAATTGTGCATTACTCCCTCTTGCTCTATTACTACTTTGTTCTTTAGATGTTGGATTCCTGCTAGAACTTTTTGCCACAACCTTTCCTTTGACTGTCCTTGAAGCATGAGGAGGGTTTTGATGCCCCTCCAGCTTTTTTGCCTCAAAGTCACTTCCTAAATTATCACCATCCAAACGTGTATGCTTCTCACAACCCATGAGAGTGGCCTGAGATGGAAACAAGGGTATTTGAGAAGATACACAAGGAATGGAGTCAAAGGTACATAGACATGTTACACTAGGATTAGAATTTTAGGTATTTGGGACATGAAGTCTAGGTTAAAATTTCTGTCGAAATAGAAAAATTTGAATATAATTTCTAGTTGAAAAATACGAGAACTTCTGGTTTACAAGTTAGGGCATAAAGAAACAAAGATTATAGCAAATGATTTTGATCCAAGCCTATAGATTGGTTGACTAATAATGCAAAAGAGGTGTTCTACCATAAGGTTTCTAACCCTATGTCCAACGATTGACAGATTGACCAAAAAGGAGAGGAAAACCTTGGGATTGGAGTTACCTTAACAAAGAACAAGTGAATCGAAGGTTGGAGCGGGACTTTCAGTCACCAGGGAGGTGAGGGAAGATGAGAAGAAGCAACTTCCATTAGTTGACAGAGGAAATCGCCAGTGAGCCACCGCCACCACCTATGGTTTGAGTGGAGAGGTAGGAGAGAGAATACAAGTGGCGTAGGGCTAGAAGTGTATTTGTACATGAGCAAACTAGAACTTCTAATCAAGATGTTCAATCTAGACAAGGGAATATTATCAGAACATCAGATCTTTGGGACCTAAACTTCCGATAAAATAGCAAAGATAGGTTTTAGGGAAGATTGAGAAAGCGGACATGTAATATGATTTGTTGTACATAGCTAGCCAACAATTATCATTACATAACAATGGACATGTGTAACTCCTCTAGATAGGTAAAAACCAAAATTTTCAAATAAAATAAGCACACAAGATTATTGATTTTAACCAAATAACTGAAAATGGTTTTAGCCAAGTGGGAATGTATGAACCTCAAAGTAGTGCGAAGACCAATTTCTACACAAGAAATGATCTTTAGGACATGAGAGTTCAAAATTAATTTATATTTAATTGATCCATGCTTGACTATTGATTAGTCAAGCAGTTCTCAATCGATTTTTCAAGAATCTAGGATATTTACTTTATTCCTTATCTTGCAAAATCTTCTCTCACCAAGTGGCTGATGAAAATATCAACAAGTTGTCTTTTGGTTCTCACATGGGTTAGGAAAATATCTCCTTTGGTTTCATGGTCTCTCAAGAAATGGTGTCTAATGTCAATGTGTTTGGTTCTTGAGTGTTGGATGATGTTATTAGCTATTTTTATGATGATTTCATTGTCACATAGGAGAGGGATGTTCGCCTTGTGATAACCAAAGTCTTGAAGGATTTGTTTCATCCAAAGGAGTTGAGCACAACATGAGCCAATGGCAATATACTCGGCTTGGGTGGTGGATAAGGCTACAGAATTTTGTTTCTTGTAGGACAAAGAAACTATGGGTTGTCCAAGAAATTGACAAGTCAAGGTTATGCTTTTGTGATCAACCTTACACATGGTGTAATCAGAATCAAAATATCCAATTAGCTCAAAGGTGGAATCTTTAGGATATCACAAGGCAAAGTAAGAAGTATGAACTAAATATTAAAAAATCATCTTAATGGCAACTAGATGACACTCTTTTGGTGCCGCTTGGAAGCAAGCACACATGCACACACTAAGAATAATGTCGGGTCTAAATGCACAAAGGTAAAGTAGAGATCCTATCATGGAACGATATACCCTTCAATCAATGGTTTTGGCATCTTCGTTGAGGTCGAGGTTTCTATTAGTAAGCTTTGGTGTCTTGACGAGCTTGGCTCCCTCTATCTCAAACTTCTTAAGAATATCCTTGAGACACTTAGCTTGAGAGATGAAATTCCCCTCTTTGAGTTGCTCGACTTGAAGCCCAAGGAATAAAGTGAGATCCCTCATCATCGATATCTTGAACCTCTTGGTTATTATCCTACTAAATTCTTCACTAAATGAGGGATTAGTCAAGCCAAATATTATGCCATCGACATAAATTTGGTAACAAATAGATCATTCTTGAATTTATTAGTAAAGAGAGTAGTGTCGGCTTTCTCTATTTTATTCATACATGCTCAAGGGGATATCTTAAGCTCATAACACGCTTTGTGAAGCTTGTAGACATGGTCAGGGTACTTTGTATCTTCAAAGCTATGTAGTTGCTCAACATACACCAATTTTGAGATTAGTCCATTTAAGAAAGCACTTTTGATGTTCATTTGATATAATTTAAAATCGTGGTTAGCAGCATAGACTAATAATATAATATACAAATGGACTCAAGACAAGCAAATGGCATAAAGGTTTCACCAAAGTGAAACCCATCAACTTGGGTGAATTCTTGCATGACTAACCATGCTTTATTACAAGCCACCACTCCATTTTCATTTTGTTTGTTATGAAAGACACACTTGGTGCTGATCACATTTTCACTTGGACCTCTCCACTAGAGATCATATGCCATTTCACATGAAGTTGTTTAATTCTTATTGCATGACCATCACTCAATCTGCATCGCTAGGTGCATATTCTACATTGATTTGTTCCAAAGACAACAAAAGGGTAATTCTCACAAAAGCTTGTGATACCTATTTGTGATATCATCAAGAATCTTATTAATGGGGTGATCTCATTGGACGGTTTGGTGAATTCTTGTATGGTGCACCAAGGGAACTTAAGTTTGCATGGTGTCTTTTTGTTCTTGAGTGTCCTCGGCATCATTCTCATCCACTTGTGCCAATGCCACACCTTCATGTTCCTCATTGGCTGGCTCAGCAAAGTTTACTTGAATTGATGGAGGTTGATCAAGTACTCTATATAAGACTTTTTGTGGTCTTACTTCCCTGACCACCTTATTCTCAATAGCCTTACCTAGAGCCAAATCATCTACAACATGCACTACAACTTATTCTCCTTGGGAGTCATTATGTTTATCAAATCTCACATCCCTAATGGTTTCAACAATACTGGATGTTTTGTTGAAAACACGACAAGCATGTGCATTTGATTCATAACCTAAGTATGAATCCCTAATTCACCTTAGGTGTGAATTTAGATGAACGAGATCTCTTACTCAAAATAAAACATTTGCTTTGAAAGATAGAAAAACAAGAGACATTTCACTTGTTACTAGTAAGTAGCTCATATGAAGTTTTTTTCAATAGCTTGTGAAGATAGAGATGGTTGATGGTGTGACTAGCGGTGTTCACAGCTAAAAGGACCTTGATGTCGCATAGAGAGAGATAAATAGACATTCCTAAAAAACACTCACAGTGGAATAAAATTCTTCTCTGGAGTATCCAGACCAAAAGTATCTGGATGAAGTTTCGTCGAAGTGTCTAGTCAAAATAGCTGGAGTATCCAGATGAGTTTCTCTGTCAGATAGAGAGCCTTAGCCATATAATAAGAGAAGCTCCAAGCACGCTCATGGAGAGTCTTTGGATAGTAAGTCCAGATATTTCGGTCTACTTTTAATTTGTCCAAAAGGAGACTTGAAAAAGACACCCTTGAAGGTAGTGGAGAAAAGAGGTTATCCAAATCAACGGTAAATTATGCAAGAAAGTCAAGTACACAAGTGAGAGAGAGACAAAATATTTGTTTCCTGAAGTTCATATCCCAACAATTCTACATCTCTATTGAGGGAATACAAAGAGCCGGATCTCTCTCGATCCTAAGCCTCACTAAATAAGAACTAAGGATGAAGCTTTGGCCTCCAAGTAACCACCGAGGCAAAACTCTATTCCTAAGTGACCACCAAGGTCCATACACTTGGACAATGAGCTACTACCTCCAGTGAAGCTTGCTCTACCAAGCAATCTCCAAACACAAGCTTGGTCCTCAATGAATCATCTCTTCCCTTGTGAAGGTGAGGATGAACCTTTACAAACTTCCGGTGACTCACCACATCTTTGGGAGCTCACCGGTGACTCTTAGTTGTCTAGGAGACCTTGATCTCCATGAGCATGCTTGGAGCTTCTCTTCTTATATGGCTTGGACTTGTCACCATTCTCTTTTTTCTTATTGGGGCAATCCGCGATGAAGTGCCCATAGCCACCACAATTGTAGCATGCTCTCTTTGTAGGCTAGATCTTGGACTTATCACTCTTGTTCTTGTTCTTGCTGTAGCCACCAAACATTCAAAACTTCTTGAATCTCTTGATGATAAGAGCAAGATCCTCATCTTCACTTTTCTCGTCACTTGAGACTTTCTTCTTGGCATTCAAAGCTACTTTCTTATTCTTGGTGATGGTGGCATATCTTACAAGTGTCTTGACTTCCTTGTCCTCTTCCTCTAAGAGCTCGTGTGAGAAGATTCTTAAAAATACATCACTTGGAGTGAGCCTCTCAAAGTTCATCTCTCGAATGAGAGTGACCAAGGTAGGGTTCCTTGGAGCAATCATAGAGAAAAGCCTCTTGACGACGATGTAGTCGGTCTTGTCCTCGCTTCCAAGCCCATGGATCTTGTTTGACAATCACCATCATGCGGTCATATATCTATTGTGGCGTCTTATCATTCTCTATCATGAACCTCCCAAGTTGTCCTTCCAACAACATTATTCTAGACTCCTTCACGCCCAGTGAGCCTTCATAAGCCAATTAGAAAGTGTTCCATATCTCCTTAGCTTCTTCAAGTTGATTAATCACATTGAACTCTTCTAGGCTCAAGGAATTTAGAATGATGCTTATAACTTGAGCATTGTGGTGAATGAATTGTTCTTGCTTGGGTGTAGGATCCATCATGTCCATGGGGATCTCCATACCTGTACACACAATCTTTCACACACTAGGATACAAAGACATCAGATGCAACTTTACATTGTGCTTCCAAGCGGCATAATATATCCCATCAAAGTAAGGAGCATGCCTAGAAGGCACGGTAATTCAAGATTATATTCACTCCCTTCTTTTCTAATGAGACAGTGGAACCTTTCAAGCCATGGTCACCAATATCTTCATTTGGGTCCACGAGATCCTTCGGAGTGGTCGATATTTTCTCTTTGAGTGGTTAGGCCAATCCAAATATTAGGTTCTGATACCAATTGAAAAAACCTTGATATAGCCTAGAGATGGGTGAATAGGTGTTCCTAAAAATCACACACAGTAGAGTCAAATTTACAAGAACCTTTAGTCCTAAACACCGAAACTTCCGGTCGGCTTCTACTGTCTGAGACAAGAAAAGCTAATTAGAACTTCCGGTCCCTAATACTGGAACCTCCAATCCCCTGAGGCTGTATCCTTGAGAAGAAAAGCTCGGGGGCAAGATTTGTAACAACAATTACAATGAAATTTGTAGGAACACGTAGAGAACAAGAACGACTGAAGGAGACAAGGATTTTGTACTAAAGTTTTGATTTTTTTTTCAATTCTACTCTCCGTTAAGGAGCTCCAAGAAGCTAGATCTCGATTGATCTCTTACTTCACCAAGTTATCTACCATGGGGAAGCTTTAGTCTCCAAGCAACCACCAAGGCTTAGCAAGTTTCCAAGCGACCATCTAGTTTCAAGCTTGGACAACGAGCACCCACCTTCAATGAAGCTTGCTCTACCAAGCAACCTCTTAGTAGATAGCTTGGTTTCTACTCAATCTTACCTCTTCCCTTGTGGCGATGAGGCAAACCTTTCTCGGGCAATCCACACGGATCGGATCCTTGTGGGCTATACCTAGCCAGCTAGGTGGAGAACCACCAAAAGTAATAAGCGCAATGATAAAGGCCTAACATATATGCAAGTGCTCTTCCAAGAATCCTAACTCCCAAGCTCACTAGATCCAAAACCCCCTCACTCACAAGATTTTTTGCTCAAGAATCCAAGTGAAGAAGGTTAAAAATCCTAGAGGAGCTAAGAAAGTAGGTTTGAAAGGTATGACAGCCCACCTCTCAAAATAAGGGTAGGTGGAGTTAAATATTTGCCCATCCTTGCAACTTGTTATTACTCACATATTCAAACACCGAAAGTCCAAGTCTAAAAGACTAGAACTTCCTATCCAACATTTAGGCTAGAAGCTAAAATAGGGATCAAAACTTTCGGTCCAAAAGACCTAAACCTCGAGTCTGTAGTCACTATCCCAGTCAGGAGAAATGACCAAAACTTTTGGTCACAAAGACTCAAACTTCTGGTCAGCCCTCCAAGACCAAATAGTGAAACTATACCTAAAGTTCTAGCGTAAACTATCGTAACTTTCGGTCGAAGTTAAAGTACTCGCCATTTTCGCTTTTTGAGTATGGTGCATTGTGTCTCTCTATACAAGATCAAGGTGATTCTAGAGTACTTGGATGCAATGCAAGCCATTGGCATTAGCCATTTTTAATAGTGTGGCTTTCTTATGACTTAAATTCAAACCAAAAATAAATTTAAATTGCCTTGAGTCCACCGCTTTGCATTATTTTGTAGCGGTCTCCATATCACGGAATTCTCAACACATGGGATTAATACTTGCACTTATCTCATTTAAAGCGATTAGTCCCCTAATTATATTATCATTTATCACCAAAACTCACTACGGGTCTAGATGCACTTTCAAGGTAGAAGATGATGATGACTAATGTGGCAGAGATCATGAACTATGTACTGGGTTGGATCCGTGCAATGCTTGTGTCAGCTATAGTCAAGTTCACGTTCAAGAAATGCAACAGCTACTTTGCCAATTGGTTCAAAAGGGCTAAAGTGGCAATCAATGCTGGAGATGTGTGGAGTGATGTCGCGATAAGGCATCTTAATACATCAAAAGGTGGTTCTTAAAATGGGGTTGCCAACCCAACACATCTACTCCATTAGGTCAGCTGGTGGAACCACTTGTGGCGGAGAAAGGTATGGTGGTTGCAACTATATGGTCAACCTAACAACGCTGGACTATACTTGTTGAACAATTAAGTTGCTACACGTGCCTTGCTCACATGTGGTCACAGCTTGTTGTGAACGAGGTGTGGACTACAAGTCCCCTTAGTTCTTGACTACATTGTACATGAAAGAAATGGTGTGATGTATGTGGTTGTTTAGGTTCTAGCCATAGCTTGATCCTTCACAGTGGCCGCCATACATGGTAGAGGATTTTGTGCCTTGCAATGCCCTCAAGAAGTCAGCAAAAGGTCAGAGGAAAAGGAAGCACCTTAGGAACTATATGGATGTGTGTAATGGAGTTGGTGTGGACAAATATGCACATGGGCATTTCAATGAGGCTAAATTATAGAATCATTGTTCGAAATGCCATAAAGAAGGTCAAAACAAGAACTTTTATAAAGAAAAGAAAATAAAACCTAAACGCGCTAGGAAGAAAGCGGGAGGGCACAAGAAGGTTATTTTACTTTCATTTGATTGTGCAACTTATTATTTTATCCAAAATAAAATTATTGCATACTCATTTGTTCTTTATTCCATTATGATGTACTTTTGCTCACCGCCAAAAATTCCTGCGACCGGGGAGGGATGGCGGCTCGGTCACGCGAAGGCCTGGGAGGTCTGCTTATCTCCAGTGCAGGTCCTTAAGCCTCGAGGTTCACGAGCATGCCAGTCAATTTGACCCTGCAATTGACAAGGAAGTGAGACGAGCGAATCCGATAAAGGCGCTCGCTATCAGTCGGCTACCGATAGGATCGGGATGCTCTTCGATCGGCTGGGGAGCCGATGTGGACAGATGTCGACGAGGGGTCGACCGCAGAGCCAATGGAAGAACCAGGGTGTGCTCAGAGGATGGCGAGACGCACGGGATCCCTCCGGACAGCCAAACAGTGATTCATTGGCTGAAAAAACCGACGAGTGCGCATGCGGCCTAGGCAATGATTAGCACAAGAAGGCACGGGCTGCAAAGCCGATGCCGCTCCGGATATGACAGCACGAGACCCGTCGCCCACCGTGGCAGCGCCATCAACACCGAACCTCGAAGATCGGACCTAACCGAGACAGTACGAGATCGGGGCCAACGGCGATGATACGGAGGATGCCGGATCGGCTATGCCATAGCAAGGATAGGAGCGAACCCATCGGCTAGCTGCGTCGATGAGGGGACGCCTCTAAAGGCTGATGCGTATCGGCCGAGGGGCCGATGCTCTATGAAGCTCAGAGTATGGATAACTCATCGGCTACTCACTCCAATGAGACGACATGCAGAAGACTATAGGCCTGAAGCTCGATCTACCGTCGGCAGCCCCGTAGGTCGGACCTAACCGATGCAGCACGAGATTGACGACGGCAGAGGGAGCTAAACAGGCCGATAGACCCTGCACGGACGTGATGCAGTACACCTGATCTGACTAAGAGTTCGAACCTAAACGATGCAGCCTTAGACAGTACAAAGCATACCAGGATAGTGGCGGGACTTACCCCTTCGCCGGAGATCCGACTTAACTGATGCAGCCCTGCGTCGAGAGCCAGAACTCGCCGGTAAACACCTAGATGAACTAGGGTGGCGATGCGCCGAATTTGTATATGATCGAGAGATATCTTACATGTTTCCAGGGGGTCTATATTTATACCCTGGATTTACAGACAGAGTCTGACGCGTCTACGACCATCGGACATTATTTCCTAGTAAGAATAAAGGAAAATATTCCTAAAGAAGTTAACTAACCAGCTAAACCTCCCTAATTGAGTAAGGTTATAATTTACAAAAATAAGCACTCTGCCGTGGAGTCCACGGCTCTTCCGCAAACTCGGTTTTATCTGAATAATCTTCCAATTTGTAACCTAGTCTTCCATTGCTGCAACGTGATCGGCCTCTCCACTGTAGCTATCGGACCTTCTTTTAGTCAAGCCGATCCTTCTCCTTTCTTCCCTCGGGCTTCTCGGACCTGATCCCGATTGGACAATCCCCTGTCTTCAAGCCGATCCAATCTTCTACTAATCTGATCGGCTTTTCTACAGTTCTCCATCGGCTGTCACAGTATCTCCATCAGCCGATGACTGTATTAAACCCTCCATCGGACCTCTCAGCCGATCGGCTTTAGCCCCATTAGATCTCCCAGCCGATCGGCTTTAGCGCCATCGGATCGTCTAGATTTTAGCGTTAACACATGTCCCCCAATTTTGGAGTTTGCCAACAGACTATGAAATTTTGAGCTGTTAGAAACCTCCGTAAACCAGGATGGCCCGTTAAAACCCGTATTAATCGGCTCAGATCTCTGCCTAGGTCATTTCGCCTCTATAAAATATATCCCCTCCTCAGCCTTCTTCTACACACTTTTTCTCAACAAAAACCCCCAAACCTCGACGAGCTCCATAGGCATCCACAAATTTCCGTGAATCTCGACGGGCTCAGAAGACTGAAGGAGAGCTCTCGCAGATTTCTTCATCGGCTGCTACTCCTTCATTTGCGCAATGGCTTCCACACATGTAATCCCTGAGGTAACCAATATCTGCTCTTTCATCCTATGTTTTGCACGATTCTTCCCCATCCCGATTTCTCATCCGTAGTCGGGTTCTGGTTTCTGTAGGATCATAAGAGCCAAATCGCTATTCCAATCTCCAACTACCCCGGTCACTTCTTTCTTGGCCCTATGGGTAGCGAGGATCTGACTGATTTTATCAACTCCGAAATAGAAAGGATCCCGTTCAAACACTCATCTATGGCCATCATTGATTAGGCTCACCGCTTCAGATCCTGGCCTAGCAAACTCCCTGAATGGAGGACTGATACCTTAGGGTTTCTGCCTCCAAAAAATCTTTATGGGAGGATTTGAAAATAGACCATTACATTAACCTTTTCATAGCCGATATGGAAAGGAACGAACCTCTGCTTGCATCGGCTTCTTACTTCTGCTCGAACATCTTGAATGCCTTCATGTTCGGGCATGGGCCGATGACTCCCATCTTGATGGATGTTATTATCTTGACCTACCTCAACACCACTCACTACATAAATCTTTTCAGTCTCAGATTCAAACCTAAGCATCGACTAAACACCAAGAATGTCAGAGGTTGGACTAAGTACATTTTCTTGTATAACAAATCCTCCGGACCAGTCGATGGACGTGAACATGTAGCGTTCTTGAATCTTTGGTTGGAATGATTCTTCTTTAGTGGTTCGACTCTCGGTCCAACAACGAACATGCAATGTCTGGCAGAGCTCCTAGCCGATTACTGCCAAATTCCCCTAGGGTATTATCTTCCTGGAGCAACTTATCATCTGCTCCATCAAGTTGCGACCAAGCTATCAACAGGCCATCCAGTCGGACATATCGGCGGACCTTGGTGGTTTATACAACTTTAGCTGAATGTCTACACCTCCAAAGTCATTGCCAGACCCCCCTTCTCTTCCATGACATTCCCGACTGACTACCCAGAAGAAAACGAGGCCAGCCGACGCCGATGCATTTTGTTGGGTGACGCTTCATCGGCTCTTCCTAGAAGCAAAATGAGCCCCCTCGAACTCAGCCGATGGTTCAAGTGTTTCTACTACGGCTTTACCAAAGAGGTCACCATCTGGTTCGCGTACGAGGATGACTCGTCCTTTGAAATGCCTTCCAGGTTTCATCCAATGAATGCCTTAGCCGATGAAGAATCGAAGACCATCTTTTTATCCTCCATAACTCCTTGTCTTCTGCCGATCGGATTTTCAATGGGCCGATCCCAACATCCATCATACGAGTTCTACCATCCTTCGGTTAGTGCTCGTCAGTTGGGCTTCGGCCAACTCTCCATTGGCTTGTTCTTCATCGACAAGCTTCGAGCCCGCGAAGAAGTGCAAAGCGGCTTGGAGTACGACCAACTTAGTACAATGACATCGAACTTGTCCTTAGTGACTATCTCCACCTTCGAGCCCTACATATCCAATACCAAAATCTTCGCTCGATGGTGGTCAGAATGGAAAAGACACTTATATAGTCTATCGGCTGAACATTATTGCCTTCGCCTCAATCCCGACTACGTGGAATCCGATGAAGAAATAATCCTTCTCCTTTCAATATCATTTCTTCATCGTATTGAATTTCAACTATGTCTTGATTCCTGTGATTCCACAGGCTGGCGACAAAGATGCACCTTCGACCAGCGCAAGTGGTCGGCTGATTATCTATCAACCTCTATCGGCCAGATCCCTCCTTGGGCAAAGCGGTCCACCTCCATCGGCTCTCCTCCAAGTGTCGCAAGTGTTAGGGCCAAAGCACAAGAAACCGGCTACTCGGACGGTTTCTAAGAAACAGAAAACTGACGCCGATGTTGTCATCGTTGCATCGGCTTCGCGAAGCCCTTCTCCTGCGGCAATTCTGACTCCTTCCGTATCTCCGCTGGTAGGTGTTAGCGTTAATTCTCTGTTGCCTTTGTTTTATCCTGACACCTTTGCTTTGTAGCCTGAACCATCGGCTCCTGAGGTCCAAACGTCGGACCCTGTTACTGGGGCTGAGCCGATAGTATCCTCTAAAGTTTTGGCATCTACTCACACTGCCCCACATCAAGCTGATACCCACATAAGAACTGCTCTCGCTATCTCTCAGGTACGTTCATTATACATATCGTTTCTTTTGCCTCATGATCTCCATGTTTGCTAATGTTGTTATGCAGTCATTAGCCGATCTATTCTCCTTCGACATTGGCAAATACCTGGAAGCAGAGGAAGACTTAGCCACCAGCACAGCGATCGAACCATTTTTGCCAGCCGATGCACGTGAACAATTGTTAGATATTATGCATCGGTTGGAGGTTTCGATTGACTCGTTGGTGGAAGATTGCAGGTCGATCCAGGGAAGACTTGTAGAAATTCAACACCTCCTGCCTATGGAACTGTCAGACGCACTCACGCCTACTGCTTACTTAGAATTCCAAAGGACCCAGCTGACTGCATCAAGACGACGCATAGCCGATCGTGCTGAGCAAAGCCACCTGGCTCACAACGATCGGCTGACTGCCCTTGATGAAAAGAAGAAACTTGATGAAATGTCAGCTGACCTCCAACACGCCAACACCAAGCTTGGCCTCTTGAATAAACGAGAAGCCGATTTGATGGCAGAACTCGATAAGGTTCGTGAAGACATCAACTCTACGGAGTCCCATCTCATTGGCCTACCAAAGTAGCAGACAAAGTGCGGCTAGCAGTTCACCAGCACAAGAACTTGAAAACTATCCCTGGATCAGACGAGGATGACATCCGCGCCATCAACGATATAAATCAGATCCATCTGCACGCGATTGAGGCCATTAAGAAATTCTTGTAAAACTTTAGCCTCGGAGAAATCCAGATGTCATCTTGAACATTAACTTTTGCGATAAACTTCCATCAGCTCGATCAACGAAAGTTGTGTATCTAAATTTTCTAAAGGCAATATCTCCACGATATCGGCTGTATGTAACCGATACAAACTATATCGGCTTCCGTACATTGTCCATCGGCTATGCCCTAACCGATCATATGGATGGTACCATCAGCTGGTACTACCCCTGAAACCTTATCTGTCTTGAATCGGCTATGATCAGCCGATTTAGGCGCCTACCCACTTGCTAAGATAATACTTTTTAAAATATTTTCCATTAAATGCTTTGGTAAACTTCTCCCCTTCAAGACTTTCCAATATGTAAGTATTGCCAAGCACACACCGATTGATCCGATAAGGTCCTTCCCAATTCGGTGACCATTTTTCAAACTTATTATCCCTAGATCCAATCAGCAAAATTAACTTCCAAACGAGATCTCCTTCAGAAAAGGATTTGGTCATTACTTTTTTGTTATAATGCCTAGCGACCTTAGCCTTGTTTTTTTTGATCTTCTCAAATGCTTCTAACCGACTCTGAGTCAAATCATCAAGCTTATCGGTCATCAATGTGTAATAATCATCGGCTGTCAACTGATCTTGTAAAGACACCCTCCTGGAGCCGATGTTAACTTCCCACGGAAGAACTGCTTCATGACCATATACCAACTGATATGGTGGCACCTAGGTAGATCCATGACACATCATCCAATAGGCCCACAACGCATCATTCAAAGTGACATGCCACCTCTGTGGTTGTTCATCGATCTTACGCTTGATCAATTTTATTAAACTCTTGTTAGAAGCTTCCGCCTGTCCATTAGCTTGAGCATAATATGATGACGAATTTAGCAACTTAATCCCCATACTGGCAACAAACCTTTGAAACTTCTCTGGCATAAAGATAGAACATTGATCAGTGGTAATTGTCTGTGGAATTCCAAATCGATGTATGATTTGTTCCTTGATGAACTCAATCGCGTCCTTAGAAGTAACTTTCTTCAAGGGAATAGCTTCTACCGATTTTGTAAAGTAGTTTGTTGCCGCCAATATGAACTTATGCCCTTTACTGGATGAAGGATAAATCTTGATGATCATGTCAATTCCCCAACCTCTAAATGGCTATGGCTTGACTATCGGATTCATAACCGACGCTAGAGCTCGCTGCACATTTCCAAACTTTTGACAATCTTGGCAGCCCTAAAACAAACCTCTAGCATACTCGGCCAAAAGTATCCAGCCCTCCTCATCATCCATCTCATGTTATGAGCCGATTGATGAGCTCCACAGATGCCTCCATGCACCTCTCTCATCACCAACGCAGCTTCTTCAGCACCCAAACATCTTAAGAGCACCCCATCGACTGATCGATAATACAATTCTTCATCAAGTAGAATATACTTAATAGCCTTGTACCGAAGCTTCTTGGAAAACGATCTTGATGGATTTTGCAAATACTGAACAATTTCCCATCTTCAATCATCGGCTTCCATACGGCTCTCGATATCGGCTATCTCAATTTTCACTCTACTGTTCAGCCGATACCCTAAAGCAGTCTGAGCAAGATCATTGGCCTCCGCGTTTTGCTCTCTAGGAATATGATACAATGTCACTATCTTGAAATCCTTTAACAACTGTTGACATTTTTCATAGTATGACTTCAGAATTTCATCCTTCCATTCATATTCCCCAGATAATTGTTTGATTACCAACAAAGAATCCCCAATGACCTCTATCGTATCGGCTCCAATTTCTCTCAACAGCTGAAGTCCCTTGAGTATTGTCTCATATTCTGCATTATTATTTATACTATACGGTTTGATTGTGAAGGCAAACTCAAAACTTGCCCCCCGAGGCGAAATAATCACCAAACCGATACCAGATCCATGCTTACAAACCGATCCATCAAAGAATAAAGTCCACGGGATCGTCTCCACATAATTCGCTTGGACTCCTCTATGATGTACAATAAAATCGGCTACCACTTGTCCCTTGACTGCCTTAGCCAATTCATACCTCAGATCGAACTCCATCAAAGTAAATATCCATTTACCAACCCGCCCCCTCAAGACTGGAGCCGATAGCATGTATTTGATCACATCGGCTTTGCAAAGCACTGTACACTCAGCCGATAGAAAATAATGCCTTAACTTTGTACATGAGAAATACAAATATATGCATAACTTTTTCATAGCAGAATACCTAGTCTCAGCATCCAGAAGTCGTCGGCTCAAGTAAAATACTACTAGTTCTTTTAACTCAAACTCTTGTACAAGCACTGATCTGATTGACTTCTCATCAGTTGACAAATATAATTTGAACGGTATTCCCTTTTGCGGTGGAATCAGCACTGGTGGAGAATTCAAGTATTCCTTGATATGATCAAAGGCTTTTTGCCGGTCATCACCCCACACAAACTCTTGATCGGCTCGTAACCTTAATAAAGGAGTGAACGACTCAATTCTTCTTGATAAGTTTGAGATAAATCTCCTTATAAAATTGAGTTTGCCAATCAAGGACTGTAGCTGTAGTTTGTTGCTGGGTGGCTCGATGGTCTGGATGGCCCTGATGCTTCGTTGACTGACTTCAATTCCTCTCTCATGCATCATGAAACCCAAAAATTGTCCAGCCGATACGCCAAAAGCACACTTGTGAGGATTCATTTTGAGTCCGTATTTCCTCGTCCTCTCAAGCACTTTTCGTAGATCGGCTATATGTTCTTCAATACCTTTGGATTTCACCACCACGTCATCAATATATATCTCCACCAGCTGTCTGATAAGATCATGGAACATGTAGTTCATGGCTCTTTGATAGGTAGCACCAGCATTCTTCAATCCGAAAGTCAGGACTACCCACTCGTATAAACCAATAGCCCAAGGACACCTAAATGCAGTCTTGTGGATATCTTCTTCGGCCATAAAAATTTGATTGTAGCCTACATTTCCATCCATGAAGCTAATAATCTTATGACCCGATGCAGCGTCAATTAATAAATCTGCCATCGGCATCGGGTACTCGTCTTTAGGGGTTGCCTTGTTCAAATCCCGGAAGTCGATGCATATTCTTAACTTTCTGTTTTTCTTCTTCACTGGGACAATATTGGACACCCATTCAGCATATCAGCATGGTCTGATGAAATTTGCATCGTATAACTTTGTGATCTCCGCCTTGATTTCATCATGCCACTCTACTTTGAATCTCCTCTGTGGCTGCCTAAATGGCCGATATCCCGGTCTGATAGGAAGCTGATGTTCCACAATCGATCGGCTTAATCCCGGTATCTCATGGTAATCTCAAGCAAAGCATTCCTAGAATTCCTTTAATAAATTTATCAGCTTTTCTCGGAATTCAACACATAGATTTTTACTAGTGTACGTCGGCCTCAGCTTGTCTCCTGATCCTATATCTATTTGTTCCAACTCATCGGCCGACGTAAAACCTTGCCCTAACTTTTCTTCAGAGTCTTCTAAAGTTCCTATGGAAACAATGGATCCGAGCCGACTTGCTGAATCGGCTTTATTCCTTTATTAGTCACCTCCAGGAAATTTTCCACCCATGTTTGTCTGGACAGACAGTTGAATCCATCAGCTTCCCAGAATGGCACATCAGTTGTTGCCACGCTAGTCGACTGATCGGCCGTGATCACTTCAACTCTGTCTCTATGCCACTGTATGAGACTTTGATGCATTGTTAAAGGAATATAATAGTTGGCGTGAATCCAATCCCTGCCAAGGAGTAGGCTATACGACCCCTTACTATCGATGACAAAAAATATGGTAGGCAATGTCTTACTTCCAACTGTTAGCTCCATATTCAGTACTCCTTTGGTTTCTGATGGATTGCCTCCGAAGTCTTTCAACACCATATTTGTCTTAACTAAGTCTCCAGCCGTCTTACCCAATTTGCGGTATGTAGAATACGGCATTAAATTGATGGCTGCGCCTCCGTCAACTAGCATCTTTGCCATCGGCTTACCATCGACATATCCATTGATATACAATGGCTTTAGGTGCCGATGCTTGGATTCTTCTGTTTTGTCAAATATGGTTTGACTTGGTTCCAATATTAATTGGGCAAAATCCTTTTCTTGACTTTCTTCATCAGATACATATGCTTTATATTCCATTGGTAAGAAGAATACCATGTTAGCCTGAGCCGATGTACCAGCCTCTTCCTCTTTTTGCTTTACTTTCCATACTTTCTTAATTTTCTGGTTCCGATCGGCTTCTTCATGGTCCTACCATTGTCTTTTATGCTGCTCTCTATATCGCACCCTTTATGCCCTCCTTTTCTAATTCTTCGTAAAAATCCTAGACGGACACCACTGATCCTTCATGGAGTATGATCCTTTGTTTAACTCCTGTTCCTTAACTGTCCTTTGGCCATGCCCTTCATTGATCGGCCCTAATCGGCTATGTGCCAATGCCCTAGTGATGGAAGGCTGATCATACAATGTTCGGCTCTGGTCACAGTACCGAAATCCTGGTTTGTTGCATTCAAGACAGTCCTCGATTGACGGCAACCTCATGTTTTGATCCCAACAGTACTGAAAAAAGGGACAACCCTAGTGTGGATTATACCTTTCTTATTGTGTTGTAGCTCGTCTTTCTTCGTCCTGTAGTCTAGAATACTTTTTGATTAAGTCCGATGAAGTAACCTTCGACCTCTTTCAATGTCTTTTTTCATCGGACCGATCTCCTGAGGTTCCTGTAACCACCATATTCACTGGGAAAGGATGCCCGTCAACCTTCATCGGCCTTTTGTCCTCGAACTTGATTCTCCCCTGTTCGACAGCCGATTGCAATTGTTGTCGAAAGACCATACACTCATTGGTATGATGAGATATTGAATTGTGCCACTTGCAATACTTCTTTTTTCTGAGTTCTTCGGCAGACGGGATTACATGGTTGGTGGCAACTGGATCTGCTTCTCTTGGAGGAGAAGATCAAGTATCTTGTCAGCTTTGATGATATCAAAATCATATCTTTCTTCTTTATTTGCTTTCTTGATCCATGGACATGATACGGGTTTTTTATTCCTGGTCCATTCTGCCAATCCCACCTCCGCATCGGATCCCTCATTATCCAAGTCCGATGCGTATACCTGTAGCTGATCGGCTTTCTGATGGAACCTTTCTTTCTTGGCACCTGCAAATCGGCTTTCGTGAGCCGATACTCTCTAGAGTAAATGAGATAAACTTTCGAATTCTTGTAAAGAGAAACGCTCCCGAATCGGAGCCAACAATCCATGGAAAGCTAAATCGGCTAGTTGTCCGTTACTTAAAATGAGACTGTAGCATCAGCTTCTAACGTCTCAGAAACGCTGGATAAATTCCGGGACTGATTCATCATGCCTTTGTCTAACCGATGTTAAGTCTGATAACCTCAACTCTTGAATTCCGGCAAAAAAATACTTATGGAACTGTTTCTCCAAATCAGCCCATCCCCTGATTGAATTTGGAGGTAACGAAGAAAACCAAGAGAAAGCTGGTCCAGATAAAGACAATGGAAACAATCGGACCCTCAGAGCTTCATCAACCGATGCCTCTCCGCATTGAGCCAGGAATCGGCTAATATGTTCCATCGTAGATACATTATCTTACCCTAAGAACCTGGAGAAATCTAGAATTCTGAATCGGTGCGGCAGCGGAATTCTGTTGAACCACTCTGGGTAAGGGTGTCGATACATGAAAGTTTATTCTTTAGGCTTGATGCCGAATTGCTCTCTTACAACTTTCGCAATTCTGACAATCCAATCTTCTTCCTTTAGATTCTCCTTTTGGTACTGTGGGATCGAAGTTGATATCTGACATGATCCATAATAATCTCCTTGATAGTTATTACCATGATATTCTTGTTTATATCCCCTGTAATAGGTCGTCCAATGATACCCTGGCATCACGTCTTCATGCTGCCCCCCAATCCGCTCTTGCACTAACGAAAACATATTTGCCGATATATCCCTTCTGGATCCATAAGTAACGTGTGGTTGTCCTGTTCTCATCGGCAAATACACCGGTGCTTGATCAGGTTCTTTAACAATAGATCCATCCACAATTTTCTTGATTAAGTTGTGCAAAGTATTCACCAGTACACCCGATTGGTTAATGAGCGCATGGTAAATAGCTTCGTCAACTATCTCTTGTAGCGGCTTCTGAGGACTGATGGGCGGCGATCGGCTCAATTCTCCTTCCAAAACTGGCTTCGGCATTTTGGACTTTTGAATCGGCCCTTGTTGGGTCATACTGAAGGACTCCAGACAGAGCTTTTGAAAATTAACTGTGTTTTGCTCCACCTGGTATCTCTGCTCCTCAGTTAAATCCTTCATTGTTACTGGTATTATGTTATTTGCGTTGATTTCTTTCCCCTCTATTTGAGCACCATTGATTGAAGGACTTTCAACTGATGAAAAATGTCTTCTTGTCCCACCGGGCATGCCAAGAAGCGTGCTCACCGCCAAAAAATCCCGCGACCGGGGAGGGACGGCGGCTCGGTCATGCGAAGGCCTAGGAGGTCTGCTTATCTCCAGTGCAGGTCCTTAAGCCTCGAGGTTCGCAAGCGTGCCAGTCAATTTGACCCTGCAATTGACAAGGAAGTGAGACGAGCGAATCCGATACAGGCGCTCGCTATTGGTCGGCTGCCGATAGGATCGGGATGCTCTTCGATCGGCTGGGGAGCCGATGTGGATAGGTGTCGACGAAGGGTCGACCGCAGAGCCAATGGAAGAACCAGGGTGTGCTCAGAGGATAGCAAGACGCACGAGATCCCTCCGGACAGCCGAACAGTGATTCATCAGCTGGAAAAACCGATGAGTGCGCATGCAGCCTAGGCAATGATTAGCACAAGAAGGCTTGGGCTGCAAAGCCGATGCCGCTCCGGATATGACAGCACGAGACCCGTCGCCCGCCGTGGCAGCGCCATCAACACCAAATCTTGAAGATTGGACCTAACCGAGACAGTACGAGGCCGGGGCCAACGGCAATGATATGGAAGACGCCGAATCGGCTATGCCGTAGCAAGGATATGAGCGAACCCATCGGCTAGCTGAGTCGATGAGGGGACACCTCTAAAGGCTGATGCGTATCGGCCGAGGGGTCGATGCCCTGTGAAGCTCAGAGTATGGATAACTCATCGGCTACTCACTCCAATGAGACGCCATGCAGAAGACTATAGGCCTGAAGCTCGATCTACCGTCGGCAGCCCCGTAGGTCGGACCTAACCGATGCAGCATGAGATTGACGATGGCAGAGAGAGCTTAACAGTCCAATAGACCCTGCACGGACGTGATGCGGTACACCTGATCTGACTAAGAGTTCAAACCTAAACGATGCAGCCTTAGACAGTACAAAGCATACCAGGATAGTGGCGGGACTTACCCCTTCGTCGGAGATCGGAGTTAACCGATGCAGCCCCATGTCGAGAGCCAGAACCCGCCGGTAGAACCTAGATGAACTAGGGTGGCGATGTGCCGAATTTGTATATGATCGAGAGATATCTTAGATGTTTCCAGGGGGTCTATATTTATACCCTGGATTTACAGACAGAGTCCGACGCGTCTACGACCATCGAACATTATTTCCTAGTAAGAACAAAGGAAAATATTCCCAAAGAAGTTAACTAACCAGCTAAACCTCCCTAATTGAGTAAGGTTATAATTTACAAAAATAAGCACCATGCCGTGGAGTCCACGGCTCTTCCGCAAACCCGGTTTTATTTGAATAATCTTCCAATTTGTAACCGAGTCTTCCTTTGCTACAACCTGATCGGCCTCTCCACTATAGCTATCGGACCTTCTTTTAGTCAAGCCGATCCTTCTCCTTTCTTCCCTCGGGTTTCTCGGACCTGATCCCGATTGGACAATCCCCTGTCTTCAAGCCAATCCAATCTTCTACTAATCTGATCGGCTTTTTTGCAGTTCTCCATCGGCTTTGTCTCAGTATCTCCATCGGCCGATGACTGTATTAAACTCTCCATCAGACCTCTCAGCCGATTGGCTTTAGCCTCATCAGATCTCCCAACCGATCGGCTTTAGCGCCATCGGAACATCCAGATTTTAGCGTTAACAACTGTTCATATTTATTACTAACTATTATTTGTTTAATGTCTCCCAGGATAGTGAACGTGTAGTACCCTCTACTATAAATGCACTACGACAGTCAGCACTACTCTTACGCACTATTGGACGAGAACATGGTAACTATGTTCATGAACATGCCATTCGTACTATTGTTGTAAAGTATCACTTTCCTATTGTTCTCACGTTGTTCGTTTTATTTTGCAACATCTCAAACCTCTCAGACCACTAGTGTACACCTTGCTTTCATGGAATGAGCGATATGCCTACTACATGACTTTCTCTCTCCTTGCCCACCTTGACCACTATGGTTGACCGTTGGAGACCGGAGATGTACACCTTCCACCTTGTGCATGGGGAGCTCACTGTTACACTTCAAAATGTCGCCATGATACTTGGCTTGCCAGTTGAGGGGGAGCTGGTGATGAGGGACACTTCACTAAGTGGATTGACAATATGAGCCTGAACTACAAGGCCTGAGGATCACTGAGGCTAAAACAATATCAGAGTAAATGCAGAGAAAGGAGGATGAAAGCCAAATACGAGCTCAATGACAGAGGAAGAGTTGATAGCCATGCTTGAGGCGTTGGGAGCGAGAAGCTAGACAAACTACTTCTACATTTGTATCCTATTAATATCCATCAGAGTTCACTACATTTGTATCCTAAGTAGTTGTACTTCCATCCTATTGTGAACCAATTCATCCTATTAACTATCATATTAGGTTTATGCAAATAGTACGAATTATGTTTGTTGGTTCTTTCATTCACAAGCACAAACTATGTGTTCTATTTTAATTGAAGACACATCTTCTAAAAATAAGAGATATGCATGACACAGTAAAATCAATTTGTGGCATTCATAAATTCTAAAGTGGAATGCATATGGGTTGATAATAAATATTTCATAGTCACGTCCTCATAGATCATTGCCACAAATTGCATACGTAGCAAAGACATGGATACATAGTACAAGACTTCTTCTGAACTTGGAATGAAGATGATTACTACAACCTAAAACAATGGCATATGCACACATAGTTCAACGTGAAACATTTCAAAATCTCGTTATTACATGCCTTAGGGAAAATAAAACCACACATCATAGAGATCACCCAACTGGGTACAATGGATGTACTTCTCCTTCCTTGCTGCCTCCAGACTGGCTTCCTTCGCATGCCTGGCCCTTTCCAACTTCTTTTCTCTTTTAGTCACACGCTATTCCTTCTCCTTGTGTTTTTCCCTTCAATCCTCTTCTACTCTTCCTCCAACTCGCATGCACACTTGTAGTGGAGTTCAAAATGTTCCATAGCCCACCCTTGCTTCATGCAAAGATACTTCGCATCTTTGAGATGTATCTCCATGTCTATCTACTCCACAAAGTCACAAAGCGGAGGTGGTGGCTTGGGTACCTTCACATATAAAAACATATTAGAATCTTAAGATACAACAACAAAATATCAATACAATTTAAATTACCTCAACCGACTTCTTCGACTTCCCTTCTTCCTCTTTGGCATAGGCTTCTCCGAGGAGTAAGCATTGTTATGGCACATACAATACCTTCGGCGATGCATGAAATCGTCCTCGCTAATTGCAAACTTGCACTTGTTGCCACACCAACACATGGACCGAGGAACACCAACCGATGGTTGTTTACAAGGGATATAACCCAGTGCATTCATCTAAATTGTGAAAAATATTTACTTTATAATCATTATATTCAATTACCCTCAATAATATGTACATGAACCTAAATACAATGCATCAAACAAAATTCAAAATGCTACAATCAATTCAATGAATAAAAGCCGTAAGTAGAACATCCATTCAAATTTTTTTCAAAAAAAAATAAGCACCATCAAATCCTATAAAATTCTCATGCACCTCCATTCCTAACCTACCTAACCATATCCCACAAATAGCACATCTACTTACTCTAATCTATCACAATTGCTTCTGATCTACAACAATAACAATAACATGTTCATCCAAAACCACAATAGTATGCTAACTATAAAAAAATTAAAACCCTAACAACATGAACCACCATGAAAATGCATGCAAATATAGCTATTTACCTTTCAGGACTAGGAAAATATCGATCTTCCTACAGGAATGTAATCCTTTCACACAAAGGGAAAGATTTCTTGTTTGCAAGAGTATGAGATATTGGAGAGATGGAGTTCAAATGTGAGGCAATGGGAAAGAGCAGCAGCAGTTGCTGTGCATATGGTCTTGCCATGCCAAGTGGGATGTCATGGCAGCACCGATGCCACACCACTGAGACTGGCATGGCAAAACCGCCACGTCAGACATGGTTGACTCCAAGCAGGCAATGACCTCTAGCTTGGCATGGTCCGCCATGCCAATGTCGATGGCGTTGCTATATTATTGGCCACACCAGGCGGACTGGCATGGCCAAAAGGTTCAAGTCATAGAAATAAATTTTTGAATGGTTTATTTTTAAATTATTTATTAAAAATATTTAAATAAGAAAAAAGATATACTAGGTGATACCCATGCGTTGATGAGGGGTATTTGAATCACTTGCTAAACACTATAATCGATGGTCTATTTACCAATAAAAAAGGGTTGCATAATCACGACCAAAGAAAATCTAAATAACGAACTGTGAATCAAATTAGGGAAATTCATGAACCACCAAGTTCACAAACATGAATAGTTGATTCAGTCAACAAATAATTATTGGATGCACTCATATATGATTTTTGGTGACTTTGATACTTGATTAAGAAGGAATTTGGATAAAAGGACGAATATAACCGTACAAAATTGTCTAATAGCCTTAACACTGACTGCCAGTTTAGTCTATGCTAAGGGTCGTAGAATTGCACATAGAACATAACTACATAAGGATAGCTCTTGTACATATGACGAACAGTAGCACTAAATAAACTATGGTCATTTAGTTCTTAGTTAAATCTGTAGAAGTGTGTATTATCTGTCAGAAGATTCTTCAGCTAGAAACCATTATATTCCTTAAGGGCTAAGGCCAATTAAATACACTATCAATCTTTGGTTTGCTTTGTGTTTCCATATTAAAATTACAGGCGTGTAATTAGATTCTATCTGAGGTCGTTTCTATTGGGCAGGACTAAGTTCTAAGAAGAAGTACCACATGGTAGGGTGGAGAGATTTGGCTTTCCTAAGGTCACTGAAATCAGGGCCATGAATATAGCCTTACTTGCTAAATGGATAGTGAAACTTCAATCAAATGAAGAGAGTTTGTGCTTGGGGTTGCTGAGAAACAAATATCTGGGAGATACAGGTGTTTTTCAGGTCAATGAGTTAGGGGCTTCTCAATTTTGGAAGGGGATTTTGAGTATTAGAACATGATTTGTCTTTTGGGGTGAATGAGTCTTAGGTAAAAGTAACCATATCTCCTGGCAGGATGTGTGGATAGACAGATGCCCCCTAAAAACTAAGTTTGAAGAGTTGTTCTCTATATGTAACCAACAAAATATTTCAGTAGAAGAGGTGAAGAGAGGTGGCTTGAATTGTTTGACCTTCAGAAGGTCCTTTGGTCCCTTAGAGTTGGCAGTATGGAATGCCTAGAGAGATCTAACCCAGAATGTGAGATGCAATGAAGAGGTTGACTCTCTTAAATGGGCCCCTGGAAAGAATGGCGCCTATTCCTCATAATTAATGTATCAAATACTTAACTTTAGAGGTATAACTGACTATAGAATGATCATACTCTGGCAGTCCCCTGTTCCTCTCAAACAGAAACATTTTCTTTGGCTTGCGTTTAGAGATAGGATTCAAACTACATAGCAATTAAAACAAAAAAAAATTGGGTGGTATCTGAATTCTGTGAGCTATGTGGGAATAAAGAGAATACCCAACATGTGGTCTTTAGATGTCCCATTGATAGGTTTGTGTGGTGCCTTTGCAGGGATGCCCTGGGCTAGAGTTGTGTTCCTGACTCCTTTGAACACTATTTATCTCTGATGTTACATGATTCTGATAATCTTATAAATAGAGTGAGCCTTTTGCTTTTGGCTGCTGTGAGTTGGCAATTATGGATTACTAGAAATGACATGATCTTCAGAGATAAGGTAGTCAATACCCCACTAACTGTTGTTTACCATCTGGTGTCCCTTCTGCAACAGTGAAGAATTCTGATGAAGCCAAAGGATGCACCGAGACTGGAATGCCTAACATCCTGGTTGCATGAAATTGCCGGCAAGCTACAGCCACAGGTGGGGGTGGGATGAAGCTAAGTTAGAAGCCTTGGTGCCCTGTGTTTTTTTTTTTTCCTTTTCTGGTTTAGAGTAAGCTTTCAGTTCTGGAATGGCTTTTGTTGTACTGTGAACAGTTTCGCTTGTTGTCCCGACGGCCTGCGCGCCTAGATGCTTGAATGTAAGCTGATGCTCCTAGCCAAAACACTTTGCTTTCAATCAAAAGCAGGGCGATAAACCTTTTTTTCTAAACAAATTTACAAGCGTGATAAAGTTGCATGTAGCAAGAGCCTCATAACAGGTGAGCACAATCCAAGTCAGGAGATATGTGTGTGTGTGTGTGTGTGTGTGTGTGTGTGTGTGTGTGTGTTGTGTTTATGACTACTCCTTGATGAAAATATGCAGGAGGCAGTTCAGTTGACCCATCCTAGCTTCTTATGCAATGCATAGTTGTTGTCATACGTAGGAACCCTGATCAAATAATTCAAGTGATAAAAAGAACCTGCAATTTATTGCAAGGGGAACCACTTAAAAACTGTAAAAATAACCTAAAAACTGTTACCTAAAGTCTGAAATATAAACACAATTCAATTAGTTACAGAGTGGCGATAGACAAAATAACAATATAATATGGGATCAAAGATCACGGACATAGGGAAAGGTCTATGCCGTAGAAACAAAATAGGACAGATCGACCAAGACTTTCCTTTGTTTCATTCTTTTGAGCTGCATTAATTTCTCTCCCAAAATGATTGCTGAGCCCTGAGTATATAAGAAAAGAAGTAAGTTAAATACGTGATGTCGATTAGGCAGCATATATATTAATCTTTGAAGTGATATCAATCTAGATCATTATTTAGGTAAACTACATTGATAAATTGGAGAACCAATCCGACTATTTTCAATAGTCCGATTAATATAAAGAAATAGGTCGAGAGAGTATCCGATTAAGTTAAAAATAGAAAATTATTTAAATGAGACTGAATTTGAGGAATAGTCGTGGAAGGCACAGTAGAATACTTTATCTATATATGAGATATTGTGTAAAGATAGATAATTTTAGTAAATTTTGTTAACTTTCTTAGAGATATTTTCTTTTTATGTTTTTAGAAAATAACGCTCGATGATTATTATAACTATGTTAGACTTTTCTAATTCTAGGATATAAATATAGTCTCGCTGAAGCTTATAATTTATCTTTCATATCAATACATCTTTAGCGCATCGCTACCCTAACTTAACTATATTTTTTACCGACGGGTTCTGTCTCTCTACGCGGAGCTAAATCGGTTAGGTCTAAACTCTAACGAAGAAATAAGTCATGCCATTATTCTGTTATTTTCATTCTATTTAATACTGTATCGGTTGGGTTCAACTTTTCAGTCTGATCGAACATATCACATCATGTTCACGTGGTATCTATTGGCTTATGAAGCTTTTTTTACTATTATCAATCTTATGCTATATTGGTTAGATTCAATCTACTTGACTGCTAATAATGGATTCAGCCATAAATCAATGAATCTTTACTTGGCATTTTATTGTAATAACTAGTCGATAAGTTATCCACACATCAAACATCACGGCTAGTGTATCAACTCCTCAGCCGATACACATATGTATTCAGTGACTTCTTCTGAGTCTCAAGCCCAGTATATCAGCCTCTTAATCGATACACGTATATCTTTAGAGATCTTCTCTTATCGGCTCAGTTAGCCGATGGGTTTATCCTTTCCATCCACCCGCACATCCAATCTAGCACCTACCGCCTCATTGCTGTTAACCTCAGTCTTGTATTGTCTCGGTTTGATCAATCTATCATGGTTGAATCTAATGGTATTGTCACAGTGGTCACTGCATCTTGTACTTTCAAAAGATCGGGTCTCACTCCTTATTTATCACACATTATCTCTAGAGCATCATCGGTTTGGTAACCAATGGATTTTTTATATTATTTCTTACCAATCTACATATAGATTTATTGACTTTTCAGCCGATGAATGAGCGCTATAGCCTCTATCGCAAACCAGCTGATAGGAGGAACCCGTGTGCTATTTTTTAAATAACCTATTACAGAGTACCATCGGTTTTGCAGCCGATAAAATCGTTATCGTATTCTTTAAATATCCTTTTATTCCTTCGTTGGCTCTACAGGTAATTTATCTTTTATTCCCTTCGTCGCTATCTATTTACGTCTTCATTGTCTTTCCAGCTGATGAAAAAATATTTCAGTCTCTATCGACAATCAGGTGATAGTAGGAGCGCATCGAACATAACCAATAACTATCTTAACCATATCGGCAGTCAGTCGATAACAAGAATTCGTATTAGCTCATCATTCAACTAACCCATTCTCTTTATCTCATTATTAATTGCATAGTCAAATTGATCGGCACGCCTATATCTCTATCGTTCCAATAAAGGGACAACGAAGCAGAAGTAACTTAGTGCGCTCCTGATCCAATCAACGAAACTGAAGGACAATCGGAAGCACACATCATCCAAACGAAGTCGAAGAAACTGTACTGGAACGAAACAGGCTCTTAGGTCTCGACGTGTTCGTGGGTTTCTCTCAACTGATTTGTCTGTTGATGATCCAAGCATTGGAACGTCAATATATGCCCAGCTGGTGACAATCATAGAGATGTTGAGTAAAACAGTTGTGCATCCCATTGATGGTAGTGGAGAGCGCTGGACTGCCTAGCTCCTCGACAATTTCATTGCGCATTAGTTATTTGGGCGTCATTTACTTTATATTAATAAAAAGCAAAGTGGCAGTGGTAATGTGCCTTTTACTTTACTGGTGGTCAAAGAAGGCAGGCAGTGGTAAGCATAGTGGTCTAATTAATTCAAGGGCTAAAAAAATTGTTGATGTGTCTCGCTGAGGGTTTAGCTTTAGGATCATAATTGTACTTAGTGGATTTCAATTATATAGAAAAAAGGATAAGTGCTTTTACCAGCCGTTTTCTGTTGTCAATTTGTATATATAGATGGACAAAAGGCAACCTGAGAAATAATCCTTTAGCTATCTTACACGTATGGAGGTTTTGCTGATTATTCAGCAGTTTGAGATATGCGTAGATCCTTAGAAGTGTGGATCGATTAGTTCCATGTAAAATTCTCATGGGTTATTCATCCGTGCGAATCATAATTTATGTCAAAACTTAACTGTTGCACGATTTTTTGGAAAATCTTCATATATATAGAGAACGTGACAGTAAATTAAACTCAACTTCATTGGTCGTTTAACCTTTCACATTATCTACACTGCCACAAAAAGTACCATAACAACAGTCCAATTTACTTTCTCAAACTATTTTATTATATCCTTTAACCCTTTAAATCATTTTTTTCTCATTTTACCTCCTAACCTATTGAAAGTGGTTCACTCTACTCTATAACAACATTTCTCTTTTTTTTTCTTTTTATAAACTATATTTTAAGCTGTAATTTTATAGAGCCATAGATGACACCGAAGTTAGAAAAACTTTTGCATTTCTTTTCATGGTTCTTTGCTTAAACTTTAAAATCTCAATGTTTAAATCAGCCTTTTAACATACATAAACAATGATTAAAAAAATTCTAAACAATATTGAGACTTAAGCTGTAGTACATTTATCATCATCTTACCAAATTTCATTGTATAGTATAACTTATATAGGAAAAAAGAGAAATACAGTTGATTAAAGTGAGTCATTTTCAATAATTTAGGGAGAAAAATAAGCCAAAAATTAGTTTGTGGGGGTTAAATGCTTCTTCAAAATAGTTTAAGGGAGTAACATGGATTTTTTTTCTTTGGGAATTGATTCAATGATGCTTAACTGCACTCCTCAAATATACTCCCTCTGTTTCATTTCACCATTTACCAATAATAATTTAACTGACCGTTAATAATATTTAAATAGTTATATTACAAGAGCAAAACTACTTATGTTGAGAATGTAACACACTTTTTAATAATATATATACTAGCATTTTTTGAAGTCTATATTTTTTAAAAAAAAAAAGGCGGCGGTGACAATTACTATTTGGGGATTGAAGTAAATCCACTCTCCTGGATGTGACCCAATTCTGTGCACCTCGTGACTTACAGTGATTTAATACAGTATATTTCTTCTGTTTTGTACTGTTGTTACAGAAAATAACTGCAAATCACTGTTTGAATACCTCTGCCTTTATCTTTATCCCCTAAAGGCAGAGGATCCGGATGCGCTCCAAATAGACCAATATGATGCACGCTGTATGTACGCATGTCGTTACTCCGTACAGCCAATTAGCTTGTCTATTCGTGGTTTAGTCGTGCAAGGTCAGCAATAGCTTGTCTAATTAAGCTTTAGCAAAGAAACGTCAGCCATAAGTAAAAACGTTCAGTCCTCGTCATGAGCAACTAAACACCATTAGTTAGTCCCAAAGCTCATCCTTAACACAATCCCTCGTTAAACCAGTCTTGACTGTATTATTCCATCTTAGTTCACAACCTCACGCATGTTGCACACTTGCACGACGCAGTTCGTCCATGCATCTTCCATTTCCCGAAAAATCGAATAGAATCAGTATAGGGCATGTTTCGGTTAACCCTGAAAGGTTGTTAAAAAATGTTTCGTTCTTTTATCGTGTTCGTTAACAAGTAGAGGTAAATAGTTACCTAAAAAATTTTACCATCCCTGCAAAAAAAAAGGGGTTAGTTCCAAGAAAATCATGCCTCGCCACCCCATATTTTTCACCCATGCTAGTAAGTTTTCAGCATGAGATCCCTATTTGCCCTGTTACAGGTTACACAGTGCCACCACCAAACCAATAACATGTTCCACGTTCTTCTCTGCCACCCATTGACTAATCCAAGTTGGCACGAGAAGAAAGGTGGCCCAGCCAACCAAAGGAAATTCTCCCCTGGGAACACCATGAATCCTCACCCTGAACCCATTCTCTTCTCCTCACAACATCTTCCCTTTCAGGCATCCTTTTCCATGTGGCTTTCAGAGGGCACAAGATGAAGGAAATCGGCAGCTGCAGTTACAGCCACATGAATACACACACAGACACAGTCCAAAGTATTGTTGCCGGATGCTCTTGCCAGTTGGCATGCCACACTCACTGTTTTGGATGGGTGACAGCTACCCGCAAGCCTACTTCTCTGTGGCTAGTAGGAGTAGCAGCCCAAGCAGGATGGCAACAAGGAGGCAGGCAGACCTAGGACTGTAACCAAAAATGCACCAGACTTACATGTTTCAAGGGGAGGCTGGTGAGCATTTGACATTTTCGCTGCTTGGCGTATTTCTTTCATGGTTCACACTGGAACCCTTTGTCAGGCAAACGCTCGGCACCTGAGACAATGTGGATTGCCCTCTCATGTTTCAGGCTGTCATATGAAGCGTTTCCATTACCTGCTTTGGCCTGAGATTCTTTTAGGGGTTTCCTTAGTATGGTCCAGTTTTTTTTCACTCATGTTGTTTGATTTTTGTTCAGGTTTGTTTTTCCTTGACCGGATCCTGTCCCGGGAAGTTACTCACGACTTTGGATGGTCCAGGGAAGTTACAACTTTAGATGGCAAGCAGGGATTCATTGTGTTATTTAACCGCAAAGTCGAGCTCACTGGCACGTCGGTATAACAGAGCTGAAGCTTCTACCCTGTTGATGGCAAACATGATAATGAGTTTTGGTTAAGGGCCACAATCGGGAGTAAGGATTTACAATCATGCGATAAAAAAGGATTCGATCAAACGGATTATCAATATTCCTCACCATCCAGGATGAACGACGAATCTGCCTGTTGATAGCGCCCAATTCACCTTGTCAGTCCCGAGGGAGTTGGCCACAACATGGGTGACCCGATCATCAATCTGGTTCGTGCAAACTGCACCGAATTGCTCAGCAGTCTGCCACAAAGGATGCATATGGGGATTGGCCTCTCCAACTGGGAAAATCCGGCTGAAGACAATACGGCAACCACCAAGTATCCTCTGCTGCTCAGATGCTAGTATGCTCCGCACATCAGCATCATTGAGGTTAGGATGAGAAAAGAAGTTTTTGTGAATACGCTCAATAACCTATTTCAACAATTGAACAAGTACATATCATAATCAAGTTGTATTACAATCCTAAAAAGTTCAGATGTAGAAATGAACCATCATACCGCCAGTGAAGATGCAAGAGTGCCATCCTCTGGCCTTTCATCTCGATCAATTTCAAGAAGTGATGGCCCAGGAAGCCCAAACTGACGCCTGCTGCAGGGGAAATAGGTGTATCTACACAAAATATGGAAGGGGGACTAGAAAGATGAACCTGCTGTAGTGCTGTTACCTCATGTAGCAAGAAACATTAGACAGATTCATACCTCTCTACAACAATTAAATTGTGTTTGTTGTGGGGCCAGACTCTCACAGAGTCATCAATGATCACCACTGCAGATTCCATCCCCAACACCCCATCAAGATCTTTACTTTTTGGCACTCGCTCATCACTGTCAAAAGGATCGCCATCATTGCCTCTTGAGATGACACGCCCAGCAAACAAGGTTCCAGTAGGATCAAGAACCTTAGCCATCTCAGTAGCATAAACCTTGTTCCCCATTGTGTACAGATGCAACTCATAAAGTTTGCTTGCCTACAGCATAAGTACCATACAGGACAATATTCAAAACTAGAGTGGAAAGATGCTTATGGTCATTTGAGAGATATCCAAGATAGCAAACCTTCTCAAGAAAGTTCCATACTCCAGGTCTCAGTTTGGTCCACATTCCCATATGATTAAAGCAGAAGAGATGGTGTTCTGCCCTCTCTCGATCTTGTTCCTCTTTCTTTCGTAAAATCTCCCCATGAATATGGTCCACTTCTATAAACTGAACAGGTAGCATGAACTGTGTTAACAAAGTTTCAAAAAGTTGAGTTATAGGATACAAAACCAAATACCTTTGCAGAATTGAGGAGTGTGTGATCCAAATCAAGCACCAAGCAAAGTTTGCGCACTGCAAACATCTTGTGTTGTTCCATGATCCGCCTTGCCCTTTCCTTCTGAATGAGAGCCTTCTGCTGATCATCATAACCATCAAGGAGATGATCAACATCTCCCCATGGGCTAGCTGGCGGCACAGCATCAGGTGCTGTTACAAGGCCAGTACTTGTTGCAGCATCATCATTAGATTCGTTCTGTCCAGCAGCTAATCTTGGATCTGCCTTATTTACACTGCTTGAAGTTTGCTGTGTATTGCCATGAGGAGGCATAAGTGCTGTAGCAGCTAACTGTGAATTTGAGACAGGATTTTCATTCATGGTGACTGGCCGTGCTGATGATGTAACAGGTTGAAAAGGCAATGCAATAGCCTGAACTTGCTCTGTCTGTTGTTCATGGTTGAGCAAATGATCCTTGCTGCCCTGAGAGTCTAGCAGAACAGTTCCACTGCTCTTGGCTTGCTCCACACCAGCTGGAGGGACTATATCGTTCTTCTGCACTATGTTACTATGGAGGATGCGACGAGGATCACGTGGTTTCATACGTATAACTCCAGCATCATTTTGTGAGTGCTACACAAAAAGCAAAACGTAATATTAGTACAAGACCCTAAATATTATAAGAACAGGAATTGGCAATAGTAAATTGATGGTTCACCAAATTAATGATGTTGTATGATGCACAAGATGATATGACCTACTCATAATAAAAATTCTCAGTTCTAAATCATTTCTCTCCCTTGATATGCATATAAAATCTGTACTTATATAAAACGAGTTGGCAATAATGCAATATGATTGCTGTCTCCATACGGCAAATTGATCTAGTGGATTCTGTTGATGGATTTTTGCATGTACATGTAGGTATCTCAAAAGTTCTCCATGACTCATTGATGAGATAAAAACTATGTATACAATTTTTATCCTAAATTTTGTGAAATATTTGAGGATATATATTTTTCTAAGTTTATAACTTATGGCATGTTTATTTGAGATCTGTTGCAAAGTTGTAAAGCACATGGCATGAACTTAGTATGGTATAAGAAGTGGCATTGAAGCCATTAGCAAGCAAACTGATAAATTATCAAGTATAAACAGAAAACACAGGTGCAGTAGCAAGAGATTTACCACAGGAGCTGACTGCATTGGAACTTGAGGTCTAACAGAAGGAACTGCTGCAACTTCTGTGGTCTTTGGAGCATTGCCAGGTGGTAAAAACATGCCAGTAGTTACAGTACTAGTCATGCCAACAGAAGCAGTTACCTTCTGCTGAGGTTCTGATGCTGACATCTTCTGCTGTTCCATTTGAATCCATTGCATGAGCATTGTCGGATTCACAGCAATATCTTTTAACATAGCAGGCAATGAAACAGCAGGAGCAGAACTGGTTTGCGGAGCTGAATTAGTTTGGGGTGCTTGTACAATTCCAGGACTAGTTCCACTACTATTGGTCATATTATTTATGTTACTAACAAGTGTACTGTCTGTCCTGATATTATGATTTCCAGTTGTGTTATTTCCAAGTCTTGCATTTTGATTTGGCTGAAACCCGTCACTAGAATATGAGCTAATATTACCTCCATCTTTAGCCCATCCACCTCGACCTGTAGATGTCAGCATATCTCTCGGATTCCCAATACCACCCTTAGATCTTTTCAACATGTTTTCATCCACCAGAGGTTCATCAACTGCCTTGTGCTTACGGCTATTGATTGATACTCCCCCACCCATGGTCCTATCCTTAGAAGGATTTGGTTCTGCAAAATTCACAGGTCGGTTTGCATCTGCAACACCACCAGGATCACGACTTAAAAACTTAAGCCTTGGATCTCTACTTTTAGCTGTAGCTTTTAGCATATGGTTGGATCCTGAAACAGAGTTTTCAATCTGTTTAGCATAACCTGGTGGACCACCTGCAAAACTGTCACTACTGCTGCTAACTGTGTTAGGTCGAGAGGGAGGCATCTGATTCACAATTGGCAATGCAATCTTGTTTGAAGCAGAAAAGCTCGAAACTTCACCAAATATATCACCCCCTTTATCTCCAGATTTATCCCCATCACTAGAAGGAGTTGGACTTGGTAGATCATCACTTGCAAAGGTAGACTTCTGCCCATACTTCTGCTGGTAAGAGGAAACAGCCTTCAGTGCATCATTTAAGGATGGATACAAAGAATTCTTCACGGGCTCAACTCTTTCTAGAAATGATGGTCTGTCAGGTGCCATTGGAAATGCTCCATATCCAATGGGCTTTGGCACAGAAAAAGGTGGTACACTATCTCGAGTTGGTGAGGGTAAGCTGTTTTCATCATAATCTGCATGAAGATCCAACAAGGGGCTAACCATTCTATTCTTTGCTTGTATTTCAACCTTGAGCATACTGGTGCCACTGACCGTATTTCCTGCTCCTGATTCAAATGGTAGTCTCTCTGATAAAACCTGACCAGATAGAGCCACAACATTAGTTGAAGTGGCATTTGGACCATTTGCATTGTCTTTTCCATCCTCAAACACTAGCTGCCTCACATGGCTATCCAGCTGACACAAAGCAAAAACAAAAACAAAAAAGAAAGAAATTTGAGCTTGCTACCACAGCCAAAATTGATATTGGCGTCCTCTAAAACCACAAACTACAAGGGTTACAAACCTCATCCCGCTGATCATGTGTCAGCATGTCTGAATATCTGTTCTTTATGTGGAATAACAACCTACACATTCAGATGAGACCATTTTATTTATGTACAAAGAAAGCATAGCACTTTAGTTCTGTATGTGATTAGCAAAGGATGAACTTATATACTTTAAAAGCATGGTCTTGGTTAGCTCCCTCTTTGGCATGTCATACGAATTTGCCACCTACAACAATGCAACAACTTTGAGCTTTACAGTCCATGAACAGAACCAGTCAACAGTCAGTCTTACAGTGGCAATGGTGTCGATTCCAACAAACGCCTGCTGCACAAGGGCGTCAAGCATGGGCATCGGACTCCCACTCTCTGGGAATAATGGCTTCAGGTTCTCAAAGCACGTGCGCAGACGCGTACATGCACCCTCAAACGACCTACAGCACAGCAGAATCGATCCCTCAGCATCCGAATCAAACACTAAACCCATCAAGCACATGAACTTTGCCAAAGAAGTATCAGTCCATACTTCTCAGCTTCCTCAATGGAGACCATCTCAAGCTCCTCAAGTATACTCCCCACACGCTGGTCAAAGTCCACTTCCTCCTCCTCACCACCGGCCAGAGCAGCACTGCTCCCGTCCACGGCCACCGACTCGGACTTCTCCGGCGCGTCAGAGTCCAGGTCTATGGTTTCAGGCTGCGCGCGTGGTGGGGACGAGGAGGTCTGCACGGCCTCCCCCTCCTCGATCTCGCCCTCCTCCTTCTCCTCGTCCGAGGTGTCCACGACGTGCTCCACCTCGTCCTCGTCGGCGTCGGGGCGGGGCACGAGGGGCTTATTCTGCA
This sequence comes from Oryza coarctata, assembly GCA_030770085.1. Taxonomy (NCBI): domain Eukaryota; kingdom Viridiplantae; phylum Streptophyta; class Magnoliopsida; order Poales; family Poaceae; genus Oryza; species Oryza coarctata. Next base: position 12,636,862 of record CM061482.1, on the reverse strand, counting down.
CGGCCTGCGCCCACGCGAAGCTGTGGAACGCCGGCGCGTAGCTCCGCGGCATGCTGTACCCCATCCAAACCCTAGATCTCTGCGCCGCCGCCGCGCAAGCCCCCGCCCCGGCGCCGCAGCCGCCGGATGACTCCTTCTTGAAGTCGTCGGCGCTGATCTCCTCCAGCGACCCCGACGAGTCCCCGTCGGACCCCTCCCCTCCGCCACCGCCGCCGCCCGCGGCCGTAACGAGGTCTCCCCCGGGTGCCACGACCGCCGACCGTGGCCGCTCCCGAGCCATGAGCACCACCAGCCTCTCCTCGTCCTTGGGCGTGACCGTCACACGCATATGCCGTCAATCCCCTCCCTCCCACCTCCGGCGAGCGAGAAGCGCGACGAACGCCTCGCAGAAAAAGCAGCAAACCGCCTAAACTCCCGTTCCACGCGGCCAAATCCGTCGACCCGGAGCTCGATCCGCAGCTCCCGCCGCCGCCTCCCCGACCAAATCGCAGCGCCGTGTCACACCCCCGCCGGACTCGCCGAATTCCGCCGCGGATTGCGCCGGATCGGAGGCGCACTGGGGGTGGAAGCGAAGGGGAGGAGACAACGCGACGCGAGATTTGGGGGAACAAAAAGAGAGGTGGCGAGGCAGAGGGCGTGTGCCGGAATTTATAGAGAGAGGCTGGGTCAGATCTGACCGTTGGTGTTTGATTTGGAGGGCGGATGATTTGGACACGTCACCGCACTGGGTTTGTGGAGGAGCACGGGAGGGTTAATAAATGCGGTACACATTCCCTCCGTGATGATGCTTGTGTTGTTTGGTTTTACTCATGCTATCTATGTGTTAGATGCTATATTCATGCTGGTTTTTCATGGATTTAAAGTTTTGTGGTTATTGCTTTAGATTTTTTTTCCTCCCAATTTTTGTGAATCGCATTGTTTCCATACAAAATAAATGTATTCTAAGCATTGTGATAATGTATTTAAATCTTCATTAAAAAAAGACTTTGACTTTATGGTAAACCAACGATAAAAGTTATTTGACATTACTAACGTTCGATCAATATTATATTATATGATGCTTTAATCAATAAAATCACACTAAATCGCTCACTAATTTTAGACTTATTTATAAGAGCTAGTTGTAGCTGCACTACACGCCTACAATAGTTACCACAGCCAACGGTTATAAGGACGGTTAGAAAGCACGACCTGTAACATGCTCATGAAGGGAAAACACATTCTTATGCTTTTTTATGTTCTAGCTACGAGGGTTTCTTCGGGCTACAGTTGAATGACTGAATTGTACGGCTGTAGGCTAGAAAACCTCTTTCAAACCACACCTTTATGTCTTTGTTTTAAGGGAGAATGCATCTTTATGTCTTAAACATTGATTGGAAGGAGAGTAACTAATTAGATGAATCTTGAGAGAGGAATGATCAATTTGTGTAAAATATGGTGTCCCAAATATGTTATAGCTGATTTGGACAGTAAAATATAGACACGTCACACTTAGAGACTTCAATTTGCTATGGTTTACTAGGTTTGCATGTTAATATGAAAATTGTTTGAAGAGATTTCTGATAGCATTTTTACAGTTTACATGTTGTTAATTAGTTGGTTAGTGATAAGTTGCTACTATTAATATTGAATTAGACTGGCCATATATAAACTGCCGAACAGAGCAATGATGAACCCCTTTACACGTGTGATTGCAATTATTCTTATTTTATTTTTTTCAGCTAAATATATAATAGGCAATTTTGCTAGCTAACAGACATACTAGATGCAATGCAATGCTGCCATTCATATACGAAATCTGTTTTGTGCTTGTTTTGGTTGCTCCGGTGGTGGGCCATCCGTCCAGTTTGTTTGTGTAATTTGGTGAAAAACCTATGCTTCTCTTGAAAACAAAACACAATATGCTACAATTTCGGTGATTATTCTACGCATGTCACTATAATGTCAAGTGAGGATTTGACATTGGTTTGGGGCCACCTTGTTTAGACGTCAAAGTTGATTCAAACCACCATGGTCAAAGAAATTTGTCTCAAAACCGTCAAACCTCATTTCAGTTGCCTTTGCTGGGAAGATGCGAACAAATTTGTACTGAACATGCATGCGAGTTTCAAAACAAATGAGTGTGTATATATGTGTGTAGGACTATAATTAGTGTCTAATTACATCGTCAAGTAATGTCTAATGTTCTTCATACTGACTAATTCGGGATCTGTCCTTTTATACATGATTTGTGATAATTGTTTGAGGTGCAAATAAATTAATTAAATATTATAAAGTTAAAATATATTTTATAACATTTTGATAAGAAATTCATATATTTAATGTTTTTTATGAAAATCACACTGTTTAGAAATGGGAAGCATGTGCATTAAAAATTATAAAAGTTTTTTAAAAAATAATAAATTAATTTATTAAGTATATCATAATTAATATTTAATTAATAATATGTTAATGACCTGTCACATTTTTCGTGCCACAAACAGCAGAATCCAACACCGCATAAGATACAATGTACTTCTAATAGATCTTGAAACAGGAAAAAAATATTTGTTTGTTTTCTTTGTAATGCATTTTGAAGAAGCTTTGCCGTGTTACACACACAATGAATGAATGAGGTACAACTTGGGAATTACCATAACGGGAAAGCAATCCCAAAATGGAGCTCCTGACACTTCCGTATTAAGAAACCAACCGAACAACATGGACAAAATCAGGGGAAAACAGAGTAGCAAAAAGAAGGCAGAAACGGCAGAGGTGATCCAAACAAAAACCAAATTATCATTTGGCCAGGTACACATTACTTTGCTTAATGAAAACTCCATTATCTAAAAATTTATAGTCTACAAGAGCCGGCAGCAAAAGAAGTAAATTAGCAATCAATCAAGCAACCAAGGCAACAAAACTGTTCGAAAATTACACGCAAATACAAACTGACACTGACGGACGAGGCAAATACTTAAACAGGAGTCGAAAAAAATGAATCTCTCTGATAAATGCACTAGCTAGACTGCTTTTGCTTTCATCTGGTAGTAGTAGTAGTAGGGAGTGACAGTAGTTTCAGATCAGGCGGCTGGGGGCTTGTCGGCGGCGGCGACGAGCTTGTCGATGAGGTCGGCGGCCTCCTGGATGGTGGTGATGCTCTGGGCGTTGTCCTCCTCCACGGTGATCCCGAACTCCTCCTCCAGCGCCATCACGATCTCCACCGTGTCCAGCGAGTCGGCGCCCAGATCCGAGAACTGCGACTCCGGCGCCAGCTTCGCCTCCTCCCCCAGCGCCAGCTGCTGCTTCACGATCTGCATCACCTTCCCCACCGTCTCCGCCTTCGCCTGCACGCACCAAGACGCCATTGTCTCAGCTCATCGTCGTGTTCAGAAACATTCAGACAAAGAAAGAAATGACATTGCATTGCAGCATTTCGTTGGCGAGTTACTGTCTCAGCTTCGTCAGGTTCAGAAACATTCAGAGAAACAAAGGCCATTGGATTGCATCACATTGCTAGCTAGTGCAGGTAGAAAGGAATGGATAGTGGTGGTAGTTACCGCGCAGAAGACGCGGAAGCGAGGCGATCTGAGGGAGACGAGGCCTCTCCTCGCCGTCGTCGTCCTCATGGAGATCAGGTTTCTGCTCGAAATTCTGCCTCCCTGCAAGTTTTCAGACAGAGCGACACAAAGTTCAGGTACACTGTCACAAAAGAGTTTGCACCGACAGATTAATCAGAGCTGGAGTGCATTTGCAAGACTAGTAAACTACATGACCCCTCTTCTGGATATAATTCTTCTGTAAAGATGACATTGGCAATTTGGCAGAAACTAGACTGAACAAAATAAATCTGTAGGGAGTGAATGTACTGTTTGGTTTGGTTTGTGCATGTTCATCGGTCACATATGGGACATGTTATTAAAGAAGGGACTGATTCCCGGTTTTAATTTGGTCCTACACTGAAAAGAGCAGAAGGTAACCTGCAACAGTGTGCTAATAATTGTAAGAGTGGTAAGCCATATTTAAAAACAAAGAAAAACCACTTCAAGTTTTAGCATTTAGGGGACATGTTTTCTTAAAAATAAAAAAGAGGAAGTTTTAGGCGACATGAGTACAGCTTTCAATATTGTCATGTGACCAGATTTTTTTCTTTGCTTTTTTTAATAACAAAACTTATGTATATTATGCATGGATAGATCGAGTAGACCTCAACATTATTCCCCTTGTTAAGCAGAGCAACAAAGCAGCCACTAACCAACATCTAGCCCTGCCTTTGCTACCCACTTTAAGCCTAATGACAACACCCTTCGTGCCACAAACACCCCCATAATCCCGAGATAAATAAATAGCTGCAAATTATGCAACACTAAAATAGCTACAAATTATACAACACTCTCACCACTAACACTATAATAATTAAGAAAAGAAATAAATCTACACAAACAACCTAAAAAAACTATAAATCAGAACTAATACCCAGTGTTAACAAAATAAAGCTATTTCTTCACATATATTCTCCTTACAACCAATCAAAATAATTTTCTATTTAATTTCTTGGCCTACATTTTCTTACTAATCAATCATAATTTTTGTTCTAATCATTTTTTACCTATAAATTAAAAAATACATATATTTTATAACGGAGCTAATACTAAACAACAGGGAGGGAAAAAACTCAGTAACAAGCTACGGAGTAGTAGGCATCAGAAAAGGGAACGCATGCCATGAGCTGTTCACCTTCCAGCTGAGCGCCGATGCAGCCGCTACCGCGCAGCCGAGCTTGCCGGAGACGACGACGGACAGCGCGGCGGCCATTGCCGGAGCTAGCTCGCGAGGCGGAAGGAGGAGGAAGAGGCTGGCTACTCCACGGAGATGGAAGTGTGCAGAGTAGGGGGTAGCAGGAGGATTAGATGAGGGGATTAGGGGACAAGGCGGAGCTGACGTGGCGTGCCCGTGGCCGCCCGATCCAGCTCATCCATATCTGCGCGTGGGGCCCAGTCCAACGAGGCGGTGACCTGTGCTGTACCGTGACGCTTTTCTGAACGCCTCGTGTTTTCAAACCTTTGTGACGGTGTCCTTTTTTTTTTTTGGATTGTGGACGTGGATGCCAGAGTTTTTAACTGGTTTGGACGTTCTGTTTTCGTCCTGCTCAATGTTATGGCATCTACAGCTACGAAAGAAGCGACCGCGTGGAATAAATGAGGTCTCGAGATGATAAAGGTCGGAAAATACTTGCTATTTGCGTAACCATATTTTTCTTAAAAATAATAACAAAAAGAGACAGCTGGGAAAAAAACAGTATCAAAAATATTGAAAAAAAACAGTGATCATGATAGCAACGTTGATATTAGTAGGCAACCAAGATGGGGGCAGAAGGATGATATCATCTAAATATAATTTCCTCTACAATCGTATATACCTATAAAGGATGTAGTTTATCAGGTATCGAAACTCTCCATCCAAAAAGCTGTGCAACAATGCATATAAGATGTTTTCTTCTAGGAGCAAATTAATCAAGCCTGACAAAAGGCACATGGTTTCTGTTTAGAAATTCATCCTATCTTCTTCCCTCCATGTTTCCCTCCTCGGTGAACCTTCAAAAAAACCTGCAAAGGAGAAAACCAACTAATCAATTTTAGCAAAAAATATAAAAAAACAGAAAGGAATAGAGCAGGGCACTGCTACTGTTTTATGTTTTCAAGCTTGTTAGTTTCACCTTTTGTTGACACACAGAAGCCAACACTCCCTTCTCTTTGTCTAGCCAATAGAGCCACCACACAGCAATCACTGAAGCCATTTCAAGATTGGGCAGATACATACCAACAGTTTCCAAGCAGACGACATACGTATGCATGAAGATAGTCAATCGGTTGAATTGATTGAAACCTAGATGCCTGATGGCAAACAGGATCTATAGCATCTACTCATACATATTTATGGTTGAGCTGCATATCCCCATTGGCCGAGACCAATGGAAAAAATCCAACCGCACGAGGGGATGAGAACAAAGCTTAGTTGCTGCTTAGTGCAACTAGTTGAAGCGAATGAAGTCGAGGTCGCCATCATCACCCCCGTCTTCTCCTTCCTCGCCAGCAGCCGCAATCATCCGGCCCTCCTTCCCGCCACAGCCACCGCCTACCTCGTCACTGTCTCCACCACTGCTTTCCTCAAAGTCAGATTTGGCCACTGTTGTCGCCACCAACTTCTTCGCCAGTCATGCCCGCTTGGTGTTGCCTCTCCCGCACGGCCCTGCGTCCTCCTGATGCCAGCCGGCGTCCTCCACGACGCTATGCGTCTCCCTCCATCGACGTACTCCTTGAGAACCCACAGGAGAGGCAGCGAAGCAACATACGGAAGAGAGACAGAGAGGGGCACGGTGGCTTGTCAGGCATAGGTTATGTCAAAAACGGAAACATGCGTGTTTCCCTGCTCCCTCGAGCCGCACGCGATTAGTCAACCTCATTGATCTACCGCTGATCGATGGCCCCCACAGATTCAGAGAACGCACACAAGCTTAACGCAATTGGCCAGCCAGAAAAAAGGACGCAAAAGAAATAAGCATACCACGCACCGACAATCTGAGCCGCTTAATGATTTGGAATTGCTCCTCGGTCCGTATTTTTATTTCTTTTCTGATTTGTATGCCAAAACATTTTAATCTCAAGTTGGTCGCCATACATCTACCATTGCTTAGTGTCGGAATCAACGTTTATGGCATTGACGGAAAAAAAAGGACAATTACAATAAAAACTAAGGACATTTACAATAATAAACAGTCTCATTAGACTACCTATCAGACTCAATTCAAGTAAAGAAAAACCTAAGGTCATTTACAATACAAAACCGTCTCATGGTGTAATCTCAGTAGAGAATATGCTATGTAGACTAAAGCCACCCTTAAAAACACTCACTTCTTAATACATCGTAGCTTAAATAGCCTCTAAAATACATAATGCTTGAATATCCCAAAGGCAACTGTGACTAGGGCACTGCTCGCACCATGTAACTTTCCGAACAGTGCCACATCCCGACAGGCTGCTTTATAAGTCAAAGCTACTGTACCTTCGTCACGGTACGTCCATTCTCACAATGCCACTCTCCTGGCTGATATGACGACTCAGATCTCCCATCCATGCCTTATTTTATTTCAGCTGTGGTCAAGCTTGGCATCATGGGCGATTCTACACATTACAATATTTTTTACCTACGTGTTAGATCTTCGGCAGGTTATGGATCATAGAGTGTCACTACGAATTATATACTAAAGTTGCTCCTATATAATGAGAAGAGGCCTTAAAAAGCTAGGTTTGGCCAACCACATGAAAAAAAAATGCAGAAGGATCTTGTCTTTATGCTACTCAACTGTGCCTGCTGGAGTTGTGCCTTGTGCTCCACATAGGGCTAGCCACGTCCATGATGAAAACTCAATTTTTATTCACTGGTTACAAATAATCATCGATTAGTTTACAGAAATAAAATTAGCTCACCAAATGGACCCATCAAATAGAAATGCTACAATATAATATAATGAACGCAGACTACCCGAATCGACAAGATCACAAGACTTCAAGGTTCAATCTTACAGCACATTTAACAAGTCTCCTTTGGAATGGAGAAGTTTTACAAAAATTGAACTGACATTCATACAAAACCCCCGTTAAATATCCGTGTTAAAAAAATTTATAAAGATATGTATAATATGCTCTTAGGCCCCCTTAGAACGCCAAATTGTCAAAAAGGCGGGACAAATGAAAAACATAGCAATGGAATATCATGCCTTATAAAAACCTGCAGGATTTCAAAACACACACTAGTGCAGAACACCCCTTATAGAAACCCCAAGTAGTTACCGGATTCCCAACCGGCACCACGGAGGTGGCACTGATGAGGGGACTCAGCAGTGGTAGATTGAGAACCGGCATCGATGAGTTGCTTGATTCGAGCCGATGCTTGGAGTAAAAAAATGACAAAATAATCCCAAATTATTGTTCATCAATCACAAATTGTTCTTCAACATCACAAATCACAGAAATTCGGATCACAAATTTTGGGAGTCCGACATGGAGTAACCTGCACTCACCGACATGGAGAAGTCCGTCCGCACGCTGCCTGTTCGTGGATCCGGCCGCCCCGAGCTTGTGGCGGCCAGATCTCCACCCTCCCTCCCTTCCCCTCAACGGCGCACAGGAGGCAGCGGCGAGCGCGACAGCCGACTCCCGCAACCCGAGCTCGCGGGCCGGCGTCAGTGAGGAGGTGGCGGCGCTGCGTTGCTAGCGGACAAGGGAGGGATGGAGGAGGCGCGGTAGCGACGGTGAAGAGGAAGCGGCGACGCAGCCGGGGAGAAGGCGCGGCGGTGGCGCAGTCCGGGAGAAGGTGCGGCAGAGGTGGTGGCGCGGGGGCCAGATCTGGCGGGCTCGACGGAGACTCCTCCCACTCGCTCCACCGTCCCGCCGGCCGGATCCGGTGGCCGGCGCGCAGGGGAGTGGAAGACGCGGCCGCCACTGCGCAGGGGAGAGTGAGAAGTAGCCGTCGCCGTGTCGGGGAGAGGTGGTCGGCTGCCACTCGCCGTCTGCGCTCGGGTGGGGAGATGAGAGAGGGAGAGATGTAGCGACGAAGAGAGGGGGAGGATAAGGAGCGGAGGAAACGGGTAACGGATTTTTTTTTCTCTCTTCTATCACTCCACGGCTCCACGCTCGGCCTATCGGTTTTTTTCTTAAAACCGAAATTCATATTTCACGTATCATCAGTGTCTATCGAACAAAACCAATACTTTTATAATAAACAGTTACTTATAACCCATTATACCTATAATTTAATTTTAGACCCAATGTTCTTTATTGGAGGTTTGTAGTAAGAAAACGTGTTTAAATGGTTTAGAAAATATTGGGGAAAAAAGTAGACTTTTGAAAGGAAAATAAATAAGAACTATCAGCTCATGTTTATTTTGCTTTGGAATGGTTGTAAAAAACAAATCCGTAAGGACTTCGGTCTAAATTAAAGGACACAATAGGAATCTTTAGGATTTAAATAAATTACAAATTCTATGAAGATCTTCCGATGGAAGTTCCCGAAGTCCATCCAAAAAATCAGACGCACATCAAACCTATGCCACTGTCAAATTAAAATATGTTGTTGTGTACATGCGGCATGCATGTTTTGATAAGATATTAGATGAAGCAATCAAGTCTTAGACTAGTATACCTAATCTAGACCAGAGTCACAAAGCTGACCATATAACTAGACTTATGAGTACGTGCAAGTGCTATTGGATGGTTACACAACAACAACGTTGACTCTCACGTATGATTACGTATACAAAGTAATTTGAATAAAATTTGATCCAAAATCAGGAGAATCCATGGAATTCAATTGTTAGGACTCGGTATCATCCGGTGAACGGCATCCGATGAACGACAAAATATTATACCAGGACCTGACATGTGAACTCCACATGCTATGAGCCCTATATGTCAGTGTCTGGTACGGCATATTGCCATATGGCTAAACCACAGAGGGTACGACAGGAGCGGAGCTATCATAAAACAAAGGTGGTGTAATACCCAAAAGAAGAAAATTTTAATACAACACTATGCATTCTAGTGTTTTTTTTAAGTGAGAAACCTTTTGCACCAACCAAGCATAACATGATTCTACCACTGGAATGCACACTTGTTAGGTGTAGATGGTTAAAAAAACAACCAAATCCTACGGTACTATGTCTATTTTATAGAAATTCCGAATAATCTTAAAACATATTTACTGTATATTTTATAACATAAATCCAAGATGTGAATCATTTACATTCTCTTAAAAAAATAATCTTGCTAGCAATGCAACAAACTATTTAAGAAACCATGAGCATTTGCTCCAGCCGGTGGTAAACTCCCACTTAACCGTCAATTCTGTGCATCGAGATTTGTGCGGTAGAAAACCGTATATAAAAAACAGAAAATGTGTACACTAACGAGTGCGCCATACAAAATACAACCTTTCATTACATTCCAATATACGTACAAAGATAAATACATGTTTCTCTCTGGTCATGGTTAATTTGACCAAATGGTCACCAACAAGTTTGCTCATATCCTCATCCGTCAACTTAAAGTAATTAAGTTGTCCACCTGACCAATCTGAACTTCTTGCAGCATATTTAATCAAAGCAATTTTTCACTTGTTTTTGAGTTTTAATTAGCTTGCAAACAAATTAATGAAATACAAAACCATGCAAAATTTCCCAATCAAATTGAAACCATCCCAATTATACTATCCCAAGCTACCTCACAGCAAGCTAGCAGTGGATGATCAACCATGGCAGCAGTGATCATGCTATCCTTGTCTCAGGCAGAAAGGTGTTGGCCGCCATGTTGTTGCTGGCGATGGTGCTAGTGCAGCCACTGGAAGACGTAATCTACGATAGTATAAACCATTTTTTATCGCACACACCAAGACATCATGAGAAATAGGGATTATATACCGTTACCACGAGACGTGCTGTGTAGCGAAAGTAGGGTAAGAGAAGTTGAAGTAGTCGATCATCGCAATCTTGATATTGATCAACGCCGCAACGAGCAACGCCTCCACTGGTATCCACACATCTGGAACATCGATTACAGATGTACTAGCACTCGTAAGTGGTTAGAGTTTTACTCGAGAGGTGGCGGCTAGGTTTTTGATCGAGTTGAAGAGAGGTATCTTTTCTCAACCTCCCCGTCTCCCTATATAGGCTACCTCACTTGAGTCTAGAGGACTATGGCTCAATAAGAATCTACTCGGATTTCTATTCGAGCTCTTATCTGAATCACATTCGAATAAATATTTTAAGTCGTTATACATGTGACCTTAGGTTCACATATATTTGATCGTGACCCGAAAACGCCTTAACGGTCACCCTGTTAATAACGGTCTCTAACAAAGCATATTAACCATTAACTATACGTAAATACCATATTAGCTAAACATATAATGTTCTTATGTTCTTATGTACAAATTCTTTTGGCTTATGACATAAATCGAATTTAAGGCAAGACTTGTATCATTCTTTTCATAGCTTAATCACTCTCTCGATTTTATGATAGATTATAAACTTATGATCGACTCTTTAATTTTATTTATGGTTATGCACTTTTATAATACATTATATCGAGAAGACCAGAGATATCTCTTTCATAAGAGGAGCACATTCTATCTTTATCATTTATATCCCACTATATATTTCATAGTAAATCTGAAAACTATTTTTATGACTACTCTGTTACGAAGTAGTATTTGGTAGTCTCAAAATAAGCTACTACGTATGTTAGAAACAATGTTGATCTTAAATCTAAGGACTTCATATAAACATTATATAAAATTAACTAATGACATATAAAATCTCTGTAGTATCTCATGACAGATCTATTAAACATATGTTCACTAACATATATCTATATTATCAATTTAGTATATTCATACCATAATCTCGTGCGGGAGAGATGGTGCGGCGTAGCAGCGAGCCACAAGGTGGAGTGGAGCAGCAGCGCGCGGCAAGGCAAAGTGAAGGAGGCAGCCATGGCAGCATGGTGGCACATGCGCAGAAGTGGTGAGGTAGAGGCCACGGTGGCCAGATGGCTACTCTCCCTCCCTACTTCTCCTTGACGAGCTCAATGATGAGCGCAACATAGGGCTAGATCTGGCGTTGATGTGGTCAAATTTGGTGCCCACATGACCGGGTCTGGTGCCCTCACGATAGATCTGGTCGGGATTAAATGGGAGCATGACAACGACCTTGGCAACTGGCGTGGCAAGGCAACGACAATAGGAAGCCGATGCAGGTGACGGTAGCAGGTGACCGATACGGTCGATGACAGTGAGAGGCTAGTGCAGTGGATGGAGGCTGATGGTGGCCATGCCTTGGAGATGGCTAGCGATATCGACATGGTCACAACATCGACGGTAGGCGCAGCTATAGCTCCGACATTAGGCGTGGCTACTAAAGGTGGTCAATGACGACGGTTGTGTATGGTGGCCAAAGACACTAACAATAGGTGCGACAGGTGGTGATGGCCAGTTGCACCGATGGTGGGTATTGGTGGTGGCCAGTGACTCTGACGATGTGCACTGTGTATTAAAGGCGGATGCGGCAACTGGAGGTGGCCAATGACAATAGTGGCGGGTGTGGCAGCTAGCCAGCTATGCCTATGGCAGTGGCCATTGGCTCCATAGCGACAGGATCGATTGACCCCTGTAGCATCTTGGGACTGGTAATGGCTAGCCAACTGTGGGGCGTTGGTGTGTTGGAAGACACATGTTGGCAAAGATTGTTTGGTTAGAGGTGATAGGTTGTAACAGCAAAAGGGAGGGATGTGATAGGCAAAAGCCTAGCCTAAGGCTAGTAATGCTGATGCCTTTGGACCTTGTTATCTCCCTTGTGGATATTATTGAGACGTCTTTCTCTCCTGACTAAATCCCTAGGTGAAAACTAGATTCGGGTTTTTGACCGACGACATCGTCATGGCCTCCATAGAGGTGTCGTTCTAAGGAAATCCCCTTTTGCCCTCTTAGCTCGAAATAGTTGGTCTTTGATGGCATTCTTGGAAGTCGACATCAGGCTCGTTCGAGGGACATCATATCTTCTTTTCTTTTGTCCTCCCCTCGACAACGACTAAGAGTTCATGGGTGGCTTTCTACTTAGTGTTGCTATAGGACGGTATGTTTGTATCCTGTTGAGATTGGCGGCGACCGATTATGCTTAATGGAGGTCACCTCAGCATTTGTTCTAGAAGTGTGCGTTGTATATTTTTTTCTTTTTCCTGATCACAGGCTCGCAGGGTTGTGTTTCTTATATATATATTTTTGCTATACTAATATCAAACCTCGTGCGGTTTGTTTCAAAAAAATGAAATAAATTGTTTACTCCTAAAAACAAACACACGGAACTGACAAAGGATGGGAAATGGGCAGCACATCAGAAACAACAACATATTCATGGGGCTAAGATAATGAATGAACCTTGCATCACACCGTGTGAAGGGATGACTAGATCACAACGTGGACAGGAACCAGATCACAAGCGCGGCGAGGGGAGCGACACCACGAGAATCTGGTGAAAGTAGGGAAGAGATATGTTTTGTTTGTTAAAGAAAATCTGATTACTCAAGACATGGAAAAGGGGATACACACCTGTACATCTGCCTGAAACTCCTGGATCGTGAACGCGTGGACGGCGGATGCCGGATCCCAGAGCGGCGGCCGGAGTGCGTGGGCACGGCGGCGGTGGGAGAACATGGGGATCAAGGCAATGACGGCGGGAGCGCGTGGGCAGCGGTGGCAGCCAAATCGGAAGGTGGAAGAGGCATCCGGAACTTAGCGGTGGCCTGAGCCAAAGACGGAGGTGGCTGGAGGCGGGAGGTGCGTGGGTAGCGACGGCCGACGTCGTGATCTCATCTGAGGGCAGCGCTCCGCTACCAGGGCTGAAGATAATGAGGGAGATTAGCGTGGATAGCTTTTTTTTAATTAATAAATCACTGATTTGACCTTTAACGACGGCAACTCACAGCAATTTGGCGACCACCGAAAGCTGTGGTCGTCGCTCTTGCCAAACATACCATTTTTTTTAACACGAATCGTTTCAAATGAACAATTAGCAACCAAGAAACAATTGCTGTCGTTATTTATTGGTCGTCAATGTTCCTCGTTCTAGTGGTGCGCGCACCAGGGCATCACTGCGCTGATCTTGCCGCGCGCGGCGGCGGCTAGCATGCAGATCCTGATCACAAAGTCCCCGATCGATGCTCTGCATAGCTCCTGCTTGCTCGCTTCTTGTATTTCTTTGATTGCTTTTATTGTATTTCTTGATTTCTTCAGTCCGTGTGTTGCTTTTCTTAATGGAATGCCTGAATTTTCGATTGATATATTTTTGTGCATGTCTATTTTGATAGATCCATGTGCATATCGACAGTTTTCCCCAAATGTGTTATTCCCGTTTGATTGAATAGTGTTTTTTCTCTATTGTATCTTCGTTCGCTTTTCCCGGGTGTGTAACCCGGTGAGGAATGGGGATGGCAGAAAACTAGCCCTAAGGTCAGACCGGTAGATCTCTATCCGTCCAGGGCCGAGGGACAGGATACCATCATCCATCGGGAATGTAACTATTGCCATCCTAGCAGCCACCCATGCTCACTCCTATATGCCTCAACTATATGCACGTATACACCTGATGCCTCGTACATGTCTTCTCTCTAAAGACATGCACAGTGCACACTACTCATATGAGTGACCCTGTGCCATGTGGGTTTGAGCCATACATAGGCTACACTACACCCTCACAATAGAGACCATATTTAGATGTTTTTTATTTTTTATTATCGAATCAATTGAAATTTTTATATATACTTTGGATTCTATGGCAACAAAAAGAAACACATATACCGCCGCCATTGCCTCGGGATTCTATGGCATCGGACTCACTACCAGCCTCTTATTATTCCTCACGCTAAACCCACTCTCTCTGCGCGAACCAATGAGCACTAAGCCACTTATGCCTTTGCTTGTCTCTATCTTTCTCCCTCTTCCCCTTCTTTGTCAACACTAGTGCCGTCTTTCTCCTCCCTTCTCTGCTGTGGGCAGATGAGCTCTCAGGCGGATTAGGCCGTCGTGGGTAGATTGGCGGCGATGAGCTCCATGTGGTGGAGGGTGACAAAGGCGCTACCTCTCACCTCCTCTTTGACACAGATCTAGACGGCTTAGTGCTGGTCAGAGCAAATCAAATTGCTGCAAGCTTGGAGCCTCGATCTAGGTGGCAATGGCGTGGGCAGAAGCCACCGCCACCTCATCCTCGTCGTTCAAAGCTGTTGTGGGCGAAACGAGCTCATATAAACTCTTCTTTTATCCATACAAAATGACTTTGTTGTTAGATGATACAATTAAATCCTTTTTTATGGATATTTATCTAAAATAATATCTTTTCAAGAGGCAGCTAGCTTTATTGAAACCACTCTAGCTATTAATATATAACATTTTTTTTATTCTGTAGAGTGTGCTGGTATTTTTGTTAGGGGTGGCGATGTGCGATATATTTAGATGGCGATTATATGATGTTTACATTTTGGGGTTGAAAATTGAAATGAGCCCATTTATAACTATGAATTAAAAACAGGGCAAATTATTGAACAAATGGCACTGGAAATCCTATTATGCCTACAATGAGAGGCGATCGAATAAAAATACAAGCTAAAGCAACATAAGCGGACGGGGATGTATACTCCCATTTTGATGTTATCATAGCCATGCCTACATTGTTTTACTTTAAAAACATATACTACTCTATATTTTAATATATGATATTATTAATTTTTTTAATTCGTTGGCTAGTCCTATATTTTTAACAATATTTATGTAAATAGGCGTGCTTAAAAAACTTTTCAAGACAAATCTAGTGCTACTCATTCACTTAACTAACTAACTAAATAAATATTATTGGTTAAAGTTTTTAAAAATTAACTGTCATATATTAAAAAAATAGAGGTCTAGTACCAAAATTTACTATCCCTATCATTTTAGAGCAAGTTTGATAAGCCCATCCTGTGTTCCGCGTGAAGAGATAGGCGGCCGGCGGCATCCCTCCTCCACTAAACAAATCCTAACCTAAGCATGTCAAAATAAATCTTAACATAAGCAGGCCATAATTGGCAGGCAGAAACGTGGGCTTATCGCACATTTGCACTCCTCTTAGAGAGAGAGATAGGTAGGCTTACGATTAATCTTAGGGCTAGTTTGGATTGTAACTCAAACAAGCTGGTATTGAGACGTCCGTTTGGATTGAGCGTAGATCATTTGTACGACTTTTGTGAGTAAGATTGTAGTCTAAGTCTTTTAGATTTGAAGAAAAACTCTATGACAACATTTGTTAAGTCTAGTAAAGCATAAATAAAATCTATAACTTCGAAATAAATCTTAAATTATATCGTTTTAAGACTATCGAAAAGTTACTAGTGTTGTTGTGTCGTCGCAAGTCCCTGCCTCTGTTAACCTTATTCATTCATACTGTTTGGATTATTTTTTAAGGTCGTGTTATTAGTTTTTATCTTAAAAAAGATTGTGGTGTACTGAAGATTTTATTTTACACGTGTGTTGTAGTACGGA
Source organism: Oryza coarctata (assembly GCA_030770085.1). Taxonomy (NCBI): domain Eukaryota; kingdom Viridiplantae; phylum Streptophyta; class Magnoliopsida; order Poales; family Poaceae; genus Oryza; species Oryza coarctata. Next base: position 12,620,764 of record CM061482.1, on the reverse strand, counting down.
TTCACTACAAATTCTCTGACCTCTGTCTTTAATTTATAATAATAATCTTGAGTTAAAAAAACGAGCTAGTATTATTACATTTCAGATCAGACGCCACCCAGCCCATTCCTACCGTTGCCAACGCCGACCTCCTCATCTCTCACTAAGCAAAATAATTAATTATAAGATGTGGTATTAATACCAACATAACCTCTGACCCTCAAGTAGGAGTAATCACTAATCACTAACCAAACACCCTCCCCATCCCTTCCAATCTGAGGCTCAATCATAGGGTTAGAGCACAAAAATCACCCTCCGCTTCAGCCGTGATCGATGGACTGGCGGCGGGCCGGGAGCCCGACGTACGGCCGCCGCCGCTCGCCGGCGGCGGGGATCTACTCGGCGTCGGCGTCCCCCGCCCACCCGGCGGCGTCGCCCGTCCACCCGCTCGCCGCGCGGAACAAGGCCCGCGCCGCCGCCGCGCTGGCGCAGACCATGGCGCGCCCTCCAGCCTCGCGCGGCGCAAGCGAGGACGGCTACGACGACGATGACGACGTCGCGAGGTACGAGGGCGGCCGGAGCCCGCTCAACGCCGGGGGCGCGTACGGCGGCTACGGCGGCGGCGGCGTGAAGGACAAGTACTTCGGTTTCGCTTTGCCTAAGGTATTTTTCATGGCTACTCCTTGCTAATGCTAGCTGGCAATTACTGTTCCCTTAATTTGGTATGGTAATTACGCTACTCAGGATTAACTAATCTAGTAAAATTCCTCTTAAACTTTGCTGTTGATATGTATTATACGCTTTCTTGGCTTGATGCATGCCTTGCGAATTATCCTTTTTCTGCTTGCCGTTATCACACTACTCTTCAATTAACTTGTAGACGGTTTCCTTGCAACCCATTTACCTGCGAAATTTGTTTGCTAACTAATTTACCTGGAAACAGCTTTGAGTAAACTAGTGATACAAATGGTAGCTGTATGATAACCCAAATAACGTTCACTAACATTTCAAACAGACCCGGATTTGAAACTCTTGATTCCTCTTCCTAATCTCGGTAAAGAAAAGTAACCCATGATTCCTCTTCCTAATCTCAGTAAAAAAATTCAATCAAGCTCAACATGATGGTCTAATTAATTACACTTAGCGGTCAAGATGAAGGCCAAGGCACGGTACGTGGAACCGGGAGCGCTATTAGCTTGGCAAGAAGTTAATTAGAGTGTGAATCCCGAGGCAGTCTGTTCTGTGGGGCCCACATGGCCACATGCATGGGGGCGTTAATGGTCAACGCGGCCCATAAATGCGTCTTCCCCTTCTCGATGGGTCGGTCGATCGATATCGGGCCGGACGCGGGAAGCGCACGTGCGGCTGCCGCGGCGCCGATCCCAGCCGTCCGATCGGGATCCGGCGGCCGATCCAGCCCGTCCAGCGGATGCAAGAAGCTAGAGTTGAAGTTGGTTTGGTTTGGTTATTGACTTGGCTTGGCTCGGCAGCACCGGTTGGAACTCTCCCTCCTTATGTTTTTTCAAATTGCTAAATAATATATATATATTAAAAAATTATAGAAAAGTATCTTAAAATTATATTAATCTATTTTTTAAATATTTTTATCTAATACTTAATTAATCATCGGTATTATGCTAATGAAATCGTTTTCAACCCCGCAAAATACAGCCTATTTCCTTTATTCCTAAAGTACTAATCAAGCCGCTTAAGTTTAACATTGCTGAAATGTAATAATGACTGATCCCCCTCCCCCCACACACCAAAAAAAGTCGGCTGATTGGCGAACCCACTAGAAGTCTGCATAAATGCATTTGTAGTCAGCATATTTAGGGGCCATTTGGCTTATAAACTCAATCTACCATACCCCCCAAAAACTCCAATACCGATAAGACTAGTCATCTACTCTAGCTTGTTATATTGGTTTTTAAAATCAGGAGTTAAATTGATTTGGTTATTTCCTTTGGTTTTGTATCTTGTTTGTTGCGGAAAAAATATTACTGCCAAATGTTTGGTACTCCAACAAACCAAACACAACCCAACACAAACAAAACAAAAAAGACATGGCGAATTGGCAATTAGGTTGGCATTTTGCAAAAGAACCAAACACAACCTTACATCGATCAGTATACAGTGATACATTGGCACGTTGCATACGCTTACTTAATTCAGTAGTAGTACTGCAGTTTGCGTTGCTGCATCTCTTAATTAATTAATTTGTCCGCGTCTTTTGCGTTGTGTCCAAGCTAGCTAGGCAGGGAGATAGAGAATGTTCGAGTCGATTGTTGCGTAACTACGTACGTGCTACATTAAGAACGGGAAGCTACAAATTTACTTGTTTTTCGTTGACAAGCAAAGCTGTATATACCTGCTACATTTAAAAAAACAGTTGCATATATCTCTCACAAAAATTTCATATATATCTCTCTGTTCCTCACTGTATGTTGCTTCTCTTTGTAAAGCCAAACTGGCCCAACTTCTAAGCTGGCCCCTTGTGGCTTTGTTGATCTTCCCCTACAGGCTACAGCCCAACAATTGTGCATAACATAACTCTAGAGTCCAAAGAATAACAAAATTTGAAAATTAGAGCATCACCAACAGCACCCCTAATCATAAAATTATGGGATTTTACCTGAAAATCATATCTCAACAGTCCCTCTAATCAATTGTCTAAATTTTGGAAGTCCAATCTCCGTTTTTTTCGCTCCCCACAAGTTGGGAGCCTGCAACCGCTCTCATGCGGAGTGGAGGGACCAATTGCACGGCGAGGGTTGAGATGGTGCTATATTTAATCGACCTATTGGAGATAAGTTTTTTTTAAAAAAATCCTAAATGAGATTCCTGAAAAGATCTATTATTTAGAATTTGGGAAAACTATTGGTCATGCTAAGGTTATTAGGTTCTTGATGCAATTTTTTAAAAGAAAGTTTCTCTGATTTATATTGATAACACTGTAAGCTTTAAGAAAAGAGGATGGTGAAATCGCTGAAGGAAAGAAGAAACGTTTCATTTTAGCCTGGCCATCAATTTGTATCTAGAGAGCTATGATGGTTCAGTATCAAGGATCAAAATCTATTAGTACGATACAAACTCCTGATTTCAAAAACTCGTATGTCATTTTAGTTTGGCTATCAATTTGAATCGATAGAGCTATCATGATTATTGCAATTCGCTAGTACATCCTGATTTCAAACAATAACACTCTCCCCTTCTCCCTGTGCCAGGCCGCCGGTAGTACTTGATAGTTCATATTGTCATTGGTTCTGTTCCGTAGCTTTTTCCCACAATTTGTAGTTAGTAGTCCTCGCAAAAAAAAAAAAGCTCCAAGTGAAAAAAGTTTGAAAGCTTCATCTGAAAAATGACAAAAGATAGAAAATTCAGAACTACAAAAATATTTGATTTGGAAATTACGGAAGTCATTTGCGTGTGCATGGAGATGTTTACGAGTTGCTTTCCACATCGAAGCCAAGTCTTACCCCCCCTTCACGTGTGAAACCTAATGGAAGGGTGGGCCTACAGAAAATCGAAAGGTGGACCCCGTTTCTTTCTTAACCGAAGTACCGAACCAGCATTACTGGCCCGATGACACGTGGGCCAGCCCGGCCGGGAGGCCCGTGACCGCCGTGTCAGTAGCACGAGCGTCTGCACGTTACGTTTCGACCCTGTTTCACACTACAGTACCTAAAATGCATAAAAGAAGAGGGGAAAGAAAATCCAATACAGGAACCGCAAATGGACGCGCACCTACCTCTTCCGTCCTTTTCTCCCCGCAGCCTTCCTCGAAACGCCAACTCCATTTCGGACCCAAACGGGACAGAGAGAGGAGAGACAGAGTCAAACCGAAGGTCAAAGCGGCACGCACGCAGGCGGCGCGCCCTCCACCCTCATCCACGCCGTCGCCAATGGACGCCGCCGCCGCCGCCCCACGCGGCAACGGGCGGCGCCCGAGCTCCTCCTCAAACGCCGCCTCGGCTGCCGCCCGCGCGGCGGCGGCTCGCGAGGCCATGGCGCGCATGGAGGAGGTGATGCTCGCCCACGCCGGCGCCGCCGGCGAGTTCAGCATCATCCTCGACGCCCCTCTCCCTTCCCTCCACCACTACCGCCGTAACCCCACGCCGCCGGGCGCCGACGCGGGACCGTCGCCGGCGCGGCGCGGGGGAAGAAGGGACGAGGTCCCCGCGCAGCTGCGGCGCGAGGGGAGCGGGCACGCCGCCGCCGTCGTCGTCGACGACCTGAACGCCGCGGCGCGTTCCCGCCGAGGGGCTTCCGCGGGGGCGCCACGACGGGCGGATGGGGCCGACAGGTACCTGGACGGAGCGGGCAGAGCAGGCCCTGACAGGTACCGGGAGGAGGAGGATGAGGTGGTGGGGGCGCCGGTGCGGTTGGTTGGCCCACGGGACGCGCGGAGGGAGGGGGGCCGCGGCGGTGGCGACGCTCCTCCGCCCGTGAGGCCCGTCTCCGCCGAGGGGAAACCGGCGGCGGAAGCGGCGGTGGTAGAGGAGGAGACGGCTCTGCAGCTGCTGGCGCGTGGCCGTGGCGGGCGGAGTTCGAGCGCCACGCCGTGCGTGGCGGAGGAGTCGCGAGTAGTGCAGGCTGCGGCGGCGAGGCCGTCGAGCCGGCGATCGGGACGGGAACGCGCTGGGGACGCCGGTGCAAGGACGGTCGTGCCCGAGAAGCCGGCGGAGGTCGAGGCGGAGACCGTTGGGCGGTGGAGCAGGCGAGAGCGCGAGGACGGCGGCGAGGAGGCGGTGGTTTCGCGAAAGCCGTTGGCAGCAGCGCCGGTGGTAGGGGAGGAGGAGACGGCACTGCAGCTGCTGGCGCGTGGCTCGCGGAGCTCGTGTGCGGCGAGACGCGTGGAGGAGCCGCAGGTGGTGGAGCCCGTGGCGGCGAGGCCGTCGAACCGGCGATCGAGACGGGAAGGCACTGGGGACGCCGGTGTGAAGGCAGTTGTTCGTGAGGAGGCGGCGGAGGTTGAGCCGGAGACCGTTGGGCGGTGGAGCAGCCGAGGAAGCGAGGATGACAGTGAGGAGGCAGCAGTTTTGCCGAAGCCGTTGGCCGCGATCGTCACCGGAGCACGTAGCAGGAGCAACTCGCCGGCGATAAGTAATGTCAACGATGATAGCTTTCTTTTGTTCGTTCAAGCAATTGGTTTGAAACAATTAGAATCCTTTTTCAAGAAATTTGTTCGTCAATTGCGCTAGTTGTAGTCTCTGTTTGGTACTCTGTAGGGTCTGAATTAAGAAGGTTACAAAATATCTTTAGTTTTGAATGAAACTGAATAAGTACATTTGGTATTGGGATCATGTAGTTGTTGAAGCGTCTCAAATTACGTTTGGTTTCCAGGCTGTCTGGTTAGTGATTGGACAATGCACGGGAAGTTAATTGGTGGGTGATATGGGAATTGCTTTGCAGTTACATCGTTGTTGATGCATTGTTTTGTTTACTTATAACATGACCTAGGTTTAGTAAGTTATTTTCACGTTGGTGCTATATTCGGCACTTCTTGCTGATGCAATTTAACCTAGTGCTGCTTCTGCTTCACGCTGAACAATGGAAAGGAAGAATGAATAGTAGAATTGGTCTGATTTTCAGTTGTCATACAGATGTATTGCTGCATCTTCAAGATAAGATGATTGTTGCTTATTTATATGATGTTTCATTCTTGAAAGAAAAACTAATTTTCAATTTGACAATTCAAGCTACCATAATGTTTTTAAATATAATATATTTTCAGTTTTCATTTCTTAAAGGTGGGGCTTATTTTATTTGTCCTTGTTTACCTAGTTAGGTCGGAAAGGTGTGGACGCTGGTGCAGCAAATCGCCCACCATCAACAGGAAGGTCAACTTTTGCACCACCTGTTGGTGTTAATATCAGACCTCTACAAGCTGTGGAAATGCCAAATGGGACACCTCGGGAAAGAAGGTGAATTAATATATTCTTATGAGATAATTTGGTTCTCTTAGCCAAGGGTGTTGTACTGCCAAAACCACTTCTCATTTCTCAAAGCATATGTGTCGTTATCATTCTATTAACCTTTTTTTTCCTAATGCATTTTGTTTAATATTGTGCAAGTTGGAACTCTTTAGTCTGTAACTCACTTAATAGTAGGCACTCTTGGTTTTAATTACATGTTGAAATTTACAAGCACTCACTTCATGTGACCTGTGGACATTTCAAACGGTTTATGAAAATTGAGTGCAAATTATGACATTCAAGCGTGTACAACTGTAGTGGCACTGTGGAAGGCAATTCTAGACTGATGAAGTATTAAGAAATTAAGAATAGTTTAATGTTTGAACTTTCCTTGGCTTTCCATAATATCTCAAATGTTGAAGGAGATTCCAAAACATCTAATCTAACAAATTGAAAATTTTACTCTAGTGTATAACTAGGTAGCATTCCAGTCACTAGAAGCATGATTTTGACTTTTGATGCATTCAGGAAAAGTCCAAGTATGGTTTTCAAAATGCAGCAACCTGTGGTACTAAGATGTTTGGCACACGATAAAACAATATGAACTACTGTTGATTTGTACTTTACTGGGGTTTACTTTCTTTTTTGTTTTTCTATGTAGTTAATTGTTAATTTTCGTACATTGTACAGCTTTACCACAAGGAAAAAAGTGGAATCTATGAAAATGTTGCCTGATTTCTGGATGGAATTAGTTTCCAGTACATGCATACAGTGAGCATTGACCTTACATTGCTCTAGGCATCAGCTGTTCAGCATAGTGTCTCTGGAGTCTTGACAATAGACCTCACCCATATCACTCTACTTTTTGACTCCTGATTATTAAATATCTTTGAGATTTGTTATTTACATGTTTTGAGAAATTACTAATCATTTGATGTGTTTATGTAAGAACAACTATCACTACAATTGATATCCATGACAGCATTTCTTTAATTTCTTTCCATACAAGAAACTAAAGTCACTTTCATGTTCCATCTCCCTTCAAGACTGACAAAATTTAGTCCTGTATTTCTGTAAAGTTTTCCATATAAAGTAACTACATGATTCTTGTGATTAAAGTTCTTATATTTATTAATTTTGTTTGTTTAGGGCAATCAATCCAGATCCCATTTTTGCGCAGTCAACACAGTCGCGAGACTCACATGACAGTTCAACAATAACAGAAGAGGTCTGTCCTCAATTTTACTGATTCTCCCGGTATATTACAAGGTTTCACAGGGTTTTTCCTTTAGAATTGGTGAAATCCTATAAAATATTCATTGATAATATTCTGATTACAGTTGCATTTACTTTTCAGCTTGAGATGCTAAAAGATGAAAACGTAAACCTTTTGGGGAAGGTGTGTTACAATTTCTTTCATATATTGTGTATTTGTGTTTAATTCCATGAAAATAGTTAAAGGGTAGTATCTTCTTTTCTTATGGAACTAGTGATGATGCATATATGTTTTTCAATTTCAGCTTGGACTAGCTGAAGAGAGATTTAGACAATCTGAAGCCCGGACAAGGGAGCTTGAGAAACAAGTATCTTTCTCTTTTCTTTTCTTTTTCTTCTTTTTTTTTGTAATTCTTTCATAAACAATGGCATTTGATATATTTTCTACTTCTGTACATATTATATAGTGTTAATGCTAAAACGAGTAATGTTTCTTTCGCTCAAAAACAACAGTGGTGTTTCTTATCTTTCAGTACTGTATGCCAGTATCAAAGGTCATCCAGTTTGGGTTGAGTTTATCTGTTTGAGCTTACTCTGAACTTGGCACTTACTTTGAAAAGGGCTGTTTTGTTTGTATAATTGGTTATTCATTGTCATATGACTTTTAAGATTGAATAGGAAGTAATATGACCAATGCAATAGGATGATATCTTTGGATGAAGAAATCTAGTTCTATTTTTTACAAAAGAAATCTATGTGTATTTGCTTTTATTTATCATCTTGAGAGTTGAAATGCTAATTCTTTTGAATTTGAGCTAAAAATGTTTTCATGAAGAGAACACATCATATCCACCTCAGATATTCTCTGCTTTGATTACTTACAGGTTGCTAATCTCGGTGATGGGTTATCTATGGAAGTTAAGCTTATGAAAAGGTAATATTAAGCACATTTTAGGTCCTCTTGAATGTTGTTTTACTATCACATCATTAATGATTATCTGACATAAATGCAGGAGGGAGGAGATGCTCGTAAGAAAGGAGGTATAGTTTTAATTTTGTGTGGGCATATACTGTATTGCATCAATATAATTTTATTTTATAAAAACATAAAAGTAATTAAATAATATTGGCATCCATAATGCAACTTAAGTGAATGATGTGTTATATTTTATTTTATAAATATTTTTGTATTTTCCCCTGCTGGGTGTAATGGATGCGCATGATACTGATAAATATGTTTTCTTGGGAAAAAAACAGCAAGAAATAAGAAAAGCACTTATATCAAAGAACGATAAAAGCGAGGAAATTGCCACTCTTCAAAAACAGCTACAGGTAACAGACCAGCCTATGATAATGTTTACTACCACAACCAGCGCTGTGCATAATTGTTATTCTCTGCTCTAGTCTGCAAGAGAAAAGGAGGCTGCTGCTGTTCAGAAACTCAAAGAAGCAGAGTCTGAAACAAAATCTTTACGCATGATGACACACAGGATGATCTTGAGCAAGGAAGAAATGGTAACATACCTTTTTCCTTTTCTTCCAAAGATGGCAACCAAATAGAGAGGTCCATTTATCTGTGAATGCTCATTTCAAGTGATTTTGTACAGGAAGAGGTTGTTATGAAGAGGTGTTGGCTTGCTCGTTATTGGGGCTTGGCTGTTCAATATGGTAAATTATTTCACGCGCATTGCATAACATTCCTTTGTAACGTTCACGTCAGAAAAACAAACAAGCTATTGTTTATGTGTAAATGCTTAAAACCGAATCCTTTGTGGGTTAACTCATAAAATCAGACTTCTTGTAGTACAAGTTTATTGTTCTGACTCCCTTATGCTCTGCTTTCTGCTCTACAGCTGATTCTTTCAATTCTCCAGGCATCTATCCTGATATTTCCATGTCAAAACATGAATACTGGTCTTCATTTGCTCCTCTTCCCTTTGAGTATGTAACAGCTGCTGGACAGAGAGCTAAGGATGGGTCTCTTCGTAGTGGTGTGCCATCAACCTTTTTACTGTTAAAAAAATAATGGATTTAAATATTTCATTAATTGATTCCTATTATGTGCTGAAACAGGAAGTGATGATTTGGAAGACACAGAAAGGTTTGTTCATGAGTTGACAGTAACAGCTGGAGAAGGCAACATAGAAACCATGCTTTCTGTTGATAAAGGGCTTCAAGAACTAGCTTTCTTGAAGGTTTTAATACTTACCTTTGGTTTTCATTCACATTTATTTATATAATAAACATTCAAAAGTTGGCTTTCATTCACATTTATTTATATAATAAACATTCAAAAGTTATCAGTTCAGCAACCCTAGTACTGAAGATTTTCTGAATCGAAATTTGCACTCTTAGTGTTGGTCTAACACAACCATTTCCTAATTCTGTTGAAGGTTGAGGATGCTGTTCTTATTGCTCTTGCCCAACATCATCGTCCTAATGTTGCTGAACTAGCAGACCCAGGTATCTTGCCATACTTTTTTCTTGGTTCTTTTGATAAGTAACTAAAATGATTAAGATTAGGATTACCTTTTGTAGTAATTATATTGTAATACATCCTTAAACTATTATGCATTGATCGATCATAATTACTTCCTTGCACATCAGAGAGGCTTATGGTGTTTATTTTTCTGTGCTCATCATTTACAGATATTAAATCATCTGGTGATGAAAAATTCACTGAAGCGTTTGGTACAGCCTCAATTCCTTTACTATATGCAGTACAAACATAATTAACTATGTGAGAAAGCTATTGTTTTGGCACTAAGTAGCACTGGCACAGAAGGCGATAGCACTATGGCATTCTATCCTATTCAGTGGCGCACCCTGCATATTCTAAACAGTCCTTCAATCTTGTTCTGCAGATCTCAGCAAGGAGGAAGAGGAAGATGTATTGTTCAAGCAGGTACCTCGAGTTCTTGACCTATATATATATATTTCTTTTGTTCTTGACTTGAAACATGCATAGTAATTTCGTTGATGTTGTGCTGACAGAGTTAACATTATTCTATTAGTATTAGCCGTTAAACATTTGGTTCCCTTTATTTTCTATGCCACCATTCATATGCTCCTATATTGTTTTGCATGTCTAGCAAGATTCTTTCAGGTATTAGTTCTTGATTATTTGCATAAGGGTATATGAAAATTAAAAGGGGAAACAAACAGCTGCAGTCATTCGATTCTGTATAAATCTCAATTGCAATTATATCTGTAGGAAGGAATTACCAACTATAACATTGTGCAGAACGTGAGTTACTGCACTTGTATAAGGGTAATTGACATAAGGAGTTTGTACAAATTAATTATTGAACATAACTTATTGTTCCTTATGTGGTACTTCAGTATTCAGTTGTTATTAGCCAATGCAAATGACCATTTATTTTGGTGTTGTGCAGGCTTGGCTTATCTATTTCTGGAGAAGGGCTAAAATCCATAGCGTGGAAGACGATATTTCTGAGGAGCGGTTGCAGATGTGGATTGATCGACATGGGCAGAAGCCCACCTCACATGATGCTGTAGATGGTGTGTGCTTGGTGACTTATACACTGCTTACTCATAGGCTATTTCTACTTTATTTCATTTGCTAAGAAAATATGCAAGCTGGCAAAATAATTCTGCTCCAAAAGTCGAATACATGAAATCAAATAGCATTGCATAACGAAGCCATAATATTTAATACATACTACAATTTAGTGTGTCTTTGAAGTATTAGATACCATTATCTTAAGTCATAATTCAAACTTATTTCGCAACAAGTTAGAAGTCATGCACAGTACATCTGAACGCGCCTTTAGAGTATCTTATTTAAAATAAACTTCCTTGATGCCATAAATTAACTATTCATTAATTGAAAAGTTTACATTGGAATTATAATTTTGCTTCCAGTCAAATTTAACAGTGCTGTTTAGTTTTAAACATCTACACATTATCTTATTACAAATGGAGGTACATACATTTTTATTCTCATTTCCTGAAATCTCAGTGTGTTTTGCCCTTTCCAAATGTTTGCTTCCGAAAATTTGGTCTTTTAACAATGATTTTCCTATTCAAGATCTTGTTTGCATATATGTCTTTGCTTATTCAATAATCAGCTGGGCATCTTTTGATGATTTGCATGCACTTTAGACTGAAAGCTGTCTCATTTTTCATGAAAATTAATCTAGAAACATTTTTTTTGGCATCTACGTTCTGCATTGCCCACTCTTGACTCTTGAGACACATTTTATCACAGTCGACCAAGGTATACGCGAGCTGAGGAGGCTAGGAGTCGAACAATTACTATGGGAACTTTCCCGGCGAGAGGCGAGCTCTACCAAAGAGGAGCTGAACGGTACCAATGAGGAGCTGAAAAACACCACCAAAGAGGGGATGAACACCACCAAAGACGAATCGTCCGACGTCGAGGATCTGACCTAGCAGCCTCAAACAAGCTTGCAGTGGGTTTCAGGCTTTCAGTTATTCCATCTGTAATGTACATGAACTGTAGAACATTACAAAGCTGTTACTTGATACTGTTTTGACTTTTGTTATAGCATAGTTCGATTGATTTTTTTGTGTACACAACTTGCATCCCCAACCCAAACAGTGTTGTTACAGCATCTTGAAAGGATGGATATTAAATCAATTGTGTACTTTCCATAGGTCGAAACATAGCTCTGTACTTGCTGTTTGTTGTGCCTGACAATCAAGGGAGCCTTTTTGCTGTCCCATTTCAATCCACCCGAATTAGCAGTAAACCTAAGCGTCCAGTCCTGTCACTAGTCTCGCTTTCGGCTGGAAATTTTAACTTGATTAGTCCCATGACCCATCCATGCCATGCATGTTACTGACATGTTGATACCCACTCCCTCCATTTTAAGTAATTCGAGAGTTTTTCATGAAGATTAAGGAGAGAGATGAAATTAAATAGGTGATGGTAGTTATTGGTTGAGGTGAAGAAGTAAGTTGAGAAATTAAATGGGATATAATTGTAATTGGTTGAGAAGAGTAAATGGAGAAGTTGTTATATTTTAAAATAAAATTTAAATGCTAAAGCTTATAAATATTTTAGATAAATTTTGATCATGGAAGTTCTATTTTTTGGAATACCTAGTATGTCTAGCCCTAGCCATCCATGCATGATGCATGTATGCATGGACTAACCATTTAGTGCTATTTTTATTTTTAAAATATTTTTATGATAATATCATATTTAAAAAAGTCCATTTTACTCTCTTAAAAATCACTTAACCTAAACTATTTTTTTATTTTACACCTAAATTATTGAAAATAATTCACTCTACTCCCTAATAACATTTATCTTTTTTCTCTTTATATAAGCAGTATATTTTAAACTATAATTTTGTAGAGCTATAGATAAAACTGTTATCACAATTTAAAAATATTTTCAATTTTTTTCATGATTATTAACTTAAACTTTTATATTAATAAGTCCGTGTACTTTGGGGAGTAAAATTAGCTGAAAAAATAGTTTCAAATTTGCTCATAGTTTGAGGAAGTAAAATAGATTTATTTTTCCCTCTTAATAACCATTTCTAGAACTAAATATTAATGGCCACACCACTAATTTTTAGGGTGCTATTACCGTCCTGATCTTGCCACGTCGACAAGTGATGGTAGGTGATCTTGCCACGTTAATAATTAATATTAAATTTTTTTAAAGAAACTTGGGAATCGTGTCCACTACAATAGGAAAAGAATAGTGTTCAATTGAAGACTTCTGTGGTATGCACGTCCTACGGCGTTGATGTCCCTTGTGAATAGTGTTCAGTTGTTCGCTGCCCACTGCGTGATATGTAAATCGCCTCATCTTCAGTTGGTTGAATATTGCAAGGTCTAATAAAGCAAAGCAGATGCTAGCCTAGCCAGCAAAATCGACTACGGAGTAGTAATTAATATGTTCGGCCCTGCTTGTTTGAGTTGCAGTTTTAAATTTTCTAATGATTTTAGATTTAGTTTAGTTTTCTCTCTCTATTTTTTTTACCTTGGCTGTCGACTTAAAAATCACCACATGTGAATTAGTAAGATGAATTAATTTTGACTAAATTCAGTTGCAATAAACTAGTTGTTCGGTTAGAAGGTGAATCCAGAAACCGACAAAATTAGTTGTTCGGTTTTCAGGAAATTTGGCGGTAGAATCTACAAAATTACAGGCCAACCTATATCTCCAATTCAGTAGAGGACTAAGGGAAAAATGGTGATGGTACGCTGCACATGTTAAAAACATTTGTTGCAGTGTGCTGCAAAACTAGCACAGCGTCAGCGACTTGGAGGGAAATGTTTCTGGTCATGTAGTGCTACAGTAAGTACAATCTAAGCAGTTCATCCAGGAGAGTAAAAACGATTGCACCAGATTTGGAGGACTTCGATTAGAAACATGATAGCTGCCAATAGAAAAACCCCCATCAGGAATAGTCGCACCCTTTTGGCACAGATTCTCCTGACCCGGCCCTACACAAAGATCTGCAAAATATCTTCATTTATCAGTGACCGACAAAATAGAAAGCACTCATCAGCAAATTAATGTGACCAGTAAATAATTTGGACTTCAAAAATTCTCTCAAAAAATTTCGGACTTAGAATAATTCACATTAAAAAAGGTGGTTATGTACTGGTTAAGTCGCTAGGACCAACAAACAAGGAATTACAGTTGGCACATCTGATCCCGGCGCCAAAAAAATCCCGCGACCGGGGAGGGACGGCGGCTCGGTCATGCGAAGATCTGGGAGGTCTGCTTGTCTCCAGTGCATATCCTTAGGTCTCGAGGTTCGCGGGCATGCCAATCAATTTGACTCTGTAATTAACAAGGAGGTGAGACGACCGGATACGATACAGACGCTCGCTATCGGCTGGCTGCCGATAGGTTCGGGATGCTATTTGATCGGCTGGGGAGCCAATGTGGACATGTGTCGATGAGCAGTCGACCGTAGAGCCGATGGAGGAACCAGGGTGTGCTGAGAGGATATCGAGGTGCACGGAATCCCTCCGGACAGCCGAACAGTGATTCATCGGCTGAAAAAACCGATGAAAGCGGATGTGGCCTAGGCGATGATTAGCGCAAGAAGGCAAGGGCTGCAAAACCAATGCCGCTCCGAATATGACAGCAAGCGACCCGTTGCCCCCCGTGGCAGCGCCATCAATACCGAACCTTAAAAATCGGAGCTAACCGAGACAGTACGAGACTGGGGCCAGCGGCGATGATACGGAGAACGCCGAATCGGCTATGCCGTAGCAAGGATAGAAACGAATCCATCGGCTAGCTGAGCTGATGAGGGGACGCCTCTTTGAAGGCGGGTGCATATCGGTTGGAGGTCCGATACGTTTGGCGTTACGCGTCGTGGGACGCCTCTAAAGGCTGATGCGTATCGGCTGAGGGGCCGATGCGTTGGGTGTGAAGCACAGAGCATGGATAACTCATCGGCTATCACTCTGATGATACGTCGTGCAGAAGCCTATAGGCCTGAAGCTCGATTTACCGTCGGCAGCTCCGTAGGTCGGACCTAACGGGATGGTGGCGGGATTTATCCCTTCGCCGGAGATCGGACTTAACCGATGCAGCCCCACGTCAAGAGCCAGAACCCACCGGTAGAACCTAGATGAACTAGGGTGGCGATGCGCCGAATTTGAATATGATCGAGAGATATTTTACATGTTTCCAGGGGTCTATATTTATACCCTGGATTTACAGATAGAGTCCGACGTATCTACAACCATCGGATATTATTTTCTATTAAGAACGTTATAATTTATAAAAATAAGCACCCTGCCGTGGAGTCCACGGCTCCTCCACAAACCCAGTTTCATCTGAATAATCTTTTAATTTGTAACCGAGTCTTCCTTTGCTGCAACCTAATCGGCTTCTCCACTGTAGCTATCGGACCTTTTTTAGTCAAGCCGATTCTTCTCCTTCCTTTCCTCGGGCTTCTCGGACCTGATCCCGATTGGATAATTTCCTGTCTTTAAGCCAATCCAATCTTCTACTAATCTGATCGACTTTTCTACAGTTCTTCATCGATTTTGTCTCAGTATCTCCATCGACCGATGGCTGCATCAAACCCTCCAACGGATCTCCCATCCAATCGGCTTTAGCGCCATCGGATCCGTCAGATTTTGGCGTTAACATATCCACAGTCTACCAAACAACACATCAAATGAAAAGCTTTTCAGATTACTATAGGACTGATCATATTGCTTTATAATATTGTTTTACTATATGATTGAACTGAGCCACGTTAAGCATAACTCTAGGAATCTCCTTTACACATAATTACTAACTGCTGTTGAAAGTTATCTAAGCCCCTTAAAAGAGACTCAACAGCGTTCCTAGAAAGGAGCGAATAGACCTTTGTTTCAACCGTACAAAATTACAAATACACTACATACGCACTACAGCCACTGGAACTAAATTTCCATGTAGAATGGGCCTGAAAACAGCTAGGCCCAATATGAATTTTGGAAACGTGTTCAACGGGATACCGTTGGATAGCACCTAGGAGTACGTCGATGCAGCGCGCATCTGAACGCACGCAGCGCCGGAGAAAAACCGGTCAGACTGGCTCAGTTCTTCACTACTCCAGCTCGCACTCAGATCTCGCCGCCCGCCGCCGCCGCCGCCGCCATGGGCTCCGCCCACTCCTCCCACTCCTCTGTATCCACGGCCGCGGACCTGGACGACGACGAGCCCTCGACCGCGTCCACCGCGGCTCCCGCGGTCCCGCCCACTCCGGCCCCCGCGCCGGCTCCCCCGGCGTCCTCGTCCAAGGTGCTCGAGCAGGAGCCCGAGGTGCTCCCCTGCCGCGCCGCCGACTCGCCGCTCTCGCCGCAGCCCTCCGCCGCAGGCACCCCGCGCCTGCTCGGTGGGCCCACCATCAAGGTCTGGGACCCCTGCCACGTGCTCCTCCCCCCGCCGTCGCCGCACCAGTCGCAGCACCACCACCACCAGTCCCAGTCGGGGCAGGCCGAGTGCGCGGCCGCACTGGAGGTGGTGGTCGTCAGCCACGGGGAGTGTGCCGCGGCGATGCGCCCCGACCTTGTCGGCGGGCGGTGGCCGGCCGCAGCCCTCACGGCGCGCGGGGAGAGGCAGGCGCGCGCGCTGGCCGTGTTCCTGCGCTCCTGCGGCGCGCGTCTCGCCGCCGCTTACGCGTCCCCGCTTGACCGCGCCCGCGCCACGGCCACGCTCGTCTGTCGGGTGAGCGCTTTCTTGGCTTCCCTAGCACATTCGTGCTCCTGCATTGCGCTAGTTTCAGTGTACTTGTTCTTGGCATGGAATGCACATATATTGGCACAATGGCGCGCAGATTTTGTAGGATTTATGGTACTAACTTTCATATAGGAAAGTATTGAACACGATCTTAGGAGTTCTGGTTTCACCATTGTGCTTGTTTTATGTGATTCGGAGGCCTTGTCTTAAGATTACCATTGTTGTCGCAAAGCTGCAACATATCATACGTTGGAAATCAGTATCCTATGGCATTGCTGTCTCTTGTGTCTATTTCATGCTCTTATGAGGGCAATAATGTGACCTTGAAATTAGTGGTAATGAAGTGATCATTCGGCTGGCCGATCTGTTACTTCAGAGTTCAGATAATTCACTTGTGGGCTTGCTGTTGGGATGAGATCTTTGTGATGTGATGGAGCGAAAATTGCTAACTACTTGTGTTATGAATGCGTCCTTACTCATCATGAACAGCACACGAGTGCATGGGCCAGAAAATACATGCTTCTGAATAGAGTATTTTGCACTATGTAAAGGGCGTCCCTTCAAAGTTGATGCTGTCTTGGTCAAAGTCTCTTCAAAGTTTACTGGGTGAAATTAGCTCAAGTCATAGTCCTTTGATCTCTTTTGGTCTACACCATGGCCATCAATAAACCTAAAAGTGAAGTACCATAGAACTTTCAAGTTACGGTGACTTTCGATCTTGTCAACACTCAGCAATATTGCAGGACCTGACAGTTCTAAGTATACGTTAGGTACAATAAAACATTCAAAAGAACAATCATCTGAAGGAAATAGGAGTGAGTCATTTGATTGCTACCTTCTTCTTGATATACTTCTGAAGGGAGTACCCGGGGGTCTTCTACTTTGAAATGGTAAATATTTACCTGTGTAAACGTGAGGAGATAAACTAGGGGCATTAATGCAAACTAGATCTAGATGAGATGAGCCTATTCTTTTGTATTTTTACCCTGTACTGTACAGCCTTAAAAACTAAATGGTAGGCACCTTTTAAGCATCTCATATTGCCTTTATGTAACCTGTTGACAGGTATATTGCACTGCACATGTGCAGTTTGTTTCAGCTTTTGTCTTATAACAGCCCTAATATTTTGTCTTTCAAATGGACTGATGTCAAAGAAAAGGAATAATTCTGTATTTGCGAACATTACAAAATAGTGACATAGCGATACTCTGCATACTAAAAAAAATTATGGTTTCAAGGGATGCTCAATTGATTTTATTTCTGATAAAATTGGTGGTGATGAGTTGAAAGGAGAGTCTAGCAGAGCTACAGCTGGACTTTAACTGAGGTTATGCTATGATAGCAGTTATGCTTGTGCACCTAATTTTCTTTCTCTCATAGAACATTTGGCTGCTTATGCATTCCTCATAAATTGTACACCTGACATAATGATCATTAGGCACTTATTTAATGTGTATTTGTGCTTTGGTGGGCATAATTGTCTCATCTTAGTATGTAGCAATTTGTTGGATTGGGTGTCCCATTGGTATTTGAAACAACTGTCATGCCTTATGCATCTATGATAGTTTTGGCTAGCTCAGAATCTGAACTATGGGTCTATGACCATTGTTTATCTGTTCCTTTGAGAGTGTGTTCCGTTATTTCCAGGGTTCACAACTCACGACCATAGGATGCAGCTTGTATGGGGGCTGGAGCACACCCCCTGGTGAACTTACGAACTGTCCTCCTATGCATAAGACAGTTTACACATAGAGGTTCTGCCATAGTATTGTGTTTCCAACCAAAATAAATCGGCAGATCTTTTAAAAGGTCTATTTCCTGTATAAATACCATTGTCTTGAACCCATATTGTTATTTTGTGCAGATTTAGATTGACTGTGTACTCTAGTAAGTGGAAAAGGCAAAAATGTTTACCCTCGTGCTAAAATTTAATGTTTGAATGTTTTTGTATTAGTTATCTCCTTTTTGACCTGCCTTCATCCTTTTTGCTCTGCTGTTCTTATTTGTAGAGCTTGGTTGCGAATCATCTTGTTTTCTAGCCTTTAGGATTGAATTTCAGTTTGAGGTTATGATCCATTATTCCATAGATTTGTCCTGGGCAGGAAAGACCCTGATGCCTTGAAAATTTTTTAGTCACTGGTAAGGCTGGTTACCCATTATGTAAACACATGAATGCAATTAACCTGGTGTGTACTGGGCACTGGCAAGGGTCCACATGTGCCTGCTATACAAGTTTGACTCTCACGGTATCAAATGGTGACTTACATATTCTTGGGTTGTAGACTTGTAGCTGTCGGTCTTGGACCCAAATGCCATAATTCAGGAAAGACTAGATTTAAGAAGCTGGGATTCAAACCCAGGACTTCATCAACTCATGGCTTTTGTTTTACTGCTGGGTATTTGGCAATCTCATGGCTTCAACAGCTTTTATTAGCTTTAAAAATCACACATACCCATCTAAAAATCATACAAATAATTTTGTGCTGGTTCAAAATTCTGCACAATCCTACTAGTTCCCTAGTAAGGGCAGTTATTGCTAGCATAGGGCCGCAGGATTTTTCCCTGGTCCTGGGATACAAATGTAACTGAAATTGCTACTTTTGCCTTTTTCTTTTTTGATAAATTCCTTGTATATCACTGAAATTCTACCCTATACCTAAGGGATAAGGTTTGTTAGGAATTACCCTCCTTTTTTTGGAAACTATACCTCTCAAGCTACTTCTTGCTATGTAGGTCTGAACTTATATCTGACAATCTGTATCTTGATTTGCGAACATGTACTGGTCTTGCAGATGTATAGTTTTGTTTTTATTATTAATTACGGAAGCGGAGGAACTACAGCAGATGTTATTCTCCCTCTTCATTAGTTTATATACAGTTATATGCATTCATCTGTTTACGTTTCCTTTTAATTGGTCTTCACCTCTGCAGTTTGTGACATCTGGCAATGTTAATCTGCAGGAACTTGATTTTCCAGAGGAGCAGATTCAAGTATCGGATGCTCTGACTGAAATGAGTCAAGGTCAGTGGGAAGGCTGCCCTAAATCAGAAATATATACTCCAGAAATGGTCAACCTGATGGACAGCACTCAGCCAGATTTCTCAGCACCTGCTGGTGAGTCTCTCAGGCAGGTCCAGTTTCGGATGATGGAATTCCTCAATCAGACAGTTGTACGGTTACCAGAAAAGGTGGCAATGGGGGACTCACTATCACAACAAAACGAGGCAAAGTGTCTGTCTCGGCAAAGTTCCACCAATTCTGTCCAAGATGGTCCCCCTTGGGATTTGCTTTACAGGCTCAATCGGCATAGCCTCCAAAGGAAAAAATCTGGGAAAAGTCGGCTTCAGTTTGTCACTTCAGGTGACAATGAGACTGATGATGATTTCTCACCGAAAGAAATAAATCGGAGGCATATTCTTCATGAAGCAAATCTAGTGCCCTCGGTAATCTGCATTGCAATTTTCAGTCACGCAACTCCCATCCGATGCCTTGTTGCTGGTGTGCTGGATTGCAATCCTATGATATCCCAGAGAATTTGCATTGAAGATTCCTCCATCACAGTTCTTGAGCATTCACTAAAAACAGGATGGCAAATAAAGCGGCTGAATGATACTGCTCATCTCAGACTTCTCTAATGCTTGCTGTTGTGCTATGCTGTTTGGGAGGAATTTAGGTCATGTATCTCTTTGTGCATTGTACAGAAACTATCAGATCATGTTCCTTAGATCAGATGCCAAGACCATCTGCACACCCTATGTTGGGATAGGCCACTTGTGATAGGTCTATAGGTTTAACTCTAACGGGTTTAGCTCTTGCGGCATAAGAAAATCCTATCATATTTTGGTATCATATAATCATCCGTTACATGGGTCATAGTAAATACCCATTAGAGGTAGATTGGGCATAGTCTCATTAGGGATGATCTTTGATGGATCTTATATAACCTGTTTGGTGGTGGTCACATATAACAGCTTTCTCTTAAAACCTGAGAACTTGACAGTAGTGCGAATATTAAAAAAATTGAATTTTTTTAGCTAGGCTTAGAATTTGCTAGCGATGCAATCTTAAAAATAATTTCTAGCCTAGGCCTACCACATTCATATCCACAATTAGATATCAACAAACATTTATTTCTTATATTTATTTAAAAATATGTATGTATACATATATTTGTTAAGTCGTTTGATACTTGAAGCCACATACTGTACGTATTCGCGTGAAGGATTACAATAAATAACCTATCATTTTATTAAATTAAAAAGAAGAATTAAATATTATATTATATACATGAATGAATGCATGAAAGAGTGATTTTACAAATTAGCATGAATACACTTAATCCATGATATATATATAAAAATAGACAATTAATAATTTATAACATAAGATATAATTCTCAATGAAATAAATAATAATGTTTTGAGATAGGCGCATTCTCAAATTTTATTTAGGACGGAACATTCTTTTTGACTAATGACTTCTTAGAGGATGAAGTCAGTGATTTGTTTTCTAATTTGTGCTTGGTTGATCGGCCGAAAGTTCAAGCTCTTCATCTATATACAGAGAATATAGTTAGTTTATAATTACATATACTATCCGTAAGTAAAAACGAGATATGCTTTTGGGCATAAATCTCATGATCAAAATCAGTCAATTGTTTTATTAAGATAGATATGTTGTGACACATGTAGAAATCCCCGATCTATTATCCACATTTAAAGTATATTTTATGATGAAGGACTTTATTGTTGTCTTTGTATTTGCCTCCGTTCTTGATGTATAGCACCCACACGACATCAATTGCATACGAAAAAGTCGAGAAATCATAATTAGCACCAAGGTTGGAGTTAATGTAGTAAACCCTATTCCATTTTGGTACTATGACCAAAAGAATCGAATGCTACATGTAGCCGTAATAAGATTGAGTTGTATAAAAATTTGAAAGAAACTTAAAATCTAAAGTCACTTATTGTTGATTGCATGCTAGCGTTATGTAGTCCTTGTTTTGATGGGCCTACATATAATGGTTGAGGTAATCGATAACCTTATATAACTTTAACATCTAAGTTGGTCTCATTGATCACTGTTCGATCAAGAAAACCAACCTGGTTAGTGGATCTCCTAGATTCTTTCTAGCTTAAACTACAATCATGCAGATATTACTTAGGCCATTTAATAACATAAATAGTTAGGACATAAAGTAGAGTCATGCACACTTACCAGAAAAAAAACATTTCAAAAAGTCGGTGTCCATCGCTTTGACCTTATATAGATCAAAGAGATCTTCAAAGCCAATAATAAAATATGTTGGGCTTGAGAGAAATGACTCTTGACCGTGATGTCTGATGGAGGACTCTCTATACTTTCTCTTCGAGTTGTGGACTTCCATATAGTATCTATACAGTTCTTGACAACAAATACCCTTTTTTTTTTGTAAAATGTTATCTTCTACCAATAGCATGACTAGCTTGAAGGATGCCAGGGCCACCGTCGCATTCTCATTGTCCTTTCGCTTGGTCCTAATATTTTGGGCTCTCTTATGTGAAGGAGAAATATCAAACTTGGGAGGGATCTTTATCGAAGTCAGGGCATCGAGTATGTCCCAATCCATACAAGCAGCCCTAAGGATTCCTGGTTCTGTCATGGAGAGATCATGAGGAGCCTTGATCACCGGATGAGTGTCTTGATGTAGAGGAGACTAATTGGTCGGCTGAGATAAACGAGTTACTTTGATCACTATATTTGTCTTTGACCACTGTATGAAGGTTTCTTTTGTAGCTACAAGAGTCAAAATCTCATCGTTCAACGATATTGGCAATGGGATATCTTACCCAATTTTCCTTCATTTGGTCGACATTCACTTTAGCATAGTTAGTGACCAAGTTTGTGCCATGCATCTTTTGTGTTGGTGATGGTTTATGAACCTTGCCCTTGGCAACATCAATGCATAAGTTCTGCATGAACCTAACTTGTAGGATACATCTGGTTTCATTTTGCATATCGTTTGAAGTATATTAGCTTATACGATTTTGAAAAATGGTGAAAAGTAAGTAATATTGTCTAATTACATCTAACACCTATGTCGGTCATACCGTTGAATGCGCACAGAAGTGCAACCGGTGACAGTGCCATAGCTATCGATGCACAACTATTACCTCGATCATATTGTCAACATGACCATGCGGGGGCTCGTAGGGTTGTTGAGCTATGGTTCCTTGACCTATCTGCATCTCGAGTCTCAGGTGTGCCACCTCCTGTTGAAGACTACCCTTAAATTGCTAGAAAAGTTCTTGCTTCACCTCATTTAGCTCCTCCTTGAGGATGGCCTCCTTCTCTGGTTTCAAGAGGTGGCGCTTCTTGTACTAGGCATAGTATTGCAGCAGCCTATGCTTCTAAGATACTTCCATGCCTATGCCTCTGGTTCAACCTTAATGTTCAGGGTTTCTCAACACATGGGTGAAAATTTCATCCTCATGCTGGTGTGGGGCTGACTTGACCTCGCTCTGCGAAGATTGTTTAGACAATTCTATCTATAAAGAAAATTTAAATGGACGCGTGAAATTTATCTAGGTAAATAAGGTGGAAAGCCTACGGAAGATTAAAGAGTTATAGTACTCATGAGTCATTGATAGATTAATCCATCCACTAGGTTGGGCCAGGAGATGGTGCTATCTGGGTTGATCTTGGCCCTTGCACAAGTCCAGTTTATAGCCCGTACTTTTGGGAGATCAACGAACGGAACAGGGATATTGGCTGCAAATACATTTGTATCCTCCTCAGTCTAGACCTCTTCTTTCCCAATATAGCCGTATGTCCCTAATCTATGTGGGTGCTCATTTTGAGATTGCAAGAGATGGTGGGCCTCGCTTATTGCCTAAAACTTCGAAGAAGTCTTTAGAGCACAGAACTCCTCCCATACTTCCTTAGTTATCTGCAGGTAGTCTTCGTATGGGGCACGGTTTCCTGATAGGATAACATACTCTGTGATAAGCTTTGACTTAAAATTCTTGTAGGCTAGAATAACATACTTTTCTGAGTGCCTATCGCTTTAGCCTATGCTCTGCCTTATCGGAAAAACTGAACTTATACTTTAGTCTTTTCCAAGCTATCTCCTTCTTGCTCTCAAGGATGGGTTTGATGTCGTTGTGAAGGATATCAAAGTACTTTCTCGCCACCACTCCATAGCTATCGGAGAAGGAGCCGACGACACTCCATGGTGTCGTCTGGTAGTGTAAACCTCAGTAATTGTTTGCCTATGTCTAGGCAACTGATTTTTCAACCTAGGGTCCCGACTGGAGGTTGCTCCGCTAGTTCCAATTGACACATCCACTTTTGGTTATTCAACATTTTGGCTACTAGCTCACTATCAACTAAAACATATAAATTATAAAATTTCTAATTACTTAAACCTATTAATTCTAAAATTTCTAAACATTGTCTTTCATAAAGACATATTATCATAGAAAATCAATTAGTATATATATATATATGCACACTTAATTAACTAGAGAACAAAAAGAGGGAACTTGTAATTGACTAATGGAAATGGAACAAGAAATTTACTTCTAGTAGTTAATAAGATCTAACTTTGACCACTTAATTATTTTGCATAAATGCAAAAATAGTTCGATAAAATAAGACTAACTATGGTCAAACTATATAGGTTCAAATTTTGCATAAATCTAGAACTAAATCATTTGCCTTAACCTAGCATATGCAAATCACATGTCAAAATTCTAACTAGCGAATTGATCTTAGGGATGCTAGGTTGGTGTACCTCAGGAATCACAGGACAGTGGTGATGGAGCTCAGGGAAGCCAGGGTTGGTAGAGCTCGGGCCACACAGGTCGAAGTCAATGGAGCTCGGGGAGGGCGGGGCCAAGGACTGTCGAGTGTGGGCCAGCGACGATGGAGCTCAGATAGAGCTTGGGTTCATGGCGCGGTAGCAGATGTGGACAGGACAATGTGGGTGTGTGGTGACTTAGGGTTGAAGCCCTAAGTCACCACATTCATCCTGGTCAAACTAACCTATGACGAGCCATAAAGGCCCATAATAGGTAAGTTACCTACTTTAAGATCGTTCATTGAAATCCACTTACTTGGTCATAACAAGTAGCTAGATGGAACCTTAATACTAACATATCTATTTTCTCATACCTGGACAAAGTGTGATAAGATGGAGGGAGGTATAGTCTTCAAGACTTAGATGTTGTTGGTTATAGTTTCTTACGGATTTTCATATCTTCCAAATCTCGCCATGCATTTAGCCCGTCCTTTGTCTTCCCTGAGATATTAAGCAGTAAACTAACAAGTCTCTTACAAACATTCTACTTTATGTGCATCAAATCAATACAATGTCCTACCTCTATATGTTACTAGTATGGTAGCCGTTAGAATATTGACTTCTTTTTTCATACACCCTTCAACTTTGAGTTACTAGACATTTTTTTTTCTGAAATCATCATAAATATCCCTCACTAGGGTATGCATCTATCTTCCAGTTAAATTTGGAAGTGCACTAGCCTTTTCCTTCTCACCGTTGAAATTCTTGCTTATTTTTCTATATGAGTGATACAATAGAAGGAATATCCTATGGTTCATGTAAAACATCTTCCGTGAATTCTTCATCCACACATTGTGTTTTCTCTATACAATCCAAACATGCTTTCTTTCCTTTTATGATCTGGCTAAAAAGGTTACCAAGTGCAGGGTATTTGTTAATGGTGTAGAACAACAGAGCATGTATCCTAAAGTTCTCTCATTCATGAGCATACCATGTTTGATACTCCTCATGCCATTGTGTTTCCAAGTCATCGATCAGAGACTCTAAGTATACATCAATATCATTGTCAGGCTGTCGCGGCTCTTGTACTCTCATGGAAAGTATAATATACTTTCTTTTAAAGTACAACCAAGGCAGTACATTGAAGTTTACGAGAAGCACTGACCAATTGTTATGATGACTACTCAGGTCACCGAAAGAATTCATGCCATCCGTACTCAGATTGAACCTGATGTTCTTCAGATCTTTTGTAAATTTAGGATAATCACTATCGGTGTTCCTCCACTATGTTGAGTTGGCCAAGTGCCTTAGCATACTATCATCTTTTCTATATGTTGCATACCAACAAACCAACTTAGCTTCCTTAGGATTGATAAACATTCGCTTGATGTGGTCGTCAATAAAGAGATACCACACAACCTTCACGAGACCACCTCTCTTGGACTCCCACCCCTCAAGACTACTCTTCTTTCACTTGTATCGAGAAACTTTGCATTTTGGGCAGGCATCCAAGTTGGTGTATTTCTTGTAGAGCATGATACGATCATTTCAACAAGCATGAATTATTCTAACCTTTAACCCCAATGAACATAGCACTTACTTTGCTTCATATGTTGACAAGCATTTTGTCTCACCGCCTGCCTTGACTCCATTGGGGACTGCCTCAGCACCTAGTTCGCCTATCGCTGCCACCATGGCACTGGCGGACATCGTTGCTCTACTATCCATGGTGATCCTCTGGAAGCGCCCAAGGATGCCACACCGAGGCATCGCACCTGGCCTGCTCTGTACACACCACGGCGTAGCACTCATGTCCTTGGAGTGTATTAGGCTCAGGCAATGCATGCATATGCTATTCCTACGACACAGTGGCACAAGTGCATAATTCTTCCTCCTCAAGATCAGTGCTCGTCGTCAGAAGAAAGCAATTCCCTCTCTTTGCCAGGATGGCGTATGGGTGATAACAGAGGAGGACAAATTGAGCGTGACACGTGATTAATTTCTCAACATCATGGTCACCCCATCCCCTTGTCAGTAGCCTTGGAGTACAGCCACATTGGCCTAACTACCCATGATCTCTTGTAGTTGGAGAGGGGCATCTCGAAGGACGAAGTGATAATGGAAATGCCTAGTGACAAGGTGCCAGTTCTTCTTTAAGCGGTGTTGGGATATTGTATAGCATGATCTTGTGGCAGCCTTATATCTAGCACAATCGACCTTCATTAGAAAAAGTGAGATACATGAGAACTTCCTATATGTTCAGGGGGCAATGAAGTGGTTACATCAGTCAAAAACATTAGCCATGTTGTTGAAGATCAACTTCACAAAGGCGTTTGATACACTATCTTGGGAGCTCTTGTTGGACTTGCTATGCCACCTAGGCTTTGGAGCCAGATGGCGTGACTACATCGCGATCTTGCCTGCCACGACCTCAACAACAACCATCATCAATGGATGGGACACAGGATAGATTAGCCTAGCTAGAGGGCTAAGGCAGGGCAATCTGCTCTTGCCACTGCTCTTCATCCTTGTCATAAAGGCCTTTGTAGCACTCTACATGATGGCGGTGCAAAGGGGCATGATGTCCCCCTTGCGAGTGACCTAATCTCACTTCGGGTCTCACTCTATGCCGATGACATGCTGATCTTTTTTACCCCTCCCTGTGGGATGCGGTCATAATCAATTTTGTTCTCAAGTTGATGGGCAATGCTATGGGTCTAGTGTCTAACCTGTTCAAGGTCTCTTTAACATAGTTCCATTGCTAGATATGAAGTGTATTATTTGCCTTTTGAATGTAGGTTTGAGAAAGACAAAGATTTGTTTGTTTCCCCACTTAGTTCTTTGAAAAGAATTTGGTCAAACCCTCATTGGCAAGCTTGCCTAAAGCACCTATGTTCTCATGGTGAATATAGGAGGGCTGTGCTAAAAATTTGTTAAATAAAAAATGATGAAAAATTGGTAAAATTTTAAAATATTAAAATTAATAAAATTAGTTTATATTAAAATTAGCATTATATAATTGGTTTATATTATATATTATTTATGGCAAGTATGGTGAGCGTGTGTGTACACTAATATAGGTAAGGTTCTAAAAATTTGTGCTTGGAGAATGATTTTTTGTTTATATGTGTGCATGCATTAAATGCTGAAAATAGATAAAAGATTGCTAAAAAAATTTAGAGAAATTTTGGATAAAAATTAATGAATTAAATTTTAGAGCTTGCTTAGAAATAGATCAAAACTGCAGTCAGGCTGGATGTATAATATAGGCATGGCCCAGCCGAAAGTGGGCTAGCGACAGTGCGTGAGCAAGTTGGCATGGGCTGAAAAGGTTGAAAACTAGCAAGGTAACAGGTTGGGCTGATTTGGTAGGCAGAAAGAGAGTTAGCAGGCTAGTGTAATGGGCTAACAGTACGAAATTAGCCCAACAATAGAGGCACGAGCGCATGCGGGAGATGTGTGGCTGATGTGTGGGCTTGACGTGGCAGCGAGTGAGGGCACGCGGGCGTGCGGTGAAGCAACGGCTAACTGGTGAGCCCAGCGTAGCAGTGAGTGTAGGCGCACGGGCACACGATGATGCGGTGACTAACAGGTGGGTACAAACATGGCAAAAATGCGACGAGCATGAGACACAGGAAATCCTAGAGGCACATGTCATCATGAGATTGACGCATCGGTGTAGAAACAATGAATGAGCAGGATTCTCCGCGGAAACACATTGAAGTGTATGATCTTCCGTGTGTTAGGTGACGTGATGTAATGTAGAGCATCGATTTTGAATCCGATGACTGAGAATAAGTAGAGTAGTGATTACCAAATCTTAAAATTATTTAAATCTTTTTTTGGAATTTTCTGGTTATTTTTGGCTATATATAAGAGGGTAAGATGTTAGGAATTTTTTAAGCATAATTTTAATAATAAAGATAAAATTTATAGAAGATATTAATTTGTTTTCTAGATTAGTTTATTTGATCTAAAATTTAGCTAAGGTACTTTTTTTAGTATTCTAATTATTTTTACATCTTGTATTATTAATTAATTATGGTTTAATTAATTTTAGTTAATATCGATTGATTTTATTTTAGTTGGGTTTGTTTGTAAATTTTTTCTAGTTTATTTGATCGGAGTTATGAATCTTCGGTTATAATTTATATGAATCTTCGGTCATAATTTATTTACTAATGAAACAAGATTATGAAAATATAGTTTTTTAGGTTTTATGATTAGAGAAAAATGTTAAATTTTATTTTTGACTTCTGTAATAATTGATTCTCTCTGATTATCTATGTTAATGAGTAGATTCAATAAAATTGTAAAATTATTTGAGGAAGAGCTTTCAAAGTGCAGAGAAGAGACCGATATGTTACATCAACCAGACCAAATAAGCTATTCAACTTTAATGTCCCTTGTTTCATTGATCATTCCTCCATTTCTTAAGGTAAATATCATATAATTCTGTCAGTTTAATTAGATTAGTTGAATATTATAAGTCTAACAGTTGCTTGTATTGCTAATAACAATACTTAAGAATTGAATATGACTGTTGGATTTCAGTTGATTTTGTACATGCAGTATGGACGGATGAAGCTGTACTTAGATTCCCAGAAGAACTTATAGAAGCTAGAAAGATGAAAATTATTGATCAGATTTTGAAATTCCAAGGAGAAATGCTGGAATTTCTAGATGTTAGGCCTGAAGAGTTGGAAAAGAATGGATTAGCACAATGGTTACAGCTAATCCGAGAGAGTGGGTACGCATATTGCTTATGATAGCTGATTTAGATTCGTTTTTTAATGCATTTTTTGCCTTTAATTTGTTTCCTGCTGTCAGAGAATGCTTACTACCGAGAAGTATGTTTTATGAATTGCACCAACGTTCTCAAATTTTGTTCAGATGTATTTCCTCGAGTTGTCAGTTAGTTATTGCAGGAATGAACTTGATTTCTTTAACTAGGATTGTTCGCCTTGATTTAGATTTAGGGAGAATGAGAGGAAGGAGATCCACAGGTCAGGAAAAAGAGGGGGAGAGAGAGAGAGAGTGTGTGTGAACTTACCTTTGGCCAAGGTTATACCACCTATAGTAGTTATCACCAGCCTAGTCACCTTGCAGTTGCTCACCTGTATTTGGTTTGAGGGCAGTGGATTCGATTGGAACTCTTCTTTGTTTCCACCAGATTTGATGCCACAATTCTGGGTTTCTGACAACAGGACGGAGGGAAGGCAAGTAACAACAGGACGGAGGCAGTATATGTGTACGTTGGATGGGGAGGTCCAGGGTGTCCAATCTACCCTTGTTAACTGCATCCACCTCGTCCATAGTAATGCATCACTCATTTTCTAATGGCAGCTATTTAGTGGCAATTAGATCACATCTTGTCCAAAAAATGATTAGCTAATTAGGTCAATGGAGGCATTTTCATGTGTGTAATTTATGTGTCCTTTTCCCACTGCACATCCTATTAGTGGGAGTGACTCGCTTGCAAAAAAAAAAAAAAGAAGAGAGGAGAAACAATAGAAACATTTTGTAACCATAAATTGCATGTACCATGTTAGCAATTAGCACTGAAATTATTTAGTTGAATTTTATTTTTGCTGTGGAGCTTTCATCATGTCATTGTTCACAACAAAGGCATTCCGCTCAACATTCACTACTGCAGGCATTGACCTAATATTGTACTGTTTTAGTTTTACTCCATTCCTAAATCTGTACTACAAATGGAGTTGCTGTTTAGTCCTTTGTTTCTTATTCTTTCTTTAGACTTTAAACTGGATATGAATACTAGTTTTTGTTATGGCTTGTACTGTAGTCATTTTTTTCTTATTCTTATTTCTTTAAATTTTAAATTGGATATTTGCAATACTTTTTTTTGACATTTTTTTTTTGTATTTGAGCATCTTTGTTTATACTTTGCTGCTGGTACAACTTATTAGGTTTATGTGCACCTATTAAGGGTGCATTCTCAGAGCTGTTAGACAGCTCATCAATCAACAATGCTATCGTGGAAAACATAAGATCAATATAATTCCGGAATTTAACCAAACTTATCGATCTTATCATTGTTCCATTCATCAAGCATTGCCCTCATAATCTATGGTAAGAATGGATGTTGAAGCTCTTACTACCCTTATTTGACTACTGTGGAGACATGCTTTACTATTCATGGTTCAGTCTTCTAAATAATGGTCAGGCTAATGTTCCAAATTACTTTGGTTATCTCTGTGGATCAGAAGAAACTGTAAACAAAATGGAAAATTACCTGCTGCTTGACTTGACTTGTAAAGTATCCAAGTTGCTTGGGGCCTTTGCAAGAACTGAATCATGGTGTTTACTATGAGGGTCTTGTCCTTGACATGAATAGTGCTTCTCACGATTTCAGGTGCACGCCCTCTACCTCTTTAGTTAGTTATGAAAAAAGAGTAAAGTGCTTTTTTCCCTTGGTGGCATTACATTATGTTCATGTCTCATCATTTGTAAATGTGGCTCTAAGAGAGCGTATGTCCGTTGTTTGCAGATATATTTTACTCAAATGATTGCTTTACAAGGTTACGCATGAACCTCTTTGGATGGTGGGTGGATGGTGAAGCAGCAATAGATTCTGTTCCCGTTTGTAATTCTTTGGTCCATGTCGTAGTTGCTACCAACAATGAAAAGCTTAGGCGATTTGTTACAGATGATATGATTCCTGCTATAATCCGACGCCTCTAGGATGATCTTCCATGTGCAGTTCAAAAGACCATCAGAAAGTTCTCTCCCCTGATGAACTCAACCAAGTGCAGGAAGGCCACCAAGGATCTTTTGGTTCTGTGTCAGGAGATTTATAAATAAAAAGTTTAGATTTATAAAGTTTACATACCATGTCAGGTAGTTTTTCTTGATGGCCATGTTCTCATTCCCTTCTTATTTGTCGATTACTTGTATGCACACAATGTCGTTTGCTTACTGGCCGGGTGGTTTGCTGTATGGTCACGTACTGGCCATGTGGGCATCACCCATGAACATGAACTAACAGCCATGACATCTGGGCCTGAACAAGTTTTTTTTCTGATACGTAAAACGAGATAAATTAGTTAGAATATAACTAATCATATTTTTAAAAAATATAGAAAAATTATTTTTTTTAAAAATCAAATAAACATATTTTAAAATTTAAAATAATTAATATATAATTAATTATAAACTAATAATTTATGCATTAACACAACTCCGTCAGCACGGCAGCATAACTGGTGCACTATGGTCTCAAATAGAGCATCTAGTTGTGCAGGTAGGTGACTAGCTCAGGCTAAGTCTGGCGACTACGTCATGTTAGGTGTGGACTCCAAGAGCAAATCATCGTTTTGCATGGGAACTTGGCGACTGGGCCGTTCGCTTGCAGAGCACCATATGCATAGCTACAGGCACGGTCAGCATATAACTGGGAACGGTCAAGCAGGCAAGCATCAAGACCGAGAGAGGCAGCCGCTGGTCGTCATCCTCTGCGCTGCTGGAAGCCTGATGGATATATATTCTGGTTCCCTCCTCCGAACGCACCGCAGAGCTTTGTGCTTTCAAACATGGCGGTTGCCCCATCGTGTGGCAGAAGGCGGACGAGAAGCTCCAAGGGAGAGACCTTCCCATCTTCCTCTCTCTTCTGATAGTTAAGATATTCCTTGTCTCTCTCCTTTTCCTGATCTTGTGCCTTCTTTCTATTTCAGCCTCTCTGTTTTGCTCAAGATCGAGGGCGGCAGCAGCAGGTAGATGTATCGGTGCGAGCTACCAATATTTTTACTAATAGACTAGTTGACTACTAGTCTACTACTAGTCGGCAAGTTGGTAGCATGGCGGCTTGACTTTGCTACTTAACAACCCTTTCGGGATGTCGTCTTACCTGATTGTAATGCTATATCAGCTAGTTTGATTAAATCAGTATGTTATAAGGCATGCCACGTATTCCTCCCAAGTTCAGCGAAAAAACAGTAGGATTAAAACATAATAATAACTAAAGTAAAAAAAAATCAAACTTTAATAAATTAAAACTCACTTTCTAATTAAATCTCTACCGACGGTTTAATTGGACCTAGGATTGATCCGATAGCAGTATAATTTCTAGTCTTATCATCTATCGAAAAACAACCTATCTAAAAATACAATTTCTCTAAAATTAAGATCAATCTTAAACTTAATCAAAATAAAGTATATAAAAACAACTCCACTAAAGCAATTTGTAAACTAATCACAAAACACCATCGTCAGCTAGCTTAGAAATTTCAATAAATCTAAACAAACCTATAGCTTAGACAATTTTAAATCTAACAAAAATCAATCAACGAAACTTTTTAGATTTGTTATATGAATTTTTGAAAAGATTTTAGATGGATTATGAACAAAATCACATCTAAATAAAGAATCACAAGTTAATGCCAAAATCGAACAATAACGTAAAACTTATGAAACCATAAGGGATTGTCAGCATCTTGATGATTGAATGTGAACTTTACAAGGTGCAATCATAACACTCCTCACGAAATTCTCATGGAATCCTAACACAAAATAGCTCTTAACTTCTCTCGATCGCTGCTTTTTCGGTCTTTTGGCTTATACTTATGGCTTATCCTCCCTCTCTATTTATACTCTTAGATGTGACTAACACAGAATACAACTAGAACAAAAAGTCATAATTATATAGAAAACTCTCCCGTATAAGTATACAACTCATCTGTACCCATAATTACATAGAAAACTCTCCTATACAAGTATACAACTCATCCGTACCAAATACGAGCTCCAATCTTTCTAAATTTAGATTCCTTCCGAAATTGATTTCGCTTTTCATATCCACACAATCCCTCTTATATACCATATACAAATTTCACCTCTAAATCTTAGTACCCTTCATAATCTTCTTTAACATCTAGACCTCAACTTCTCCTAGGTCTACATATGAGTAAGAGGAGGCCTACATATGAGTAACCAAAGAAACCATAAATACAAGTTATCACCTAACTTGATTTATATTAGCATGTAATAGAATATGTCACACATAGAAATTATCTAGAAGACCAAACATTGTAAACTAAGAAATCAACCTCAAACCAACTTTTTTTCAGGAGTTTACCAGTCCGACCGTCGGGCTTCCCAAGTTGATCGCTATGTTGGATTGAAACTATTCATTGATCAGATCAAAAATTATTCACCGGTTTAACCGGTATTGTTTAATTCAATTCACCTATTTTGCAAATTAAATTCAAACATAACACTTTTATTTTAATCTCAATAAAACACATCATGCTATTATTTTATTACACAATCTAAATCTTCACCATGATTTTACAAACACCCCATTAATGAATACATTGGCAACATTTCTAAACTGTATGTTGGTGTGTGTGAAAAGCAAAAATAAAATCGTAAACAAAAACTCTCCTCTTAGCAAAAGGAAAAAATTTCTTCCCCTTTTTCATTCTTTTGACAATAAAACATAAAATTGACTATTTTTAAGAATCCATAAAAATTGTCAAAGTTTTTGTCAATTAAGCAAAAAAAAAAAATTCTCTCTCTTAAAATTATCAAATTTCTCCCAATTTTTTAACCATGCATTTTGTATATATATTTTCCCCCTTTCCCAAAGATTTCATTAAGGATGCAAAGAGAGAATAAATAACCAATTAAATTTTAAATACTATGATTTCCTAATTATTACTTTGAAGTAACCAACTTTTTATTTTTATTTTTATTTTTGAGAAGTAATCCAAAAACATGTTTTGCAAGACGAAGGAGATATATTGGTCAACTACCAAATAAACATGTGTATTGAATCAATGATATTATAAAGTCCAACATAAATCAATGATATTAAAATTACAATCAAATTAACATTAAAGATTCGTAATTTCAATTTATAATGCAATGCTTCCACTAGGATATAGGTTTGAAAACAAACCCTCATAGGCAAGTTGAATTTAACACTTTTTCTCAAATTTACTTGCTCTTTCTCAAAAAATAGAGAATTTTCAATAAACGATAAGATTTTCTCACTTCGAACTTTTACATTATACATATAAAAAACTCTCAATTATATTGGGTATGTTTTTATCATGATTACTATCTCTAAAGATTTTGCATCTATTATTTTTGTTACTACAGATATGCACTTATCGTGATTAATGTTTTAAAGTATTCGGTATTTATTTTTATCTCTCATAAAATAAATACAAGGAAATTGAATTTATTTGCACTTGAGATATTTATAGAACATTTAAGAAATAAAAAACTCAAACAAATGTATATGGAAGTATAAATTATTCAAACAACATTGAATATTTCTTTAATTCAAGTAAAATAATTCTGTCATGTATCATATCCTTTAAAATAATAGCAAATGCTAAAATATGGTCTCGATATATTACTTTTAAAAAAAAAAGTTAATGTTTGTTTTGAGGTTTCAATTATAGTTCATAAATTTAGAGACGAGTGCTTTATATCTATTTTGCAGAAAAAACATTGCCTTTAGTGTCAATAAGCTGGATGGTAATTTCGCTAAATAAAAAAGATAAGCTAGCAGTGTGCCTTGTGTATGGATACGGCAATGTGTTGCTGTATCCGTGATTCTTGATGCCCAGTTGCTTGGATTTGCCAACCAGCCAGAAGGGCAATGGTGTGTTGCAAGGGGGGCAATGGTGTGTCCTAAGGTTTCAATTAGTTTATAAGTTTAGAGACTAGTGATTTATATATTTTATAGACATGATGAAATAAAGTTGATATACTTTCAAGAGTTTAGTTAGCTTTTAAGATTTTTGTCGATATTATTTTTCTTCATTCACAAGCAGTTGGACCAATGACAGTATACCAATCGGACCGGGTGAAGTAAGGCGGTCAGACCAATAGCAAAGTAATGGTCAAACTGAAAGATATACGACAGTCGGACTGGAGAAAGGAATCCAGTTGGATCGGCGATATCTAGAGAGTTCTAAAATTTTGACTAAAGTGACATTAACTTTATTAAACAAAGGTAACTTTTGATTTTGCAAAAAAATTTAGTTTTTGGTAATCCTACCATCCTCCTCTAATAGCCTTTGTTCTTGTGTTCGATCCTATCATAGCCTTGTTTACTCTTTTCGATCTTTACTGATCTTTTAGTTTTTGCTGTGGCTAATAAATTTTCCACTCAAGCCACATGTTTTTTTGGTGGAGTTGATTTTTAATTTTAGAAACAAAAATGGAATCTTATATTATGACTGAATGTTATGATATTTTGCCAAAAGTTTCACACATTTATATTATTCCTGATGCTATTGTTGACACAAACAAAGTTGAATTTAAAAACAACTACAAAGCTTGCAACATGATTTTAAGTGGTGTTTCTTGCTCTATTTTAATTGGATTTCTCATCTTGAAACCACATATGAGATGTGAAAGTCTCCAAATGATTTTCACCAAGGATCCTCCAACACCAAAGAAATATACAAAGATGTTTTCAAAAAGGATTATATAAAATTTGAGATGAAATAAGGAGAAGTTTTAGTTGAGTATTTTGCCTGATTTAACAAAATTTTAAGCAAGCTTAGTTCTGTTGATGATTTTTTGATGTTAACTATTCTCAATCTTGCTCGATAACTTTTGAATGGTATTGACTGATTTGGGAGATGAAAGTTACAATAATTCAAAAATCTATTAACTTGACAATTTTAACTTTGAATTCTTATTATACCAAACTTAAGACAGGTGAGATGAATATTTTTTCTCAAAAGGTTGGCTCAAAAACAATAGTTTTGGTTTCTTCTTTGAGTTCTTTTGTTTCTTCTTCATCTGGCTTATCTATTTGAAGTGTTATGTCCAATGATTAGCTTGAGGAAATCTCTATGAAGGACTTGACTTTGCTCACTAACAAGTTTTCTATAGCTTTGAATAATGTGAAGAACAGGAAGCGAGGTGGCCCCGTTCGGTGCTTTGGGTGTGGTGAGTTAAACCATATTCATTTCAGCTGTCCTAACTTCAAGAAATCAATCAAAGAAGGAGGAACACAAGGACAAGAAGTGGGATAAAAGGAATGAACTACAAATAGAAGCTTATACAACAGATAGAAGGTTTTAAAAGTGATGAAGAGTTGGAGATTAAAGAAGAAGAGAGCATTGCTAAAGGTAATTACTTAATAGGATTAGCTCTTATGGCTCATGATAAATCTAGCTCTGATAGTAATGATGATAAAAATTAATCTTAATTATAATGAATTAGAACATATTATTTTTTAATTTGCTGAGAAACTTGATATATGTTTTAAAGTCTTAAAAGATGTGATCATACTGTTAAGATTTGAAATATTGAAGTTGCTAGATTAAAATCAATGATTTATAATAATGATTCTTGCAAATCTTGTGGTGCTTTATTTTCTAAAATTTTTGCTTTGCGAGATGTTAATGCTAATAATTATTTAAGATTGGAATCTAAGATTGATAAAAATAAAAGGATTGAGTCTTTTTTTGCTCTTGGATTTACTTTGCATACTCTTACTGCTAATGAGTTGTTTTTAACTTTTGAAAAAATATTAAGTTGTTTTTTATGCAAGACCGATGTTTAATCTTTTGGGTGCTAAAATGTTAAAATAATAAAATGGTGCTTTGGTTTGTAAAAATTGCTCAACATGTTTTCAAAATATTTTATGTCGTATTGAGTTTTTGGAATATTTAGTGAAAAATCATGAGGTGCTTTCTTGTTCAAATTGTCGCAAACGAAAAAGAGTTTTAATTGATTGTGAAAATTGTGCCAATTTTACAAGAGATGTTTCTTATTTGAAAAGTTCTTTGTAACGATTTTTAGATGCGTTGCTCTTAATCTAAAAATAAATCAAAAAGAGAAAAGAATAGCTTTTACTTTTATCTCTAGTATATTCTTGTGCTTGCTAGCAATATAAGTGAGGTTTATTGATTCTTACTATGGCTTGTATATGTGTTAGTCTTTATATGAGTATTTGCTATTTCTTTCGAGCGATATAATATATGACACAATTCTTTTAGTTGGATCAAAGAAATATGCAATGTTGACACTAGTGCTAGTTTAAATAATTTATGCTTGCATATAGGATTGCTTGAGTTTTTTATTCCTCAACTGCTCTATAAATGTCTCACGTGCAAATAAAGATAATTTATTTATATTTACTTTATGAGAGGTAAAAATGGATATCAAATTTTTGGAAACAATATTCACGATATAGACGTATCTGTAGTGAGAAAAATAATGGGTATCGAATCTTTGAAAACAGTAATCACAATAATGACATACCCAACTTAATTGAGAGTTTTCTTATCTATATATAATGTATGTAAAGCTTAAAATTTGTTAGAAGTTCTCAATTTTTATGAAAGAGCAAGTAAATTTTAAAAAATAGTGTTAAATTAAACTTATCTATGTGTGAGGGTGTTACATTATAAATATTGTTGAAATCATGAATCTATGTTGATTTAGTCTTGATTGTAATATGACTTATTCATGTTTGGACTTTAACCCATGCTTGTTTGCTAGTTGACTAATATATCTTCTTTATCTTGCAATACATGTGCTTGCATTACTTTTGGTACACTTTAAAGTTCCTAAAAAATAAAAAATTGGTTACTAAAAGTGATAATTATAAAATCATTAAATTTAGACTTTAGTTAATTCTTTATTCTCTCTTTAGCATCCTTGTTAAAATCATTATCAAAGGGGAGAAAGTCTTTTCTTTTGCTAAAGAGGAGAGTTTTTCTTGTCTTTTAGCCATGCGTGCTTTTTGATGCTTCGTGCTTTTTGTTTTTATAAAAACACAAATTTGAATTTTGTGAGGTATTGCCAATATGTTCATCAAGGGGAGAATGCATGGTAATGATTTATATTTGTGATGAATAATTGATTTAAAATTTGATTAAATTAAACTTGGATGAAGTGCTTTTGTCGACGCGGTCAGACCAGACCAGGAGGCTAGTTGGATCGAGGGTGCATGCACATTCGAACTAACGCTAGGATGCCACTTGGACCATAAGTATGAATAAAGTCGTACCAGCTAGCCCAACGGTTTGACCTACACACTCTAGCGAGGAATCAATTTAGGGTTAATTTGTTGGTTTACGATGTTCGTTTCATGTTTATGTCTTGTAGATAGTTTCTATACATGAGATATTCTGTTGTGTGCTACTGTGAGTTAAGTTAGGTGAGAACTTGTGTTTGGATATGATTTATTTAATTATGTATGTGTAGGTGTTGCTTGAGACCTTAACAGTATTGCCAGTGATGGATTGAGATTAGGCTTGGGAGGAACTGAGGTCCAGATGGTCAAGGAGATCATGCGGGATAATAAAACTAGAGATCAATGTTTGTAGAGGTGAAGTTTCTATATGGCATACAAGAGTGATTATATGTGTATGGAAAGAGTTAAATTTGAAAGAAGTCCAAATTTAGAAAGATTGAGAATTTCTATTTGGTATAGATGAACTGGATATTTGTATGAGAGATTTTCCTATGTGATTAAAACTATTTTTTCTTTTTAAATTAATGGCTATGGATAACCATATCCAAAGATATAAATAGAGAGACGGTATAGGTCTCAATATATATCTTTTGGAAAAGAGAGAAAAGTTAGGATTTACCTTAAAGGTTTAATTGTAGTTGTGAGTTGAGAGAAAATTGTTTGTATTTTGAAATAAATTTGATATACTAAGAGTTTGTTAGATTTTAAGATTTTTATCGAGATTATTTTTTTTTGTTCATAAGCGGTCGAATCGGTAATAGCACACCAATCGGACCGGATGGAGTAAGACGGTCAGACTGACGGCAATGCGACAATTGGACCGAAGATAGAAACCCGGTCGAACTAACGACATTTAGAGAGGTATGAAGTTTCTACTAAAATAAGATTAACTTTATTAACCAAGATAAATTTTAACTTCACAAAAAATATTTTTATTTTTGTAATTCTACCATTTACTCATTTTTGATAGACTTGGTTTTTGGTTTTTATTTATGATCCTATAACCACAACTTCAACAAAAAAAAATTAATGTACAACCCGAGGTGTTGCATACCTTGAAGAAGCAGGCAGAATAAACGAACGCAATATTGAAAATCCAATTAGAAAAGGTAGAGCGATTGAAGACAACTGTAGAAGATACAAGTGGCTTTCATAGTTTGATAAGCTTCAATCAGCGTAAGAGCACTCGTGCTCCTCAAAATTTCTCTTTGCATGAGATTGCATCCTGATAGACAATATCTTATGTGAACTCCTGTATATTTATAATTGCACCTATGATCTCTGAACCTTATTGCTGTATTTCTGTATGGAGAACTCATATATACTTTGTAGCCTGCAAGAAGTTATTAGGCAATGTGATGTGCAAAAAAAATTCTCTGCATATTTTGTGGTCTCTCTTGTTTGTTTATATAATGAAGTCTATTTCAAACCAGCGGATCATCCGGTGCTTAAAGACAATGTTTTCTGTGTATTTGTCTGGAAATATGTATTTCGAATAAGCGGATCAAATTATCACTATCACCTTATTTATCTGGTGTTTTGTCCGTTTACTAATTTAGCAGATCATCGGGTGCTTAAAATCATACTCGGTCAAATTTCCATGTAGAATGGGCTAGGCATATTATAAATTGGGCCTAAAAATGGGCTAGGTCTAATATAAATTATGCCTGAAAATGGGAAAGGCCCAATATGTAGGTTTTTACTCGAATTTGAATCTGGAGTTCCATCACATGATACAATTGCAAAGGAACAACTTTCAATCTCCCTGTTTCAAGGAAATTATTTTTGTCGCAGCTTGAAATAGCTAGAAGCAAAGAAATAGCCTCATCTTCAACAATGTCCATCCATGTATTTCCATATGCCCATATGTTGTCACAATATTTGTAAAAAGTGAGTGATTTCGCATC
Organism: Oryza coarctata; assembly: GCA_030770085.1. NCBI lineage: Eukaryota > Viridiplantae > Streptophyta > Magnoliopsida > Poales > Poaceae > Oryza > Oryza coarctata. The sequence continues at coordinate 12,580,793 of CM061482.1, read as the reverse complement.
ATATGTTTTATTTGCTTTGGAGCAAACCAAAAAATTAGTTTCTTCTATCTTGGTTGAGCTGCGGCAGCGATTGATCTGTACTGTGGTTCGATTTAGTGAACTACATTTAACTTAAAGAGCATGTTTGATGATAAAGCTAAAATGTTATAATGAGGATTGTAAGAGAACATTTCTCAAAAAAAAAAAAGGTTCGTCAGAGAACTATGATGCACTTATTTTGGGTAAGAACTATGATGCACTTTGGGTTAAAATCAGTCGATTGATCTTAGATGGAGGACCAGAAAATTGCTGCAGTGTGTTAACATTTGTTTGGGGGTCCCTGAGATGGCTAGAACAAAGCAAACAAGACATCATCTTCCTCCTGAAGATAAGAGACGCTGAGTAACGGATAGTTGTTTGAGAGGAGTACTGAAAGAGCGATACTGCAGGTGTATCTCTTCGAGAAAGATCACACTGACATATTTTGGTTTTATCAGTGCGGGTTTTCTTTGCGGCTATTCCTAATGCTTAATGCAGTAGCAGTTGTTGTATGTTTTTTATTTTGTTTCAGCGAATATGAAATTTTGATATGCATGCATGTAGATTTTTGCAGCAATTCCGTGGTCAGTTGTCCTAGTTGGCACAGTACACCAAAAATTATCCATGAAACAAGACAGTCATGGCAGGTAAGGCAACAATGTAGCTGAATTCGATATCTAAACATTAGCACAGTACACCTAAAATTATTCCTAAAACAAGACAGTCTTGACAGGTAAGGTAACAATGTATCTGAATTCGTTATCCAAACACTAGCACCGTACACCTAAATTATCCATCCTGGAACAAGACGTGCACAGATCGCGTCTGACAGATCATATGGCCATACATCAGGCATCAAGGAAGGATCGATCTGACAGACAATATAGCAGACAACAGAGAAGGGACTAAGGTAACTGCACCACAAACACATGTTAGAGACCACACCAAATCCACCATATCAAGCTCATAAAATACTGATCCTGAGATTGGGGTTGAATGCTTTCACGTAGCTCTCCATGCCTGGACACATGGACATACATTAACAGCAGTTAGTAGCACCTATAGTTTACAATAAAACAAGGTAATACCCCTAACTTCTGCTCATACTTCGCTGTAGAGGATATTGCTTGATACCTTATAACTAACTTCGAATAAGCGGCGACTCTCTTATCCAATTAAGTTTACGGTTCTGTTTGATGAGCTTTAGCATGTAACAAGACTTAGAGTCCAGCAGAAACTTCTCCATGGGGGCTTTGGCCAGTATACTTAAATTAGAACAAACAATAATCTGTTCAAGCCAGTTTTGCTCCAAAGACAATATGGGTTGTACAGCAACATATCAATTTAAGTATTCATTTCACTCATAAGAAGCTGAGTCAAAGAAATGTGATATTTAAATTTTTTTGCACAAGTAAAAAAGTTCTTTTGGCTCTTTAAAAGTTACTAACTAGAATTGTTTTTTATACAGAACAAATGTGAAACATATATATAATAGCAAATCCTACATGTTAACAATAATTCACAACATATATATAATTTATTAAATGAGACAAATTTTTTGTCTTATCTCATTTCACCCAAAGTATGCATATCTAATTTAATAATAATAGATATTTTAATTCTGTGGATAGTTATCTCACCTTAGAGTCAGCTTAATTGCCTAAGGGTCATGGAGCCAGCAACAATTTTATTCCTTAGTAATATCACGGAGCTTTATAGATTGTTGATTTAATAATATTTAACTCTAACCTTGTTAATGCAATCTTGTATAACCATTTGGACATGGTTTTATTCCTTTCTCGTATTTTTATCATCCTCCAAACACCACCAATATCTCTCGAAGTGCAGCCTCTCACAAAACGTCTACTGATCTATACCATATATGTAAAGGCAACATAAATATGAGCAACATTGAGCGGTATTTATCTTATTCATAAATTACTTAAGAGAACTCTTGTCGGCATAGTTGGCCCAACATAAAACAATACCTTGGTTCTTGTGCTATCGGATTCAATCTATATAGCAGATGCTCTACAGTTCTAGCTGCCTGCTGGAGTTCTAGGGTAACAACCGGACATCTCGGTCTTACTACAGTCTAGAATTATGTGCCATGACAATACCCGCACCAAATCATTTCTCCACCACTCAAGATAAAGGATAGTCTCTCTCCACCACCTAAGCTGAAGGCTATGCCCCCTTCAACACAACCATTGAGGAGGACAATACACAATTTCTTTGCTAGCTGCAAATGCATCAACCTAGTAGGAATTAGATTGCAAATTTAGTTAACCCCTTATACACTGAATAGGACACATAGTACAAACTATTTCATATGTTCAACTGTTACAAAAACCTATAGCCCATATTACACAAGAGAGGAATTACAGATAAAGACTAGCCACCTCTATATAAAGGTGGAAAATATTAGAAATTTGGCCTAAAAAACAAAAGTAGCCATTCACCATAGTAGAATTTGTGTTGATGAATATATTTCCACATTTTAACATTCATTAGGCCCCAAAAGAAATATGCATGTGTGTGCACACGCGTGTGGCAGAGTGCACGAAATGAAATATGTCTTAGGGTAGTGTTCACATGCTAACACAAGTGTGCATATCTATATATAGTATATAATTAGAACCAAATCTCAACATACATTGAGCTACATCATTTAGAAAATAATAGCTTTTGAATTTTATCGATGTTTTGTATCGGGAATAATAATGATGGACTAGTCGCAGAAACCTAAAGCTGATAGATGCAAAAGACAAAGAGATTTATAAAAGTTTAGATGCTCGTTGAAAGATCATACCTAGTCTCCATTGATATTGTGTTGAGTTATGTGTTGTCCTCATTGGGAGCTCCCTGGCCACATTATATAGGTCGAGAGGGGTAGAGTTACATGGCCGGAAACCTACTGAATATGACTAGGGTTTCCTAATACATACAAGAAAAAACATGGCAGTCTATCCTATTGCTTTGCAATAAAAGTCAATCTTTTTACTGAATACTACCTTGTCTTCTATTTGCCTTATTCAACCCACCTCTTATTGGTATAGTGGATTAAGCCTTATCACTTACCCATATAGATCCCTCTCATGCTTTATTAAACATCCATATGTTACGTGCATTTACAACTCACTTAGCGTAGTTATTGCTATAAAGCTCAATATCCATTGAGCCATATTGTCTAGAAAATAATAGACTTTGGACCTTGATCATAACAATCTGTGCATAGTTATAATTTCACATCAACTCAACAATGCTCAAAGTATTGTTCTTTTAGGCATTATGATTTCATATTAGCAAAGAAATCTTTCTAGAAGGCTGAGCTGAATATCCAAGGTTATTTGGACCTTTTACTGTAGTCCATATAGTATTTACCGAATAGAAGTTAGGGTCTTGCGCATCCACGCAGGCATGCTCAAACCTAGGCCAAGCTGAGCTTTCAAAAGCCTGACATTGGTATTTTAAAAGAAAAGTCAATACCCTTGTAAAAGCTAAACTTTTACTGCTCTTCATCACTCCACCAGTACTCTTGCAGTCAACAATATGACAGTAACTTAATACACTATAGTTGTCCGATATAAATCCAAAGAAAAGAATCACCAAGGTACTGTACATACAGAAAAAGAAAAGGAAAGTACACCTCTAAACCATAGAATACTATGTACTCTCTTTTCGTTCCACAATATAACAACTTTTAGAGTTTAACATAGGTATTAAAAAAGTAGTTAAAATTAAATAGGAGAAGATTATGATTGGTTAATAAAAAATAAATATAAAAATTAAATGGGAGGTTGAGATGAAGGAGTATATGAATAAGTTGCTATATTCTAAGATTCTAAATTTTAAATACTAAAAGTTGCTATATTTTAAGACTGATGGTGTACAAAGAAATATAATTTATAAGCTATAATGGAATATATTCAAAAAATAGATGCATTTCATGTCATATTCTAATCTATTGACAATGTGGTATTTGGCAAAGGGCAAAATTTTCTATAGGACATAAAAAAAACGTGGACTTAGCCGATAGACACCGAAAGGATGTGGTTTTGTCTTAGGGGAGCCAAAAAACGTGGACATTTGCTGAAGGACACCGTCTCTATTATTTTATCAATTTCAACTATGCTAGAGAGAGAAAAACATGTAAAATAACAAAAATGCCCTTATCCAACCTAATCACCGTCATACCACCATTCTCGTACTTCCAGTTCAACTAGAATAAACCAATCCATCACGATTTTCTCTCTCACACATACTTCAAACCCTCACAGGGGTGGCGATGATGCCACTGGTGGTCGCGTGTCATGGTTGATGACAACTTATTTTGCGTTTCACTAAGACGGTACTGATTTGCACTGAAGATTTATGTAGCTATAGGAGGATCAAGGAAGAACAACAGAGGGACTTGGAGGAGACGTTTGGGATAGTTTGGGAATTTCTGCCTTCTTTGATACCCACAGTGAGGTGGCAGGCAAGTACTTATATCCCATACTCGGCCCAACACGTACTTATATCCCATACTTGGCCCAACATGACGCTCACCATTATAGTACATACACACACCATTGGCCTAGATAAGCCCAACAATGGTCCCCCTCTATATCATAGCAAGATCATAACAATTCTCCCCTCGTTAAGTTGTAGCTTGACCCTAAGCTGCTAATGATGGGAACCGAAGCTTGAGCTGCCAAAGATTTTTCCATGTAGCAAGTTCTATAGGCATACATCTCCACTTGATGAGTCCATATGGTATAGCTCCCTTGCCACACCTCTTGACCAAGCTACGCCACATGATAGCTTCAGATGTACTGAGTTGTCATCATCAAATAGTGTAGAGCCAAATCCAAACTCACCTAGATGTCAGGTTTGACATATGCCTTAAGCAAGGAGACATGAACCACTGGGTAGATGTGGCTTTTGCAAGGAGATCAAGGCTATAGGCCACAACACCAACTCTTTCTAGTATGATAAAGGGGCTAAAGTGTCTGAAACTCAACTTCTAGCATGACCTTCTTGCTATTAATATTTGCACAAAAGGTTGGAGTTTTTGGTACACCTTATCACGCGCATTGAATTATCTCTTTGATCTCTTCTTGTCATCTTAGGTTCTTCATCCTTTATTGAGCCCTAGTTAGCTGCTGATGGAGAATTTCCTATAACCATACTTGCACATTAGGGACTATGTTGCTTCCCAAATCAACCAGCACAAAGTGTGTTGGTTTTATTGCAAACAAGACATCATAAGGTGTATTATCTAGCACACTAATATAAAGTATCATACCAATATTGTGCTTGAGAAAACCAACTCACCCATTTGTTAGGTGAAGCATGCACACTACATCTGAGGAATGCCTTAAGACACTAATTGAGCCTCTCGGTTTGTCCATTTGTTTGTGAGTGGTAAGAAGAATTCATGTTCAACTTAACATTAGCCAATTTGAAATGCTCCTACCATAGGGCTATGGTGAAAATTTGATCCTTGTCATATATGACAATCTATGTTATTCCAAACACATCATAGACATTTGTATAAAGGCTTGAGCCACAGTGTAGGCATTAAAGGGATGAGATAAGGGTATGAATTTGGCAAACTTGGAAAATTTATCAATCACCATCATAATTGTGTCATAGCCATTAAATTTTGGAAGCCCTTCCATAAAGTCCATAAACAGGGACTAGAAGTGGTTGTAGAAGACCTAGTGTTTTGTAGTGCTTAGATTTGGCCTATTGACAGATTTCACACTAAGAAACATATTGTTATACATCCTTCTTGAGACCAGGCCATGCAAATAAAATTTTCACTCCACTATTATGCAAAGCTAGTAGGGCTGCCTATTGTGCTTCCTAATGATGGCCAAACCAAAATTTTCCTTTATATCTAAGACCCTATTGATAATTTTATACCCTTATGCTCCATCATGATATAAGTTGAGAGAAGCCAACAATTGTTTGGCATTGAGATTCTTCTCATATCCTTCAACAAAAATTTTCGTCCACCTAGGAGTGTTGATGGCGATAGCATTACTTTCCTCAACTTCATCTTTTCTAGATAATGCATTTGCCACTTGAATCTCACTCCCTTTCTAGTACTTAATCTTGTACTAAAGGCCCATCAACTTGATAAATGCCTTTTGTTGCATTCCAATGGTTAGTTGTTGTTCCACTAAATGCAGTACACTTTTGTGGTCGATTTGTAAGATGAACTTGGCATGTTGTAAATAGGGTCTCCACTTGTTGACTACAGCAATATGGCCCTACATTCCTTTTCATATGTGGATTGTACTTGAGACGTAATGCCTAAGACCAAGTCTAGAAGAGTTAACGTTGGTGCCTAAATAACTGCATGATTCACTGCATCAAATGCTAGCTGCTCTTAGGGATCCTAGTGGTATTTGACATCTTTCAATAGCTCATTCCGAGGCTTTGTCATGATGCCATAACTCTTGATGAGCTTCATGTTACACCTAGCCAAACCTAAGAAACCTCTCAATTGTTTGATATTTCTACATACTGGTAGGTACTACACAGTGTTCACCTTCTTAGGATCTATTGCCACATAATCTATCCCAATAATATGGCCGAAATATTCCAAAGTGTTTTTGAGCAAAACAAAACTTACTAGCTTTAACATGAAGCTGGTGCCGCTAAAGCAAAGAAAACACTTGCCTTAGATGTTTAACATGCTCCTGCAAACTTCTGCTATCAATGAGGATGTCAACAACAAAGGCAAGCACAACTTTCTAATGAATTGAGAGAAGATTATATTCATTAGCCCTTGAAATGTCACTAGAGCATTTGTCAACCCAAATGGCATCACTTTAAACTCATATAGACCTCGATGAGTTTTGAAAGTTGTCTTTGCTTCATCTTGCTCATCTAGCCTGGTCTGATGATAACCAAATCTTAGATCTAGATTTGTGAACCACTAAGCTCATGCCAACTCATCTAGTAGCTCATCCACTATAGGCATAGGATATTTGTTCTTCACTAGTATGTCTTTTAGCCCCCCTTTAATCCACACAAAACCTCCATGTCCCATCTTTCTTTTTTGACAAGCAACACTAGTGCTACAAAGATACTAGTACTAGCTTGGATGATGCCTTGTTGTAGCATTTGAGATACTTCTTCTCTATTTCATCTTTTTGTTGAGGAGCATATTTGAATGGCTTTTTGTTGATAGGTTTAGAATTGAGTACCAAAGGTATGTTGTGATCAAACTATCTGTGTTGAGGTAGTTCTATAGGCTCATGAAATATTTCCTAGAACTCTGTTAACACTTGATTAACCTCTAGAGGGAGATCTGACTTAGTAACTAGAGTGATGTCCACTGAGCATAGCTACACCATCTGAGCAATGACTCCATCCTTGTACAACCCCTGAAGATGTTTAGCTGCCAACATTTTGCTTGAATTGAGCTAGTTCTTAACTCCATTAAGTTGCAAACTTTTTTCCTAGATAAGTAAACATCAACCTTTTTCTTCTTCAGTCAATCCACATTAGACTGAACGTTTTTCCAACCACTCCATACCCAATATCATATCATAACCTTTAAGAGCCAGAACCTTAAAATCGTTGGTGTAAATATTTCCCACCACTCTAGTAGGTATCATTTTGTTGTTGTTCATCTTACCCTACATCAACTGTTGTGACATGAGAAGTTGGTACATCCTTGTAGGTTAGCCCCAACTTTGCCACCACATGCTCAACCAAGAAGCTGCTAGAACTACCAGAATCCACCAAGATCAACAATTGTTGTTTCTATAATAGTCCCTAAAACCTGATAGTCTTTCTTCCCATTGTTCCAGTAGATGCACACTCAGACAAGATCAGTTCTTCTTTACTGTTATTTTCAGCTTCACCCTCTTATTAGTCTTGCTCTTTCTAGATCAGAAATACCTCTAGCTGCTCCTCCAGCACATGAAGTAAAACAAATTTGAGAAATATGTGGCTAGGACCAAACTTCTAACAACAATTAAAGCATTCACCTCTAGCCCTTTTTGCTACTTTGAGTGAATCAAATCTCTCTTTGCACTTGGTTTTCTCTTCTATATTCTTATTTTCCTCAGGTGTAGCACCCATAATGCCCTTGCCTTGATAAGTATTCTTGTTCATAGGCTTGTAAGGCTCCTTGAAGCTAGGATTGGGATAGTTCTTCTTAGAGGTTTCGACCAACAATTCCTCCTATGTTTTATCACAAGATAATGCCACATCAACAGTTCTAGGTTTGTGCAGCTTGATTGTTGCCATAATTTTTGTTTTCAAACCTCCTACAAACACCGAGATAAAGAAAGTGTCATCATATCCTTTATTATAGACTAAGACCCTAAGCATGAACTCCTCAAATTTATTATAATACTCCTCAACACTACCACCCTAACTCCAACCCTCTTGGTGCTTCTAATATTTATCCTTGCCACAATATGGCATGCATAATTCTGGCCAACTTTCTACACTATGCAACTCTTCATAGTCTACAACCATAAAGCTGCATTTCTAGTGAAATGCAATGTGGCAAAGGCTACCAAGTCTCATAAGGCACATGATACATACCAACATACTTCTCACTATTTGTCTTCCAAAATTTGGGGTTGTCATTGTTAGACTTGGGGAAATCAGTTTTTGACAACCTCGAACCCACAAATTAACTAGAACTAGAGGATCTTCTCACTCCTTTCTGAGCACTCACCCAACTCAAAAGTAACTAGAGAATTTTGATAATGAGGCTTACCCTTGACCAAGATTCACTCTTGGACCATCATGGCCTCAATAGAAACCCCTTGGTAATTCTATTTGACGTGGTACCAACTAGCCGGTGGTGTCACCAATGGTTTTGCTTCTAGGATTGTGACCTATGCTAGGCTAGATATTGAGCCAGATTGGCTCAGCTCGACTTAGCCCAGCTCAGTCTAACTCATTAGAATAATAAGCTGGCTCAGCTTGCTTCGTTATCCTAACAAGCTAAAAGCCTAGCTCAACTCAGCTTGTTTGCTAGCTCAAGCCATCTAGTTTAGATCGCAAGCATGTGGTCAAGGAGATGATGAGACAGAGCATGAGGTAGAGATGATGAGGCACAAGTGGGGTGTAGGTCAAAGCGCGATGAGGTGGAGCTAGTGGAGGAGATGACATGGTATAGTAGTGCTTCAACCGACAAGGGACGACTACGAGACAGAAGCAAGGACGAGGCTGAGGTCGAGTGCAACAAGTGGAGCCATCGGAGGAGACGACATGGTCTGGTGGTGCTTCAATCGGCGAGGAACGGCAGTGAGGCAAAGTCAAGGCTGAGGTCGAGCACGGCAAAGCAAAGTTGGCAAAGGAGATGGCAAGGCAAAAGTAGAGTAGGGCAGTCGGCGATGGCTGGTGGCATGGAATGGCATCACGATCCTGTGACCCCTCACCCTCTTGGTCCTCTGGCAGCATGACAAGAGCAAATTGACCATAATAGAGGGGATCCAATTGATCTAGGGTTAGAGCATAGGAATACTAGATGGCTATTGGGTTTTCTATCTTTTTCTCTTGATGGGCCTGGTCACTTTGCTTGGTCACATGGGCTCGTTGGCAATCTGGTCTCGTTAGCTACATAAGGAGATGGCTATTGGATGGCTTCTTCGGCTAGGCTTGTTTGGCTCACAAGTAGCTCGCGAGCTAGATTGACCTAGGTCATTATAGCTAACAAGCTAAAACCTTAGCTCAGCTCATTAGCAAATCCAAATGAGCCAAGTCAAGCTGAGCTAAGCCAGATGCGAGTCAAGCGAGCCACGAGTTTTTTGTCTAGCCCATGTCATTAGTCCATCAACACTCCAGTTCAGCTCCTGAATCCCTGCATCACGTCGAGGATCCACTTCTCCATGCCTTGAAGGGAGCTATTGAGTTTCATAGTAAGCTCGGTCACCCACTTGGCCAATGACTTGATTTCTACTTCCACCGCTACCATCTTCTCCATCATAGTTGGATTTGACTTCTTTCTTGCCAGATTGCTCGGAGATCAGCTGCTCTGATACCAAAATTGTCACGGTTGATGACAATTCCTTGGCGTTTCACCAAGATAGTATTGATTTGCATTGAAGATTTGTGTGGCTTGAGGGGGATTGAGGAAGAACAGCAGAGAGACATGGAGGAGAGGTTTAAGATAGTTTGGAGATTTTTGTATTTGTCTTCTTCGATCCACATAACAAGGCGGCAAGCAGATACTTATATCTCGTACTTGGCCAACACCCGGCTAACCACGATGCTCACCATTATAGTATATAAACATACACCGTTAACCTAAATAAGCCTAACTCAGGTCCCACTCTATATCACAGCAAGATCATAACATTGCGGCGCAAGGTGGTGATAGTAAGGGTGCGACAGAAGAGGCAACGTCCTGTGACACCAACGAGGGACCCTCTCTTCCCTATATTCCAGAGTCTTCATGATGGTGGTGTCAAGCGACAATGAGAGTGGACGACGGGAGTGACGTCCATGCCCACTTATAGCAAGGATGCATACCTCGTGCTTAGATTTTTTTTAAAAAAAAACATGGTATAGACACTCGTATATGTACGCACACTCACCCTTATGAACACACGCATACCCTATCTTTATGAGTACTTTCGAAAACTGGGATGGCATATTGTTGTTTCTTATGTATCCACCGCACTGTGGATTTGCCCCTTGTTCCATGCCGATGCTGCAATCTCCTCAATGAAAGGCTGTGGAAATTGGATTGCAGCATTGAGTGCGTCTGTGTTCAGTCCGTTGAATCAGAAGCCCATGGTGCCTTGTGCTCGATAGAGTTTAGTGCTCCTCAGATTGGCCGGCAAAAAGTTCCTGGGGACTTCATCCAAAAAAGCCTGCACAGCTTTATCTGTGAGGGGGCTGGGTTAGGGGAGCAAAGGTGTTAGGCCGATTTGCGGAGAGCTTCTCGCCTACGGATGGTGCACGCCGCCGCCGCCACCACCAGCTGGCTCCTGGGTTTTCGGCTGACCGGGAGAGAGAAGATATAGATCAGTTGGAGTGTAGTAGAGAGGAGAAAAAAAAATCAATCTAGTGCGATATCAATTGGGTTCAGTCGAACCAGAACATGACACCGTCCCGGCTAGGGAGGGGCAATTTTTTCATTTTAGAAAGATTCTCTCTTCAAAATGGCTGAAAATGGTAAAATAATGGAGGTGGTATCATGCAACAAATTACCAAATTTTTAAGTGTCTTTAGACAAAGCCACATCCTTTCGGTGATCATTTTTTTTTAAATGCCCTATAGCAAATTTTGTCCCATTAGATTTGCCATGCGAACCAAATACTTCATTGGCAGAAACAGATGTGACATAACTAAGAATTGATCACAGCCAAAAGATGCCATCCTACGGGCCACACAGAATTCACGGAGCTTTAATCCAAAAACAACAAAATATAAAGTAGCATGTTGTATTCTCTAGAGATCTCAGGCAGAATTGTGAGCAACAAACATAGCTACAGCAAAATTGCGAATGGTAGAACCGAAACAACCGTAAGGACAAACCACAGCATTCAGATTGTGGCATGAAAGAGAAATCCAAAACAAAGTTCCATCAGCAATTTTCAATATTGCTTCACACTAATCAGCCTAAAGTAACAGACCATATGTAGCTCCTTGCAGACAGCAGCCTACTTTTCTTTGTTTTCCTCAGCTTCCTGCTGGTATCGGCGGTTGAACTTTGCAATCTGGCCCAGGCTTTGAGCCATTTGACGCTTTGCCCTCATATGATACATATGAAATCCACTGCATCTGAGGATGCAGTCCCTTCTTCATCCTTCCGACCTATTCAAAAGGAATAAAAAAATGCAAGGATATCAGAAAAGGTTGAGTCTTTGCTGAACAGTTTTTCTTACACTACACTATACATGAATAAAGATGAAATTAATATATAGGATTATCTGTTATCACAGTTCCAGACATTAACCACGAAAGAAACATCAATTTCCTCAGCAGACACCATATAGCAAATAGGTTAGGAGATAATGGTCAGTAACAAGAAAGAATTCCTCAGGAAAAAAAAGGTAAAAAATGCATGATCCATCATCATAATGAATATTCGCATTACGATGGATTTTAAGCCGGTCAAGGAGAGCTACATCATTGAATAAGTTCTCTTGCACAAATGTAAAATGTGATATCTTACCCATTTCTCCAATGTTGTTGGAGTAAAACGTGAATCACTAGGTCATACAGAAAGAAGGTAAAATGGTATGCTGGACATGAAAATAAAAAGACAGACATGGCCATTTAAGACAAATCATATGAAAGTAAGAATCAAACTAGTAGTTGCTTAATTAGTCACACAAGAAGACAACCAAAGGCAAAGATCACATTCAGATGTGCTCCATAAGAAAATACTTCTCCATTAATATGTATATTCAGAGTCCTTCATTGAACTTATTGAGTGCAATTGTTGAACAATGTAACAAAATTTGCTTCTAAATACTATTCCTAACATCATAAAGTTGAGCCAAATATGCAGTGTAAAGTATATATGAACTACTGAAAATAGTGATGTCTTCCATCCCCTGTTAACCATGGATACTGTCTCCATCTAGAAGTTTCCAACATTCTTGTTGCATTATTAGAGTAAGGTATAAGGAATAAAAGATGACACAATAACCAGAGCACTGATCTTCATGCTTCCACAGGTATGGAAGTTAAATGAATAAATTAGCAATTTGTCAACAGGCAGTGCTGCTTAAAAGTCGGTTGTAGTTCATTAGGGTATATCCTAAATTCCCAATCCATTGAAAGATCATATGCCTATTCAAGTTCCAAGTTCACAGAAACAAACTAACAATCTGGCTGATAACCTTGCCCCTTATAAGAAAAGGCAGCAACATATGGACTACTGGACCGTATTCTGTTTTCACATTTTCTGATCCAACATAGAGACTTCTTCGGCAATACCACGGTTGCAACTAGAGCTATACAGCTGTAGTGTAGAATTTAAGTTTTGGCTTACACATTCATAGATTGATTTTTATCATTCTGAAGTCACCACAAATCATAGGTAGTAAAATACAGCTATACAGCATAACCATATTAAGCAAGGCAGAGTCATTGGCAATCAGATCCAAGTAAAACCAACCAACCACAATACAATAGACAAGACAGCTGAAACAAACTGAATTAGCCGACTGCCTTGTCAATTCACACAATCTTTCGCAAGACAAAATCAGACCTACACATGTTTCGGCAGGTGGATCATAAGCCGCACATGCTCAGCGAATCTTACTAGACAATTGAAGCTAACCAACAGTTTATTCAAAGCACTTAAAAATCGACGTGGAATTACTACCTGCTAATTCTTGATAAGACACACTACTAGACAGCGTACAGAGGTAACAAAATGGAAGAATCCTCCTGATCCCAACAAAAGCCCGGCACTGCCACTTTACAAGGGCATTGAGCCTTTGACTAAATTTGCAATAATATCAACGAAAACTCACGGGCAGACCTACTTGATGATATGACGAAGAACGAACCTCCCTGAACTCTGCACTCTGCAGTGCTATCTTAGCACAACGCAAACGCATCTGAACTAGAGGTTAACCTAACGTGGGGGAATGAATGGGGGTTCAGTACTAAACCAATCCAAATCCTTGCCCGAATGGATATCCAGTCGAGGCCACACCTGCTCATATGGGTGCGGGGAGGAAGAGGGAGCGAGGGGTAGGAGTCTAGGAGAGAAGGACGAGTACCTTCGATTCGATTCGCACCGAGACGGAGGCCGGGGACGCGCGCGCGAGGAGGGAAAACAGGGTGGAAAAGACTAGGGCACGGTGGGGGAGGAGTGGAGAGGAGAGGAGGCCGTCGGCACCGTGGCTCCGGTGCCCTGCTTGCCGGCGGCGCGCGCGCGAGGTAGCAAGGCTCCGGCTGGGGAAAAAAAAACACAGAGAGGAGGAAAGGGTAGAGGAGATACCGACGGACGGAGATGGATAGGGTATTTTAGTCATTTTTTATATTTTTTTCTTATTATGACTGAGTGATGGTATACATAACTCCACGGTATTATAGCTATTAAAATTTTTAAAGAACGCATTAAAAACTATAGACTTCCAAGAGTTAAAGTCAAATGGTATTGAACTTTAGGTGATTGCACAAGGCGAATTAAAATTTTGTTAGGTTTTATTTTTAGATTATATTTATAAAGGTTATAGAAACTTAGTACATTTCTCTAATACTAAGAGAAATAATGCCTTCCATTTGTAAGCTATGCTTATACATCCAAAGAACTGCTATAAAGGAGAATGGTACAACATAATACACATGCATCTGCTGTACCTCGAATATGGCATTAGCTGAATACGGAGAACACATGAAACCATCGCTTCCTTGCTGACAATGTTACTTCCACTTTCAACAGACAATCGCTAGAAATGTTCTCTCATAATTTAATTTATATTGTGTCTATCAAGTATTACATGAAGAAAATTGATTAACAATAGAACAATCAAACTTCGACCAGCTATACACATTTAGAAGTGTAAATTGCACAACCAACAGTAGTCAGCTACTGAGACGGATTCTGGATTCTCAGGTATCAACAAAATCCCAGTCAAATCGATGAAACCACAACAACATGCGCTAGTTTCCAAGATCCACTAGGTTCCAGCAACTTGAGCATTCAATGGGACAACCCAGTTCATCATTTACTCCAGCCTATCATTATTAGCTTCAGCAATCTTTGGTGGCTCTGCGGGGAAGTATTTGATGCCCACAAGATCACCAACTCTGCTGATAACCTGAGTGGATTACAAAGATGACAACAATGTAAATTGAATCCCTTTAAATGTATGTGAACAACCGAAAATTAACAAAGGAAAGCACTCACATCAAGGGCTTTTATCAGGTCCTCCCTAGTGTGTGAAGCAGAAATGCAGATACGCGCCCTTGCAAGGAGCAGAGGCGTGGCAGGGAATGCCACAGTGACAACAGCAACCTGAAATGTCACTGCCACATCAGTCGAACAGTAATAGACTAGGGAGCAACAAAGAAAATGGCAAAAACAGTGATTCTGTACCATTACTGAGGAGGATAAATATAGCATTCTGTACCATTACTAACCTTTTGTCTAAGGCACTCCCTAGAAAAAGCTGGAATTTTAGCTGGATTGTAGAGCATTATCGGCATAACTGGAGAGTCATTGTCTCCAAGAACCTCAAAACCCATCTTCTTGAGCTCTGACCTAAAGAAATTGCTGTTCTCACGGATGTGTGCAAGTTTCTGGGCACCTGCAAGACATCACAAGCAAAACAATTAAGAATTCAAAGTAAAAAAAATACATGTATAGCCTGCAGCAGGAGAAAAAGCTAGTACCTCTGTTGGAGCCATCCTCTCCAAGGATCACTTTAATGGCTGAAATAACTTGTTGCACTGCTGGTGGTGACATGGAGGTGGCATAAATATGCGCTGGGCAGCTAAGCTTCAGGTGCTGAATTATCTCCTGAGGAGTTCAAGTGAGATGAATCAGTAAATTTTCAATTCAAGCAATTGAAAAAAGTGCTCTGAAGATGTACATTCGATGCAGCAATATATCCACCACATGATCCAAATGACTTAGTGAAAGTGCCCATCATTATGTCTACATCAGCTGGATCAACCCCAAGGAGCTCGCAAACACCCCGACCAGACTGCCCAACAGCGCCAATGCTATGGGCCTCATCCAGATACGTATAAGCCTATTTGACATGATAAAGAATAATTCAATATGGTCAACTCTCAATGTTGCACTTCATATAGATTGCTAATGGATTGAGAAGCTAATTAGGCTCCTTTATGCACAGAACTTAAACTGTAAATTAGAGGGAATTTCCTTGAACCTTGTATTTCTTGCATACAGCTATGATCTCAGGTAGTTTGCACAGCTCGCCTTCCATGCTGTAGATACCCTCAACAATGACAATGATCTTTTTCCATGGTCTGTGTGTGCGTGGTTGACCACCAGCTATCTTCTCTCTCATGACCTCTTCCAAATGAGCAGGGGCTGTAAGCAGCATGCTGACAGATATGTCAATGTGAACCACAAACAGTGAATATTGCTTCACATTGCATAAAGACATAAAAGTTTACAGTTATGCTGGAAAACCCGGACTGTTGCACCGGATCCTCTTGCACCATTGACAATTGAGTTATGGTTCAGCGAGTCACTAATTATCAGCCCACCCTGGAATAACATGAAGTTTAGCCATGTTAATTGCTGCTCAATTTAGTCATGTTTTCTGTTACTGGATAGATCAATCACTTGATGTTGAACAAACCTTTCCTACTAGGCAAGGAATGATGGCTGAGTTTGTAACATAACCCATGCCAAATAGGATAGCAGCAGGCTTCCCAACAAAGCATGCAACCAACTCCTCCAACTCAGTGTGAAGTTTGGTCGTGCCTGTCACCAAAATAAAAGGAATCAGCATGGTACCTACAGACTGCAGTTCCTAAAAAAAAAAAGCATGACAGGCATCCAGGCATACCACCATCTACACGAACACTGCAGGTGCTGGGTGAGTATTTCTTGAGAGATTCGATAACAAGCGGAGTGCAGTACTCATCCGCTGCTGCAAATCCAAGGTAATTGTACGATCCTAGGTTGAGGCATCTCGTAGTATTTGAAGTACGCCTGAAACAATATTTGGAGTGTAAAAACACAGTTAAAACTTGTGCATGTGGTTCATTTCATTTATTTCTGGATCATATATTTGATCATAACTACAGGTCAGAAGAGATCACTGATGCTCAATTGACAACTTTCCAAAAAAGTGCATGACGGATAAACTTGATTATGGTCATTATGTAGTATAAAACCAAATAAGGTTTTACAAATATAGGTCCGGATTGAATGGGCTGACTTTGCCTGCATGCAGTCAGCTGATTTTTTTGTCAAAGCACCAAGTTTGCAGCTGCATGGGCCTTGCATACCAGCCCAGTTTGTCAATCCCAGATAACAAAACTGCACATAATTTTTTCAGCCCTACTGTCTAAGCTTGAGCACTATCCTAGAATGATAACAATAAGAAGAAGAATAAGTACAGAATAAGTGCTTACTTTAATGTCTTGTTACTGTCATTGGAGTAGCGCTCAACAACATCAAACCAAGCATCTGGTGCACTTGCTATGGGCCTACCAAAGCAATCCTGTTAAACCATAAATGTGGATTGGTAAATATTAAATGCAATTAACAATTAAATAACTGAAGGAGATAATCTTGCAAATAACAGTCATACGAAGTCCAATCCAATACTGACTAGTAAAATACATTTAGCATGCTGTTGACTATATCCATATGACATTTGAAATGAGCAGCGTGAATGGATTATGTCATGTTTATAAATGCATACATATATTCAAGAACTAGGTAAACGTGGTACTTCCCCCCTTAGGCCAAACACCTTTCAAACAGCCAAAATAATACATGAACATCAAGCATGTTATGCTACCAGTTAATTCAGAATCCAGCTTCCAGACTGGAACTAAAATTTTCAAACTGGAACTGAAATATTCTACAATTCTAGTTGGTACTCACACATTATTGTCAGCAGGTAATGTGATAATTTCAGGCCATGAAAGAATGCAGCATATTGCTTAAGCTTAGAAAGGCAAGGAGGTTGCATCCAAAGTTCCTCAGAGAGCTTACAAATCTATCCTGCTCCACAACAACAAACATTTGCCCAAACTCCTAAATAATAAGAACTCTCCCAAAAATGCTCCCAACATATTTGTGGAATATTCATAAGAATTCAACATTTCGTGAAAATGCAATAAAATGTGTTCCGGAACCAGCAATTGCCCAACTCATCATCACAAAGCCCACTCCAAATCACAGAAACATTTACCGAATTGCTGATACATTCAGACAATTGTAGCTCCGAAGCATAAACAGCGAGCACTTCAATCTCTAAACGTAATAGAATCATAAATAAAATGGCAAGCAATGCGTTGATCCAAAACGAGTACCTGGATCCGCAGGTAGAGGCGGCGCACGTAGAAATCCTCCAGGCCGAGGCAGATCGGAGCGTAGCCCTGCGTCAAGAATCCAAATCTCTCATCAGAATTACGAGAGGAACACCCGGATCCGGCTCGAGAAGAAACGCAGCAATTCCGCCAAGCCAGGCATACCTTGACGTTCTTGGCCTTGAACCAATCGATGAGCTTGCGGAAGAAATCCCTGAGCTGGCCGAACGCGAAGAGCAGCCCGTAGCTGAACAGCGTCGTCAGCGCCGTGGTGTACGGCAGCCTCACCATCTCGCCTGCGCCCCCCCCCCCCCTAATTCCCCACGAAATCCTCCCGGGCTGGGCTCCCTCCTCGAACCCCCTCGCCGAAATCCTCGGGTTCTTGGCGGCGATTCTTGGATTCCTCAAGATGGTTTCCTGGGAATCTTCGCGGATTCGCTGCGCTGGGTTGGAGCGAAATGAAGTGGCGGCGGATGATGGGGAGGGAGGTGGGGCGGGGAGAGGAGGGATTTAAGGGAGGGGAGGGGGGAGAGAAACGGAGGAAGAGGTGGTCGCTCGCTCGCCAATGGCGACTGGGCGACGGGACGGAAGGACGACGAAGGGTTTGAACGTTCAACAGCACGGGCAATGGAGCCAAGCTGGAAAAAAAAACTCCTCTCATTTTTTTGGGCGGTTTTTCAGTTCGTTATTTTATTCCATTTAGTTGTCAAGGCTTCGCTGTCTCTAGATTTTCCAGAGAATATGTTTCAAGTGAGATAAACATTATATTTGTATAGTGTTCGTGCATGTAGATTAATACATTGCTTATTTTAGAATGCGATCTTGATAATGTAAGATTTAGAGTGCTAAAGTGTAATTGGTTGTGTTTTTCAGGTAATGGGCTTAGAGGCTATATATTGGTTATAATAAACAGTGTCATCATAATATATAAATATAATCTTGTTCTAAGTTTTATGCTAAAAGACATTGTAATACTGTATTAATAGAAAATCATGTAATAAAAAACAAACACTACTATTTTTTTAACTAGGAGTGCCATGCAATGATTAGTTGCATTTAACTAATCTCTGATAAAAAAAAGTGTAATTCTTCTCTTTAAATAATCTGTGATATAGCAATATAGAATTCTTCTCTTACAAACCATATGGCATATTCCAAGAGTAAGCAATTTCTGAGTGCATTGGTTTATGGTACATGTACTTACTGTCTTGACACATTTAAATAGTCGACAATACTAAAAATTTATCCAACGGATCAATATAGAGTGATGACACATAATGATCCTTACTCCCATATTGACACTTCTATAATGATATTCCAATGGTGACAATTCTAAGAAGTTTTAGTTAATACTAAAAATATGGGAATGAATGATTTTATTCATAATGTATTACTATATATAGACGATCGGGACGACTCATAATGCAATCATACTGTCATGCCATGGTTATCCTATCATAATTATATTTTCTATAATTACAATAGACTAACACTCTCCCGCATCGAGAGCATCGCTAACATTCAGACTGGATCAAAACTCCTGAAATAGTGAGGTAGGAAGGCCCTTGGTAAATACGTCGGCATACTGTGATATCGTAGGAACATGTAGGACCCGAACGTAACTAAGAACGACCTTCTCTCAAATAAAATAGAGATCAATCTCAACATGGTTCGTCCGCTGATGCTGCACCGGGTTACTGGAGAGATATACAGCACTAATATTGTCACAATAGACCAAGGTGACACGTCGAAGGGGGTGACGAAGCTCAAGAAGTAGCTATTGTAACCAGGTAGCTTCAACAACACCATTTGCCACATCACAATATTCAGCTTCAGCACTTGATCTGGAAACCATATGCTGACGCTTGGAAGACTAGGACACCAAGTTATCCTCGAGAAATATAGCATAGCCAGAGGTCGACCAGTGAGTGTCAGGATAGCCAGCCCAGTCGACATCTGTGTAAACAACAAGATCTGCAGGCGAAGATCGGCGCATGGTCAGCCTAAGAGATAGGGTGCCCTGCAAGTAGCGTAGGATTCGCTTAAGAGCAGCGAGGTGCGGACTGCAAAGGTAATGTCGGGTCGGGTGAAGGTTAGATACTGTAGGGCGCCAGCTAAACTGCAGTACTGTGTAACGTCAGCGATAGGTGGTCCATCAGCAGATAATTTAGAGTGGAGATCAATAGGCATACTGCATGGCTTGCACGCACTTATCCCGGCACGCTCCAAAATATCCTGACTGTCTGCCGCTGGGAAAGTAACAGACCATCTGTAGAGCGTGTCACAGAAATACCCCGAAAATAATGCAGCTGACCCATATCCGTCATAGCAAACTCACGCCGAAGAGCCTCAATGATATGCTTGAGTAATCCCGTAGAGGAGGTAGTGAGGACAATGTCATCCACATATAGTAGTAAGTAGGCCGTGTTTGGACTGCAGTGATAGATGAAGAGCAAAATATCTAACATTGTTTCAACAAATCCAAGTGACACGAGATGAGAGGCGAACCTGTGATGCCAAGCACGAGGAGCTTGCTTCAAACCATATAGGGACTTGTTAAGCCGACAGACAAAATCTGAGCGAGAAGAATCCACAAATCCAGAGGGCTGCACGCAGTACACTGTGTCAGTGAGAGTGCCATGGAGAAATGCATTCTTTACATCTAGTGATGAATAGGCCAGTTCTGAGATAATGCCAGAGAGAGAACAATGCGAACTGTCACAGGCTTAACAACTGGACTGAAAGTCTCATCATAATCAACACCAGCCTATTGTGTGAAACCTCGTAGGACCCAACGAGCCTTGTAACGATCAAGAGACCCATCGCGCGAGCAATTTGTGATGATAAATCAACTTGCCAGTCACAACATTGACGCCAGGAGGGCGAGGCACAAGATTCCA
This sequence comes from Oryza coarctata, assembly GCA_030770085.1. Taxonomy (NCBI): domain Eukaryota; kingdom Viridiplantae; phylum Streptophyta; class Magnoliopsida; order Poales; family Poaceae; genus Oryza; species Oryza coarctata. Next base: position 12,559,917 of record CM061482.1, on the reverse strand, counting down.
GGTGTCATTAGCAATCAAAGCGTCATACTCAGCCTACATAGTAGATCGCCAATTGAGGTCTGACAGGGCATCACGAATAGAGCGAGAAAGAGATGACATAGGCACAGCATGGAGGTTGAGGCGATTCATGGGCTGCGTGATGCCAGCTTTACCACGCGTGCGCATAGAGTGTGCGTTGGTCACCGGAGGGATGATAATCGACCGAGTGGCAGCTGTACAGCCGGTACCACTGGCAACAACCTATGCGCGAGCAATAGGGGCAGCAGGACCGGCAACACTCATAGTCGGTGTGGCGCCGTTGGCAGCAACCTGTGCGGGGTGCACAGGGGCAGCGGCACCGGATGACGTGAACTCGGGTGACCACGGCCTTGCACCAGGGCTTGATGGCACAAGTAGGGCCGCGAGCACAGGGTGTGCCATTGAGGAGGCCGTTCTACCTGCACGTAAAAAAGAAGCTCTAGGAACTGAAGCGGTGAGATCATGATCATCGATAAGAAAGTCCAAAATGGAAGGTGCCATGGGTGTGGTAGACATGTCGGAGAAAGGGAAAAAAGATTCATCGAAAACAACATGTCGAGAAATAATGATGCGGTTCGACTAAAGCTCAAGGCAGCGATAGCCTTTGTACTCCAAAGAGTAGCCGAGGAACACGTATAGAGAAGAGCGAGGGGCAAGTTTGTGGGGCGCTGTAGATGACAGATTTGGATAATAGGCGCAACCAAAAACTTTGAGATGATCATAGGTGGGCGGGACAGAGAAAAGAGCGGAGTATGGTGTGGAGGAGGCGAGTGTTGTGGTGGGGAGACGGTTCACAAGATAGGTGACAGTGTGAAGGGCCTCAACCCAGTAAGCCGAAGGGAGACTCGCCTAAGACAAAAGGGAACACAGAGTGTTATTATGGTACGAATGGAACGCTCTACTTTACCTTTTTTTGGAAGTGTATGGGCACAATATACGGAGGGTAACACCGTGGGAGAGAAAAAACATGCGGGCCTGGTAATTATCGAATTCATGGCCATTATCGCACTGGATGTTCTTGATGGTGGTGCCAAACTGTGTGCGAACATACGCAAAAAAGTGAAAATAGTAGAAAATATCTCAGATTTGAGACGAAGGGGAAAAGTCCAAATGTAGTAAGAGCAGTCATCAAGAATAACAAGATAATATCTATATCCTGACACACTAACAATTGGAGAGGTCCATAGATCATAATGAATTAAATCAAAACTGTGAGTAGCACGAGAAGTAGATGAACCAAAAGGGAGATGTACATGATGACCGAGCTGGCACGCATGATATAAATGATCGATATCTTCTTTATTACATGAAATTACATTAGACCTAATAAGTTTGGATAGGACGTCGCGCCCAAGATAACCGAGACGACGATGCCAAAGGGAGGTGGGGGCGGCGAGGAACGCTGAGGTGCTGGTAGATGGTGCAAAAAATGAGTAGAGATCACCGGAACTATTACACCTGACAATCACGTTCCTGGTTTGCAAATCCTTCACAGAAAGACCAAAAGGATCAAACTCAATAGAACAATTATTGTCGGTGGTAAACCGATGAATGGAAATTAAATTCTTAATAATATTGAGTGATACCAGAACATTATTAAGAGCAAGATCACAGTGCGGTAATGAAAAACGGTGTGCTCCCGTGGCTGTGACCGGAAGTAAAGCGCCATTGCCCACAATGATAGATGAAGGAGTACATAAAGAAAGTGGAGAAATGGTGAAGAGTATACTAGTGTCTGAGGCCATGTGGGATCCGACACCCATATCAGCATACCACTCAGAGACCGGTTGGCTGAGTGTTATAGTGTTGAAGGATTGCGCCAAGGAGTCCTGGTGCCAAGCCCCTCCGGGAGTGGGCGGCCAAGGCGCTGCTTGGTACGCTGGTGAGGGCTTTGGGAAACCTAGCGTCGTAGCTCCCCCGTAGTACGTACCATATAGGGATGATGGGGCACCGTATGCGCCTCCATAGGTGCTAGAAAGAGCACCGAAACCGCCATAGTGTGGGGCGGCATGGAAGGCAGGCTAGGGCGGCGAAGGTCGGCCGGACGGGTCGTACGGCCATATGCGCACGGTTCCAGCCCAAGGATGAACGAACGACGGGTACACAGTCGTACCGGGAGGGACGCCGCCCTGTCCACCTGGGGATGCTCAAGCAGAAGGTGGCGGAGAGCTTGTACCAACAGAGTTGCCACGTCCCCCGCGGCCACGGCGGCGGCCATTACGCTAGCCTTCGGTTTGGGCAGCGGGACGCGGAGGAGGAGGCGCTCCCGAACGAGGAGCAACAGTGGCACCCGGAGCCACCGGATGCCACGTCATAGCGATGAGAGCGGCTAGTGGGGACGGAGGATGAGCGTCGATCTCCATCTCTTCCAACAGGAGGTGAATACGAGCTTCAATAAATATTGGGAATGGCCAGTGCATCTTGAGGATGGACACCATGTGGCGGAACTTGCCACTGAGGCCGCGGAGAAGCGTGAGCACCATTTGCCTGTTGCTGATGGGGTCGCCGAATTCGGCGAGGGAGGCAGCCATGGATTCAAGGCGGCGGTAGTAATCGGTGATGCTCAAGGACTCCTGAAGAAAAGTATGGAATTGCGTCTTGAGGAGAAGAGCACGAGACTCCTTCTAACCGAGGAATTCCTCCTCAAGATAGCACCTTGCGTAGCGGGCATTGCCCTGCCGCACAGCAGCGACTACTGTAGGTCGCTGAAGACGGTGCCGTATACCCAAGTGAGGACATAGCAATCCGCCTGAAGCCACACCGGTCGTGTGGGGAACGCTTCATCCTCGAGAACATGGTGTGTGAGGGCATATTTACCGAGGACAGTGAGAAACATGCCGCGCCACTTGGTGTAGGAGTCCGTGGTCTTGTCGAGGACGACGGGGATAAGCGCCTTGATGTTGACAATGGTGGTGGCTTGCGCCCAGAGAGCCGTGTGAGCACTCTTGTACGTGTCCAGGGCATTGGTGCGAAGGCGAGCCTCCTTAGCCCGACGCGCTTCGTCAGCGTGAGTAGCATCGGCAGCGAGACAGTGGTCGTTGGAAGCAGTGACGCCGTTGCCTTCTCCGGCCATGATAGGATCGACAGCCGATGGAAAGCAGATCGGGAGCCGATCAGATCTGATGGGCAGCCGATCGAAAGGATCAGCAGCTATCAAGTTGATCGAAGGGATCGGATGACAGTGGAGCCGAGCGGATCAGAGGGCCAATAGGCAGCCAATTAGATCGGAGGGTCGGAGAGCGATCAGATCGGCAATAGGCAGCCGATCAGATCAGAGGGATCGGATCGGCAGTAGAGCCGATCAGATCGGAGGGCGATTGGATCGGCAAGACAGCCAATCTGATCGGAGGGATCGGATCGGTGGCTGATCGGATCAGAGAGATCGGATCGGTAGTAAAGCCGATCAGATCGGGAGCCAATCAGATCCGATGGGCAGCCGCCGAGCTGATCGGAGGGATCAGATCGGTAGTAGAGTCGATCGGGTCGGAGGGCGATTAGATCGGTAACAGGTAGGATCCGATCGGATCGATCAGTAGGGCGCTCGGAAAAGGGCAGTAGAACCGATCGGATCAGAGGATCCGATCGGACCGATCGGTGAGTGAGGTCGACAGTTGGATCGGATCTTGTCGATAGTAGATCGTTCAGATCGAGGATCCAATCGGACCGATCAGCGGGCGATGAGACCGGCGACAAGCCGATTAGATCAGACCGATCGACGGGCGATGAGACCGGCGACAAGCCGATCAGATCGGGAATCAGATCGGACCGATCGGTAGGCGATGAGACCGGCGATACTCCCGGTTACAGTAGATCCGATCAGATCGAGAATCCGATCGAATCGGTAGCGCGGGCAATGAGACCAACGACACTCTCGGTGACGTGCAGTCAGCACCGGTGGTGGCGATCGGATTGGCGACGAGCGCTAGTAGGGAAGTGGCGACAAGATCGGATTCAGCAATCACACCAGGTGACGAGGACGGCTACGGGGTGGGCGATCAGATCAGTAGCGCGGGCGATGGGACCGACGACACTGTTGGTGACGTGTAGCCGTCACTGGTGGTGGCAATCTTATCAGCGACGGGCGTTGTTTGAGAGTGGTGGCGTTGAGGACGTCGGACCTCAACAATCTCTCGTAGCACAGTAGTGGCGAAAGAGGAGGTCGGCGATGGCAGCAACAGCGGCACCAGAAAAATAGCGGATTGGAGCCGCTCTGATACCATAAAAATTTGGGAATGAATGATTTTATTTCCTATCAATGTATCAGTATATATAGGCGATCAGGACGGTTCACAAGACAACCACACAGCCATGATATAGTTATCCTATCATAATTACACTTTCTATAATTATAATAGAATAAAAAAACCATGACATGATAAATGATATGCAAAGATGTATATCCTCCGATAATAAATATTTGACATTTAGATAACTTTTAAGACTTTGGTTATTAATAGTTTTGCAAATGCTTGGTTTAAAAAATAAAAAATGGTACGAGTAGGTCTATCTTTGATTATCAAATAAAAAAAAATGCGTCCACATATTGGGTCAATATGCTTTGATTATCGAATTAATCCATGTGACCTAGGAAACTTTCAAGTCTGTCCACCCAAGGCTAGACACAGACACCATCGCAGTAAACGGATCAGAATTTGTGGTCGGTTAGGTCAATGCACACTATAACTTCCACATATTAAGATAATCAATTAATGCACAGACAGTTGTTAATTAGAATTAAATTCAGTTGAATTACACTATGCAAGCATTGTGACCAGAAAAAAATTGTTGTAGCTACCAGCTTGGTAGAAATTAATGGCATTAGGGATAATCAAAACAACATCTTATTATTGCAATAATTTGATTTTGCAAGTAGTTTAGGTTTTAGGCTGGTTTTGTAAGTAATTTTTTTTAATTAAGGTATGACTTTCTAGTAAGTAGTTGTTCAACCTGTAATTTATTACAGATGTAGCTTTTTTAAGTAAAGTTCGGAATAAATTATATTATCAAAAATTTGCATTAATTTGATTAATTACCACTCAGTAAACATAGCTGCCATCATGGTACTATATATACATCTCATCATCAACATCCAGAAATAAATTAATGTCCAATAATTTTGACTAAGATTGGACACACAGAGATCATCCAACCTCACACAAGTCCATGCAAATCACGACTTCATGCATGTGAAACATCCATGAGGAAAATTAATTAAAGGCAACAAAATTGACCCGTTCAATCGGAACTAACGTATGTATCTAGTTAATTTTGCTGCCCCTGTTCGTTGGCTGCACTCCAAAGTTGACATGAACAAGGAACAGGAATCGATTGGGTAGCTAGGCCACAGATCACTTCACTCTTGTCGAAATATACATATGCACGTCAAGCACGGCTAAAATTTTTCAAACCCATGTACCTACTACCAAGATATATAATTAGATTTCAGCGTACCGAGTTTCGGATCAAAATGGGTGTGAATGTAAAAATAATAGTTCGGCATGCCATGTATACCTGTGGATAGGTTCAACACTAGCTGCCGCCAAACTTTTTTTTTCAAGATAATAAATCTTCTTCGACTCATATATTAGAGTGGATCTACTATGCTGGTATTATATTCTCATTATCTATCTGACCATATACTCCCACTATGTTGGTGTTAGCTGGCCTTTTAGAAAGTTCTAAAAAAACCTATATATATTTTGAAGAAAATGCCAAGCAAGATCAAAATAGAAAAATACAGGAGAAAACAACTAGGACGAAGTCGTTTTCACCTCACTTTGCACTCCAACGTTGACTCCAACACACGTAATCTTAACCAAATCAGAAGATATGACACGTTAATGGAACAAATGAAATTATACAGTAGCAAACTGATGGGTTCCACGCAGAAAGAGAGCCAGTAATTGGTCAGCTCACACGGCTAATTGGCCATTTTGTTTATTGTTGTCTTTTCTACAACTCACTTGTTAATTATTTTAGTTGGGCACCATCTCGAATGTCAACATCCACTTTCAACAATTAATTGTGAAATGGGCTCTTTTTTGTGAGTGATCATGCACGATCTTTTCTATACTTTGGCAGGAATGGGAGAATGCATTGTGATACGTTTCTCGAGCTTGATTTTTGTTTTAAAAAAATTCTTAAAATATTATTTTAAATTTATTTTTAAACTTTATAATATCTTGTAGCTAATTCATTCGTTTTAAATGTCAGATTTGGTATAATTACACATATTTTCCTTGAGATTAGAATAGTACTCCCTCCATCCAAAACAACCCAACGCGTGGCACCGTCCCTTGGTCTATAGCCTCGGTCCCACAACCCCTACACGTGGCACCGTCCCTTAGTCTCGATGAGTGCCACCACTCCTGACTCGGTCTGTCTCCTGAAAATCAGCGTTGTCAAGTACAGTAGCTGTACTAATTTAGCGTTCCCACGCCTTCATCACACGCGATTGCTGGACTCTGCAAATCAGCTGCATGTAAACCAAATTGTGGTCACGAGCCAAAACATGAATTAAATACGTTGTCGCGTCACGTCTCACCTTTATTCGCATGATGTAGTAATGACGCGTAAGTTTCTTTCTTGTTCTATCCCTCTTGTGACGAGACACGCAAAGCGGCATGATATTATACACTCCATCGACTATTAGGGACAAAAAGCATGTGACCTTTAGTAGGATTAACTCTGTATAGTTAAAGATCAATGATGGAAAGTTATGAGCTTCACTAGGTTTAAACACTTGACAAAGTCATATATCTTGTAGTAAGTAGTATGCACTAATTTATTGTATGTATTAATTATTGTATGTATTAAGAATGTCGTAAATTTGTGAAGTGTTTAAACCCACTAAAATTGTCTTCCATACAATCAGTTGATTTTGAGATCTTTAATAGGATTGACCACTTGGTAAACCAACTTGAAATGTTTTGATATGAAAAAGGAGGTAATTTTTTGAAGTTATGTTTTTAACATATAATTGTTTTCGATAGCAGCACTGATAAGTTATTCTCTCCATATATGAGCTTAGGTATGTTCATATTTTGCTCGTGTTTATATTATAAGTGGTTGGTAGACGCAAGATGATGAATATAAAATTGTTATTATCCTTACAACGAGCAAAAAATATATACGACAAATAACTTATAAGTTTAGCACACATACATTAGACTAGTTCTAGTGGAACAACATATTAAACATAACAAAGATACAAACATGTGCTATTCGTCGTCCTCCTGACCTAAATTCCTTAGTGTACCATCATCCTTTTTTTTACTCTTTCTTCTGGTCCCTATAGGGTTTTGTGTTCAAACAATAATAATCTTTCACGTGAACGTCAATTGACCTTCATGCCTCCACAAGTGTACTATAGTCAACTCCTCCATAATCTTGAATCGACTAAGTTAATGAAGGTGCTCTATCGTTCTGCAACGGTCCAATCTCGTGGTATGCAGTTGATGACCCCTCACCGTAGCTACATAGGTCACCATAGGATTATGTGCTACTCATAAACATTGCCATTTGTTCACCAGCGCACATCCCTATAAAATATGGAATCCAGAATTGTAACATCCTCGCACACAGAATATAGTGTTTTTAGAAATTCATAATTTGTACCTGTTGTTGGTAGCTGCATGATAGGATGTTGACTGAATAACCAATCTCCTTGTTCTAACAACTTGATAAAGCCTAGGCCATGTGGCTACACGCCTTCGCTTATAGAAAGTTGGTACATCCCCACACCTACAGCATGAAAGTATTATTACAACTGTATAGCGTAAAGAATCGAACATATCGTTGATGGAGTAAAACAAATTAAACACATTGTTTACGCACCGGTGTTGTACATGGAGCCTCCATGCCACTAAGCATTGGTACCCATTGGATACATGGACATGTTAACTTGGGCAACACCTGCATAAATAATGAAGTATGTTGGTTCCTGAGCAACTTGCAAAATGAAAAACAAAACCATGTGTCTTTAATCAACTACCAGTGACCGCTATAAACCCTTCAATCCATTGCGAGCTTCTAGTCTCTATATGCATCGAAGGAACCAAACCCTCCCTACCACTAAGTGCTGCTACCTACTTGCGAGAAATAAGGAACTGGTGTTGTACTACCAGGCAGAATAGTACATGAAAAGTGAACGAGATAATAATGCAAATGTTTTATTAAACCGTTAATATATGCACTTTGTATCTGGTAGCGACATGAACCCTTGATGCCACTATGAGCCATCTGCCATTGTAAGTACATGACAAATCACTTGTGTACTACATGTAAAAAAATTAGTTGACAAGGAAGCAACAAGTCAAACGTTTTCCAATTATAGACACCATAGTTGGCTTTACCTGTATTGCACACGAGTCCTTCCTACCATTGCGAGCTTGAGGGTGCTATAGGTGAAGGTGTAGACACATTCAAAGTCAATGCTCAAAGATAGTCCGCCAGCCTTGCCGATGGTGCAGGGCGCATGGAAGGTAAGGGCCTTTCCAACGTGGAAGGCTGAGAAGAGGTAGATGGCCGCTCCGGTAGGGGGTGTACAAACCTACACTCCATCGGACAGTGCACATTTTATGCATGCCTACATGATGTAAGGTGAATAATCCTTCTTCATTTCTGTTGCTTTTGATCCAAAATAACCATCATCTCCTTGCGTGACCCAGCTATATTATCACGAAGCTTCTCCCATAGTGTGTTTGTGTCATCGTCTAATTCCTCTACAATATCAGTCTGCACATAAAATAGTAGAATGATGACAACATTGCAATAAGGATATTTTTGTTGAAGAAAAATTGATAATATGCTATTATCTATGGGTTGTGGGTGCTGACCGCATGGAATACAGCTATTCCACATTGGCCATTGCAACAATCTCTAGATCCCCTATTGCCACAAGGCATACATGTGTTTGTGTGGTGTACCAACGCAGGTACATGCCGTACATACTGTGATCATATGGCATAATTTCCTAAATAATATCAAGTGATGTCCACTACAATTGCTAGACTGAAGGGGCCATCTTAGCAGCAATATTGTGACGAGCATTGCCATCTTTCTTCGTCTTTTGCCTCTAAAAACTCACCATTTAGAGATAAATTTGGTAGTAATGTAGTACACACATTCTCAAAAAGGCATGCCATTAAAAAATAACTTACAAGTGTACTTGCTTGCAAGAAAAATATCGTCCACGTACATAACTGGTTTAGACCATTGAAATGCATAAATACAAGATTCGAATGAAAAGAATGCCCTTTGCATGATAAGGTAATTCGAAGGTCTCACAGACTCCCTGTCTTGCATAGCAACATAAGTACCAGGATTTCTCTATCGCTTTCTGCTTCACCCTTCAAACCTTTTGATACCTAATTATGTACCACTCACTTTTCTCTACTTTCTTGATTATATGCCTCAGTAGCAAGTCTTCCCCTTCAATAATTTCATTGTAGTACTTGTTAGTAACATATGTTGTAGTCAAGTTGCAGTGGGAGGACCTCATGTTTTGCATCATACAGTTGTGCTCCTCCAATCTTGACACGAGCCAAAATGACTCGTACTTTGGCATGTGTTCATAAACCCTAAAATTGCACCCTTCCATCTTACACATGATCATGTACATCTCCTTACTATCCAACAACCCTAAACTGCCTCTGTAGCTTCAACAATATTGACTTTATTGCATCCTATAATGCACACTTCGTCAAAAACATTGCACCTTGGTTGATTGACCCCTCGCTGTAAAACCATATTGAGTCATGGCACTCGTTCTCTCCAATATATCCGAGATCCTCACTGATCCACGATGTTGGTACAGATAGGTCTTCCTCCTCTTTCTTATCTACCTCCTTGTCATCATCCATGCCCAAGTTATGCTCATCTTCACGAGAATGTCTATCTACCCTCTTAATCTCATCAACTATAGCATGCACCTCTTCCTCTTCATTAGCTTCATCTATTGGATGCCACTGCACTATGCTCGGTATTTCTGTTTGCTCAACTCGTTCAATACATAGGTTCTATTTATCAATGTCGATATCCTCATGATGATGCTCAGAGATGTTGGCATTATATGTGCGACTTAGCACATGCCTCTCCCTAGTTAACTAGACTAGCCCAATGAATTGTCTCTCTAAACCCTTATTGAACAAGCTTGTACTAACATGGCCAGCTTGTATCATCGGTCCCTACAACTATTCAACTATTCCTTCTAATATTGACTTCAAGTTACTTCTTTCAGTTGCCATTATATATCCATCATCGAACTCCATACCATTCTAACGTTAATATTATAGATATTTGGGTCCAACAAGAATACACATGTCAACCAATACCACAATTCAAACATTGTAAGATTGCCCAAATTTAGGTGATGCAGTGTGCTAGATAAGTCGACACCTATTTCGTTTAACATAATTTCCCTATCACCAAAATGTACTCTAAAATTTGCCATTCTTACCAAGACACCATTTAATCTACTACTACTACTTCAACATAAATATGGAATAACATATTTATTAAATAATTGTATTTTATACCACGCAACTCTAATTGGATCAATATTTTTTTAACATATTGCAATCTCAATTTTTTTTCTAACAACAGTTATTTTATTTCATTTTAATTTCATTAAATTATAGCAAATTCAATGACTGTGCTATCATATGCATGACATATATTTCTTTTAATTTCTTATTGTAATTTGTATCATAAATTATGTGTTTCACCATATAATTTTTTTAATTTACAAAAAATATATTATTTTTAAAATTCTATTATATTTAATACATATGGACCCGTGACTATATAATATTACACTGATAATATTTAAGACATTTATATATATATACACCAACTTCTTATTATGCTATTTATACCGAACTAAACTTTTCAATATTTGCATATATGAAAAATTAAAAATTCAATGATTAACCCAACTACGGGTACATATGAACCAAATATTAAAAATATTAAAGACAGAAACATCTACATGCATGCATCTACATGTAATCTACACTATATATTATTACAGATATATATTTGTCTCTAAATGTAGTAATGTACGCATAATCCACTGATAGACAACTTTAATAAACTTACAAAGCGTATTTCTAACAAAACTTACATAACGTGCCATCCGTTTAACAATTACTAAGCTACAGTGTTCACATCGGTTTAAACAACTATATAATTACAAAGTAAGTTTGCAAATAAATAAAACTTCACCAAATGCTTCGTACTACTAAATTTAAACACATGAAAATATTGCCTGCTTACTTGCATCCCTCGTCTATGTTTCTCCTCCTAGATGCTCCTGTCGAGATCAAATCCACCACATGCATGACAATACGTGTCTTCCCCTTGCCAGTAACACACTACTGTAATTTTTGCCCTAAATTAATTCAAAACCCAGTCTAACAGTCCATATATAAACACATTGTACTCCTAGTAACAAATCTATAGCATTCATCACTTCATGCTTGCTTTCATGGCCACGTATGTTTACACAAAGCAAACACAATCATATTGTACAAACTGAGAGATAGTCACCTTCTCCAAACAAATGATATCACATTTTTTGTTAATCATTGAGGATTAAACCCATACACCTCAATGCATGCGGGTTTGCATGCAATAGATAACCTTCAAAATATTAAATAGTATATCCTTAATTAATTAAAAGTAGTTGTATTTTAAATATCCTTATTAGTTATAACACTCTTATCCATCGTACAATTTACCTCTAAAACATTTTATTCTTATTTTTCAACCTACATAAAGAAATTATAAATTATACGCTTTTTTTATGGTTTTGAACTAGTAAGATTTGTGCACTATTATATGAAGAAAACGGAATACTGCTAACATTCTACATTCATACTACATTCACAATATTTACTGCTTTCTAATTTAGACACTAACTACAAATTCAAAACATCTTACATGACTCTAAACTATTCTTATATGCACACTACATAAATTAGTATTTGCCCAACACATTAATATTTACATCTAATTTATATTTTAATCACTTCATAATAATTTAGGTCCTCAAATTTATCTTAATTTTCTTCGTCTGCTTATTCACTTCAATATTTCTCCTCCTCTTGCAAACTGCCTCCTCTTCTCTTCTCTTCTATGAATGTAAAGACATTTAAATGAACACGAGCGAGAGTCCAACAGTACATTTAAATGAACACGAGCGAGAGTCCAACAGGAGACTTAAGCGATTGATGACGCTAAATTTCAAGATGACTTCAAGACGTTAATTTTTAGATGGAAAATCCAATGGTGAAAGAAGTGATTGATGGCGCTAAATTTGAGAAGTTAGAGGCAAGGAGCGGTAGCAAGCTATGGAACCAAGTGACCATTTTGCGGGACCAATTACTGTCCACGCTCCCATTGCGCGTGACCGTGGTGGCGTGTCATGGCTGTGTGGGTCCGCTTGCGGTGCCATGTGGTCACGGTGCGCCATTGTCACATCCATTAATCCCACGCACTACATGTATATTTTTATAATTCTTTAAAAAAGCATATATATACCTGCAAAATCACTAAAAATAATGCATATTTTTAAATTTTTTTTTGTCAACCTAGCTAAGGTGTGAAACAATTCAAGGGTGTGTACGTCTGACTTATTATACTTGTAAGTACTCAAACCATGACGACAGCCAAGAGCCCAAGACACGTATGCTTAGGGCATCAATTCCATGTATGACCTGTTCTTATTAGCTGGGCTTTATGTAGTTGGAATGAGGCCATCCAAACGGTAGATGCATGTGTGCAAGGCATATTTTTTTAGTCATATATCGATGCTATCAGGCCCATGACAACCTTGCCAACAGTGTTAGTGTTTTTTTTTCTTCGATCCCCTTTGCTTTGCTTGTAAACCACAGTTACCATCCACTATGTTTTTTTCATGGTGGTACAGTCTACATCTATCTAAAAGCTCGATTTTGAGTTGAAAGCTTTAGTTCTTTACAAATCTTTAGCTATAATCTAGAGTTTTGAATTGAAAATCTCCTTCTCATTGTCTGTACTACACAACTCCAAGTCTACAAGAACTAACAGAAATATAGGATATTACATTTAAAAAAACAGAAGTATAGGGAATAAAATGTCATGGAGTAAGTGTGCATACTCAAAATTTTCATACACTAGTTTTGGTATTGATACAATGTCATATAGTTCATTGGGACATTCCATCATTTATCGTTTTGGTCATTTTTCTCCAACTATGTGCTTAATTTAATTTGTCTCGAGTTTTCTTCTCCTTCTTCATCCCCAATTTAATGGTCTCTCCGTAACCCTTTTATTCATCTCACATCGCTCAAATTTGCTCATTGAACACTAAGATTAGGACCATAAGCCCCTCCAAGGGGCGGCGGCACTTGTGGGGCAGCTTGGGCTTAACCCCCACACATGACAAATAATTTCAATGAAAAATTAACAAATTTTAGGTGGAATTTTGGAGAAAAAAATTCAAAACAACATGATTCAGTCCTACTATTGTTGAAATCTTACCTTCACCCCTGAGCCCCACTTAGGTTCTGCATAACAATGGGGTCATAATATGCAAGATCGGAGATCAATACATGGCAACTAGAGCTAAGGTGTGTTGCCTGGTTACTAGAGCAGAGGCACACAACCTGTAGAGTTAACGTTGAAGACTACTAGGACGAGGGGACAACGATTTAGTGAAAGATGATGGGAAGAAAAAAGAAGTCTGTTATTTCTTATGACAGAATAGCTAACCATCCATATTTGGTGTTATAGTTGATTTTTTTTCTACATAATATGCTCGACGATATGGTAAACCCTTTTACATCGTAGCATTATTCTAGCGGCAAAGTTATTTTGCCACATCATGATCACTAAAATTTTATCATTAAATTTTAAATATAAAAAATCTTAATTAAGAATTTCGATAAAAATTACCTAAACTTTATTTAATTTAATATTCCTCCTTACAAGTTTAGCTAGACATTTTGTCTAATTTACCACGCCACTACACATTTAACCCATCATTTAACAAATTACAACAACATACTATTTCACCATCCGTTAACATATCGGCAACTTAGCTTACCAAACTGAACTCATTACAAAGTTATTGTCTTTTGATACAAGCTACAGTATAAGTAATGTGATCGTTGTGAAAAGAACAAATGCAGTTTTCCTTAAAAAAAACAAAGGAAAAATCAAAATGCCCCCTATAAATTATTGGTATTTCTAATATCCCCTTATAACTTAATTTGATATAAAACACTCATATTTTCTCTTCCAACTTTCCCCTTTATCCAATTTTTAGTATTTTTTTGTGCACCATAAGTTTCCATTTGTGGAGCCTCCTTTCACCTAATGCTTTTATATACTTTAACTCCACTAGCGATACCGCGATAAAACTATGACCATAAATACACAGTAATTTAGAAGTGGTGTATTACATCTTATGCCCCAATAAGAAAATACCAACTTTGCTTATCACGCTAGGGGTACGCAGGTGTTCGTGCCGAGATCTCTCGCGCGCCCGGGCATGAATACGTCGACGTCTGGAAGGTCTTTAGTGCATACCGATCGGTTTCTCTTCGTAGCTTGAGGTACACGCGTTAGGGGCCATGGGGTTCGATCGGCTCCGACGCGACGGTATGGGTGCGGACGTGTCAGTCAATTTGACCCTGCAATTGATAAAGAGATGAGACGAACAGGTCCATCGGACGGTGGGTCGATACAGGCGCTCGCTATCGGCTGGCTGCCGATAGGATCGGGATGGTCATCGGCTGCGCCCAAAAGGTCCTTTGCTATCGGCTATTTACCGATAGGAATTGGAAAACTCTTCAATCGGCTGGGAAACCGACGTGGACAGGTGTTGACGAGAGATCGGCCACAGAACCGATGGAAGAACCAGGGTATACTCAGAGGATAGCAAAGCGCATAGGATCCGTCCATATAATCGATGGAAGCCGTAGCAGTCGTTCATCGGCTACAAAACCGATGAAGGCACATACATATTGGCAAGTAATAGTATTAAAAGGCACAGACGGTAAAGCCGATGACGCTCTGGATATGACAGCACGAGACCCGTCGCTTGTCGTGATATCGCCATTAACACCGAATCTTAAAGATCGGATCTAACCGAGACAGTACGAAGCCGAGGCCAATAGCGATGATACGGAGGACGCCGGATCGGCTGTGCTAAAGCAAAGATAGGAACGAACCCATCGGCTAGCGGGGCCGATGAGGGGACGCCTCTCTGAAGGCTGCTGCGTATCGACTGGAAGATTGATACGCTCGGCGTGGCGTGTCAAGGGAAACCTCTAAAAGCTTGGCACGTATCCGCGGAGGAGCCGATACGCTAAGCGTGAAGCTCAGAGCATGGATAACACATCGGCTAGCACTTCGATGATACACCGTGCAGAAAACTATAAGCTTACAGCTCCATCTACCATCGGCAGCCCTGTAGGTCGAACCTAACCGATGTAGCACGAGACTGACGACGGCAGAGGAAGCTTGACAGACTGATAGACTTTGCATGGACCTGATGTGATACATCTGATCGCCCTAAGAGGTCGAATCTAACCGATGCAGACTTAGACAAGGGAGAACATATCGAGATAGTGGCGGAACTTACCCCTTCGCCAGAGATCGAATTTAACCGATGCAGCCCCACGTCGAGAGCCAGAACCCGCCGGTAGAAACCTAGATAAACTAGAGTGGCAATGCGTCGAATTTGTATTAATCGAGAGATAAATTATATGTCTCCTCGGAGTCTATATTTATACCCTAGATTTATAGAGTACGACGCGTTTACAACCATCGGACGTTATTTCCTCTGGAAAATATCTCTAAAGAAGTTAACTAACTAACTAAACCTTTCTAATTAGATAATATTACGATTTACAATGATAAAATACCCTGCCGTGAATTTAATGTTTCCTCCATAAACTCGATTTTATCTTGATAGTCTTTCAATCTAAAACCGAGTCTTTCTTCACTACAATCCGATCGGATTTTTCACTATAGTCATCCAACACCTCTCAATCGATCGGCTTTAGCACCATCGGGTTATCTAGATTTTGACGTTAACAACAGGATGCAGCATAACGAGAAATTACTAAAAACTAGATAAAGGTGTGAAGTTAAAACAGAAAGTTGTGAGAAGTTGTTTTGTATGAAATTAAGTTATATTGGGAGATTGAAAAGACCGGTGACTCGTAGGAGATTATTTAGATTTTCCAAAATACGCAGTTATATATAATTTATTGAAGTCTTTTAATTCAAAATTGAAAAATAACGAGGACAAAAATTTGTTGCTCAACTGTCGCCCTTCCATTCGCTATCTAGCGAACTTTCGCGGCTCCATCCCTTTCCTTGCTGCGAATTGCGAAGGAAAACCCTCACCTCCCCTCTCTTTCCTCGGGGGAGGCACGGCGAGCCTTTCCTGCCTCGCCTCGCCTCCTCGCTCGCGCCTCGCCGCCGGCGAGCAGGCCCCGGAGGCGCGGTGTGTACGGCCTCATCTCATCCCTTTCCCTCGCCCCTGCCCTAGTCGCCGGCAGCCCCGCCCTTGCGCGCACCGCCGGCGAGAAGGCCTGGAGCCAGCAGCGGCGCGATCGGCCTCGCTCCACCGGCCCCCGTCTCGGCCTGAAACGAATCGAAGGTAAGGTATGCGCTCTTCCCTCGTAGACCTCATCCCCCGCCGCGCCGCTCCATGAGCCGGCGTGGAGTGGCGTGGCCTGGAGGGGATCGATTCGATCGTTCTTAGATTGACCTATTTGCCTCCAATTATTAACCCATCCAGTTTCGCCCCGATTTTATTTCATTGATCCGTGCCTCGTGCAGTACTAATTACAATTTTTTTTGTTTGCATAATAATATGAGGGTTCAGCTGAATCCCCAAGGCCCCACCATTAGGTCCTCCCCTGATATGAACATGTCCCAAATAGAGATTATATGAGTTATGGGGGATTATTAGGATTCTTGGAGGCGACGGCGGCATCATGGTGTGCTTCCCGGTGGAGGTGGTGGAGCACATCCTTGGCTTCCTAGCATCGCACAGCGACCGCAATGCTGTGTCGCTGGTGTGCTGGGAGTGGTACCACATCGAGCGCCTCAGCCGCCACTTGGTGTTCGTGTGCAACTGCTACGCGGTGCGCCCGGAGCGCGTGCATGCGCGTTTCCCCCGCCTGCGCTCGCTGAGCGTGAAGGGAAAGCCACACTTTGTCCCGGCAGGGTGGGCTGCCACAGCGGAGCCATGGGTGGATGCGTGCGCCGCTGCGTGCCCTGGCCTCGAGGAGCTCCGGTTGAAGCGAATGGTTGTCACTGATGAGTGCCTCAAGCTGCTCGCTTGCTCATTCCCCAATTTTAAGTCGCTCATCCTTGTTAGCTGTCAAGGGTTCAGCACTGATGGGCTTGCTGCTGTCGCTACCAATTGCAGGTGAGACTAATGCAGTTTTCTCAATTTTGTGTCATAATAATCTCAATTTACAAGTCCTCCAATAGATATTGATTTTGTTGGCTCTGACTGTTTAAGTTAATCTGGCATAGCCATTTATTTTAATAGATATGATTTACCTATTGTTAGGTACTCAGGTTTTCAATCTTCTTGCTGTTCAGTTTATGGCAATGCTCAAGTCTAAAGTTCACATCATGGAACCTTATTCGTCCTTGTCTACTTGGTTTCAGTTTAGACTATATCTATCTAGTACATGTTTAGAGATGATAATTGAACTGTCAACACAATGCACAAGCTCCTCACAAAATTTAGGGGCTATCCAAGTTGTGCACAATTCAATTTGAATCTCTTTCTTAAATACTTAAACTTTTTTCGCATTAGTTTTTATCAGTTAACACTGTTTTATTCACATCAAATTGTGTGATAGGATTTGCTTGTGTATTTATTGGGATTTCTGTGATTCAGGTCGGAAGATAATTATTGAGATCATGAAAACGTCACATATTCATTTATCCATGAGCACATAACTGGAATACTTCAAGATTCCTTTATCCATAATTCTGAATGTCATATAGCAAGGTGGAAACACCAATGTACTGTTGTAAAATGAGCAAGTCACTGCTACTAGTATATTGTTATTGCAATTTTAAAGAGCACTGGAAACACTTCATCGTATACTTGCATGTGTTTGGGGAATGTTTTGGCTAATAACAAAGAAACGATGCTGGAGGGTGTAGATCATCCAACAAAAGTTGTGCTTCCTAAATCCATCCTAAAGGACTAAAGAAATTTAAACTATTCACTGTTTTACTTTTTCCTGTCTAACAAGTAACAATTACGGTCCATTTTGCATTTTTCAGTTTCACAGTTTCATTTATAAGCTGTCTCATGTTTTTTAATAAAAGCCATTGACATTTTACTCCAAATTGAATTATGATAAGTTCAATTTATTTGGATGATATCATCTTTAAGGGTGTTCACTCATTCAGTATTTTGTGCACTACCTGTTTCTTTTTGGTGGAACTGGTGGTCAGTGCTCAAGAGGCACCAGCGCTAGCATATTTCATCAGCTTGATTACCTTGTAGTCATTTAATCTTAGTGTCTGGCAACAATTTGCACAACTTTAAAGCTGTGATCTCATACTTCTGTTCTGTTGTATAAAGTTAACTTCGAATTTCTTTTCAGCTCTGCTGTCTCTCTAGTTTTTCTCCAGAACTATTTTGGCTGACGCAATACATCTTATGTATTATATAACTCTTTGCTCTTAGATTTATCAAGGAACTGGACTTACAAGAGAGTCTGGTGGAGGATCGAGACTCTTGTTGGCTTGGATGTTTTCCCAGCCCTTCTACGTTTCTAGAATCCTTGAATTTTTCTTGCTTGACTGGGGAGGTGAATGGTCGTGCATTGGAAAAACTGGTTGCAAGGAGTCCAAATCTTAGGACCTTGAGATTGAATCGTTCAGTTCCTATTGATGTTTTAGCCAGAATTCTTTGTCAGACACCTAGGCTGGTGGATTTATGTACAGGATCTTTTGTACAAGGCAATATTGCTGATGCATACACTGGGCTATTCAATGGTTTCCAACATTGCAGTTTGCTGAAGAGTTTATCTGGGTTTTGGGATGCTACAAGCTTGTTTATTCCAGTGATTGCTCCTGTTTGCAAGAATCTAATGTTCCTGAACCTTAGCTATGCTCCAATGGTCCACAGTGCTTATCTTATTGAATTTATTCGTCAGTGCAAGAAACTTCAACAATTGTGGGTAAGATTTACTAGAAGTAATGCAAATGCTAGGGATATATTTAATTAAGTAATCCAGTTATGAAGTGTGATACTGTGTTGGTTGTTTATATTGTCAACTTACAAAATTTATAGGGGTTGCTGGCAAAAGGGAAAAAATATAGGTGTTTTTTGTGACGTTAAGTACACTGTTAACCTTCCTGCAGTTGATAGGTGCATTTGTTGTGACTTGTGAGGTTGATTATACTGTTTCCCTGTTTACATGACCATTGCACTGGAAGCATATGGAATGACTGTAGCTGGGATATCTTTTTCACATTTGGAACTTCTGTTTTTGGCAACCCATATTCTACTTCAATTAGCTTAATATGTCTAATGTGCTTATGGTTTGAGTTACATGCTTAGTAGGCAAGAATTTCATATACCTAAACAAACCAAAATGCATTATAGTCAACTTTCTAGTAACTCACACTGTTCAGCAGAGGTGAATTGCACCCCACTGAGTTAAATAAAACCACACATTTGTTTGTGCAAATGTTGATCTGTTTGTGCAAATGTTATTAAAATATCTAGATGATGAGATATATTTACAAATGTTCGAGAATTTTGAAATAACAACCTTTTGACTTTTCCTGTATATTTAGTAATGCTAATATGGTTTTAGTGTTCTGATTTGTGTTTTGGTTGTATCATATTCAATTCAACATTCGTATTAATATGGCACTGATTCCTTGAGAATGGAAGATTGGCAATTGATAACGTGATAAAACTAGTTTGGATGCACTTCACATCAGGGAAAAAGGGAATAATGTCAAATATTTGTTGGACTAGAGTATCAATGTGACCTAATCAGTTCACTGTATGATTAGAGCACATAGTGACACAATAAACCAAGTGTAATTACAATTTTGGTGTTATACTCAGGTTAGATAAGCTTTGTATGTGGGCTTTGTTAACAATTCTTTGAATAGAAGTTAAAGCTTACCATACTAACTGCAGTAGAATGTCATGATAAATGGATGATTCCAGTTAACTTTGCTATTCGTATGCTTCTTTCATTTGTGATGCACTTGTTTGTTGTTTCTTCATAAACATGGTTTGGTTACCTAGGCCTTATGCTTGGTTTCAGGTATTAGATCACATTGGTGATGAAGGATTAAAAATTGTAGCCGCCTCCTGTATACATCTCCAAGAGTTGAGAGTATTTCCTGCGAATGCAGATGCCAGAGCAAGCACTGTGACAGAGGAAGGGCTAGTTGCAATATCTGCAGGCTGTAACAAGTTACAGTCTCTGCTCTATTTTTGCCAACGGATGACAAACTCTGCACTGATTACTGTTGCAAAGAACTGTCCGCAATTCAAGTCCTTCAGACTATGTGTTCTTGATCCAGTATCATCAGACGCTGTGACAGGGCAGCCATTGGATGAGGGTTTTGGGGCAATCGTACAGTCATGCAAACACCTTAGACGGCTACGATTGTCAGGACTTCTCACAGACAGAGTGTTCCTCTACATCGGCATGTATGCCGAGAGGCTGGAGATGCTTTCTGTAGCGTTTGCAGGAGATACGGATGATGGCATGACCTACGTGCTCAATGGCTGCAAGAATCTCAGGAAGCTGGAAATCACGGACAGTCCATTTGGTGATAGCGCACTTCTTGCAGGCATGCATAAGTATGAGGCAATGCACTCACTCTGCTTATCATCATGTAATGTTACCCTGGGGGGCTGCAAGTCTCTTGCCGCAAGCATGGCAAACCTCAATGTCGAGGTCATGAATGAAGTAGTAAGTAGCAATGAGACAGACGAGGATGCTAATAATGCAAAGGTGGAGAAGTTGTATATTTACAGGACAGTTGCTGGACCGAGGGATGATGCGCCTGAGTTCATATCGATATTCTAAATCCATATTTCATTGCAGCTGAAGGTTTGTTCTTCGACAACCGTATATATCATACTCTGCTATGCCGACTTGATCTACATGTTCTAAAGATTCATCTATCTTCACGGTCAAAGGGTTCCTCTAGGATTATTTTTTTGTGTAAATTCATGTGCTATCACCTCCGCTATGTCAATATCCTTCAGCGGTGCTACACTTGTGATTAATCTCCAAAATTGGAACTCTATAGTCATGGCTAGCTTGGCAGATTGATTGTAAAACATCATAGTACGATCTAAGCCTTGTCGGAATACCATACATATGCAGATTGATTGTAACACAGCATAGTACGATCTAAGCCTTGTCGGAATACCATTTGCAAGTCATATCTGTGGTTCATCTTCATGTATATACGATTTCATATCGGTGCTCCCCTGTAATGTCCAGGAAATTTGTAGTGCAAATTGTTGCTTTTCCGAGTAGAAAGATATTTCTTATGTTCTGATCAGTGAAGCCTGATGAAAATCTGATTTAGTAGCTGGACCCTTCAATTTGTGGCAGCATTTCAGCAATGGCCAAGACTAATCTTTTGTCTTCAAGTACTCTGAATTTTTTTTCTTTCTGATGGCACGATCTAACGTCCATGCCGTTGGAAGACAAGGTGGCTTTCAAGTCAGTCATTTCGCTGTCAGTTGTATCGTGTGGGTGTTCACAGTTGGATATCAGCATCATCATGGCCATCACGCGCAGCTTATTCCTGCACGGTTCAACAAGATTTAATTAACAACTATTATCACTTGATGTTTGATCATGAGTACTAAACGACGGGGTCCAAATTCCAAAACGTTTGATCACCATTATTTTTGAGATGATTAAGATGTTAATGAGGGTTAATTAACGAGGTGAAAACGATATGATGGGAGGTGAAGAAGAGTGTGAGCATGCAGCGACGTGTATAGGACAGTGTGGGTCTCTCTATCATGCGATGTGAACCCTATTGCTCTGAAAATTAATGTGAGAAGTTTCTGTGAACGTGATACGATGGAGAAGGAGACGGATTGAGCGGCGAGAATTAAATCATAAATCAGAATCTCAACGACATGTATGCCCATGCATGTCGGCGCCGCGTATGGGTCACATGCATGCTACTGTTCTTTGACTATGTAATTAACACTAAATTTTGACAATTTGACTCTTTTAAAAACTTATTTGAAGAATAAATAGTGTCAAAAGTGAAAACCATCGGGGACACTGAGTTATAATGTCTCAATAACATAAATATTGGCGCTAAGCATCTCGAGGTGGCATCATAAACCAGGTCATTGGAGCTAAAAGGTTCGACTGGATTTTCATAGCAACAACGTGCCGGTCATCAGTGCATAGTTGCTAATTTTTTTGTACTCTACAACTTATAGTTTTTTCCCACTTGACAACTCAGTCTCTTAATTTCTTGCAAAAAATAACATGTTTTGTTTGTAAATTTGTTTTATTTTATTTTGAAAAAAGCATTATTCTTTTCATTTTTATTGTTGTTTTCATATGAAAAGAACTATATTATATGCTCTTCAATTTTTTCTTCAAGGATATTAGTTTATAGATATGAAGTTAATATATTATACAATTAATGTTCTTTTCATATGAAAAGAAGTATATTATTTGCTCTTTTCAAATTTTCATCAAGTACATCAATTTATTACTAATTTATAGATATTATTAAGCTAAATATTATATAATTTAATACAAAATACAATATACTTCTTGTCATTATTTCAAATTCAAAATAAAAAAATTATAAACAAAACATGTCATCTTTAAAAGATAATTAGGAGAGCAAGTTATTTAAAAGAGAAAAAGACCAATAAAAGATACAGGTACGAGGGCTTGAAGGCAAGATGTATTGGATAAAGAGGCAAAAGGCCTGCACAACCTTTTAGCCAGTTGGGAGCTCATCCCCAATAGCTTTGGCGTTGAGCTCTAATGACCTAGCAACCGGTGGTATTTCAGATAAATAGTTTGTGCCAATAAATATAGCGTCGAGATGTTATTACTCAGCGCCAAGCCTAATGGCACTGAGGTTCTAATCCATTTTTACAACAAGTTTTTGATACGATTTCTTATTCAAATAAGTTTTTCAAAAGGATCAAATTGTCAAAATTTCAGATATTTTTGCTCCTCTAATTCGTTTCTTTTTCAAGAATTAACACACATCTCCCTCTCTCCTTCGTTTTTACGGCTGGACCTGTGCATATTCCAGAGTGAAATACACTACTTCCAAAGCCATATGAATCGTGACGCATAATTTCTGACCTTTGACCTTATTCAGATAGTACGAATTTTACTCTTGTAATGCCAGTGAGAACTCCATGTGCCTGCCTGTCATTACAAGTAGAAAATACTCATCATCTAAGGGTGATAAATTACACTAAATTTCTCCCAAGATGTTTAATCTGACTGATTTCTGTGCAAATCATACGTAAAAATGGTACAAGTTTACTATTATAGTGACATGTTCTTTATGAAATTATATGACACACTTTAACATCTTACTATCCGGTTATAAATATTTAACACTCCCTTTGTCCAGATTGATTTCTAGCAATTTTTGGACAAAATAGTAATTAGTAATAGGAGAAATGAATATGGTGACTCTCACTAATACTCTTAATTAGTTGTATTTCCCAGGCTCCAATTAAATACGCATGCCTGAATTGTAACTCCTAGAAATGAAGTCTTTATAGGTAAAATTGGAACACTAGAAAAAGTCTTTGTGAGACAGGAATATTTAGGATAAGATTTGATCAATCTTTTAAAACTCCAACCATTAATTCTATATTAAAATAAAATTTATAAAATGTAATATATTCTACACACATTTTTCTTGCTTTAAACTAAGTATTTAAGAAATTATTGATGGGAAAAGTTTTAAGAGTGTGACCAATTCTTATCTTAATCGTCAATTATTTCTGATCAGAGTGAGTATATGGTGATGACTACAATATAGCTGCTTCCTCTCTACAACCTGTTCTAAAAAGGCTTGATTTCTTGCTATATACATGGACAATTTATCATTTTGGGACAGAGGGCAAGGTTTGATGGCAGGGTAATCCATGATTTTATGGATGGAGCGATCCATGTTGAATGTTTGTTGGTGGATGGGATAATCCAATTTTTGTTTGATTTGGTGGATAATATGAACAATTTTAATCTTCGGGAATTAAGTGAGCAGGTGAAAATGATTAGGAGAAAATTGTAATTGGTTGATAGAGAAAGTAGGTAAACAAATTAAATAGAAAATGTTTGTGATTGGTTAAAATAAGGGTATAGGTAGAGAAATAGTTTTATTTTAGGACAAAACTTGAGTGATAGAAATAGCTTCAATTTAGAATGGAAGAATGGAGAGAGTACTAATTAACATGAAAAAAACCTAGTTATCACTAATCATTAACTAATGATCAATGTTAGAGCATAGCCAGCCTAAATCCAAGCCCCTAAATATCTTCTTTGGAATTTGTAATGAGGAATTAAAGCATGAAAATATCCCCTAATTTGAGTCCTTAAAATAAAAAAGTAGGCCACCCTCTCCTTACGTGCATTGCGTGATATTCTTGTAAGAATATAGAGGGCAGATGACGAAAGCGCTTGGCAAGATGATAGCAAGGGCGTCATACGTGTTAATTTATAACGCTATATAAGGTAAGTTCTCATACAAGGTAATAATCTCCTGCGTAGCTCACATATCATGTTTCTAAGATCCTATACAGTAGTTTCTATTTTACAGATTCTATTTTTAATAACAAATCTACAACCATAGAAACTATTCCTAACAGCCTCTCTCAATCACAACTTAGTTAAGTTGAGATTGATCTTGAAATTCTCAACTAGCCTCACAGGCAAAGCTTTGGTGAATCCATCAGCTACTTGATCCTTGGAGGAGACAAAGTTAATTTTCAAACGTTTCTGCTTGACTCGATCTCTCATAAAATGGTAGTCCATCTCAATGTGTTTTGTTCTAGCATGAAACACAGGATTGCTTGAAAGGTATGTGGCGCCTAAATTGTCACACTATAATTTGGCAGCATTAGGACTCTTCACGCCTACCTCATGTAACAAAGTTTGTATCCACATAACCTCTGCCATAGCATTAGCTATTGCTTTATACTCTGCTTCAGTACTAGATCTAAAGCACTCCAAGACACTAAATTAATTCCTAGAAAAGCTGCAAATCCTCCGGTGGATTTTCTGTTATCCACATAGTCTGCCCAGTTAGCATCTGAGAAGGCACTTACTAGTGTGGAAACCGACCTGTGAATCTTTAGCCCGAGTCTAGTGCACTACTTTCTATGCCTTAATATTCTTTTCACAGCCTCCCAATGTATTGTAATTGGAGCATGAAGAAACTGACAAACCTTATTCATAGCAAATGAGATATCAGGCCATGTTAATGTTAGATATTGTAATACTCCTACAATGCTACTATATCTTGTGGTGTCTTGAGCTCCTAGAGGAGTTTCTTCATACAGAGATAGCTTCTCACTAGTGGATAATGGTGTATTGACTGGCTTACAATCTACCATGCCGACCCTCTTCAGTAGATCAGACGCATATTTTTCTTGTGTAAGCAAAATTCCACTGTTTGTTTTATGTACCTCAATGCCAAGAAAATAGTGAAGCTCTCCCAAGTCCTTCAATGCAAACTGTTCTTTAAGATCTCAAAATAATGCACTTGATGCTTGCTTGGTGGAACTTGTCACAATTATATCATCGACATACACAAGAACAAATATTGTGATGCCTCCCTTACTAAAGAAGAACAAGGATGTGTCAGCCTTGGATGCTTTAAACCCCAATTGAATCAATCGTTCACTTAATCTAGAGTACCATGCTCGAGGAGCTTGCTTCAACCCATATAAAGCTTTATCAAGTTTGCACACATAGTTAGGCCTGTTTGGATCCTCAAAACCAGGAGGTTGATGCATGTATACATCTTCTTCTAAGAGTCCATGTAAGAATGTATTTTGCACATCGAGTTGGCGAAGAGACCATCCACAAGATACAGCTAGAGACAATATAACTCGAATAGTTGCAGCCTTAATTACTAGACTGAATGTATCTTCGTAATCAATTCCATACCTATGCTTGAAGCCCTTGGCAACAAGGCGAGCTTTGTAACGATCTAGACTCCTATCAGACTTTCTCTTGATTTTATACACCCATTTGCACCCTATAACATTGGTTCCCTTATGTGGCGGGACTAGGTACTATGTCTTGTTCCTCATCAGTGCTTTATATTCAGAGTTCATGGTCTGTCTCCAATTTTTATTCTGCAGTGCATCAGCAAGATCAGTCGGTTCACCAGTGCTTGCTAACATCCCATACCTGACCGTGCCATCAGTATAAATTTCTCCATTTGAATGCCACGCTGGAACCTTGTTGCCGGCCGTAAAGGAGCTGCAACCTCTTCTGGTGTACCGGCAGAGGATCCATCAGTGGAAATCTCCCTCGTGATCCGTGTCGTAGCATGAGGTGGCGCCGTTCCCGTGCCTGAAGCAGGCGCAAGCCATGTCGGAGAGACTTCGGCGATAGGTGAGGGTGAGTGCACAACTAATTGGCCCCCACGCGACATCACCTCGATGGAAACGGGCGCGGTTGGCTGGCTGCCAGACTCGCCTGACGACATGGGCGCAGAAATCGGTCAGGGATCGTATCCGTGATCCATGCCACTGCTTCCAATGGTGATATCGTCTGTATTTGGCACCTGAGGCAAGCTAGAGTCTCCACCAGGATTGTTAAATTCATTAGGCAAATTAACAGGCAAGTTAACATGTTGATCATCCAAACTACTGGTCCCCCTTGATAGCCACGGAATCAGGAGAAAACAGGAGGATCTCTGAGCGCAGACGAGCACCCGCATTGGGATGCATCTTGGCAAAAGGAAAAATTGTTTCATCGAATGTGACGTCTCTAGAGATATAGACATGCCCAGATGCAATGTCCAGACATTTATACCCCTTGTGAAGATTACTATAACCCAGAAAGACGCATCTCTTAGAGCGGAACTGGAGTTTATGGGCATTATACAGGTGAAGATTGGGCCAACAGGCACAACCAAACATCTATAGGGAGGAGTAATCTGGTTTTTGACCAAAGAGGCGCTCCAGGGGCATAGAAAATTGATGATTGCACTAGGAAGCCGATTGATGAGATATGTGGCTGTGAGGAACGCTTCGTTCCAAAATTTCAGGGGCATACTGGCGCATGATAGAAGAGCTAGACCAACTTCAATGATGTGTCGATGTTTGCACTCGGTGGCACCATTTTGTTGGTGCGCATGAGAACATGAAACATGATGCGAGATGCCGATTTTAGTAAAAAAAAGGAGCTAAGCCTTTGATATTCACCACCCCAATCAGTTTGGATGGCTTTTATTTTTCGATCAAGCAACCTTTCAACTAGGTTCTAAAAATCATGAAATTTCTAAAAGACTTTAGACTTATATTTAATGAGGTAGATCCATGTAAACTTGCTATAATCATTGATAAAACTAACATAATACCGTTTTCTGCCAACAGACTCAATAGCTTGACTCCACACATCAGAGAACACAAGTTCTAAAGGAGCACTAGATTGACTTACTGACTTATGATAGGGTAACTGGTGTGCTTTTGCTTGTTGATAAGCATCGCATACATGCTCATTATTAGACTCTAAAGCAAATGAAATGCTATTATTACTGATGATGTAACGAACGATCGGGGAGGCTGGATGTCCTAGTCATTCATGCCACCGAGACAGGGACGGGCGAAACATCGTGAGGACTTGTTTTGGTGGTGAAGGAAGAGGATATAGCCCCCGATGACAATGACCTTTAAGCAGAGTTTTCTTGGTTGCCTGATCCTTAACCAAAAAATAGGTGGGGAGAAATTCCATGTAGGCAGAGTTATCAGAAGTAAATCGATGAACTGAAACAAGATTCTTAGAAGTTTTAGGTACAAGCAAAACATTTTTTAACTGGAGATTGCGGCTAGGGGTAACAATAGTAGATTGACCAACATGTTTAATTGCCATACTTGCACCGCTTGCGGTGTGGATCTGATCACCACCGTTGTACTTCTCACGCATGGAGAGTTTCTCTAACTCACTGGTGATGTGGTCAGTGGAGCCGCTGTCGGTGTACCAATTGGTGTCGATGTTGTATGAACCGGTTGCCGCTGCTATGTGCCTTTCTTCAGGGACGAAGTCCTCATCGAAGCGGTGCCAACAATGAGCTGCAGTGTGCCTCTCCTTGAAGCATACCTGACAGATCGGTTTGTTTTGCTTCTTGTTGTTGTTGGAGCCGCCACCTTGCTGGTTGCTCCTTTGACCACGACCATGACCCCCACCGTTTGGAGGGTCACGCTCACATCCATGATAGGGACCACCACGACCACGATTATTACCGCGGCCTCCTCCACGGCTGGCCATGTTGGCCGAGTTCTGGTCACCACCTTGGACCAGATCCATCTTGGTCTCAAAGTTGAGGAGCTGTGAATACAGCTCGTCGATGGTCACCGATTCCACCCTCGTGACGAGAGAGGTAACCAGTGACTCGTATTCCACAGGCAAGCCGGTGAGTATGTACTCAACCAGCTCGTCATCAGTGATTGATCGTCCCGCGGCCGCCATCTCATCGCTGAAACCTTTCATCTTGGTGAAATAATCAGTAGCAGATGAGTTACCTTTCTTGGTATTGGCGAGGGAGATGCGCAGATTTAGCGCGCGTGCACGGGTTTGTGAGGCAAACATGGCCTCAAGCTTAGCCCATGCATCAGCCGCCGTCTTCGTTTTGGCGATGTGGCTAAGAATGTCCGGAGAGATGGAAGTGAGAAGGAAGCTGAAGATCTGCTGATCCCGTGCCTTCTATTCTTCGAATGCCGGGTTAGAGGCCTTCTTGCCATTCTTGTCCTCAATCTCCGTCACCGGCAGCTTAGAAGCACCAGTGAGATGGCCGTATAGGCGAGCACCGCGCATGGCCGAGAGCACCTGAGCTTTCTAGATGGAGTGATTGCTCCTGGTAAGTTTCTCTGTCACAGCGCCGGTCGAGAGAGGGTTGAGATAGAAGGTCAAAGAAGACATGGTGGGCGGCAATTGGATCTATTGAGTGTTTATTGGGAGGCGAGGAGGGTGCCTTCTTCGGTGAAAACTCCAGCTACTCGCGAAGCGCACGGCGACTGTCGAGCCTCGGATCTCTGGTATTCCTCCGGCGAGCGGAGCCGATGGACGGGAGCGGCAGTGAGGCTAAATCGGCGACCGGGACGAGAACAAGGCTAGAGCAGCAGCGAGGCTAGATTAGAGGTTGGAGAGGCTCTGATACCATATAAGAATACAGAGGGCAGATGACGAAAGCGCTTGGCAAGATGATAGCTAGGGGCGCCATACGTGTTAATTTATAACGCCATATAAGCTCTCATATAAGGTAACAATCTCCTGCGCAACTCACATACCATGTTTCTAGGATCCTATTTACAGATTCTATCTTTAGTAACAAACCTATAAACATGAAAACTATTTCTAAACACTTCTAGGGTGGTGTGCAATTCCCTTTCTTCTCTGTGCGGTGTACGATATACAGGAAGGAGCTGCGAGCGAGGAATTGGGGGCGAGCGAGGCTCTCAACTTGTGAAAATCGAATTTGATAGGAAAGGGAACTCTATAGATTGTTATGAGATCTGTTGGAGAGATCAGCTCCTAAGGATTGGGAGGAGTTTAGGAGGACTATTGCTGCCCATGTTCTTAGTGAGTGTGGATGGCCTCATCTAGGATCTTGAAAGAATATTTTCTTCAGTGGCCACGCCAATTCATTCAGGACATGAAGCCGACACATATAAAGATGAGATGGCCATCTCCTGTAGTCCCATTTCACTTCATGCCACGAATCTGTTTGAGTGGAGAAAAAGAAAGAAGATACGTAAAATAAAGCGAGATATTATGTCACGATTAATTAAATATTAATTATTTTAAACTTAAAAAATAAACTAATATAACTTTTAAGCAATTTATCTATAAAAACGTTTATCAAAAAATACCCCATTTAATGATTAGGAAAACGTACATAAAAACTATATCTTCTCTCTTTCTGCATGCATAGAACGCAGCCTAAGAAACTTTCATGCATGGCGATTTTTTTTTGCAGGGTCATGCATGGAGATCTGCGCCGTGGAATCCGGGAAGACGTACGTATGGATCCCTTGCAAGCTACGATCTCGAACGGCTGCCAGCTAGTCTATAAACACGTTGGGTGAGTTGACTGAGCTTTTTATCGCGAAGGTAGACAAAGATCACTTAATTATTTCCAGCAGCTTGCTTGCTGCCAGTTTCGGAGGAGGACAAATCAACGGACAGAGTACGTAATACATGTCTACTGATCTAGTACCGGACAGACCATTAAAGGCTTTTTTCTGAACAAATAAAATTTACATGATTTTTATAGTAAGTGGTTTAATTTTTTAAAGTTTTTTGTTAAATTTCTGTAAACCGAATAAACCATAATGAAGCAAGCACGCATGAAGATAATAGCCTAGAGCTGCAGTTGGCCGTTGACGCTGAAGATCAGGAGATCGACGACGTACGGCTGCATGGATAGGATGGATCATCAGAGCTTAATTTGCCGCCCGACCAATCGACCGATCACGCATGCTTGCAAGCAGGTATGTTGATCCATCCACCCCTAGTGCGTCGAAAGCAACGTACGTGCATCTCCACGCACTAGCATGGGTGTACGCATTCTTGTCATCAGTATGGAACGTTCAATTAACTTCCTTTGGAGCTATCCAGATGTGTCACTCGACACGTATCTTCCAGCCGCGCGCATCATGCGATTCTTCGTCCGTCCGCCGTTTCGTGCCTTGTCGTCTTTCACCTCGCCGGCAAGGCCCCGCGGAACCACATTCAACCCTGGCAGCTCTTAACCACTGCCTCTAACTACATTAACGATGAACTTCTCCATTGCTAACATCAGCGGACACCTCCTCTTCTCTCATGGCGGAGGAGATGCCCCCGCCATAGTCATCATCCCACCACCGTTTGGTCTAGCCATCTCATTAAGCCTAGGAACATCCCCACTTCTCAGTTTCCACCACGACCAGCCCCTCCTCTTGACCATTGGTTGTTTAATTGATGGCTAACTTAGCTTTGTTATTGTAGAAATAAAGTGTACAACAGAAGAAGTGTGAGACCCCGTTTACTGTACAGGGGGTCGGGCTATATATACAAGTCTAACGGTCTAACACCCCCGCAGTCATAGCGAGAGGGTCATGGACACATAGACTAGAATAAAAACTGTAGAACAAAGACGCAGGCAGGCCTTTGATCATGATGTCGACAAATTGATATGCCGACGATACGTGGAACACTCGTTCTGAACACCCGAACGAGTCCGAAAGCGACCTTGTCACGAACGAAATGGATGTCGATCTCGATGTGCTTCATGCAACGATGATGAACCGGGTTGGTGGTCATGTAGACGGCATTCACATTGTCATAGTAGACAACTATCGTGGAGACGATGGGTGTATGAAGTTCCTCTAGAAGCTAACGGATCCAATAGCACTCGGTGACGGCATGAGCAACGGCGCGGTACTCAGCTTCTGTGCTTGATCGGGACACCGTGGTTTGACGCTTGGAGGACCAAGATACCAAGGTGTCACTGAGAAAAATGCAGTAACCGGATGTAGAGCGTCGGGAGTCGGGACAACCCACCCAGTCTGCGTCAGAGTACGCGGTGAGAGAGTCGATAGGGCTGGAGCTAAGGTGGAGGCCAGTGGTAAGTGTGCCCTTCACGTAGCGAAGAATACGCTTGAGTAGCACAGATGAGGTTCACGGGGAGCATGCATGAAGAGACACACTTGCTGAACCGCATAAGTGAGTTTAGGTCGTGTGAGAGTCAAGTATTGTAGAGCGCCAGTAAGGCTCTGGTACTGGGAGGGGTCAGCGATGAGAGAGCCGTCGGTGGCGGAGAGCTTAGCACGAGTGTCAACAGGAGTTACGGTAGGGTGACACTTGGCCATGCCTGCACGCTGAAGGAGATCAATGGCATATTAGCGCTGGGATAGGAATAATTTGTGGGGAGAGCGCATGATGGAGATGCCAAGGAAATGGTGCAGGGGATCGAGATCGATCATGGCAAACTCCAAGCGGAGTCGTGCCATGATGCGCGGTAGGATGACAGGCGAGGAGGCCGTGAGAATGGTTTCGTCGATATAAAGAAGGAGGTAGGCGGTGGCATCCCTAGTGTGAAGAACGAAAAGGGATATATCGAAAGTGGAGGTCGCAAAACCGAGTTGCCGAAGATAGGCAACAAAACACTGGTACCAGGCCTGAAGGGCATGTTTGAGGCCATAGAGAGAGTGCTGGAGGAGACAGACATCGTCGGGACGAGTTAGGTCGACGAAGCCTGGAGACTACTAGCAATAGACGGTCTCAGCTAGATGTCCGTGAAGAAAGACGTTCTTCACGTCAAGCTGGTGGATTGGCTAGGAGCGTGATGCAACAAGGGTAAGGACGACCAGGATAGTGGCGAGCTTGACGATGGGACTAAAAGTCTCGTCATAGTCTTACCGGGGTGTTGGGAGAAGCCTCAAACGACCCAGCGCGCTTGTGATGAGCAAGAGATACATCGGAGTGGAATTTATGTTTAAAGATCTATTTGCCAGTGACAATGTTGGCGTCGGGAGGACGACGGATGAGGTGCCAGGTCTCGTTATGCATGATTGCTACTTGTCAGTCATGGCCGCACGCCACTAAGGGTTGACCAGAGCAGAATGAGGATTCACTGGAATAGGCGAGATGACACAGTGGACTACGGAGAACCCATAGCACTGAATAGGGCGAAGGAACCCGGTCTGAGAATGGGTGACCATGTGAGAATTGGTTGGGACAAGAGTGGCCGCACGGTTCGATGGCAACATCGGCCGTGTGGTGGAGTGGACAGGGACGGAGGGAAGAGCGGGACGAGGTTGACGGCTGTAGGTTCGGAGGGGGGCTGTACTTGGTCAGCCGGGGCGACGACTGGCGCTGGGGTGTTGGGAGGTGATGGAATCAATGGGGGTCTGATCGGCATGGCAGGGGCACGTAAAGGAATGATGAATGGTGAGTGAGCCGATGGAGATCCGATCGGCACGGCAGGGGCACGTAAAAGGATGGAGTCATTGAGTGGATTCTCAAGAACCACTGGAGTGGGCTGCGAAGATGTGGTGGATGGGGAAAGGCGGGAGGGTACATTGTTGGTGAGAAGGAAGTTGAGCTCACCAGAAGAGGGTCCAGGGTTGATTAACCTAAAGGGAAAACAAGACTCATCGAAAGCAACATGTCGGGAAATGATGATGCGACGAGTGAAGAGATCAAGACAATGATATCCCTTATGGGAGGAGGGATAGCCAAGAAAAATGCAGGTGGTAGAGCATGGGGTGAGTTTGTGGGGGGTAGTTACTGTCAAATTGGGGTAGCAAAGGCACCCAAAAACACGTAAATGAGAGTAGTCGGGAGTTGTGTGATATAGAAGAGTGTAGGGAATGTTATGGCGGATGGAGGAGCATGGGTGCTGACTGAGCAAGTAGGTTACGGTGTTGAGTGCTTTAGCCTAGTAAGTTGCGGGTAGGTGGACGTGGAGAAGCATGGTTCGACTGATATTATTGAGAGTGCGGAGGAGGCATTCGGCCTTGCCATTTTGAGGAGAGGTGTATGGATAGGAAAGGCGAAGGTGGATGCCACGGGAGGTAAGGAAGGCTTGGATGGTACGGAGCTGCCCCCTTATACCATGGAGTGAAACTCATATAGGAGGAAGATGGCGCGAGGCTGCTTGTTTGCTTAAAAGAGCCGCTCAATAGCCACCCATAGATCACGGGAGGTAAGATCGGTGTCTTCCATGGCAAGGTTGAGAATGGAGTAGTCGATCAAACCGAGCAGCCAGCTGCGGACACAGTACTCGGTGATGTCCCACTGGGGGTCATTAGGGCAAGGGGGAGTGGAGCCATCGATGTGGGAATAAAGGCCAAACTTGCCGCACAAAGATTTGAAAAGAAAGACCGACTTTGAGTAGTTGGCGTTCAAGTCAAGTGAAATCAGGACGTGAGCTTTCATGTTGACTGTGGCGTAGGGTGGCAAGAACATTGGCGTGGTCGAGGGCGCCGATGGTTGAAAGAGAATCGAACCCGACGACTGGGAGAGTGTCTGAACCAAGAGCCGACTCAGTGGTCATGGTGAGGGTAGACGCGGCGTGAGGGAATCACGTGTGGGTGGGCCTATGGGAGAACAGCCGATGGAACGGGTAAAAGCCGATTTGGATGGGAGAGAGGGGGAAGCCGATGAGAAGAAAGTGGATGGGAAGCCGGGAGATAGGATGTTGTTGTGGTGGACACGCGTACGCGTCGGATGAAGTGGCAAGCCGATGGACGCGTGTGTGGAGCCAATGAAGCAACGATGGGGTCACAGGCACGAGAAGAAAAAATTCGCGTCGAGTTCGCGCGGACTCAAAAGTGAGAAAAGCTGCGGACGCGAAAAGGAAAAGTTCACGTCCGGAAGACAAGGGTTCGCGTCCATGGACACGCGGACGCGGCGGAGTGGCGCGAACTTGGAGACGAGACAGGCTATGGACGCGAAAGGAGAAGGTTCACGTCCGGAAAGCAGGTTTCACGTTCGCGGATAGTTGAGTATATCGAAAAAGAGGAAGCTGGAAGAGTGTTCCAGCCGATGGAGAGCGCGAGCGTGGAGGAGCGCCAACGCAACTTCGGAGGGAGGATGAGGTGAGAATGCAGGGGTAGATGAAGGTGGACGAGACCAGAAGGCAGATGAAGACCGTCTTCTCGTCACGCAATGGTGGTGGGAAGGAGTAAACTGCTTGCAGAGGAGATGGTAGGGATGAAAGCCAAGACGAAAAGGAAGCAAAAAGAGAAAAACACCAGAGAAGAAGTGAAAGGGAAAACGTGTGGAGGAGATAATGGGGGTCTCGGAGATGTTAGCTCATCTACTGGGGGAGAAGGAGACGCCTACGACGGAGAGCAGATGTTAGCTCGTCGGCAAGAAGGTTGCTAGTGCACGAAGATGTCTGAACCACACTCTGATACCATGTAGAATAAAAGTGTGAGACCCATTTACTGTAAGGGGGTCGGGCCTATATATACAAGTCTAACAAAGTTGCATCTAACTATAACCATAAGAAGTATATGGCAATCATGTAAGTATAGATAATACGGGTAACCTTATAGCTTAAAAGAAGATAGAATGCCTTAGCTGCGACATGTAATAAATCGAACGTGGCACACATCTAACATTTAGAAAAATAAAACCGAAATAAACATATCCTAGCATACAAGCGTGCATAGCAAGTACACATCAACGACGTGGAGAGGCCAGACGTACGTGCATTTAACCTAGCACTAGTCATACTCTAACAAAACATGTAGGATCATAGGTATATTTACAAGAACGACCATAGCTCCTAACCTACCTGGCCGCGGCCACTAGATAAATTAGTATGGGCGAGATACATTTAGTGGAGTATATCTTATGTTTGAATTGCATAGCAATATATGCTTTCAATTCTCCTGTAATTTTACTGATGCAGTAATTTCACTAATTTGAGCCCATCCTCTATTTTCATTCTGGATTCGCCGTTGGGTGGTTGTTACCTGCATGTAAGGACGTCGCCGGTGTAGTCGGTTGGGTAGTTGCCATCACTCACTACTCATGCTGAGAACACAACGCAAAAGCAGCCGACAATTTGCGATTAGGGTTTGTTTCTTGTTGACCCGGCCCATTGGTTCATCTATTTGCGATCTCCGATTTAATTGCAAGTTTATGCGTGCAAATGTGCAATTGTGTTAATTAAGTTAAAACATATGTGATGTAATTATCATCTAAGAAATGATGTAATTAGAATGTTGCCACAACATGGATCCGGCCCATGTGCCTCAGTGCTTATCTTTCCTTTGCTTTTCTTGATCATCTATGCATATGCTGGATTTTTGTGGTAGCCAGCGAATAGTGACAGAAAGGCTGAGAAAAGATGTCTTGTACGCATATATCAATGATATATGCAGCTTGATCTGCAGGCCGTACCTGTAATTAGTAAATGGATTATATATATACTTTTATATTATACCTGTGTTATCTGTCCTACAACTATATATCTTTTTAATTTGTACCTGCCCAGCCGGCCTTTCTCTAGCAGAGCCATGTGTATACGCTTAATTGTCTCTGGTTATTGTGATTGTGTGTGCGTATATATATAGCACGCACGCGTACACGCCATCTATACTTAGTATTTAATTGTGATGTGTTCCCCATTTAGCATGGAATATTTTCTTGGTGACTACTAATTACTTAATAAAACATCACTTGTTTTATTCATTGGCTGTATGTTCAACAATATATAAGATATATATAGTACTACCAGGGCCCAACCTACTGGAACTGGAGGTAGCTATAGATAGGTAGATAGAGAGTATGTGTATGCTTGATTGGTGATTCCAACAATAATTAATTAACTATCATCTGCTTGGTGTTTTCTTAACTTCGTCTTACGTGTGGGATTAGTGATGAGCCTCTTTTGCTTGGCAGGCCCCCTCATGACGATGCATGTGCTTTGTTAGGTCGATTGATCACATCCCGAGGCAGTTTGCTGATTTGCCAGAAAGGAAATAACAACTAATTAATAATGTGCTCATGAGAAAATAATTTCCCTAGTTAACGTTGACATGATTAACGCATGTATATGTATGGATTTATTCACTGTCAATTGTAGCTACGAGCTGCAAAATTATCATCCTACTAATTGGCAATAATTGTAGCATGATACACATATGAAGATTGATGTGACCATCAAATATAGGCATGCAATTAAACATTGGAAGTATAAGACTTTGCTAAATGTGCACATGATGAATTTATGTTCGATTTACATTTTATTTATTTGAATGAATAATATTACCATTAGGTTTCTTGTGATGAACTTGCTTATCCGGTCTCAACTTCTATACTTTGCACGGGTGATCATATCTTCGACTAATTGTTCACTCGATGATAGGTGACTTGTAGAAAGCATCTATAGTGGATTTATCAATCTTAAAAAAATATCGGTCTAGTTTCTCGAAGGTGCTTATAAAAATATACTGTGCATGTGTCTTCGTAAGACTGAGTGTACGTGAGTGTATATCAACGTATGTGTTTATACTGTATTTTAAAAGAATCGGTTTAGAGAAATTTCCATATGCAAACTTGAGCTCCTTCTTATGTTTGAAAATTGATCCTAACTATAAAAATCAAATATGAACTCTAAGCTGTTCTTCTAAGTTCCTTTTCATTTCACCCTTAAGTTAGCCGGCTTTTTTTTACCATGTTAATGGCATCTTTTTATACCCCTAACATTTTGATACCATGACGCCATAAGCAGAATCCGTGTGGTTAATTTTAGTTTAAGAAGTTATATAACCCACCGTATATGGTTGTTTTGCCCGTAGGCTTTGTTGTAAAATTGACATAGCTAGCTGCCTTTTAATAATCCTCAATACTTTCTTAGAAAGAACAATTCACTGCTTAAAAAATGATTTTCACAGTTACTCATCCTTAATTTAACATACGGATAAAAATATAAAACATATGATTAATTAAAAAACCACTTGTGTAAATAGAATAACATGGGTAGCCACAAACAAACGCTGTCCATGAAAATCGTTTCAATTTAGCCAATGGTTTTCTTTAGTGGTCACCCATAATAACACGATGTATTTAGGTGGTTGTTTTGAGTCGCCCTCTAGAAAAATATGTATATTTATATGGGTGGCACGTACCACCTGTATAAACTAAGCGGCCCACTCTTAAATGTCCATATAGGGTGTTGCCATTTCATCTTCCTTGCATCATTAATTAAAAGTCTTCAACAACATCCACTACCATTGATTTTCATATGGATTTTGACCACTTCTTCCTTAGAAAACGAACTATCGAACGCTAGTCACGTCCTTTACTATAACACCACGCCTACTTAATTCTCATGATGCCTCTATTTTTTTAATAAATAAAGGGCAATAGGGATTTTCTCGCCATGCTCTCCCTCTTTTTGTTTCACTTTTCTCCACTCTCTCTTGCAATGACAAACTCATCGGGGTAGCAGTAGTACATCACCGCTAACGAGGAGGATGAGGAGGACATCTCAAATAGCTCTTCCCACGAAATCTCCTCGTCATTGATGTCACTACCGACAAGCGAAATGCCTAATGATAAAGTGGACAACGACTACAAGCAATGGTACGGTCTTTGCTAAAGAAGGGCTCTGACTTCGATAGGAGTATGCGGAGGTCAAGGCTGAGGAGGAGGCCTTGATCGCCATGGACATGGTGGTAGTAGTGGCTTATGTGGCTGTGGTGCTAGAGTCAGGCCCCAGCATGACCAAGGCACTAGGGTAGGCCCTAGCACAGCTGTTGTGTTGCAAGTGGGTTGTACCACGGCCATGGTATAGGCCATGCTACAGTGTGTGTAGAGGAGGCTTCGACGAAAGTAGAGCCTTCGGAGAAAGGATGGGACCAACCCTCAGTGCTAGGTCTTGACAAGGCTAGCCATTAGTGCCTTGTCTGGCCATTAGTATCCTAGCACTATCATCTAGCACCTGCTTCGGCATAGGGCCAGCCATGAGTGCCTGCTTGACGATGGTGGTACAGTAGGGGTTCACTTAGAAAGTTGCTTATTAAGTGTATTGGAGTTTGTATACAATATGATAGTATTATTTTATTAAATTATCTCAGTGACATCTTCATGTGGTTTGGACGGTATAGCAGCTACACTAACTAACTAAGACATAAGATACCATGACTTGAAATTGTGTTATTTTTTTTGACAATGTTAGTTCATTAATTTTTCAAATTTTATCGCATATTATAGAGTATGATACACTCGTAAAATTACTTGTTATCAAATTGTTTTGCTTGATTCACATAATAGCCGCTCCTGTACCAAGCCACTCACTAGTATCTTACTTCATGATGACCACCCATGGCCTCTACCCACAAACACAAAATGCTTAATAGTAAGTGTCAAATATGAATCAAATTATGAACCGATGTTAAATTAAAAAATTATTTTATAATGTATGCTTTTGCATTATATCTCTTGTAGCGTATTGACCATCTAATATGGTTAAGACATATATGTAACAAAGCATATATCAATTATCTTAAGTGTTGGATAGAAATTAGCGATAATATTACGTATAATATATACATTACCATTAATCAATATCGAGATGGCAATATCTCAATTGATGTGCAAACCATGAGCAGAGTATAATTATCCAAATATGTGTTATTGATAGATACTGTGAGGAAAACAACCAAACAATAGGCACAAAGTGATCTACTCTTCATTGACTTCAATTATTTCAAACTAAATGAGCTTAGAGATGATGATGATGTGTCATTTATGCCTCTTAATCTTTTCAATGCGTATCTGATTGAAGTGATACATTATAAAAACCAATTATTATCACTATACATGCTCTCATTTCTTCTTCCTCTCCACATATCTCTCTCATTACCGTATCGACAAGGACACAACGATTAGGCATACGGCGGTGGTGGTTGGACACTACAGAGGCAGAGTGTCTTACAAGGGGATTGGTGCATGACGGCAGCTGTTGCTAGGTGAGAGGGAAGAAGACAACCTCCGCATCACCGCTCTTCTTCTGGTCTTCTTCTAGGTCGCTAGCAATCTATTTTACCATAAATTTTACTAAATCAAACATCTTGATTTAGGACAAAACCAAGATACATTACATTTTAATTTGATGATAAATACTTAGTAAAATCAATGAAACATTCTTGAGCAAAAAAAAGAAATCTGCTTAATTATCTTTGAACTTCTATGCGCATTGCGTTGGCTGCTTTGGTCAGCAGGGCAACTAATCGTCTGACCACGAATTGATAAGGTCAATAATGTCTACTATCAAGTAGTACCAACCTGTACATCCCTAGTGGCGCTCAAATTATCCATTAATTGAAATGCCATGACCTGTACTATATTTGTAAATAAAATTTTCTGTGACGTTGAGAGTTGTGAGGATTGCTGATCACCCTTCGTAATTAAAACAATCAGTAGGTCGTAAAAGTCATTATGGAAGTAAACTAAAGAAACGTCGTGACTTGACGAATAGAGATAATACTATACTCTTCTCATTCTGATATCATGTGAAAATTAATTTTGGATCTAACATCATCTTTGGCAGTCGTCACGATTAATTTAAGTCTGTACACACGGCTCTCGTTGATCAAATTGTTGTTTATTCATTTAGAGCTGATCTTGTAAAATGCATAAGGATTTCTAAAACAATCAGTTTCGTCAGAGCAAGAGAAGGAAAAATAACTTGAACCAAAATTCTTTGGAGAAGGCTAGGATCCGAGAAGGTTAATGCAATATGTAACCTGGAGACACCACCTTCCAAAGTTATTTTTAAGGAAATATATTGGCTTTGCTTTTGGGTCAAATTACAAATTTGTGATAACGATAAATAATTTATTCATCTTGCAATACTGGAACTTGAAAGTAACGTTCATGCTTATCAAATTTAGATAAAAATTTACTGATAGGATTGCTATATCGGAATGTCTTTCTTTTTTTTGTGTGTGGGTCTTAAATCTATCTTCTGTTTTTCATCTGTTAGATATTATGATATTTGGCTTTATGTCAAGAACACTAAAATAAGGATTGTAACTTCTGTTCAAGTATATAAAGGCTGGATTATATCGATTATCTTTTAAAAACAATCAGTTTAGCTCTCATAAAATCAGAGAAAAATATTCCAGCATTCTAATGGAGGCACGCCAATTTACAGCCTTGGGCTTCTTTTGAAACGCATAATTTTGTATAGAATTTTCATATAAATTAGTTCACTTCCTACTATTTTTTTTTTCTAAATTTCCTTCAATTCCAAAGAAAACATTATAAAGTGTGATCATTGATAAGTAATATAGGTTTCTCATTTGATAGTTGTCCGCATAATGTAGCTGGCTAGCAGCATACATTGCACAGGTGCCACCGCATAAAGATGGTATTGGGTTCCATGTGAATTTCATTTTCTACTAGGCTGTGTTGTATTTAGCTGGAAGGGTTATCTCCTTTCTCGTTTCTCGTTTTTAGTGAGTTTTTTTAACTGTTAAACGATATGTTTTTTAAAAAAACTTTATATATGAAAGTTTATTTAAAAATTAAATAAATCAATTTTAAGTTTTTAATAGTTAATACCAGTTAATTATGTGTTAATGATTTATCTCGTTTTAAAATCTCAGGCCAGCAGCCTAAATTTCCTTCATTCCAAATAAAACATTAAAAGTGCGATAAGTAATTTTCTCATTTGATAGTTGTCCAGAGTGTAGCTGGCTAGCAGCATTAGACAGGTGCCTGGCATGAACCCCAACAACCTCTACGACCAAAACCGCATCAGCGACATGGAATTGGGTTCCATGTGAGTGCAGCCACTTTCCAACTCTCACTTGTCTTTCTTGTTATCACCTCAGCATCTTTCTATTTCCACTGCAAACAGTTGGCCTAACCCGTTCTGTGTGATCCACATGACTGCTTGTCAAATAAATAATTAAATAAAAACAAGATGTGGCCCAGGGACAAAAAAATACAGGCAGATGTATTGTCAGAATACGCCGGCCCTGAGTTTATCGGGGTCGATGTAGGAACCCTTAATATACTATCTAAATAATAATTAATATATATGTATATATATATGTTACCTATAAGCACTTATATTGCATCCAACAATAATATTTATATAAAAAAACCTTATACATATTATCTTAAAATTTTCTTCAAACATTTGTAGATGCAAAGTCATTGATGGTGGTATCAATATCAATTTCTGATGATTTCTTTTTATAATGCTAAACTATTTAATCTTTGTTCGTATATTATCAGTGGTGTTTAAAACTTTGTCGACCACATGGCCTAATAATTTTAAAAAAAACTTTACTGGTTTAACTTATATAAATTACAATAAAAATATATAAATCCAAATTTAAAATCTTACCAACTAGTTGATCGTGGGTGGTCGGGTGCGCACGGCAAGTGAGTCGGCAACACACACTAGCACAGCTTCCTCCAAATGCAACCTCTAAACTCTGATTCTCTGAACAACTAAAAAGAGACAGACCTACTAAACAAACTGGGAACAGATTTACATATAGCAATTAGCAAATTCTCAGTTCACTTGGCGATGGCAACTAGCGAGGCAGCCACGGGGATGTGATGGTGTTGCTGCTGCCTGCTGCTCACCTCCTCTTGATCGTCAGGCGTTCAGTGTCAAGCCGAAGCCGGCAATGTTTGTTGCCGTTGCAGACTCGCGCCGGCGGCGGCGGCCGACGGCAGCAATTGGAACGGCCTGGCTGGGAGACGGGATGAACGGCGGCCGGTGCTAGCGTCGAGCCGGAGGACGTACGTGACGACACGCGCGGCGGCAATCTCGCGGTGTCATCTCCGTCACGACAAAAATAGATCTCTAACATACTACTCTCTAATTTTTAATTTTAAATAATTAATATATAAATATTATTATTATTAAGCCTATATATTACTAAAGTACAATACGTCAGCTAAGTGCTAGTTTGATACTACACTATAGCAAGTGACAGTGGCAGCTAGTAATTACAAGGAGGCAGGCAGCTATTGCGTCAGTAGCAAAACAGTGACAGTGCTAGTTTGATACTAGTATACTATACTTCATTCGTTATTTTTTTAAAAGACAAGTTTAATTTGAAAAGTTTCAGATTAAATTTTGAGTATGGATTGTCATAAACTATATTCTTGGTAGCTATAAAAAATATTGTAATAAAATATAAGAGAAAAATCAAAAAGAGAAAACAAACTATTCAACCCATTCTATACATTTCCATCGGTAAAATCTATGTAATAAATTATGTATCTGCTGGTGCCCTGAGAAATTAAGTGGTTCAAATAGCTTGTAAAACATTAGTATCATGCCAGTTGGATTTTGAAGACAAGAAAGTCATAACTCAAAAGTTGATATAGCTAACACCCAAATGTATACAACAAAACCAATTTGCACTGTAATATGGTTTTGGAGAATGGTTTTGTTAATAGATTCTTACTTGAGATAGTTTTCTAACTTAAGATAGTTGTTAGTGGGCGCGTGTTACATGACTTCCTACGTCTGTACTATGATTAAAAAAAACTCATCTTTTTCCCCATACTGTCAAACAAAAATGTTGCATAAACGGCTCAACTTTTTCTCTTGAAGAAAATAATCCAGAAATACAATTTGCTGGAAGTACCTAACATGTTAAGCTCTCCTTCAGAAATGAGAAATTTCACGGAATTTTCAAAGGGTTTAACTAAATTGTACGAAAATCCTGTAAAATTACTGTGTTCTTAAGAGCGTAAAAACCTTATTTTCCCTTTAAATTCATGTAAATTATTTTTTTTGAAACGAGGAAAAAAGATTTTCATGTATTAAGTAGAGCAGTTGGCTTCGGCTTGGCTGGCAGCTGGCTTGCCTTTCTCGTGGCGCGCAGATTCAGCGCGGTTTCGCAGTTTCCCCCGCCAACCCACCCCATTTCGCTCCCCGCTTCGCCGCGCCATGCTGCCGCCGCCGCAGGAGTCTGGCGAGCCCGCGGGGGACGACGGCAACGTCCTGCAGCTGGCGGACTGCCTCCGCCTGCTGGACGCTCTCCCGTCCGCCGCGGCGGCCTCCCCGGCCTTCCGCCG
This sequence comes from Oryza coarctata, assembly GCA_030770085.1. Taxonomy (NCBI): domain Eukaryota; kingdom Viridiplantae; phylum Streptophyta; class Magnoliopsida; order Poales; family Poaceae; genus Oryza; species Oryza coarctata. The sequence continues at coordinate 12,516,076 of CM061482.1, read as the reverse complement.
CCACTGGCCCTCCATCTCGGCGTCGCTCACCTCGCTCTCGGCCTCGCTGTCCCACCCCGCGTTCCCGCCCTCCGCGCCGCTCCTCGCGCCCCTCGCCTCCGCGCTCTCGGCGCTGGTGTCCGTCGCCGGGAACAACTCGACGCTCGGGCACCTGCACACCGTGTCGCTGCTATCGTCCTCGGCTGCCGAGCTGTCTCAGCTCGCCGCCGACGCGCGGCTGCCCGTGTCGCCAGGGAACGGTGCGGGTGAGGGGGAGGGGGCGGACGGGCTGATCCCGCGCCTCCGCCTCGGATCGGCGGCTTCCCGCGCCGTCGCGCTGGACTCGCTCGTTGACTCCGTCGGGTCCATGCCGCCATCGTCCGCCGCCGCTGCTGTGTCCGCCGTGGCCGCGATGCTCGACTCCGGGGAGATCCTGCTGGCGTCGCGCGAGAAGGCCGTGTCCGTGCTCGCCGCCTTCGCGTCCTCGGACGCCACGTGTAGGTTCCTGGCACAGGAGGCCGGCGCCGTCGTGCCCCACCTCTGCCGCTCGCTGGAGTCCGGCGGGGGCGGCGCCGAGCACGCGTGCGTGGCGCTGCACCCGCTCACCGCGGACTCGCGGGACGCCGCGGCCGCCGTGGTGGCGCGCGGCGGCGTCGCCGCGCTCCTCGGTGCGTGCGCTTCGGGCACCCCCGCGGCGCAGGCCGCCGCGGTGGGTGTGCTCCGCAACCTCGCCGCGTTCCCGGACCTCCTCCCGACGTTCCTCGAGGAGGGCGCGCTCCCGTCGCTCCTCCAGCTCGTCTCCCTCGGCACTCCGCGCGCGCAAGAGCTTGCTCTGGGCTGCCTCCAGAACCTCACCTCGGGCGACGGCGACGAGTGCCTGCGGCTCAAGGTCGAGGCGTTCCAGGACGGCGCGCTCGGCTGCGTCAAGGACTTCCTCGAGTCCTGCGTCGGTGACGAGCCGGGCCTCGCGCCGGCGTTCGGGCTCCTCCGCAACATGGCCTCCTTCCGCTACATCGCCGAGATTGCCGTCTCCGCCAGCTTCGTCGACCACGTCATCGCCGCGCTGGGCAGCGACAAGGCCGCCACGCGCACGGAGGCCGCCATGGCGCTCGCCGAGCTCTGCAACATCGGCAGCAGCGGCAAGACACGCAGGGACGTCGGCGACGCCATTCCTCGTCTCATCTGGATGCTCGAGGCCAAGGCCGTCACCGAGAGAGACGCCGCGGCGAGGGCGCTCGCCGCGCTCGTCGCGGCGAGCGGCTACCGGAAGCTGTTCAAGAGGGAGGAGAGGGGCATCGTCAATGTCGTCCAGCTGCTCGACCCGAGCGCCACCCGCGGCATCGACGCGCGGTTCCCGGTGTCAGTGCTGCTGGCCGTCTCACAGTCCCGCCGGTGCCGGAAGCAGATGGTGGCCGCCGGCGCGTGCGGCTTCCTGCAGGGCCTCCTCGCCGCGGAGGTCGACGGTGCCAAGAAGCTCGCCGACTGCCTGGGCAGAGGCAAGATGCTCGGCGTGTTCCCACGGTCATGACACGAATGCCATTGCCAGCGATCGAGCTCGAGATGCCAATTCGGGTGAAGAATTCAGAGCTCTTGTGATGGATCAAATCTTGAGCTGTATGTATGTGCTTTAGCCATCCTCGATTTGCTTCGGCTTGCTCTATGTATCAAAAATACGATATCAATGCTTCTGATAAACTTTGTACAGGGTGCTTGAATCTTTCTGTTCCATAGCTTTTAGAGTGCTAGGTGATGAGTGTTTTTAGTGTGCTAAAATCAAATAACAACATGAAAAGAAATCTTGTACTTTAATCTTTGATCCGATGAAATTAAGCTTCCTTTGCCGTTGTGCATTACTGTTGCTTGTCAAATTAGCTTCTGTTGTTCGATTGAACTGATGTTTTTTTTTCACAGTATATGCAATTATACCTCTGTTGTCCTTTCATAGGTACTATAATAGTATGATTGAAATGGATGGAACACCGACAATTACGTCATTATTCATGAGAACTAATGGCTAACAGTTTTGGTTTACATTTTCTTGTCCGAAGCAAGTATGGCATTGTTCTCCTCAATTATTTTTGTTCAATATTATTGTTCTCCTGAATTATTTCCCGAAATGTTCTCTTTGATTATGAACTGGTTGCTATTGAGGGTACAGGTCTGAGCAGCTCATTGCTCTCATAATTCAATGTGTAGAATAGAGATGGTTCCTCTTTTAAGATAAGCGATCAGCCTTGGTACATTTTTGTACAAGTTGGGCAAGGCCTGCAATAACTTCAAACGGAGAAATGAGTGTACGGTTCTGCAATACCCATCCACTCATGTTTTTTTTTCTTTCCTGATTATATCATCTGCGGTAAAATGTTTAACAGTCCACTGTGACTTAAGCCCAATTTTTTGTTAAAATTTAGGCAACAATCCATGTTCTTTTGTAATTGGTAACTAGGAGATGTTGATCCTGGTTTCATTTTTAACTGGAGGATTACTGATGGGTTGACAAGTTGAGGCTAGATCCAAACTCCAAACTCCAAACCAATGCTTATTTGAGAGTTCTTTTCAGTAAGATAAGCCTAATCTAGTTATCCCACTCACTAAGGTCCAATCAGATATGTCTGTTGCATTGACTTGCATGATTTAATTCACGTATGCTTTGTCTTCAGAGTTCATCACAAGGTCAGCTACAACAAGTTTGTGTAAAAAAAATTGTAAAAGAACTGCTACAAGGTTGAAAAGTTAAAACCACCCTGTGTTGGTGGTCAATGGTAAACTGCCTATGGACTCACATCACATGGAAATGGGGTCAACTGGTGCAGCAAATCTACCACTCTGGCACATTCATGAACAAGCTTAAATGTGACTACATGGGGGCATTCTGAGTTAGGTAACCTTTCTGCTTTTTTTTTATTTCTGGACCAGACTGACTCAGGTGGGAGATGAGCATTATACCAAATGTTTACTATCATCCATACATATTGATATATATATATATATATATATATATGCACACACTGCGCAATCATGCAAGAATCATCAATCATGTCATTGTCCACAATACTGGTAGCTAGGCATTCTGTTGAGATGCAACATTCTTCCTTTCAGTCCAAGATGCATGCACAGATACACAGCACAGCCAGCCACACGGCCACAGCTCATGGACACCTGGTATAGTTGCTGGGTAAGGTAGTAGGCTCATGTATTGCTGTGAGCCAAAAATGCTGAAGAGTGTCAGGAAATGGTTTTTCCAGAGAGGGGGCATGCCATGTTCTGATGCTGCTGGTGCTGTTTATAGTTTTTCTGGAGTGAGTGCCATGAACCTTCCCCCGATGATATCTGATCCATCTGATCGCCATTGTTGTCGTCTTGTGATCATGGATTTGCTCATCATGGTCTCAACTCAGAACACATACATACGGTTCATTTCCTGACATGTTTTATTAACCTTCAGGCTTACATGGAAATCAAGGATTTGTGGAAGAGTTTTGTAAGGTTCGGACCTTACAGGATTTTTTTTATTTGGTCCTTAAAACAAAAGATTGCATTTTTTCAAATCCTATGAAATCTTTTTTGGAATGGCTCCAACCTCTCGATGAATTTTCAATATCTCATCTGATTTCTGTTTTTTTTTAAAAAAACTAAAATTAATTCTTGCGCCTTTTTATGGTTTATCTAATATTATATGTATTTCTGTCAAAACGCACTCTCCTACCATTCCTGCGTTTTAAATGGGGGCTAGCGACCTTGTCAAGTTGAGAGTTTCAGGCATGAGGTGATTAGCAAAGGTAGCTTAATAACGGTTTAGCGCATAAGCCTTGGACGCTAATGGTGTTTAACACTCGAGGTAAGCAAGAGGATTGGAGGAGGGGAGGTTGGATGGGGTCGAGAGAGGAGAGGAGCTAGAAGAGGTGCATCCCCTGGCTTGGCTGCACCCGCTGTCGCGTCTCTCTCCGGTGCGTCTGCCTGCAACGGCGGACGGACCCGGATCTTCTGCGCCGAATGGGTTATCTACTCTTCAGTGTTGACTACTCTCCTCTGGCCCCATAATTCTTAACGTTTAAATATTTAGATTTTTAAATATCTATAATATTTAAATTATTTAGTGTAAATACACTATAACATGATGTATATAGTCTTTAAAAACATTTTAATAAACTTAAATATATATATATATATTATAATAGGAAATTATAATAAAGATATGATTTGAAGACACATTATTATTAAAAAGCATCACAGACATGGAGTCGCATTAACTGACATATGGAGGTCAAAACAGCTTATTAACCTGAACTAATTTTCTCAAAAAATTATGAATTATTTTTTCTCGATAAATCTATACACATCACAATTAACATCCAACATGTGTTTCGTGATTGAGAGATTTTCTATTAAAAATTCAATATCTATCTCCAAAATTCTTAATGGAAGTAAAAACTAATACTCTCTCCGCTCCTAAATATAAACATTTTAAAATAGTTTAGTTTAAGGATAAATATTCCATTTAAGTCATCTCATTGGCTAAATTAGATCAGTGTCCTAAAGTATAACATTTGAGTACTACTTATACTATTTGAGAATAGAGAGGGTACCCGGACAGATGTGAAATTACCATGTTTCTAGTTCTTCCACGTGAATTGGAGTTCTATCTGAAAATTGAAACCACTGTGTTTCAAACTTGCCGACACATTCCTTACCTAAATTGTGAGACAAGCCAGTGAAATCAAGCTGCTATTGTGTCCACGGTCAAGGGCTCAAGGCACTAGTTAAGTCGCTGTTTAGTGTTTACTTCTTGATGCACGGCCGTAGAGGTGGATCAGACAATTAAAAGGCTATTTTATAACGGCCACATTGAATCTAGGACAATGACAGCTTTCTGAAGAAAGGCAGCTGTTTAAGCTTGAAGATGTTGCTGCTGCATGCTTTCTTTGACCTCACTAATCTCGCTTTTCCACGATGGAAGTCTTTCTAGCTACTCCCTGCAACTGTCTCCTGTCCTTTCTGTTTTCTTTTTACAAAGTCGATTCACTGTTATAGAAGACTATTCTCGTAGATAATATAACTAAACAGTGTAAGTTCATGAATGAAATTGTTTGAAATAGCATCATCAACAGATGTCCAATATAAATTTTCTAACATTTTAGGCTTATTGTTGATAAGTTGGCTTCAATGGTTTTTCTTTTTAGCCGCCAAAAAATTGAATTCCCATTCTCTTTTTTTTTTCTTGCTCTCCACTGGCACCTGCTCCCAATCTGCCGCCACCACCGGATCACATGGAGGAACGCGCAGGATCGTGCAGGAGGGGAGATCGACTTCTGTTGGTAGTTTAGAGGTGGTCCACCTTGAGAGAGTCCAGCTTAGGTTATTTCTTGGATAGAACTGTATCTTTTAATCCTAAATTCTAATATTCCAAATGAGATTTAGAAAATAGAATTTTAGATAATTGTTGGTGATGCTCGAAGCTCCGATATTTTTAATGGATTGAGCTCAATCATTGTATCTTTGTTAAAAAAAATTCTTCTAAGGCCTGAAATAGTGTCATTTGTGGCTGAGCTGGCTACTGGATTCATGCGGTATATATAGAGTAATAATTACCGGCTATTATCTCCCTTCCTAAAAGAAGAAGTTTATAGTTGAAAAGACACTCTTTTTAAGATGAAGATAGTAGTTGATATGAGGGGACATTCACAACAACTGACCAACAAAATTACCATCTATACAATTTTGTTGATACGATGGTGAGGAGTGAAACATCAACTCTTTTGGCTTACATCGACCTTTTTTTTCTTATAAGAATTAACATCTACCCTTGATACAAGATACGAGGAATTTTGTTGTATGAGATTAGTTAAGAAAGAAGGGTAATAAAAAATTAATTTGGAATGTTAGAGCCTAGTACGTATTATCTCAACATTAATAGGGGAATGGTTTTTTAGATGAATCCCGTACTAGGTTCAACTGATGTAGTTGTCCTCATGGGTAGTTGTAAGGGTTATTAAGAGCTTAATAATATTTCATCACAAAAAATAGCTTAATAAGATTTAGTGTATTGTATATAATTGGGAAAGACAACTCTACTGCTAGGTGGTCTAGGCGTCTCCTCCTGTTCAAGTTTGGACCAAAGTTGGGCTTTGATAGCTTGGGCTTTAGGATGAATATTTAAGCTCAAACATCACACTGTCTGTCATTATGTCTCCCCAGAAGCAATAGCTACGTACATGATTTGTGCACAATCTCCACTCCGTCTATAATATATAAAATGTAACTTTGAGATAACAGTACAACTTTTGGAAGAACTTGTCTTAATTTATTTTCTAAGACAAACATGCCACTCCAGATGTCATAGCAATTAGTTAGTACTTTTAAATATACTGTTGGAATTCATGCATTTTTCTTGTTTGCCATAACTCACACAACCACCTTTCAGATGTTCTGTTTGTTTTAAAACCAATATGTTCTGTAACTTTTTTTTATGCTTAATTTTGTGTTTTTTATATAACTAGCTCAGTCAGCTCCATCTTTGCGTCAAAAGCTATGTAACTATCCCCGTATATTGTATATATTATATATACATTCAATCTAGATCAAGTTTTTCAAATCAACATATATACCTAGGCGGTTGCTTGAAATTATTACATCCTTATGTAGATCTCTCATACATATCCTTGTTTCTTACAATGCAATTGATCTTCATGTTAATCGGCTGAGTCATCTCATCAGCTGAACTTCTAACTAACTTAAAGCAGTACGCTTGTATCACGTATAGTGCATGCATGATGCATCCATCCATTCACGCAAAAATATAAATATTTATCATTGCAACTTTGTGCTAAGTTTTAATACTACTCCATATGTTGATGTCAACTTGAGTAATTAAAGGATTGAGATCTGATCGTGTTGATCCATGCAGTGATTTCACGCAATTAAGCCGATCGATGCAAGAACGGCTTGGGAACCTACATTCCTCTGTGGAATGGATGCATGCTTTGCTTCAGAAAATGCAGCAACTGATTAACAAGTGCTGTATAATATATATTGTATATCTACACTGACTTAGAACTTACTTTGCTGATCAAGCTCTAGAACACACATGGCCTCTCCATCATATCCTTCCCCCGGAATTTTCTACATAGATTTATTTTCAATGTGTTTGATTTATATATTCACGGTGTTTGATTTTAATCTAAATTCTTAATCGGCATATTTATTTTGGACAATGGATAACCCGGCCGCTGCGTCAACGACGCCCAGTTAGTTGCCAGTGTTATATTCGAAGGATTTATATGAACAATGTTGGAACATTAAGTAACTCATGGTGTTAGTAATGAGCCTGCTGGATGTTCACAATAATGGTTCACAATTTTTTTATACATTTTAAACTCTAAATTATTAGTATTGGCCATTATGTCTCTGCAAGCATACATGATCAGTCATGTGGCAGTGGTCCTTAATGAATTAGATAGGAGTATTTAGGAAAGGAAGCCATGTTTATTTTATTTTATTTTTATTTTTTCTATATATGCAAGCAAGTGGAACATATACTAGTACAATTCATGCTCATGGCTGGGCTTCTAGACAAGTATAGCTGTAACTTCACTATGCAAGTTGCAGCTAATTAAGCTAGCCCCACACATCTGATCTCCTCAATATGGTTGCATCATGGGGAGTAGTTAGCTAAGCTATCTGATGATAGTTTTGCATGTGTGATCCACTTGTCAACCACCTTCCATTGGCAGAAGATCACTTTGTCTAAAAGAAAAAAGTGGTATAGTAGAATATCAATGGAAAAAAGGCACAGATCGATTGAATGCTCACTAATTTTCGGCCGTTGGATCAAGTGGTATTTCTCTGTGTTATGTTCAGTTGACCCTTGATCCTAAATTCCTAATCAGTGATGTCAGAAACAATGTGTAAATGCCATATTCATAAAGGATACATGAACAAAACTAAATCTTAAATAAATAGGACTTAGTCATAGTTGTTTCTGGTTAATCAGGAGGAAGTAGGTCAAAGATGAGATCTTTCTCCTAGTTGGGGCTTGCACATGGATGCATGTCAAGAGAAACCTTTGTGTAACGGTGTTGCTCTTGTTTTCTATGTTTTGGAAAGCTAGCTTTTTTCCAAGTGGCTTTCAACTGGACTAGGAGATTAGTAAACAATATGCATGATATCAATTAGCTGATCTTGTTTCTCAACATCCTTCCCCAACATTTTTCAATCTTTTTCGATTATGCCCGACCTTTTCTATTGGAAATATGTATGTATTTAATTAATTAATACTTAATTAATTAAATGCTAATGATATAATTAATGCTTAATTAATTAATTAGTTGCTAATAAATTGTCTCGATTTACGTGCTGTGAAGCTGCCCAATCATACTTCTCTACCGAAAGCACGCTAAATCTTTCGGATTTTTAACCCGATTTATGGCATGACAAGTCAAAGCATCTCCCTTTAACTAGGCAGAAAGGAAAAATGGGGTGGACATGTCGAGTTCATGTGGATTTCTGGACAACATTTTCACTTGGGGCATTTATGTATTGTTCTTTTCTTCCTTTTGGGTCAAAAGTTGTGCAGCGAGGAATCATTATTTGTTATACTTCTTTGATTAAGATTTGGTGCAAGGGTGAGGTTTCCAAAACAGATATTGTCGAGGACTAATCTCCAAGAAATTTTGAGTATTATGTCCTCAAAACAAATGTATTTCACAAAGCACTGCATAATTATAATATTTCTAATGTAATTTTCAATGAAAAATCTACATCTATCACTTAATTTCGTATATGAGGAGTCACAATTGATTCAATCTACTTAGGATTCAAATCCTGATATTTATAAATATGGTTGTGTGCATCCTTAAGTTTTTTTTCCCAAAAGAAAACATAAGTTCATATATCCAAATAAATACTGACAGTTTGACGGCTGAAACCACGAAGTTTATTTTCACGTAAAGCAATACTCCACTTTTATTTACTGCCTTGCAACCAGACGACACAATTTGCTCTTCTTCGCACCGAACAAGGGTGGAACGAATAAACCTATTTAACCATGTTTAACCACTTCAAAGATGGGAGAAAATCTGTCTCACTGTAGGAAAAGCCTATTTAACCATGGTTGAATTCTTGTGTCAACTAAAACCGTTAGAACTATTAGACCGCTAGACTTGTATATATAGATCCGACCCCCTGTATGGGAAATGGGGTCTCAGTTTTACTGTCTGTACACTTCACTTCTACGTGGTATTAAAGCGAGGTTTAGACATCCTCGCGTGCTGACAACCTTCTCACTAGCGAGCTGACGCCTCCTCTCTGTCGTAGGCATCTCCTTCTCCTCCGAGACCCTCCTACCACACGCTTCCCTTCCACCTCTTTCCCTGGTGGTTCTTTTGCTTCTTCGCCTCGGTCTTTCATCCCTATTATCTCCTCCGTAGGCGGTTTACTCCTCACCGCGAGCTCACCCCCGCGGTTTCCCTCTACCATGGGCTTACCCTTGCTTGCCACCTCCATCACGTGACGAGGAGACGGTCTTCATCCGCCTCCTAGTCCCATCCACCTCCACCTTTCCTTGCATTCTCACATCATTCTCTCTCCGAAGTTGCGTCGGCGCTCCTCCACGCTCGTGCTCTCCATCGGCTGGAACACCCTTCCGGCTCCTATCATTCCGACACGTTCACCTATCCGCGGACGCGAAACCTACCTCTCGGACACGAACCTTCTCCCCTCGCGTCCGTGGCCTTTCTCATTTCTAGGTCCGCGCCACTCCGACACGTCCATGTGTCCATGGACGCGAAACTCTATCTCCTGGACGCGAACCTTTCTTTTTCGCGCCCGTGGTCTTTCCCCCCATTTTTGAGTTCACGCCAACCCGATGCGCCCATATGTCTGCGGACGCGAAACTCTGCTTCTTGGATGCGATCTTTTTCTTCTCGCACCCGTGACTTCCCTCGTTGCGTCCATCGGCTCCACACACGTGTCCATCGCTTCGCCCTACCCTCATCGGCCTTGTGCTCGCCTACACTCATCGGCCTCGCGCCTGCCTTCATCGGCTTGCCTATTAATTCGACACGTACGCGTGTCCACCGATGCAACATCCTATCTCCTTAGCGCGCACCTTTCTTCTCGTGCCTGCGTCTCTTTCATCGACTTCTCATCTCTCTCTCATCGGCTTCTCCCTCTCACCCATTCCCATCGGCTTCTACCTATTCCAATCGGCTTCTTTCCCATCGGCCCCTCACGTCATGTCCACCCTCACCATGACTACCGAGTCGGCTCTTGGTTTCGGCACTCTCTCTGTTGTCAGGTCCATTCTCTTCTGACCATTGGCGCTCTCGACCTTGCCTTGACTACTCCAATGTTCTCCCCACCCTACGCCACCGTCAACGTGAAATCCCACGTCCCGATTTCACTCGACCTAAATGCCACTATTCCAAGTGGGTCTTATTCTTCAAATCCTTATATGGCAAGTTTGGTCTTTGCTCCCACATCGACGGCTCCGTCCCCCTCGCCCCGATGACCCCCAGTGGGACATCGCCAAGTGCTGAGTTCGTAGATGGCTGCTCGGCTCTATCGACGACTCTGTTCTCGATCTTGCCATGGAAGACACTGATCCTACCACCCGCGACCTATGGGTGGCCATTGAGTGACTTTTCCAAGCCAACAAGCAACCTCGCGCCATCTTCCTCCTAAATGAGTTCCATTCCATATTACAAGAGGACTCCTCTGTCTTCTTGTACTACTAACACCTCAAGGTCAAGGTCACCGCCCTCCGTGATGTCAGCCACCCTGTGGCCGACTCCCAACTCGTACTCGCCCTCTTGCACAGACTCAACCCTTCTCAAACACCGCCGATGGTATCGCCAACTCCACCACTCTTCCCACGTTTGCCCGGGCTCACGATATGCTGGTTCTCAAGGAACTTCGCTTGGCGAATAATGAGAAGACTATCACCCACATAACTCCCATCACCACAGCCGGTTCTGGCTGCAACAACCCCAGCGGCTGTTGCCCTATGTGCGCTGCTGCCTCCTCTCACGGCCCTGATGGTTCCTTCGGCGGCCATGGCTTCGGCCACGGCAACAGGGCCCAAGCCGGTGGTAGCGGCAAAGGCAAAGGGAAGGGCAAGGGCAAGAGCTGGAGCAGCCCTATACAACCGTGCCTCGCTACTGCCGCTACCCCACCAGCTGGCTCCATGGGTCCGTGGCTCTGCTACAACCCCTGGGCGTCTCAACCTTAGCCGCGCAGCCACATCGGCTGGCAGCCCGGGGTCCTCGACGCTCACCCTTAGGCCCACCTGGCGTTCGCCCCGGTGCAACCGCTCTTGCCTCCCGTACCCTCGCAGGCCTCCCAACCGGCTCCTCTATGGAACTAGGCTGGCCTCATCTCTGCCCTCAGCCAGATGACGCTCCAACCCTAGCACCTCTAGGTGCTAGACTCTGGTACGTCATCACACATGGTCTCATCGGATGGTATACTTCTTTCTCACCATCATTCATCCTCCCCTTTCGTCACTATCGGCAATAGGCAATCTCTCCCAATCACATGCTGCGGTGACTCAATCCTACCTACACCCACATCCAACTTTCCACTCCACAATGTCTTAATTGTTCCCTCTCTCGTACATAATCTCCTCTTTGTCTGTCAATTCACTAGAGATAACAATTGCTCTATTGAGTTTGATGCATCTAATTTCTTTGTGAAGGATATCTTGACTCGATACGAGATGCTTCGATGCAATAGTGGTGGTGACCTATACACCATTCCTGCTACGCCATCCACTCCTCACATCCGCCTTGGCCACCTCAATCCTGACACCATCGCCACTCTTCGTTGTAGTGCCTCCATCTAGTGCACTAGCAACAACCCCATTGTATGTCATTTCTGTCAATTTGGCAAACATGTGCGGCTGCCATTCTCCTCCTCTACCTCTTATACCTCTCGATCTTTTGAACTTATTCACTGTGATGTGTGGACTTTTCCAGTTAAAAGTGTTTTAGGCTACCAATATTAGCTTGCTTTACTTAACGATTACACAAATTACTGCTGGACTTTCCCTCTCTCTCATAAGTCCGAGGTTACTACCCACCTAATCAACTTTTCCAACCACATTTTGACTCAATTTAACCTTACTATCAAAATCATATAGGTTGACAATGGGACGGAGTTTGTCAATCGTACCATCCAAGCCTTCCTTACCTCCCGTGGCATCCACCTTCGCCTCTCCTGTCCTTACACCTTCCCCAAAACGGCAAGGCCGAACACCTCCTTCATACCCTCAACAACATCAGTTGCACCATGCTTCTCCACGCCCACCTACCCGCACCCTACTAAGCTGAAGTACTCACCACAATAAACTATCTGATAAATCGGCGCCCTTGCACCTCCATCCGCCACAACATTCTCTACACTCTTTTGTATCACAAGACTCCCAATTACTCCCACTTACATGTTTTCAGGTGTTTTTGCTACCCCAATTTAACAGCCACTACCCCTCACAAACTCGCCCCACGCTCCACCGCCTGCATCTTCCTTGGCTATCCTTCTCCCACAAGGGATATCTCTATCTTGATCTCTCCACTCACTGCATCATCATTTCCCGACATGTTGTCTTTGACAAGTTTTGCTTCCCCTTCGGGTTAATCAACCCTGGAACTTCGTTTGGTGATCTCGACTTTCTTCTCACTAACATTGTACCCACCCGCCCCTTACCATCCACCACACCTTCGCAGCCCACTTCAGTGGTTCCCGAGGATCCACTCAATGACTCCACCATCTTCTACATGCCCCTACCGTGCCAATCGTACCTCCATTGGCTTCCCCACCTTCCACCATCACAGCGCCAGTCGTCGTTCCAGCTGACCTAGTCTATCTCTTTCTCCGGACCTATAGCCATCGGCCTCGCCCCGCTATTACCTCTGCCCCTGTCCACTCTGCCATACGGCCGATGTTGCCATCAGATCGCACGACCGTCCCCATCCCGACCACCTCTAAAATGATCATCTGTTCTCAGACCGGGTCCCTTCATCCACCCTAGCATTACGGGTTCTCCGCAGTCCACTGTGCCATCTTGCCCATTTCGGCGAATCCCCGTTTTGCTCTGGCCGACCCTCAGTGGCGCACGGCCATAGCTGACAAGTACAAGGCACTCATAGACAACGAGACCTGACGCCTCGTACTTCATTCTCCCGATGCCAACATTGTAACTGGCAAGTGGATCTTTAAACATAAATTTCACTCCGATGGATCCCTTGCTCGTCATAAGGCGCGTTAGGTAATTTGAGGCTTCTCCCAATACTCTAGCATAGACTACGACGTGACTTTCAGTCCCATCGTCAAGCCCACCACTATTCGGGTCATTCTTACCCTCGCTGCCTCGCGCTCCTGGCCGATCCACCAGCTTGACGTGAAGAACGCCTTTCTTCATGGTCATCTAGCAAAGACTGTCTATTGCCAGCAGCCTCTAGGCTTCGTCGACCTAGCTCGTCCCAACACCGTCTGTCTCCTCCAGCGCTCTCTCTATGGACTCAAACAGGGCCCTCGGGATTGGTACTAGCGTTTTGCCGTCTACCTTTGGCAACTCGATTTTGTGGCCTCTATTTCCGATACATCTCTCTTCGTCCTTCACACCAGGGATGGCACCGTCTACCTACTTTTATATGTCAATGACATCATTCTTATGGCATCTTCGCCCGTCACCCTACAGCACATCATGGCACGACTCCACTCGGAGTTTGCCATAACCGATCTTGGTCCCCTGCACCACTTCCTTGGTATTTTCGTCACACGTTCTCCTCACAGATTATTACTATCCCAGCACCAATATGCCATGGATCTTCTCTAGCAAGCGGGTATGGCCGAGTGTCACTCTACTGCAACTTTGGTTGATACTCGTGCTAAACTCTCTGCCACCGATGGCCCTCTCGTCGCTGACCTCTCCCAATACTGGAGCATTGTTGGCGCTCTACAGTACTTGACTCTCACATAGCCTGACCTCACTTATGCGGTTCAGCAAGTGTGTCTCTTCATGCATGTTCCCCGCGAACATCATCTTGCATTGCTCAAGCGTATCCTTCGCTACGTGAAGGGCACACGGACCACTGGCGTCCACCTCAGCTCCAGCCCCATCGACTGTTTCACTGCGTATTCTGACGTGGACTAGGCAGGTTGTCCCGACTCCCGACGCTCGACATCCAGTTATTGCGTTTTCCTCGACGACACCTTGGTCTCTTGGTCCTCCAAGCGCTAAACCAGGGTGTCCCGATAGAGCGCAGAAGCTGAGTACCGCGCCATTGCTCATGCCGTCACCGAGTGTTGTTGGATTCATTAGCTTTTCCAAGAACTCTATACACCCATCGCCTCCACGATAGTTGTCTACTGCGACAATGTGAGTACCGTCTATATGATCACCAATCCAGTCTACCATCGTCGCACGAAGCACATTGAGATCAACATTCACTTCGTCCGTGACAAGGTCGTTTTAGGACTCGTTTGGATTTTTTATATACCGTCAACGCATCAGTTCACCGATATCATGTCCAAATGCCTATCCACGCCTTTGTTCGTCAGTTTTCGTTTGTCTTTACATCCATACCCCTTCCGCTATGACTACGGGACATGTTAGACCGTTAGACTTGTATATATAGATCTCACCCTTTTACAGATCTCAGTCTCACTGTCTATACACTTTACTTCTACGATAAATAACAAGTTCACTCGCTCAATAGTTTTTTTCTTGTAAGCATGATTTCTGAGTATAATAATCTTAGCAGTTAGTTGCACTGGCAACCATGCAACCACGACGGTGACCATCATACTTTAGTATATGTCAGTACAGCCTCTTCTTCCACTTGTGATCACCTCCTGTGGCCTCGCCATGTGATCCTCGCCCCTCCTCCTCCTCGGTATCTACACGCTAAGATCTCTCTCTTTCTTGGAGAGTTGCAGTGTGATCTGAACAAAAGCTTCAGTTCAGTGCCATCTCGCGTCTCCTCCTCGTAAGCGAAGCGCAGTGCTTATCGCTTTGCCGCTTGTTTCGCCAACTATAAAGCCTGCTCCAGTGACCCTTTTTGTTTCGATGTGAAGGGTCAAAACACACACGTCCGCCTCTTCTTCATCTTGCATCCAGCTTCAGGTTTCTTGGCTGCTTGTTTCTGCTGCCATCTGGGCCAGCCTCCAGCCTTGGTCACATTGTAAGTTCAGTGATTGGTGAAGTATTGTTGCCTTGAATGCATTGATTATTAGTTTGCTGATCTGTATGCCCATCTGTGTAGTACTGTTGCCTGCATCTTTTGAGTTGATGCATTATTGGTTTCAGAGCGAGTTGGAGATCCACAGATCCAAAACTTGCTGATGCCCCATCTAGATAATCAGATAGTTAAATTTGTATCATAAATTTGGTCAGAACAAAAAAAAACGTAGTATGGCAGATATTTCTATTCATGGATTTGCACACCTGTGTATTGAGCTCTGATTCCCTATGCTAGTGTCAAGATCCAGCATTTCTTGATCATTTCTTAGATATCTGATTCAGAGCTCAATACCTTTTACTGCATTGATCCAGTTACCCACATCTTATTTCTTCAGTTCCCTGTGTTGCTGCTAGATATTTTGTTTGGTAAATCTCTTGCCAGAGATGAACAACCAATTTAGTTTCTACTAGTAACTGTAAGCTGTTGTGATATCTGATCTCTGCTTCTGCTCTGCAAAAGGATGATCAGTGATTCAAACGTCTTCATCACTGACAGACATGGGATGTGGTTCATCAATCCCTAAGAAATGCAAGGTAGGAGGGAAGGGGAAGAAGCGTCGGAGCGTCATACATGATGTTGCCGTCTTCGTACCTACAATTCGCATTCCGGTGGACAGTGATGTTGTGCATCCACTCAGAGGACTAGTATCTAAGGAGCTCGTCCACCGCCTCTCGATGTTCAGAGATCGTGTCGTCACGCTCTCTGAAGAAATCTGTATGTCACTGCCTCTCTGGCTACTGGATTCTGAAAAAAAATTTAATGATAGAATACTGACAATTGTTTTCTGATTTTTTTGTGTTGGGTTGGTGACTACATATGAAGATTGTGCAGATGTTCTGGATGTTTCAGAGTTACAGCATGCCCTTCAGGAGTACTTGCCAGTTGTTCTTGGTTTAACAATGAAAGGTCTGGCCTTTTGGTTCTTAATATTTTGTGTTATTTCAGGATCAAGCTTGATACTGATAGTGAAACTGTAATGATTTTAACAGAAAGCCATCTTGAATCATCGGTGGAATTCAGATGGAGGACCTTAGATGATGACCAGGTGAATATTTAGGATAAGCTCCAACTGCAATTCCTGTTGTTTGATGTTCTTATTGTTATTTTGATAAAAGAGGATACGTTGAATTCAGGAGTGTTGCCTTTCAAGTGCATGGTATGAGGTTCTGTCGGTCATCCACATGATGGCGATGCTTGCATTGTTTGAGGCCAACCTGATACTCATTCGGAAGAACGGTCAAGTTGGAGGTGAAAGGAGGGTATCAGAAGGTCTGTTCATCCCCTTTTGGAGTTCATGTTGTTAAAAGTATTAAGGGGATTTTGGACTTTTTCTCATCACTTGTACACAGCTATATCTTTTATGAGCGCTTGTGATGTGTGCTTGGTTTCTAACCATAACTGTCCTATTTGATTGTCCACTAATATGCAACATAGTTGAATTGTCTGAATAATTTTGTAGAATGCATTTTGATATCTATACAAGGAAATTCTATCACTTGAGGAATACATTGGTGATTAAATTTTGTGAAATTGATGAAATGACACATTCAGTGATTTATTTCTGCAGATGCAAAAAAGGACGTCGTCGATTCGTTGCTCAGGGCATCAGGATGTTTAGACTACTGTGTGCATCGTGTACTTGTACAGATACCGGCACATGTCAAGTACGCCTAAAACCTGAAATGCACAAATCCCTCAATCCCTTTGTGGATACTTATTCAGACCTGCTTTGTACTATTGCAGGAAAAGTTTTCCTAGTTATCTGCAGGAAGGTATGCTTCAGGCCATTTCGATTGAAGCATTGGCTCAGGTAGTAAACTTTCTCCCTTATACATATCCTGTAAATTTTGAGGCCTGGCATTTCCTTAACTATGAAAACAGTGTGTAGAAATACAACTTGGATTGGCTTCAGAGTGTGAGAAGGCAACTTTGTCAGTAAAGAGGAGGCTAGCCTGTGAGCTAGTCAGTTATTTTTCACAGGTAATGTGACTTTTTTCTGAACTATATCGAATGTGAATTTTATCGCCTATTGGCATATTTGACCATTTTCTACTCAACATGTTTTCTGGTCTCTCCCTTATTGTCAGGCTCACTATTGCCTGTCAGGATGCGACACTGGCGACTCGTTCGGAAAGAAGCTTCTGCTATTTCTGAAGTGGAAATGCATGGAAGCCAAGGTTGCCTGAACAAACAAACACAGCTCCTGAAGTCTGCAACAAGGCCTTGAATTCTGATATTAACTCAATGTTGCATATTGTCATCAGGCAGTAGCATACTACTATCATGGTCTTGTACTTGACAAGGGCAATGAAGCAAGCAACCATATCAGTGCAGTGTGCTGCCTCTCTGCAGCTGATGACCTAGTTGCAGATAGCAAGAGGGCTTGTTTGAGCTTTTGCTTGGCAAACCCCATCACAAGGTCTTAACGTTCTTTAAGATTAATTTATTTTAATGTGTCATCTTGATCGAAATATGGGGTGATAGGAATTGTTTCTGACCTGAATGCAGGGTACCTCCTCCTTGGGGTATCATGAGGAATATGCACAATAAAATCCCAGATGCCGCGTGCAAGAGATTCCAAATGTATGGATATGTTTTTGAACAAGACAAGAACAGGTAATTTTCTGGTCTCAAGAGAAATTCCATAAAAATATGTATCAAAAGCTGGAAATTCATGTGAAATGCTTTTCATGTTTGTTAATATGATCATTTATTTGGATATGTTTCAAGAACAAGCATGAAAAATCTGTTCTTCATCTTTATTATATTTTTTTTGCCGGGCCGGCGAAAGACTAGGCCGGCCAAATTTTATTAAGATTGGGAGTATTTACAAATATACAAGTTTAAACTTCGACAAGAGGCTCAGCAGCCTTTTTCCTGGAGCAGGGCACTTCAATCCTTACCAGATCTACCGGAATTTGCGCTGTCGCTGAGACCTGAAGGGTATGAACTGCCAACCACTGATTCAATCTGGTATAATGTTGATAGCCAACCTCAGATTCAGAGCCTCAAGGAGCATCTGGATGATGAAGACGAAGCGGAAACAAAATGAAACTTCAGACATCCAAAATGCTTCCTTTCATTGTACCACGAAAAGTAGCATTAGTACTAGCAGACACACATCAAAATGCTCAATTCAAAAATCTTTGGATTCAGCATATGGCAGAGAGCCAAAAGTGATCAGAATATGTACCTGTGTAGTTGAAATTATTTGTCACTGATTATAAACAGAATGAACAATAATAGGAAAGAAGACCGTTTCTTATTTTACATCTGCTTGCTGGTATGACAAACATATATAATATGTTTGATCAGTTAATTTTACTTAATTACAATGCCATTCTACTGTGATACTCTGTAGTATAACAGGCGAATCCATGATGAACAATCTCACCTGCTTAGCCTAAGAAACAGCATTACTGTTATACAAGGTTCTTCTGACGCAAATAGATGAGAAGTCCAGGTCTAAATAAACAAAAATACTTTTTTTTCTACTTAGAATATCAAATTCCTGCAGGAAAAGAAAAATGGCCACAAAACTCCATTGACTGCAAGACTTGGACACACGTGCCGTTGGAAGCTGATGTAGTAGAAAACTTTGTGATTGCTTAGATGACAAGCACGTTCATCTGGGCGGCTTCTTGTTTACCATTGAAGTTAACCTAACTAAGGATAAGCATTGACTGCCCAGAGTCATGTTCAATGGGTGGTAGGAGGCAGAATTGTTCAATGGTTTTCTGCCATGGCTTGGATTGTATTTGAAATGATAGTGCAAGGATGTTTGCAGTTAGTCAAGTGGCGCACAGTTGAAAGTTGATACATAATTTTCTTCAGAGTTTTTTTTCATATATATTTTTTATTTAAAATTATGATCAGTTTCTTTTTATTCTAAATAAAATTAAATTCATACCCTCATAAATATTTAACCTTTTTTAAGACAAGATTCGGTCTATATTATAATAAGTTAAGATATTATGGTAGTATGTTTTAGGTAAATTCATGTATGCCATTTCTTTTGATTTAAATTAATTATTTGAGAAATTATTGATGGTTGGATTTTTAGAAGTTTGATTGTATCTTATCTTAAACGCAAAATATTACTATTTATGGCCAAAGTGAGTATATATTTACAGTGCGAAATAGTATGATCTTTTTAACCCTTAACCTTTTGGTATTCTCAACAAGATTGTCTCCTACATTTTACCATTCTATAATTAAATTCATTTATTTTTACTTCCCTTAAAAATGGTTGTTTTTTTTTCTGAACATACCTTTTGACATTCCTAGGAAATAGATCATTCTATTCCATCTAAAACTGCTTGCTATATTTGAACAGGTTTTTCATATTTTTTTCATTGATACTGAAATATCCTGGATTGTTCTTCATGAGATGCATTGGGGTGTCGGGTGAAAAGCTGAAAGTATCAAAAGATCAGCACAACGGTAAAAATAAAAGGTGCCACAAGGTTCAGCATAATTGCTGAAAATAATAAATATTTCACAAGATTCATCACTGTAGAATATGTACAGATGATCCCCAAGCGTATACAAGGGGTCAGGTCTATATATATACAGTCCAGGGCAGTGGTCTGTCTAACACCCCCGCAGTCGTAGCGGGAAGGGAACAGATGCAGAGACTGGACCGAAAATTGGTGAACAAAGGCGTGGACAGGCCTTTGATCATTATATCGGCAAACTGATGTACCGATGGTACATGGAGCACCCGAACCTGTCCTAATACGACCTTGTCATGGATAAAATGGATATCGATCTCGATGTGCTTGGTGCGTCGGTGATGGACCGGGTTGGCGGTCATGTAGACGGCACCGACATTGTCGCAGTAGACGACGGTCGCGGTTGAGAGGGGTGCACGGAGCTCCTGGAGCACTCGGCGATGGCATGGACGACGGCGCGGTACTCGGCTTTGGCACTGGACCGGGACACTGTAGTCTGGCGTTTTGAGGACCAAGATACGAGAGTGTTACCGAGATAAACGCAGTAGCCGGACGTAGAGCGTCGAGAGTCGGGGCAGCCTGCCCAGTCCGCGTCGGAGTACGCGGTCAGGGAGTCGATGGGGCTGGAGCTAAGATGCAGCCCGCTGGAGAGGGTACCCTTCACGTAGCGTAGGATGCACTTGAGCAGCGCGAGGTGAGGTTCACGCGGAGCGTGCATGAAGAGACACACTTGCTGGACAGCGTACGTGAGGTCGGGTCGGGTGAGTGTGAGGTATTGGAGAGCCCGGGCAAGACTCCGATAGTGAGAGGGATCAGCAACGAGGGCGCCATCGGTAGCGGAGAGTTTGGCTCGAGTATCGACCGGGGTGGCCGTGGGGTGACAGTCGGCCATGCTCGCACGCTGGAGGAGGTCGATGGCGTACTAGTGTTGGGAAAGAAAGAGCCCGTGGGTGGAACGGGTTACGGAGATGCCAAGGAAATGGTGGAGACGACCAAGATCGATCATGGCGAACTCAGAGTGGAGTCGGGCCATGATCTGGTCGAGGAGAGATGTCGAAAACGCTATGAGGACAATGTCATCGGAAAGCGAACAGGGAACTATCGGACGCAGAGGCCATGAAGCCGATGTGCGAAGATAGGCAGCAAAGTGCTGGTACCAGGCACGAGGGGCTTGTTTGAGGCCGTAGAGAGAGCGTTGAAGGAGACAGACGTTGTCGGGACAAGAAGGGTCGACGAAGCCTGGTGACTGCTGGCAGTAGACTGTTTCCGTCAGGTGGACATGAAGAAAGGCGTTCTTCACGTCTAGTTGATGGATCGGCCAGGAGCGAGAGGCAGCCAAGGTGAGGACGACTCGGATGGTAGCAGGTTTGACAACGGGACTGAAAGTCTCGTCGTAGTCGACAACGGGTCATTGGGAGAAACCCCGGACTACCCAGCGAGCCTTGTGACAGGCAAGGGAGCCATCGGCGTGGAATTTGTGTTTGAAAATCCACTTACCGGTCACAATGTTGGTGTCGGGAGGTCGGGAAACGAGGTGCCAGGTCTCGTTGTCCATTAGGGCCTTGTACTCATCGGCCATGGCCACGCGCCACTGAGGGTCGGCCAGGGCTGAGCGAGAAGTCGCCGGGATGGGCGAGATAGAGCTGTGGACAGTGGAGAGACCGTAGCGCTGAGTGGGGCGGAGAGACCCGGTCTGGGAGCGGGTGACCATGTGAGAGGTGGAGGGAACTGGAGCCGATGGGGGTGCGGGAGTAATGGGTAGAACTGGTCGGGTAGGGGCATCATCGGCTCCGAGTCAGCGACTGTAGATAAGAGGAAAAGAAGGAATTAGATCGGCCTGAGCCGATGAGGTTGGGTGGGCCGAGTATTCCGATTGGTCCGATAGAGATGGATCAGCCGATAGGGTGAGGAGAGCCGATGGAAACTGAGGAGCCGATGGAAGTAGGGTGTCCGATGGAGAGGGAACGGTATCGGCTGATGGAGGTGGGTCCGATGGGGGTCCGATGGTGGGGACATCGGACCGAGTAGTGGTGGGATATGTGATGGATAAATCCTCAGCAGCGGCCGATGAGGGGGCCAATGGAGAGGACAGTGGAGGAGACCTAGTCGGCACGGTGTTGGTGAGGAGGAAGTCGAGATCACTAGAGGAGCATCTCGGATGAAGTAGACCGAAGGGAAAACATGTCTCGTCAAAAATGACGTGACGAGAGACGAGGACCCGTCGGGTGGAAAGGTCGAGGCATCGGTATCCCTTGTGAGAGGTAGGATAGCCGAGGAGAATACAGGCGGTGGAGCGGGGAACGAGTTTGTGGGAAGCTGTGACGGTGAGATTTGGGTAGCAGAGGCACCCGAAAACGCGAAGGTGGGAGTAGTCGGGCGCCGTGCGGTAGAGAAGGGCATAGGGAACGTTGTTTTGAATGGAGGAGCATGGACGCCGATTGAGAAGGTACGTCGCAGTAGCCAAAACTTTGGTCCAATAAGTGGCGGGTAAGTGGGTGTAAAGTAGTATGGTGCGACTGATGTTGTTGAGGGTGCGAAGGAGGCGCTCAGCTTTGCCGTTCTGAGAAGAGGTGTAGGGGCAGGAGAGCCGGAGATGGATGCCCTGCGAGGTGAGGAGGTTTGTAATGGTATGGTTGACGAATTCCGTACCGTTGTCGGCTTGTAAAGCCTTGATGGGGAGGTTGAACTGAGTAGATACATACGTGACGAAGTGAGTGAGGTGAAAAGCGACCTCGGATTTATGGATGAGCGGGAAGGTCCAGCAATAGTGTGTGTAATCGTCAAGTATAGCGAGATAATACTGATTACCAGAGACACTTTTAACTGGGGACGTCCATACATCACAATGTATAAGTTCAAATGGACGCGAGGTTTAGGAGAGAGAACTAGAAAAGGGCAGACGCACATGTTTGCCAAGTTGACATGAGTGGCAAACTGTGGAGCTACTGTGAGTACATCGTATGGAGGTGCTGCGACGAAGGGTGGCGACAGCATCGGAACCGGGGTGGCCGAGGCGAAGGTGCCAAAGGTTGGTGGAGAGGGCGACGCTGGCGTGTGGAGTGGATGGCGCAGCGGGAATGGTGTAGAGGTCTCCGCCACTATTGCAGCGAAGGATCTATCGCCAGGTTGGGATATCGTTCATAGAGAAACCAGACGTGTCAAATTCAATGGAGCAATTGTTGTCTCGTGTGAATTGGCGAACAGATATAAGATTGTGAATAAGAGAAGGGACGATAAAAACATTGCGTAGGGGGAGGTTAGTGGTGGATGTAGACAGAGAGGAGTCACCTCGGCATTGGACAGGAAGAGAGTGACCATTGCCGATGGTGACAAAAGGGGAGGAAGAGGGGTGACAGGAGCGAAGTATATCGACCGATGATGCCATGTGTGATGACGCCCCAGAGTCCAGCACCCAAGGGTGCTGTGGTTGGAGCATCATCTGGTTGAGGGCAGCGACGAGGCCAGCCTGGTTCCAGGAGGGAACCGACTGGGTGGTTGTGGTTGGTAGCATCAGCTGAGGCGGCAGAACGGGAGCCGATGCCAAGTGAGCCTGGGGATGGGCGCCGAGAACTCTGGGTTGCTAGCTGATCAGGCTGCGTGGCTGGGGCTGGGGCGCCCAGGGGTTGTAGTAGAGCCATGGACCTGTGGGACCGGTAGGGTGGGTAGGGACCGAGGTAGGTCGTGATGGCGTCGGACCCTGCCAGGTCCTGCCTTTGCCTTTGCCCTTGCCTTTCCCGGTGCGGGCTGTGTTGTTGTGGCCGAAGCCATGGCCACCAGGACCGCGGGAGGAAGGGGCAGTGCAAGAAGCTCGGCAGCCATTATCAGCTGCGATAAGAAGAGCGGTGTGGGCCACTGTCTTCTCATCGTTGGTTAGACGGAGTTCTTTAAGAACTAGCATGCCATGAGACCGGGCGAACGATGGAAGAGGTGTGGAGTTGGCGATGTCATCGACGGTGTTGGAGAAGCAGGGATTGAGGCCTCGTAGAAGGGCGAGGACGAGTTGAGAGTCGGCCACAGGGTGGCCGACATCCCGGAGAGCAGCAGCCTTGACTTTGAGGTGCTGACAGTACGAGGAGACAGAGGAGTCGCCTTGTACCATGGAGTGGAACTCGTTGAGGAGGAAGATGGCGCGAGGCTGCTTGTTGGCCAGGAAGATCCGCTCGATGGCCACCTAGAGATCCTGGGCGGTAGGGTCGGTATTGTCCATGGCGAGGTCGAGGATAGAGTCGTTGACCGAGCCGAGCAGCCAGCTGCGCACGCAACACTCGGTGATGTCCCACTGAGGATCATTGGGGTGAGGTGGAGCGGAGCCATCAACATGGGACCGGAGGCCAAATTTCTCACAGAGGGATTTAAAGAAGAAAACCCACTTGGAATAATTGGCGTTAAGGTCAAGAGAGATAGGAACGTGAGATTTCACGTTCACAGCAGCGTAAGGAGGGGAGAAGATCGGCGAGGTGGTGTCCGAGGTGTGGTCTGAGGCACCGAGGGCCGGAGCAGACTCGGCAACTGGGGAGTGCCGGAGCTGAGAGCGGACTCAATGGCCATGACGGGAGGACGGGAGCAAAGAGCTGATGGGAGGAGGAAGCCGATGAGAGAACGGATCGGCTGATCAAGGATGTGAGAAGCCGATGGGAAGTGGGCCGGCCAGCCGATGAGGAGTGGTTGGCCGATGGGGAGTAGGCAGCGGAGTAGGTGAGGAAAAAAAAGTGGTGACAGAGTGGGTGGGTCAGAGAGTAGTTGGGTCATGGACGTGCGAAGATTCGTGTCCGGGAGGCAGGGATTCGTGTCCGTGGACACGTTGGACTAGCTCGGACGTGAGGGGAGAAGGTTCGCGTCCGAGAGCCGTTGAGCGTGTCGGAAAAGGCGAGAACCGAGGGAGGTTTCCTGTCGATGGAGGGCTGGACAAGTTCAACCGATGGAGACGACGAGGACGGAGGTGCGCCGGCGTCAGAGAAGGAGAGATGCACGAAGCAAGAAGAAGAGCGGAAACGAGTGCGAGGCGAGACGAGGAGACGAATCGAGACCGTCGCCTGGTCGCACGGAGGTGGGACGGAGAAAAAAAGGTCACTGAGGGAGAGATTGGGAGAAGAAGAAATGGAGGCGAGAGAGCGAGGAGAGTACCGGGAAGAGGGTCGGTGACGGGAAGAAGACGTCGACGACGAGTAGAAAAGGATCGGCTGGCCGGAGGGAAAAGCTAGCGCGCCGGGAATATCTAGACTCGTTCTGATACCATGTAGAATGTGTATAGTGACTATGACCCCCAAACGTATATAAGGGGGGTCGGGTCTATATATATACAGCTCAGTACAGTGGTCTGTCTAACAATCACATTGCTGAAACAGACAAATGCAGATTCTTCTTTGACTACCTTAAAAAAAAGATTATATCTGAGTAGAAGAGGAAAGCTTTATTAGGTCAAAAAGGATTTCAAATTTTCGTTAGAAACCATTCTTATCTGTTTCTTCTAGTTGTAAGAGACTTCCCTCTGAATGCACCTCAGTGTAGTACAAGCAGCTTTCAAGTTTTAACACATTCTCAATTAACCACAGCAATGGGGGCTCAGTTTGCAGAAGCAAAAATGTTAGCTGTCGTCCTCACTGGCCTTGGTGCGCTTGCAACACTTGTCAACTGCAACACTGAAGGTATATATAATACACTAGTATATGATGTGTGCTCACATAGTACTAAATTTCTGAAATTTGCATTCAGTATTTTCATTGGCAAAATTGAAGGTGACATACTGTATAAGCAAAAGGTAGCTTGGGAGGACCCTGAAAATGTGCTTCAGAGCTGGGATCCAACCCTTCACAATCCCTGCACTTGGATGCATATCAGCTGCAACAATGATAACTCCGTCATCCGTGTGGTAGGCCTTCCTTTCTCTTCTTCCCGTTTGTAATCCGCCACATTCCGGTGCATCTATTGATGGAAGAAATTTGTCAAACTTGATAGGCTTGCTAGAACCTATAGCTGATTGCAAATTTTGACCAACGGCACATCTATTCCATTTTCCAATCGATACTTCTGTTGGTCTGGATTTTGATATTTTAGCCCTTTTAAAAAATATATTTTATAAATAGATTAACTTATTATAGATATGTAACTCTCGGTGCTAAACCATAAACATTGACGATGGATATCTCGGCGCCAAATACCTGATGCCAAGGGTCAGGTTTTGGCACCGGTTAGTTGGCGCCTACCTTTCTCCAAATCCTATTATTTTATTGTCAAATGTATCATAATTTATTTCCACTAATTTATTTTTATTTATGAAATATTATTCTGGAGGAGGATGTGAGTCTCTCCCTCTTCCCCATACCTAAATCCTATCTATTTGCTGCCAAATTTTGGAGGAAAATTACAAATCATGTGTCAAAATTCAATTCCCTTTTTTTTCAAATTTGATAGCAAATCAATTTTATGTAGGGATGCGGAGACGCGAGGGATCCACATCCTCTTCCCAAATTAAGTTTTTATAAATGAAAATAAACTAGTGGATATGAATTAGGATACATTTGATCACAAGCTAGAAATTCAATTAGAGAAGTCAGATTGGACAGCAGGAAAGGCCGCAGTCAATCCGTTCTAGATCAAGACTAATCCATGTCTACTTCAGGAATAATAGGACTATAGTTAGAAGAGCTCATTTCAAACTGACTAGGATTGTGTACGTTCTAAACTTGTATGCTTTGACATAGGAGAGGTAGCTGTGTTAAGAGTAATATCCAATGGCATGTTCTGCAGGAAAGGACGTTTATTTGGTCAGAATAATCGATCTGCTCCTGGACTCATGTGGCAAGTTATTCTAGAGAAGAGTAAAATATCAGGTCAATTCTGAAAATCTTCACCAGGCCAAGAAACGTCAGAGTTTCTGGTCAGAAAAAAACATTCTCAGGTTTCTCTGCACAATTGTATATAAAGAGCCTTCCCTTCCCTCTGTAAAACTTCATTGTGGCAAGAACTACTCAGGTTTTTGCAGCAATGGGGGCTCATTCTGCAGCAGCAACAGCTCTGTTCACCGGCCTTCTTGCTTTTGCTACACTTGTGAGCTGCAACACTGAAGGTGCAGACAGTCAGATATACTGTGTTATCATTTTCATTATGCATGGTAGGTGAATTGTTTTCTGAAAATGTATGCTAATTTGATGCAATTGTTGTGTGATGTGATTGGAAAAGGTGACATTCTGTACGCGCAAAGGCAGGCATGGAAGGACCCCTACAATGTGCTGCAGACCTGGGATCCAACCCTTGTCAATCCCTGCACTTGGTTCCATGTCACCTGCGACAACAACAACTCTGTCGTCCGTGTGTATGTCACTTGCTCTTTTTTTGCTTTGCTTGTTCTGAAGATCAAAATTCTCAATAGGTCTAAACTTCAAACCATCGTTAGTTATGATTGCTTTCTATACGATGAATTTCTTCTAACCTTAGAATAGTAGTAATTCACATGAATGAAAGTTAAAATTCTGATTTGTTTTCCTCCCAATAAGATTCAAACGTATAATGTCAACTATTCAAAGCCGCATCTTACCGTGTAAATTAGGTTTCTTGAATCCCTATTACAGTACTGAATATCTGTTTCTTATGCAGGGATTTGGGGTTAGCAGGTCTATCAGGTCCTCTGATTTCACAGCTGGGAGGACTGAGTTACCTTCAGTACTTGTAAGAATTGCAACTTTCTGTTCCATTCTTCAAAATGCCATGTCACTGGAAATGGATTTGCCCATGTGTGCAGGGAACTCTATGGGAATGAGCTGAATGGATCAATACCAATAACGCTGGGCAACCTGAGCAGTCTTGTCAGCCTTGATCTCCAGGGCAACCTGCTCACTGGCGCGATACCAGACTCGCTAGGCGCCATCAGCACGCTGCGAAATCTGTATGCAATCATGTCCAGAAGTTTTCAGATGCTAGTTGTTCAAAGGTTATGCTTAAATCTGACTGTTGGTTCAACTTGCAAAAATGTGTTGTGCAGGAGGTTGTATGGGAACAACCTGACTGGCACTATACCACAATCGTTGGGCAACCTGACCAACCTGGTCAAATTGGAGCTTCAGAAGAATTCACTGAGTGGCGCTATCCCTGCTTCTCTTGGAAACATCAAAACATTGGAGTTCTTGTACGTGACTGTTCCTAAATTTGCCCAAAATGAAACATGCGAGTACAAATTCTAAGTTAGTTACTAGAAATAACTACAACATTTGCACAAGTAAAACCACAAGTTTCTGCAGATACCTCTTAGAGTCCCAGTGATCTCAAAATTCGGCCCATTAAAAAAATCTTGGAATCATAGAATTTTGAAATGTATAATCATTGAATTGCTTTCTTTTTTGTAAGTTTTGCAGTATATGTGCCAACATGTTGATCATAAAGAAAAAAGATTGGTGGGTGCATTAAGAAATGACACTAGTTCTGCTTTTTTTTTTTACAGGAGGCTGAACGAGAATTCACTGACTGGCACTATGCCGTTGGAAGTCCTCTCCCTTGTCCTTGTCGGCAACTTGACTGAGCTGTGCGTAATACGATTTAATTAATTAAACTAAATTAACCAGATATTATATATTGTGCTCTTTTTACAATTACTTGCACTGACACGAGAAAAAAATGTGCCTGCAGAAATGTTGCTAGAAACAATTTGGACGGCACTGTCGGATCAACTGGGTGGAGAGGTATGTAATCTGCAGCTTTGATGCTAGAAAAGATTTGATGCTTTATGGTTAATTACAAGTATTAATTGCGAAATTGGCATCATTTTGCAGTCACTGCCATCATTCAGGACAAGCTGAAGACTTCAGGCTGAGGCCAACCAGGAGTCAGGATTTGTTTTATCACACACCTTGGGAAATGGGAGTTCGGAAACATATTATTTGGATGCTTTATTCTCAACATATAGTAGTATATTTTTTATTTGAATAAATTTGTTGTGTACTTTTGTGGCAACTCCCATTTATGGAGATGAGATGTGTGTATACTTCTGCAAATAAATATGAGCTTGACATTATTCAGCATGCATGTGCTCCAACAGTGAAAGTGATTTTTTGGGCCTGACCCAACTCTATTAACGGGGCAGGCTTGGGCCAGAGAGATAATACTTGGGGATTTCTTTTTTGAAAGAGAATACTTGGTGGTTTGGTTATTGGAAATGGATTCTAATTTCTCCAATGATGTCACATTACATTGTTGCACTCCTCAAATGCAACTGAAATATTTATAGAAAAATTTGAAAGTATTATAATATACAGTAGAATGGCGTATAGCGCTCCGACAAAGTTCAATGTGAACTCCATTTACACATTGAGAAACATAGTCAATTTCGGTTTTGTATAGTGGTAGCGAAGATATTAATTTCATAGCTGGATTCTTTAATTGGAAGTTCACTAGTTTTTGTTATATACCATCGAAAATTAGTTATTCCCTCTGGTTTTTTGTTTGTTGGTGCATGATATTATATATACTAATTTTTGTTTCCTCCACCTATACACTATGCACCCTATTATATATTAACAGTTATGGAAAAATCTGAAAAATTATAATATAGTGTATAATGCAAATATCTTTGTGGATACACTCATAAGATTAGTTATCACTGGTATAATATCCTACAATTGAATAAAATCACTGGAATTATTTTTATTTTCTGATAGCATGGAACACTCACACACACCACTATGCACGCAACTCATAATTGTTTTTTTTTCTAAAATACGCTCAAAAGAGACTGACACATTCCATTAAGATAGGGAAGATATTAATCCTAGGCATCACAATGGTCAATAGGTGCTTAAGTTATAAGTAACCACCTAAACTGATTGATGTTGCAAACAATTTAAGCACCTACAAGAAAATGACTTGTTTATTTTTAGATAAGCTTTTGCATATGACTTGAGATATCTCAATATTCTTTTAACAGCTGTTGTTGTTGGTGTATAAAGAAATTAACATACCTTATTTACTCCTATAATACTCCTGTATCTTAATGTATCTATAGACCAAGCGGATCTCTTTTATAAACTGAAAGTTTATTACTAGTGGATAAAGATGTGTTTATCGGCTTGCAATCTATCATATTTACTCTTTTCAACAGATTATTTACATATTTTCCTTCTGTCAAAATAATTTTATGCTTAGTCTTGGCAACTTCGATACCGAGGAAATAGTGTAAGTCACCTAAATCTTTTAATAGGAAATCATTGTTGAGATCCTAAAGTAATACGGTTACTGCCTCTTGTTTAAAACTAACCACAATTATATCATTAACATAAATTAACAAGAACATAACGATGTCATCCTTATTATAATAGAATAAGAAAGTATCGGCTTTGGATCCTTTAAAACCAAGGGCATAAAGTTTCTTACTTAACCTTGAGAACCATGCTCTAGACGTCTGATTCAATCCATATAGTGTCTTATCTAACTTGCAAACATAGTTTCTCTAGAATTATTCTCGTACCCAGGAGGCTGCTTCATATAGACATCTTCTTCAAGAAGCCCATACAAGAAAGTATTGTGAATATCCAATTATCTAATAATCCAACCCCTGGACACAGCAATAGAGAAAACAACTCGAATAGTGGTAGCTTTAATAACAGAACTAAAAGTATCTTCATAATCAATACCATACCGTTGCTTAAAACCTTTTGCAACCAATCGAGCCTTGTATCTATCTAAGCTGCCATCTTGTTTACGTTTGATTTTATATACCCACTTGCAGTTAATAATATTACGCCCTTTCTGAGGAGGAACCAAATGCCATGTTTTATTTTTCATTAACGCATCATATTCAACATCCATTGCCTATTTCCAATTATTATCCTCTAATAATTCTGATAAGTTTTGTGGCTCACCGGTTGATGTTAAGAAAGAATATTTAACCGTACCATCGATGTAGCGCTTTTCCTTATTAATACCACTTTGTAAATGGGTCTTTGGCCTTTGATGTAGCTCGCCCCCAGCCGAAGGTGCCGTAGAAGATCCCAGCATGGGATCCAGAGTAGATACGGCCACCGGGGGCTCCAGATTCAGCGTCCTGATTGTGTCGGGTGCGCCAGATGCAGAATGGCCCGCACGCGTTGGAAAGGCGGTCATTGGTCCAAGCGATGTGTCATGGGACGATACGCCAGGCTCAGACTCTTGGGCAGATACACCTGTGGAAGTCGTTGGAGGCACAAGTGAATCGCCTTGGGGGTCAGCTCCGACAGAAGGAGCTCCGGGTACCCCCGTATGCGATGACGGTAATTTCTGCATGACTTTATGCGCTAGAAAATCATTGTTAGCAGGATTAATTGGAGAATCAGCCACATGATCACTTATGGTACGAATCCTACTAGTCGGATTTAATAAATAGGTAGGTAAAAGATTAATTTCATCTTGAAATCTACGACCAGCATTAGGACCAAGAAATTGAAAGAAAAATAGAGATTCATCAAAAGTTACATCTCGAGAAATGTAAACCCTTCTAGAATCAGGATCCAAGCACTTAAACCCTTTATGAAACGGACTGTATTATAAGAAAGTGCATTGCTTGGAGCGGAATTGGAGTTTATGGGTATTGTAGGGTCGTATATTAGGCCAACAAACACATCCGAAGACATGAAGAGAGGAATAATTTGGTTGTTGGTTGAACAACCGAAAGAGAGGTGTGTTATATGATAGTAACCGACTAGGTGTTCTATTTATCAAATGTGTGGTGAAAAGAAAGGTATCAGGCCAAAATTTTAGTGGCATGTTGGCGTGAGCAAGAAGAGCTAGACCAACTTCGACGATATGGCAATGCTTGCGTTCGGCTGTCCCGTTCTGCTGATGTATATGCGGGCAGGAAATATAGTGTGTGATGCCAACTTGGGCGAAAAAGGGATGCAGTTTTTAATATTCGCCCCTTAGTTAGTCTGCATTGTTATAATCTTATAATTAAATAAGCGCTTAATAAGAGATTGAAATTCTCAAAATTTGGCAAATACCTCAGATTTGAATTTAATGAAACTCACATAGTATTTGTGTCCACCAACTGATTTGGGCGTAGTACCCCACACATCAGAATAAATAATTTCTAAAGGATGTTGGGAAACAGAGCTAGAATGAGGAAAATGTAACTGACGGCTCTTGGATTTTTGCCATGCATCACACACCGAATGTTTATTTGAATCTGCTAAAACAGGAAGATTAAATTGGCTAATAATTTTTTTCACAATCGAAGCAGTTGGATGACCTAAACGAGAATGCCATCTATCAAAAGAAAATTTTGTAACTCCATAGGCTTGCTTTATTGTGCGCCTAGTAGGAAGAGGATAGAGGCCACGATCACAGCGTCCCCTAAGCAGAGTTTTTTTCGTTGCCTGATCCTTAATCAAGAAAAAATCAGGATGAAATTCTATAAAGGTAGAATTATCAGATGTGAGACGATGAACTGAACAAGATTTTTATTGGCCTTAGGAACATATAGAATATTATTGAGATGAAGATCACGACTAAGGGTTGTAACAGTAGAATGACCAATATAACTGATTTTCATACCTGCCCCACTTGCCGTGTGGATCTGATCGTGGCCCTTGTACCTATCATGGATCGATAGTTTTCCCAAGTTGCTGGTGATGTTATTTGTAGCACCCGAATCCATGTATCAGTTGGTGTCTACTCCGTAGGATGTAGACGTTGCACCTGCATATTTTTCTTCTGGTACAAAGTCTTTGTCAAATCTGTACCAACGTATGTCAGCAGTGTGTCTTTTTATCTTGCAAACCTGACACCTAGGTCTGTTGTCAAGCCCATGCTACTGATTATTTTGTGGGCCTTGATTCTACTGGCGCGCTGCCCATTGCTTCAGCCACACCCATGAGATGGAGCACCCCCACACGAGCGCCCTCTGCCTCACGTGCCTTGCAACGCACCGTGCCCCCGATTAGCGGAATTAACTGAGGAGTGGCTATCAAGCTAAAGAAGATCTATACGCTACTCAAATGAGAGCAGCTGAGAGTACATCTCTCCCACACTGATTGGCTCAGTCCTGGCGACTAGGGCTGAGACGATGGGATTGTAGTCGAAATCGAGGCCGACGAGAACATAGGAGACTAGTTCGTCGTCATCGATGGTCTTGCCAGTAGGCACGATCTCATCGGCGAGAGACCGCATCATGGTGACGTATTCCGCCATGGAGAGATTACCCTTCTTCGTTGTGGCGAGCGTGATCCTAGTGTTGACGGTGCACGCTCATGACATCGAGGTGAACATGGCCTCGATAGCACTCCATACTTCAGCAGCAGTCTTACAAGCAGTTAACTGAGACAAAATATTTGGAGTGATAAAAGAGAGCAGGAATCCTAGGATCTATTGATCCGTAGCACCTCACTCAACGTAGAGCGGGTTCTGCACCTCCACTTCTTTGCCATCTGCTATCGCCTTCATGGTAGACACGGGGGTCTTTGTGACGCCTGTGAGAAATCACTCCAAGCGTGTGCATCTCACGGTGGCAAGCACTTGTATATTTCACAGTACATGGTTGTTCTCGGTCAGCTTCTCGAAGATAGTTTGACCGACCAAGGGATTGATGGCGGCGGCGTAGGAGGTTGATATGGTGGAAGATGGATCTAATTTATTATTATTTAATGGCTCTGATACCATAAAAGATAATCAGAGAGTTTGAAGCGTGCACTTGACCTCGTGCTGTCTGCGTATTATATATAGCCAGAAAAAGATCCTGATGTAACTTACAAGAATAGAAGAGGTGCCATATAGAAGTTTCTTATTACAGAAAATTTATATATAAGAAGAGGCGCCATATAAAAATTTCTTAACTTTTCTAATAGCTAATATTGTGCGTATTAGTCTAAATGATGATAAAGACATATTTAGATATAATCTTTACCATAATGGTCTTTTTGTCCGTTCTATGTATTTAGCCTTGATATGGTTATATAGAGAATAAGGTTCTGTGCCCTTTAAAATAAAGATCTTTATGTGGTATTTATTTGAAGAGATGATCTTAACCAAGCATAATTTAGCACCAAGGAATTGGAATGGTAGTAAAAAATGATGCTTTTGTATGTACGATGAAACTATCAAACACTTGTTCTTTGATTATCACTTTGCTAAATTTGTTTGGAAAATTGTTCATATTTCTTTCCGGATGAATCCACCAAATAACTCCTCACATTTATTTGGAAATTGGCTTATTGGTATTAACTCAAGAATTAAGAAACATAATTTAGTAGCATCATCTAGTTTATGTTGGGCTCGGATTAGGATTACTAGAAATAATATGATTTTTGACAAATTCTAATTAAATTTTATATTCATATACTTTTTAAGGCAACATAGAGCCTAGGTATAATGGTGTAATGAGGACAAGGAATTCCTTAGTAATACATGCCGAAGTTTAGAGATAACGGCTATGCAAATCTTCGCCAATTTTGGATTGAGATTTAGTAATAGGATTGTTTTCTAAATAAGTTGTATCACCTGTTGGTTTGGTGTGGTTTAAGCTTATTTTCTCGTCATCCTTATGTATTTTGCATTTGGTGCTGTGGACTATAGCTTCTATTGAAGTCAGGTTCGCATTATCCATTATCTAAAAAATTACATATTCCTTCTACTTAAACAATTCGTGTTGGAGATGTGTCTTATGTCGGGAGAAATTACTCACCCTTGCTCACTGAAATTGGTGGTAACACAAAAACAAACTCTTTTTTTTTCCCGGATGAGCTACAATACTCTAACTCTAAAGAACAGAGTTTTCACAGCAGAGCAGAGAACTTCGGATGATTGCAGCTTTTTTTTTGTTTTCTTCATTATCTTTATTCTCCTCCGCTTAGGGAGTTGTTACATTAATAATTGAGCGAATTAACGGCCGAATTGATGGATTATGCCATCCCACGATTCTATCTCCAGCTCGACCACTAAACAGAAAAATCGCTACATGGTAAATGTACAACTGAGGAACCTAATTTAACAACTTAATTAATACTCATAATAATAATAATTATTATTTGTGAATCATGGCATATATTATATCAAATAAAAGAGATGATTATAACCCTGCTATTACAAAAAAGAGACATATAAGGGCTACCAAAACAAAAGAAAGATGCTCCAAATCTTGGAACACCGCAAGAGACGTGAGCAGACAAACGCAGCCACAATGTGGTACACGCAAAAGTATATAAAAAAAGTATCAGCACCATAGATTTTCAAACCGGTGTCATCAAATATATTAGTGACCTACACCATAAAGACGGCGTTGCTTGAGACGAAGAGTAATACTTACTCTTGAGACACATTATGTTTGCTTCGTCAGAATAATCGATCTGCTCCAGGACTCATGTGCCAGGTTAGTCAAGAGAAGAGTAAAATATTAGGTCAATTCAGAAAAACTTCAGCAAACCAAGAAACGTCTAAGTTCCTGCTGGAAAAGCATTCCAGGTTTTGCATTGTAATTGTACTATATAAGAGTCTTCCCTCTGTAGCATTTCATTATGCCAAGAACTACTCAGGTTTTGCAGCAATGGGGGCTCATTCTGTAGCAGCAGCAGCAGCAGCAGCAGCGCTGTTCACTGGCCTTCTTGCTTTTGCTGCACTCGTGAGCTGCAACACTGAAGGTACAGACAGTAAGATATGCTGAGCTTTCATCATACACAGTAGATGATTTTATTTCACGAGAAGTTTAAATATAATTTTCTGGTCAAGATTTTTGATAATTTGCAATGTTGTGATCTGAAAATATACAGAGTGAACTTTTGTCTGAAGTTGTTCGCTAATTTGCAATGTTGTGATCTTTATATGAAGGTGACGTTCTCTACACGCAAAGGCAGGCATGGAAGGACCCCAACCATGTGCTGACGAGCTGGGATCCAACCCTTGTCAATCCCTGCACTTGGTTCCATGTCACCTGCGACAACAACAACTCTGTCATCCGTGTGTATGTCACTTGCTCTTTTCTTGTTCTTGCTTGTTCTGAAGATGAAAAAAGATCTCAGAAGTGCAAGCCATCAGTAGCTGTGATTGCTTTTCCCTACAATTTTCTTCTAAGCTTAGAAATAGTTCGTAAGATAGTAGTACTTCACATGAATGAGAGTTAAAATTCTGATTTGTTCATTCCTTTCAAGATTCTGAACTTATAATGATTCATGAAAGCTGCATCTTTACCGTGTAAATTAGACTTCTTGAATCTCTACATAGTATATACTTGCATGAAAAATATTGTGAATACATATTTCTTATGCAGGGATTTGGGATTAGCAGGTCTATCAGGTTCTTTGATTCCACAGCTAGGAGAACCGAGCAACCTTCATTGTTTGTAAGAACTCTTTCTATTACACTTTCACAAGCTAAACTCAAAATGCCATGTCACAGGAAATTGATTTGCCCATTGTTTGAAGTGAACTGTATGGGAATAAGCTGATCGGATCAATACCAACAACACTGGGAAACTTGAGCAGCCTTGTCAACCTTGATCTTTATAACAATCTTCTCACTGGAGCGATACCAGATTCGCTAGGCGCCATCAGCATGTTGCGATATTTGTATGCGATTATGTCCATAACTAAGTTTTCATATTAGATTGGATGTGACAATCTGACTGTTGTTTTCAAATTGCAAAAATGTATGTTCTGCAGTAGGTTGCATGGCAAAAACCTGACTGGTACTATACCACAATCTTTGGGCCACCTGACGAACCTTAATAGACTGGAGCTTCAGAAGAATGCATTGGGTGGCACTATCCCTGCTTCCCTTCGCAACATCAAAACATTGGAGTTCTTGTACGTGATATTACTTAAATTTGCCGAAAGAAAACAATTCTAAGTTTCTCAAAGTTACAGATATAACTGCAACATCTGCGCAAGTAAAATCACATGTTTCTGCAGATTACTCCCAGAATCTCAGCAATCTGAAAATTGGAAACCCTGACCATAAAAAAATCTTGGAACCATATATTTTTTAAATGCATAGATTTCTATCTTTTGTAAGGTTTACATAATAGATGCAAACCTGTTGAATAATCAAAGTAAACGGTTGCTGCAGTAAGAAATGACACTAGTTCTATTTCTTTTCCACAGGCGGCTGAACTGGAATTATCTGAAGGGGATGGTGCCGTTGGAAGTCCTCTCCCTTGTACTTGTCGGGAACTTGACTGAGCTGTTCGTAAGAAAATCTTCTATCCGATAAATTAAACTAATACATTTTATCAGAAAATATTGTGCAAGCTTCTTTTGACAAAAGAAAAATATTTGCCTGCAGAAATGTTGCTAGAAACAATCTAGAAAGTACTGTCGGATCACTGGATTGAGAGTAGGGTGAAAACGGATTGGAAACGGTCCGAAACTAGCTATAACATATTTGTTTTCATATATTTTTTTAATTGGATTCAAAAACGGAAAACTGGATATGAAAATGGAATCAAATATTACCAGAAACAAATACGAAGCAAATACAAATCACAACAAAAACGATAACAAATATAAAAACCTCTGAACTTTACAAACCATAACTAAAAAAAACAATATATCAGCATTTCTAATTTTTAGCTAAACAACATATACAACAAATTTCAGACGTTTATATCAACAACACATTACTAATTTCTATCAAGTATATAACCATATTACCTTCTTCGATTTAATGACAAATCTCAAACATAGCAATTTTAGGCATCCATATGAAAAAAAAGGTTCATTCACATGATCACACAATCAAGTAGTTTATCACAAAATAAGTCATCCATTTATTTATGCTAACTCATATAGTCATATCATATATCCATTAGTGATATGTCATCCTCATCATCAAAAATCTTCCCATTACCATCTTCCTCATGATTTGTATCCTCGGCCTGCAAATAAAAGATTAATTACATATTAGTGAAAGTATATAAGTTAATCACATAATTGTATGAGTAATAGTACCACAAACCATGGTCAATAAGCTAGCAAAAGTATACTCAAGACTGTTCATATCAATCTTATCGATGATAGACTCAACCACATTTTCACCTAAATATTCACGATCACATAATTACTTAAAATATAGAATATTTGTTGAAATATAGAACATAATTCAAACAACTTAAAGTTATCCTTTCTTGATGGTGCAGATTAAATCAAAGCTTGCATAATTTCAGAACCTAGACAACATGTATCAATAACACGTCCACCAGCACATCCAAGTCATTTTTAGTGCCTTTTCTCGAGGCAGAACTCCCACACAAGTAGTTTAGATCATCTAGATATGTTAAGGAATGTGAGCATTAGTGTGGAGTAGATCATGTTCAACGTTAGATTGTGTGTGCGGCAGGGGATGGCAGCTGGCGGTGTCGAGGCAGCTCGATGTTGCGGCGACGACAGTGGGGCGGCTTCTGGAGGGGATGGTGGCTGCATGCGGCAGGAGATGGTGGCGGCGACGTCGAGCCCGAACCAGTTGGATGCGCACCGGGGGAGGGGATGGTCAGGTAGGGGTGGCAGCCGCCGGTAGGGCGGCAGCGGCGACTACGGTCCCGGCCTCATGCCTCGTGTGGTGACCATGGTGACTAGTGCTTACTTGTGTGAGCAAGCATGAATGTAAGGACAGGAGCTAGCTAGGGTTAGTCAATAGTTACTGATTGTTGGGCTAGGCATATGGTCCATTTAATTATGGGCTAATTATAAATATCTGAAATTTTTTCTGAATAGTTTCGAACCGTTTCTGTAATCCGATGGATAATTGGTTTTACTGTATCTGCTTTCATATCTAAGAAAGATTATCCGTTTTCGTTTCCAAATCTGACATTATCCTAAAATTATCTGAGTGCGACTATCCGTATCCAAAATTTTGGCCAGATATTGAATAATATCTTATCGTTTTCATCCCTAATTGGGAGGTTTGTGAATATGTAATCTACAAGCTTAGATGGATTAATTAATATTTTTAGTTTCTTTCTTTGATACATGGATAGATGTGGTGGTTTATGGTTAATTCAAGTATTTAATTTTCTAAATTGGCATCATTTGCAGTGACTGCAATAATCCAGGACAGGCTGAAAACTTCAAGGCTGAGGCCAAGATCAAATATTGTTTTCATACACACGTTGGCAAATAGAGTATTTGGATGCATTATTCTAGACAAGCAGCAGTATAATTTTGTTTGAATAATATTTGTTGTGCACATTGGTGGCAACATGTATGGAGATGAGATGTATGCATACATTTCTGCAAATAAAGATGAGGTTGACATTATTCACCAGGTGCTAAGCAGACAACAATAAAGTGATTTCTGGGCCTGAGCCTAAGTCTAGTACTGGACTAGTCTTGGGCGGGATATCGAATACTTGGGGATTTGGTTATTGGAAGTGGATTATAATTTCTCCTAAGGTGTCCTACATTCTTGCACCCCTACTGAAGTAGCTTATTTAAAATAGCCTATATATCACTCCACGCAAGTTCAATTGTAAACTTCATTTACACGTTGAGAAACAGTGTGCTCTCTCTGTTTCATTTTAAGCCTTTAGGTGAATATATATATATACATCACTATACACGTAACGTTATATTTGTACACCTACAAATGCGTTAACCTAACACATGGCAGAAACCAGAGCCATATTCCACCAGTGGCATATTCCTAGGTCAAATTTCTTTATATTTAATTAAATTTATAGAATATTAAATTAATTTTATTAAATAAACCATATAAAACTGAAACATCTTTCAATATGAAAGTGGAAGTAGCCAATTTCACTTGTGAATAGTGATATTGGAGAAATTATTTTCATAACCGGATTCTTCGATCGGAAATTCACCAACTTTCCTTTTATACCTCAACAAAAATTAGTTATTCTTCCAGATTTTTTTTTTGTTGCTGAGCTCTATTTTTTTCCTCCATCATTGTACACTATGCACGCTATTATACATAACAATTATGAGAAAATCTGAAAAAAACATAATATTCGTATAATTGATATATTTTTATGCATACGTCTTCAGACCGTATGTGCATGTGTACTCATAAAATTGGTCAACACTGATATCATGTCTCAAAATTGATTAATACCACTACTTTTTCCCGATTACTGCACACACATTGTGTGTGCACACCTATAGTGAGAGTCCTTAACAAAGAGACTAAGTAACACAAACACCATGTAGGATAGGAGAGGTATTAAACTATTAATCCCAGGCACCACCAATGTGCAACACGTTCTTAAGTTTGCAACTAATCACCTAAAGTGATTCATGTTAGACTTGCATGCACCCTGAATTATACGGACTCATTCCTTTTACTAACAATTCGTCTTGGAAATGTTTTACGGGCACGTACTTTGGAGATGTTTTACAGGCATGTACGACAGTTTAATAGGGACTGTATATATGCCATTTGATAGGGAAAAAAACTCTCAAATATTACGAATTCTACATTATTGGATTACTTTAAGACTGATGCAGCCCTCCCAACCTCAATATCGCTCTTCTCCTCTCTCGCTCTGTTCACGCCACCATCGAGACAACGCCACACCAAGATGTACATGCATTCCCTCAAGGAGGGTCTAGCTGACCTTCTTCCTCTTCCCTATTCCCTCCTCAAGTGGGCAAGTGCCCCTACCTAGCTATCTCCTTGTTTCTAGAGGCTTTCGTCATTAGATCTGTCAGCATCAAGCACTGTCTTCTAACCACAAGCTTTGCTTTGCACCTAAGCGTCATCGTTGGCATCTTGTCATCCGCTTGTGTCCACCACCTAGCCATGCCACGACCATCCCTATGTTCAATGATTTCCTCCCTCCCCACCCTTATCCTAAACTAGGAACCTAAACCCTAATTTCACTAATGCAGGACCCTAAAACCTAACTCATGTTATTCGTTGTGTTCGCTACATTATGAAGCAAATTAAATCAACAAGAAATCATTTTTTTACTCAAATGTGATTTAGCAATTCCATTAATATTATTGATCTTGTTTCCAACTTATTCCACACCATGTACAAACAATTTTGATAAAACTAGTAAGATAAATCATGTGACTTCTTCGGGCAAATGTGTGGAGCAAGGCAGTTCCAAGAGATTTTTTTATTTTTTAAACTTTTTAAAAAATATTTTATTAATAAACCTTACTAAATTTTATTTTCAAATCTAAATATTTTAGCCACACAAGAAAACTGGCATGTTTTACATAGTTGAGGGGAAAATGCAAATAATAGTAATATCTAGAAATTCATTATATATAGTATATATATTAGACTCATTTCGTAGGTATATTTACATGCGAATAAATGAAATAAACATATCTACCATGTTAATAATATCTATAGGAGGCACACCATATAAAGTTCTGTAGTTATAAACTAAACAAAATAAAATTCATAGTTCCCATGAAGGCAAGGGTCTTATTTGTAAAAAAAATGAAAGCTGTTGCATGTTGCATGGAGTAACCTAAAAAAAATAGTACTAAACAGGCTTATCAAGCCATAGAGGAAGGCGTTGCCGCATGCGATATTCATGCCAATAAGACTAGCGTTGCAAGTGGCTGACATGTCAATATTATTCCATATGGGTGGGTAAATATCCATGTATACCTTATTGCCACGCTATTAGTGCTGGCGTACTAGTAAAATGTCACACTAATCTATGTTTAGTTTTAAAAATAAAATTTTATAGAGTATATTAATAAATATTGTTTTTAAAAATATTTAAAAAATAATAAAAAATGGCTTCTGGGAGGGGAATTCGACTTCTTTTTTTTCTGTTGGTTTCTCTTGTGCGCATTTTTTTTTCAATAGAGGAATGCCAGTATGGCAGGGTGGACTGATAGAGCCTGTGGATGGGCGTTAGGTGGAAGGACTAATCTGATCCGTATTTCCCAACCATAAAACCGATTGAGTAAAATAACTCTATTAATAACTCTATTAACTATTAAAACCTTATCAAATAAACTTATTGATGGTTTTAAGAGTGATTTTGACTAACGTAACATCTACATGATCTAAATCCTAAATATGGCATGTCACTTACGTAATATAAAGTTAGCAACAAAAATAAAAAAAGTTACGATAAGACCCACCTATCGGTGGCCACTTCATCCTCCACCTCTCCTTTCTTCCGATCAATGAAGACCACCAACACCACCACAGCTGTATGTCGATGACACATTGTTAGCATTATTTGATGCATTCCACAAAGACAATGTAGGCTTCTCTACGCCCTCGGTCGTCGTGCCCATGCCGTTAAGGAGCTACACCACAACCACCAATAGGCTAGCATCGAGCACGCGGAGCA
This sequence comes from Oryza coarctata, assembly GCA_030770085.1. Taxonomy (NCBI): domain Eukaryota; kingdom Viridiplantae; phylum Streptophyta; class Magnoliopsida; order Poales; family Poaceae; genus Oryza; species Oryza coarctata. The sequence goes on along the minus strand of CM061482.1, from coordinate 12,474,176 downwards.
GTGCAGTGTCTCCTCCCAGATGCCCCTTAGTAGCCTCTCCTTTGTGATGCGCTCATAGATCCAAATCAAGAAGGAGCTCGCTAGGCTCACCGGTTAGTGTACGCGGCCGCCAAGTGGTTGTCGTAGTTGCCTTCTCTGGTCATTGTTATTGAGGTCGAGGTGTCCTAGGTCCTTGTTGAGAACACAATGTCCCTAGATTTGGTGGCTACAAGGTACGGAGGTCATAGGTACTAGTGCGTTCTCGTTGTCATTGGAATGATGGTACGCTATGGCAGAGAAGGCCAAGACTATCCGAGGGGATGGAGTGTAGAGGCCAATGAGACATCATGCCTTGGGTACGGTCTACGAGACCTTAGAGCTCGAGCTTGCCATCTTGTCCATATCGTCTAGATCTGCTCAAGCCATGTGAAAAGGTAGGACAAGGGAGGCTTATGCGGTAGCAGTGACCTTGGCTGGTGAGAAGGTCACTTCTCAAGGGGCAGCCTTCTGTCGTTCTAGGGCATCGAGACCGAGGAGTAGCCATCGCCGTCTCCTAGTGCTCACCTCGTGATGCTAAGAAGCTGCCGCTATGGGCTGTTGCTCTGGTTTTCTTGTTGCTGTGCTAAGGAGTCACCACGGTGGCCTACTGCTAGCTCCTATTACCATGCCTTGGAGCCACCGTCATTCCAAGGGAGGAGAGATAGATAAGTGGATAGAGGAAGAAAAAAAAGTGGGAGAGAGGATAATAGGTGAGTTCCATATATTCTTTTAATTTTTTATATTTTGATTTTTTTTAAAAAAATACCAATGATGGTCCTATTTGTTCGCCTACATCAGCGAGGAGTCATTTTATTAGAGAAGTTAGAAGTTATAATTAAAAGATATTAATTAAATTTCTTGTCTCTTTGGATGACTATTTTTTTCAGATTGAGTGAAGCGATGGTGGTGGTGTTTTTCATGGGTTTCGGCGGGAGAGGAAGTTGCTCTCGCGCCAACTTCTTTTTTTTCGGTGAGAAAATTATAGCTTAGTACTCCCAAAACACAGTAAGTTCAAGTACTGTTTAAAATTTGTTTCAGAACATATTATTTTCTCCCATTTCTCACTCATCTCAACATATCGTAATCATCTCTAATTTAATTTTTTTCACCTACTTATCACCATATTAAACTTTAAAAATCATTATATTATATTTTAAGAGTGAGTATACAGTTACACTATTGGTAGTTAAATTAATAATATTAATACTACTATATCCATTGGACCAAAAACGATAGAAAGTATAAAATCATTTCTATACAATCACTGGAAGAGTGATCGTTTCAGATTATTTAAAGTCTAAAGCATAACTGAAAATAAAATTTTATAGACTTTCAGAAGATAATTTCTGAATCTGAAAATTATCTTCAAAAGGTTCGGACAATCTCTGAATCTGTTGAATGGAATGAATCGTTCACTTTGGGTGACACAGGGTTGCAAGAAGTAGATGTTAGTACTGTGATCAAACATGGTCTGTCACTGTGCTATTAGACCACTGGACTTATATATATATACCCGATCCCGATCATAAAGGAAGACGTTCTTTATGTCGAGTCGGTGGATCGGCCAAGAGTGTGAGGCAGCAAGAGCGAGAACAACCTGAATGGTAGCAGATTTAACGACGGGATTAAAGGTCTTGTCGTAGTGAACATCGGGACGTTAAGAGAAATCCCAAACTACCCAGCGTGCCTTGTGATGAGCAAGCAATCCATCAGCGTGGAACTTATATTTAAAGATTCACTTATCGGTCACAACATTGGCACTGGGATGACGAGGGATGAGACGCCAGGTCTCGTTATCCACCGATGGCTCTCTTATAGCCGATCCCTCCCAGTACCAGAGTCTTGCTGGTGCCCTCCAGTACCTCACACTAACACGGTCTGATCTCACCTACGCCGTCCAGCAAGTGTGCCTCTTCATGCAAGCTCTGCGTAAATCTCACCTCACGCTGATCAAACGTATTCTTCGCTACATGAAGGGCACACTCTTCATTGGTTTATATCTCAGCTCTAGCTCCATCGACTCTCTTATCGCGTACTCCGACGTAGACTGAGGTGCAGCCCGCTAGAGAGTGTGCCCCTCACGTAGCGAAGGATACACTTGAGCAGTGCGAGGTGAGGTTTGCGTGGAGCATGCATGAAGAGGCACACTTGCTGGATGACATAGGTGAGGTCGGGCCGTGTTAGGGTGAGGTAGTGGAGAGCACCAACAAGACTCCGATAGTGAGAGGGATCGATGATGAGTGAGCCATTAATAGCGGAGAGTTTGGCGCGAGTGTTGACCGGAGTGGCCGTGGGGTGACATTCGGCCATGCCCGCACGTTGGAGGAGATCGATGGCATACTGGCACTGGAAAGGAAAAGCCCGTGAGAAGAGCGGATGATAGAGATGCCAAGGAATTGATGGAGAAGGCCGAGATCGGTCATGGCGAACTCAGAGTGGAGTCGAGCCATGATCTGGTGTAGGAGGGACGGCAAGGACGCTGTAAGAACAATGTCGTCGACGTAGAGGAGGAGATAGGTGGTGGCATTGCCGATGTGAAGAGAAAAGAGAGAGCTATCGGACACGCTGACCACAAAGCCGATGTGCCGAAGATAGGCAGCAAAGCGCTGGTACCAGGCCCGAGAAGCTTGTTTGAGGCCGTAGAGGGAGCGCTGAAGGAGGTAGACATCGTCGGGAAGAGAAGGATCGACGAAGCCTGGAGGCTGCTGGCAGTAGACCGTTTCCATCAGATGACCATGAAGAAAGGCGTTCTTCACGTCGAGTTGGTGGATCGGCCAAGAGTGCGAGGCAGCCAGGGTGAGAATGACCCGGATGGTCGCGGGTTTAACGACGGGCTAAAGGTCTCGTCGTAATCGACACCGGGGTATTGGGAGAAACCTCGAACTACCCAGCGTGCCTTTTGACGGCCAAGTGAGCCATCGACGTAGAACTTGTGTTTAAAGATCTACTTACTAGTCATAACATTGGTATCGGGAGGACAAGGGACGAGGTGCCAGGTCTCGTTGTCCATGAGAGCCTTGTACTCATTGGCCATGGCCGTGCGCCACTGAGCATCGCCTAGGGTGGAATGAGAAGTCACTAGGATGGGTGAGATAGTACAATGGACTGCTGAGAGCTCGTAGCGCTTAGTAGGGCGGAGGGACCCGATTTGTGATCAGGTAATCATGTGAGATGTGAAGGGGACAGGAGCCGATGGGAGCATGGTAGGTAGGGCGGAGACTAGTTGGGAAGAGGCGTCATCGGCTCGGGATCGGCGACTGTATGTGAGAGGAAAGGGCTGAACTAGATCAGCCTGAGCCGATAGGGGTGTCTGGGCCGATTGGTTTGGTCGGTCCGATGGAGGTGGAGCAGCCGATAGGGAGGGGGGAGCCGATGGAGACGGATGGGCCGATGGGTGGTTATGAGCCGATGAAGGCTGAGGAGCTGATGGGGTTGAGGTGTCCGATGGAAAGTAGACAGGATCAGCCGGAGCCGATGAGAGTGGTGGGACCGATGGGGGTCCAATGTGAGTAGCATCGGACCGAAGAGGAGTGGGATAGCTGAGTAGTAAGTCCTCAGGAGTGGCCGATGAGGGGGCCGGAGATGAGATTGGTGGAGGAGACCGGGAGGGCATAGTGTTGGTAAGGAGAAAGTCGACATCACTAGATAAGAATCTGGGATTAAGTAGACCAAAGGGGAAGCATGTCTCGTCAAAAACGATATGGCGAGAGACAATGACCTTGCGGGTGGAGAGATCGAGACATCGATATCCCTTGTGAGATTAGGGATATCCGAGGAGAATACAGGTGGTGGAGCGGGGAGCAAGTTTGTGAGGAGCAGTAGCGATGAGATTGGGATAGTAGAGGCACCCGAAAATGCATAGGTGGGAGTAGTCGGGCGCCGCGTGGTATAGAAGAGTGTATGGAACATTGTGGCGAACGGAGGAGCAAGGGTGCCGATTAAGGAGGTAAGTCGCAGTGGTTAGTGCTTCAGCCTAGTAAATTGCAGGAAGGTGGGCATGAAGTAGCATTGTGCGACTTATATTGTTAAGTGTGCGAAGTAGGCGTTCGGTCTTACCGTTCTGGGGAGAGGTGTAGGGACAGGAGAGGAGTAGATAGATGCCCTGGGAGGTAAGGAAGATTTGAACGGTATGGTTGACAAACTCCGTACCGTTATCGGCCTGCAGAGCTTTAATGGATAGGTTGAACTGGTTGGAGATATAGTTTGTAAAGTTAATTAGGTGGGAGGCGACCTCGGACTCACCGGTGAGTAGAAAAGTCTAGCAATAGTGTGTGTAATCATCAAGTATTACAAGATAATACTGATTACCAGAGACACTCTTAACCGAAGAAGTCTATACATCATAGTGTATTAGCTTAAAAAGTTGCGAAGTACAAGACATAGAATTTGAAAAAGGGTAGTCGCACGTGTTTGCCAAGTTGACACGAGTGACAAACGGTGGAGTTGCTATGGGTACACTGGATGGAGGCACTGCGACGTAGATTGGCGACAGCGTTGGGGCCGAGATGGCCAAGGCGAAGATACCAGAGGTTGGTGGAGAGGGCGATGATAGCGTGTAGAGTGGACGGCGCAGTGGGGATGGTGTAGAGGTCGCCGCCACTATTGCAGTGAAGGATCTGACGCCGGGTTGGGATATCCTTCAAAGAGAAACCAGAATCGTTAAATTCAATTAAGCAATTGTTATCTCGTGTTAATTGAAGAACAGATACTAGATTATGAATGAGGGAGGGAACAATGAGGACATTGTGAAGTGGAAGGTTAGTTGTGGGTGTAGATAGAAAGAAGTAACCACGGCATGGGACAGGAAGAGAGTGGTCATTGCCGATGGTGACAAAGGGGGAGGAGGAGGGATGGCGAGAGCGTAGTATACTAGCTGATGATGCCATATGAGAGGACGTACCAGAGTTCAGCATCTAAGGGTACTAAGGTTGGAGTGTCATCTGGTTGAGGGTGGTGACGAGGCTAGCCTGGTTCTAGGAAGGAACCGACTAGGTGGGTGGTGGCGGGAGGATCGGCTGAGGCGGTAGGGTGGAAGCCGATGCCAGGTGGGCCTGAGGATGGGCGCCAAGAACCCCTAGTTGCCAGCCGATGGGACTGCGTGGCTGGAGCTAGGGTGCCCATGGGTTGTAGCATAGCAACGGACCCATGGGACCGGCAAACAGGGTAGGGATTGGAGTAGGTCGTGATTGCATCGGACCATGCCAGTTCTTGCCCTTGCCCTTGCCTTTGCCGGTGCCACCGGTGCGGACTGTGTTGCCACCGGTGCGAGCTATGTTGCCATGATCGGCTGTGGCGAGGAGAGCGGTGTGGGCTACGGTATTCTCGTCGTTGGCCAGTGGAGTTCTTTGAGATCTAGCATGTCCTGGGCCCGAGCAAACGACGGAAGGGGTGTGGAGTTGGCGATGTCATCGACGGTGTTGAAGAAGCGTGGATTAAGTCCTCGCAGGAGGGTGAGAACGAGTTGTGAGTCGGCCACAGGGTGATCGACATCGCGGAGGACAGCAACCTTTACCTTGAGGCATTGGCAGTACGAGGAGACAAAAGAGTCTCCTTGTACTATGGAGTGGAATTCATTTAGTAAGAAGATGGCGTGCGGCTATTTGTTGGCAAGGAAGAGCCGCTCGATAGCCACCCAGAGATCCCGAACGGTGGGATCGATGTCCTCTATGGCAAGGTCGAGGACAGAGTCATCAACCGAACTAAGCAACCAGCTGCACACACAACACTTGGCGATATCTCACTGGGGATCATCGGGTCAAGGTGGAGCAAAGCCATCGATATGAGACTGGAGGCCGAACTTTCTATAGAGGGATTTGAAGAAAAATACCCACTTGGAGTAGTTGGCGTTGAGGTCGAGAGAGATGGGAACGTGAGATTTCACGTTGACAGTGGCATAGGGTAGTGAGAAGATCGGCGAGGTAGTGCCCGAGGTGTGGTCAGAGGCGCCGAGGGCCGGAATAGATTTGGCGACTGAGAGGGTGCCGGAGCTAAGGGCTGACTTGATGGCCATGACAAGAGAGTAACGGGTGCAAGAAGCCGATGAGGGTAAGGTCCGATGAGGGGTAGGGGGCCGATGGGAAGAAGCTAATGAGAAAAGTGGTCGGCCGATCAGGGGAGTGGTTGGCCGATGGGGAGTGATTGGGGTAGGGGGCCGATGAGAAGGAAAAGTGGGCCAACCAGCCGATGGGGAGTGGCTGGCCGATGAAAGATAGGCAGCGGAGTAGTTGAGGGAAAGGTGGGTGTAGAGTAGGTAGGTCATAGAGTGGGTGGGTTATAGACGTGAGAAGATTTGCGTCTGTGAAGAGAAGTTTCACGTCCTTGGACTCGTGGAGGCAAAGGAGTGGAGCGGACGTGAAAACTTAGAGAGAGGGCGAACACGAAGAGAGGAGGTTCGCGTCAGGGAGGCAGAGATTCATGTCCGTGGACACGTCGGAGTGGCTCGGACGCGAGTGGAGAAGGTTCGCGTCCAGGAGCAGGTGATCGTGTCAGAAAAGCAGTTACCGAGAGAGGGTTCGAGCCGATGGAGGGCGGACGAGTTAAGCCGATGGAGGACGGACGGGTCCAGCCAATGAAGACGATGAGCACAGAGGTGCGCCGGCGTCGGAGGAGAAAAGGTGTGTTGAGGCAAGAAAAGTGCAAAGACGGGTGTGAGACGAGACAAGAAAACAGATGAAGACCGTCGCCTCGTCACATGGTAGAATAAGAGATGGAAAAAGATGGTGGAGAAGGAAAAGGTCATCTGCGAAGAAGACGGGAAGAAGAGAGAGCCAAGACGAGGGAGCAAAGAGGGAATACCGGGAAGGAAGTCGGCGACGGAAAGAAAGCGTCGGCTCGCCGGCGGGAGGATGCTAGCGCGCCAGGGATATCTAAACCTGCTCTGATACCATAAATGTATACAGTAAGACTAAGACCCTCAACGGTCGGGTCTATATATATATACAGTCCAGTGGTCCAATGGTTTATGATGATCGTATAATACTATATTTTATATTTTTATTTTATTAGTGAGTGACATTTTTTTACTCCATCTTAATTTGTGCTCTAATGACAAAACAACGTTGTTTTTGACTTATGGTTCTACATATATGGCTTATCTGCAGAAAGAATCGGTGGACTGCAACCTCTCAACTCTCACGAATTCAGTGGAAACACGAAACACACGAGCCCTCAGTTTTGGTGCCATAACTTCTCGGCTTTTCCTAACTCTATTGATCACAATATATACACCACGATCGGTGGCTCTCGGCCACTCAACACAAGCGCCATGCGTGCCACTTCTCCCTACAGGATAGCGCCATTCCACGATCGAATAAGTGGTGTCCATGGCTGTAGCTAGGACTCAACAAAAACAAAGGAGAAAATATCTATATGATCACCATCCGGCGAACAAAGCACATTATTGGCCAAGAACAGAACGCGTGCTAACTGAACTAACTGAAACTCTGAATCCTAAACTCACTGAATTAGCTAACACTGCATGGGTAGCATGGCAAAGCTTCACTTCACTGTCGCACTGTCCCAGCCACTCCTCGGCCACCCTTGAAGTGAGAGGGTTTTTCGTTTCGTACAGACGTGACAGATGCAGTATCCGTGTCTTTCTTGCTTCGCTGCTAAGGCATTGCAATTCGCAAGAAACTACAAACAATTAGCAGGTGCATGCGCCGCACTGTAGCCATGAATCATGGTGGTTATCTCCGATTGCAAGCTTACCATTCATAAATGATGGGGACTCTGGCTATGGCTTTAGGATTGGAGATATATGATTACAAATATGAGCTAAAGGATTTAGGTGTCACTGTGGAAGTGAAAGATGGTGCTTGCTTTGTCATAATGAATCTTAAGATTCCCAATGATCAGTCAGCCATGCCTGCATATACTGCATTGTCATTGCTTGAGTGCATCCAGAGTTGGATGGCTTGTCGAGCTTCACTTCCTAAGGATTCTCTGGACAAATTATGTAAGAAGTGGTTAAAGACTACCATGGGATACAAATCTCCCAATGAATGCCTACTCATTGATCACAAGCATTCTGCCATCTGCATGGACGATGGCCCTTTCATCGATGAGAAGTTTTATAGTTCAGAGATTGCTTCATTCAAAGATGCCCTCGCGGCAATCGGAGTAGTCGTTGAAGCTGAAAATGGATGACATTGTTGCTTCCGCATATGAAGTTCCACTCATGTAGTGACACAATATCCCGTATCTACATGTACTTGATGGATTTCAACTGGAAGCCTGGAGACAACACTAGCAGTTGGGTTTTGGATTCTCCAAAGTGGAGAATGGGTGAGCTCTGCAAATTGTGTTCTTCATGACAGGGACAATCTTTTCGGCTCACAGCGACATGTTATGGACAAACATTACAACAGAAAGGTGCTGGTATTCTTTGGACTTGTTCTTGGTGTGAGGTGTAATCCAAATGCTGAAGACCATTGTAAACTTTGGAGTGCATGGGGGGCATCGGTGGGCATCGTCTTGGAGAACTGGACCAAAGCCACAGAAAATCCTCTCTGCATGTCTCACAAAGGTTCCTGTTTTCAATGAAGGCAAGATCATCCTGTCCAAGAAGGAGGATGTCATTATTCCTGACGATCTACTACTCAAAGATTTGTTTGACAAGCTCCCTCAGGAGTCGATCTTCATTTGGTATCCTCCTGCAAGCCTACCTTACATGTCTCGAGCAAGGTTTAACTGCATCTACAAGACCATCGGTGTTCGGGCAATCTCTGAATCTGTTGAATGGAATGAACCGTCCACCTTGGGTGGCACCGGCTTGCGAGAAGTCGATGTTAGTACTGTGATCAAACATGGTTTGCTCCAAATAGTCACTGCCTTCCTTGCTAACCCTGTTCTTGATATTCCTGCCATAGAGAGGCATAAAATGGTTTCCCATCCTCTGAGTGTGACAATCCTAGGGACCACAGAACCGATCACAGCAGGTTACAGTGTGAAGCTCTCCTCAGGGAGGCATGTGGCTGTGAAGGCCAGCCGAATGCTTCGGTGGGAGAGAGATAATTGCAAGTTATACATGCAGAAATGTGATCAAGAAACCGGTCACAGAGGAAAGATCGAGTTTGCGACATACTTTGCAGATGAGATATCGCAAGGCTTGCTGTTTGAGATGGAAGATCAGATCCCTGAGCTCACTGAGCTCGTCAAATTCGGGTACTTGTTGGACTTCCAGGACTCGGCGGTCGAGTTCCCTGAGGACGAAGAGTTCTTGGATTCTGCAATGTGGTCCTTGGATCAGTCTGCACTGAAGAATTCTCATCTTAGGACTCAGAATTCAACCTAGCACGACCCATCGTCAGCCCCATTGCATGAAAATGGGAGGAGTTAATTTCTTCTTGGTCTTAGTGACAGCAGAATACGTAGGAGACTTTGGATGGAGGGAGTAATTCAGTAGTTCATTTTGTTGCTCCCAATGCCAGCATTTTTCCATATGTTGATATGATTTCACAGTTCTGTTCTAATTCTGTGAGCGTCCCTAGGTGTGAACCTCCTCTCTCTTCTCCAAGATGGAACCCACCGCCAGCAGGTACAATCTTCATCAATACTGATGCTGCAATTTTCAGCTCTTCTCACCAGATGGGGCTGGGTGTGGTGATTCGAGACAACAATGGTTGTTGTTTGTTTGCGTGCAATGAACTATTCCCAGGTGTTGTGATTCCTGAACTAGCTGAAGCCTTACTGTGATCCAAGGTTTCCAAAAGGCCATTTTGGCCTCGCAGTGTCTTACTGTGATCCAGAGGATTCAGACCACTTCGTGAGATCGTTCTACACTAGGCTGCGTGATTGGCGACATCAACAAGATCGCAGCACAATTTCTGGAATGTTCCTGTATTCATGTTAATCGGTTGTGTAATATGGTGGCACATACTCTAGCTCGTCGTCAGGAGCTCTTTTCGTGTAATGTCTATCGACCTGTAACCCCGGATTGCATCCGGGAGATGCTTTGCAACGATGATAATTAATCAAGAAAGTGCCAACATTATCTAAAAAAAATGTCAGCTTTTGCTTACTAGTAGCTTCTTGGACAAAAATGTGTGTCTCCAATTACTTCAGTAACTGTGTCAAGCGTGTGGTTGCCATTGCTTGATATCGTTCATACTCACCGCCACCTGATGCAGAATTTCGTGATACTCGTTTGGTATTGCAGTGAATTTCTATAATTTTTGTTTGGTATAATTGCTTTTAGAAATTTAGTGTTTGCATAGCAATTTCTTTTAATCTATTGCGTCTTAATGCAATAACGAACAAATCTTTAATGTCTTCCAAGAAAAAAACGTTTATTTAATCTAAACTGAAGGGTTTGTTTTGTTTCATAAAATGGAGGAGTAAGTGTGAGAGAAACAACAGTGATTAACCAAATTTATTTGACATTAATTTGGTCTTTCAAACTACTTGTTGGAGATGGATAACAAAATAGATAAGTAGTTAAGTACTACTTTCACACTTTTCTTGCACATATACACGATTCTTGCCCCCAAAAAAGAAAAAAAATCTACTACACCCACTAATCTGTATGAACAATTCAGTTTCTTATTAGTACTTACATTATCTTTTTTTAAAATGTATATTTTTAAAATAATGAGTTATGAAAAGGGTATATATTTTTTTGGCCAATAAATCTAGTAGGCAGGGTTGTAAATACTTTGGTATTTATTATTATAAACTGAGAGAGTCTGAGCAGAGCCGTCGATTCATCATCATAATTCTTTGCTTAGCATGAGACGCAAAGTGCAGCAGCAGCATCCAGCTTTCACGGCGGCGATGCCCTGATGTCATGCAGGGACAGATAGTGGAAGGCCGACTAGACTTTTGGATCACTGGAGTCTTGGCAAGGATGGCTTTGTTTCTGTTTGCCAAAGGGGAGTACTTGAGATTCCTAAATCCAAAGCGATGGATGAATTGGTACTTAAAGGCTAGGCAACCCGTCCCCCTTGCTCCTTTCCAAGGCACTTGGCACAAGAGGCTACAAACACAGGGTTTTCTCACCATTGGTCAGTGAAAATCACTAGATCTCCCTTTGCTCTCTGTGGCTCTAGCTGTTGATGATCGGGGAACTTCATTTACAATCGATTGTTAGGGGAAAGGGGTATGATTTTCGTATGGATTGTTTTTACGATCTGAGTGAGGATTTTAAGGTTTTATTGATTCAACAATGGCTTCCCTTAGCACCACTACAGTGAAGCTCTATGAGGACGTTTGTTGGATAGCCGACTGCTAGTTTCTACTCCCTCAGTTCATGAAAGATAAAGATTATTATTTTAGCTAGTCAAAAATAAATTAAATAAAAGATTAAAAAACTACTATATTCTTAAAGAAAACGAAAAAGAGGAATAAGTAATATTGGTTCCATGACTTAAAAAAAGAAAATATTAAAATAGTATTAAAGAGATACAGTAGACAAATCTTAAAAAAGTTATTTAGAGGTAGAGGACGTACAAATGTTTGCTTATCTTTGGGGGGATGTCAGTCAAAATTTATCACTCATCCCATCATAAATATTTGACAATTAAGGTAGAATTTAATCAAACTTTTAAAATTTTGATCAATAGTATTTCAAATACTTAGTCTATAGAAAAAGAAAAAATAGTATGCAGATTTATCTATCAAATAAATTTATTACAAATTATAAACATATTTTAATATACAATGGTAGAGAGAGTTTTAAAAGTTTACCATATCATATCTAAAAATCAAACAGAGACAGAGAGATACCGTTTACTAGCAAAATGTTTGTTGAAGATCATATCTAAAAGATTGCTCTGTTTTGGATCTCACACTCTGACACCATGGCTTCCACATACTAGCAAACTAGCAGCAACCAAGCTAAGAAACACACAGTAGAATAAAGTTTACAAGGAAAAAGAAACAGAGTGCGCGCGTCAAAGGAGAAACTTTTTTTGAATGTACTATTGTAGATTTGCGTAATAGTGCTAGCTAGCGTGTCGCATCTTCACTGCACTTTTCCCGCCTCTTCTCTTGCGTCGAAATGAGAGGCTTTCGATCGTTCGTACACACGTGACATATGCACTCTATCTTTTTTTCCTTCACAGCCAAGAAACTTGCCCTCTCCGTTCTCAAATAAAGTTTTACATAGATTAAATTTGAGGAGAAAGTAATAGCGCTTAGAAGTAGAAAATAGTTAGAGGTAAGATAGAAGATATTTAATGAAAGATAATTAATATGATAAGTACTAATCTAAATATTGCTAGAAGAGTATATTTTGGTATAAATTTTGAAGGATAGGAGTGTGCACACTCCACCATTTTGTAATTTATTAAATTTGATAAACGAAAACAACATGATTATATTTAATGTGCAATAAACTTTAAATATTTATAAATTTATTGCTAAAATTGAAGTTGTGAAAGTTTGAATATCAATATTGTCGTGTGCCAAAGTATCTGCGAACAAATGGAGTAGTAAATAAACAAACCAAACACAAATTTTCTAATGTGTGAGGGACCAATTTGCTAACTCAAAGGCCCCTTGCTCTCTTCTCCTCGTGGCCAAAAGCAGGTTGGAGCCCGCTGTCCTTACTCCTATGGCTTCTATTTAACTTTCACATTGGGGGCAGCAATTTGATGTGGTATATCTAATACTCTTTCTAGTTAAAAAAAAGACAAGTCAGACATTAAAAATTTAAACATAATTTTTTTCAAAAAATTGCAATAGAGAATTTAGCTGTAAAACTTGTGTTTTGAAGACTATTTTAACATATAAGGCCTTCATTGGATTAGAGGATTTTCTAAGAAGTAAACTAATTCTCATATATTTCTATATAAAATTCCTATGTTTGAAATTAAGAGGTCAATAGCTACAATTTAAACAAAGATAGATAACTTGATGTGAATACTTTGAGTAACTTGCTTAACTATTTTTTTTCAAAAGATACTCAAAATGATAATCCTAAAAACATATCTTATGTATGTAGATGATAGACGTATAAATTACAGATTGATTAAAAGACTTGTGAAATAAAAGGTACATTTCTTTTTTATTTGGATATATTCCTCATAACATATTTGTCCATGGGTAACATATTTTATGAGAGAGAAATAAAAGTTGGCAGCGGTTTAAAGGCAGGAAGTGGTAATAAAACCGGCGAAGAAGCCCAACAAGCCAGGAGCCATCCATTCATCTTCTCCCCTTCCAAACCTCCATACCATCGGTCTCTCTCTCTCTCGCCTCACCATCAACAACAGTAAGCTTGATGTCGTCGTCGTCGGCTCTGCCGGCGCGGGCGGCGCTGCCGCCGCGGGAGCACGTGGAGAGGATCAGGCACGAGCGTTACTACATCGGGCGGGAGGAGCAGAACCCGCTGGCGGAGGACGTGCACCAGTCGGTGAACTACCTGTCGCAGGAGCTCTACTCCAAGGACGTTCACTTCCTCATGGAGCTCGTCCAGGTCTAAACATTCTCTGATCTCTACTACTACTACTATCCTACTATGGAGGGTTCTGTTTGATACTCTTCTTTCCTTCAATATATATGCAACTCGACCGATCTCCCTCGTCGTCACAAGTATTTGTCGATTTGGAAAAGGATCAGTACCCTTCCAAAAACATTTAGATTATTTTGACACATGAAGATCATACAGCAACTACTTTTGCTTTGAGAACGCAGCCATGCATGGTATTTGAACTTTATTTTTTGTGGCTTTTGTAAATAATTTTTTTTTGTGATCGACCCGACCGGTTGGCATCGTGTTTATTTCCACCTGTCTGGGTGTCAAGAAAAGATGTATTTGTTGGCTGCTGAGAACACATGTCCCTCTTTCTTGCTGCCCCTCTGTTTTTTTATCTTAATTTCTTTCTTTATTTTTTTAAGTGGAAGTAACATTTTATTTGCATATTTTTTATTTAGAGGTTTTGCACCAGAGTTGTACATGCTGATTAATGACGAGTGACTCTTTCCTTGGTCTCTGCTTGTCATAACTCTCAATATACGGAATTACATACTGTATTACATCAAAACATATATATATATATATATACACACAGGACCTAGATGTGGTGACTTCTTCTTTTCCTCTTCCTATTCTCTTCTACATGGAGAAATCCTCTCGCTCCTGCCATCCATCTTTCTTCTTCTGCGCATGCGTCCTCTCACGCTCGTGCACCTCATCATCTCCTTTTTGAGCGTGTCCCCTCATCCTTCACCAACATCGCTAGAGCCAGTACATCCACTATCGTCGCCATGCCACCACCTCACACACTCGCTGACAGGACCAATACCCTCCTGCCGTGGGCACCGTCTCCCCTCACTCATCTTTCGTGAGGTGGGTGTCTCGGCTCGGAGACTCGCGTGAGGAGGAGAAGGCAATAGCAGGTGACCTCGCACGCCCGTGACCCTTTCTATGTTGCGGACGTTGCAGCTGCGTCCACTCCTCTTCTCGTCCGCCTTCTCCCCTCCACTCCTCATCTCGCGGACGTTGCAACTGCGTCGGCCCCTCTGCGTCGTGGACGTCACAGCTGCGTCGGCCCCTTTGCGTCACAGACGTCGTAGCCGCGCCCACTCCTCTTCTCGTTCGCTTCTTCGCCCCACCCCTCATCTCACTCGACTCATCATCTCCCGGACATCGCAGCTGTGTTAACCCCTTTGCATCACGGCTGTTGCAGCTACGCCCGCTCCTCTTCCCGTCCTACCCCTTCTTTCCCTTTCACTTCCCGTCCGGCGCACGCACCTCTTAGACGCAGACGCAAACTCCACTCCTCGTGCTTGTCGCACACGCGCGTCCTTCCGCCTCACACTCTGCGCGCCGCGGACGCGAACTCCATCCCTTCGCTTCCGTTCCCTGTTCTCGCCTCGCGTCCGCACCAGTCGACGCGCACGCGTAGACGTGTCGCTTCCTGCGTGCCGCGAACGTGAACATTCTCTCCATGGACGCGAACTCACCTCTTTCGCGTCCACTTTCTTATCTCTCACATCGCATCTGCCCCATACGTCGCGCACGCGTGGACGTTTTGCTTCTTGCGCGTCGTGAATGTGAATATTCATTTTGTGGACGAGAACTCGCTCCTTTCGCATCCGCTTTCTTATCCCTCACCTTGCATCCGCCCTATACGTCACACACGCGTGGACGAGTCGTCTCCTGCGCACCGCAGACATGGACTTTCTCTCTGCGGACGCAGACTCGCTCCTTTTACGTCCGTTTTCTTTTCTCTCGCCTTGCGTCCGTCCTAGACGTGATGTCTCTTGCGCATTGCGGACACGAACCTTCTTTCCGCAGACGTGAACTCGCCACTTTCATGCCTATTCCTTTTCTCGCCTCATATTCGCCCTGTACGTCACGCACGCACGGATGTGTCATCTCCTGAGTGCCACGGACGCACACTTTCTCTCCGCAAACATGAACTTGCCTCTTCACGCCCGATCCTTCTCTCCCCTCGCATTTGTGCCTGTACGTCCTCACACGCACGTCTCTCCGTCCTCGCACTCTACGTGTCGCGGATGCAAACCGCTCAGGCCAATCCGATGTTCTCCCCTTCCTACGCCGCCATCAACGTGAAGTCCCGTGTACCGATTTCGTTAGATCTCAACGCCAACTACTCTAAGTGAGTATTTTTCTTCAAATCCCTGACAGTCTCCTAGCCAACTCCCATGTGGAACCAGGCTGGCCTCGTCGCCACACTCAACCAGATGACCCTCTAAAATCAGAACCTCTGAGTACTAGACTCTGGCGCATCATCTCACATGAGCTCTTCGGATGGTATACTCCTTTCTCAACATCCTCCCTCCTTCCCCTTTGTCACTGTCGGCAATGGGCAAACCCTGTCAATTACATATCACAACGACTCTCTACTTTCAACACCAGTGTTAAATTTTCCCCTTCATAATGTTTTAATGGTTCCATCTCTAGTGCACAATTTACTTTCTATTCACCAATTCACCAGAGACAACAATTGCTCCATCGAATTTAATGCTCTGGTTTTTCTTTTAAGGATATCCTAACCCAGCGCGTGATACTTCGCTGCAATAGTGGTGGCAAACTTTATACCATTCCCGCTACGCCATCCACTCCTCACACCAGTCTCGCCACCTCCACCAACCTTTGGTATCTTCGTCTTGGTTATCTCAGTCCTGCCGCCATCGACACTCTGCGCTGTAGCACATCAATTAAATGTAACAGACCAGTCCACACTATCAGCCACTCATGTCAGCTTGGCAAACATGTGTGGCTGCCCTTCTCAAGCTCTAGCTCCTTTACCTCTCAGCCCTTTGAACTTATTCACTATGATGCATGGACATCTCCTATTGCAAGTATCTCGGGTTTTTAATATTATCTCGTTTTACTTGATGATTTTACACATTACTGCTAGACCTTTTTCATTGCTTACAAATTCGAGGTTACAACTCACATCATCGATTTTTGCAATTATGTCTCCACTCAATTCAACCTCATCATCAAAGCAATACAGGGCGATAACGAGATGGAATTCGTCAACAACACCATCCAAACCTTCCTTCATTCTCGTGGTATCCACCTCCGACTCTCATGCCCTTACACTTCCTACCAAAATGGCGAGGCCGAATACATTCTTCTCACACTAAAACAACATTAGCCGCACCATGCTTTTTCACGTCTACTTACCAGCAGTCTACTGGGCTGAAGCACTCATCACAATAACATACCTACTAAATTGACGCCCTTACCCCTCCATCCGCAATGCCATTCCCCATACTCTCCTTTACAACAAGGCTCCTGATTACTCCCACCTTCGTGTTTTTGGGTGCCTTTGTTATCCCAACTTGACAGCCATGGCTCCCCATAAATTTGCCCCACGTTCTATTGCCTGTGTCTTCCTTGGCTAACCCTCCTCCCAAAAGGGATATCGCTGCCTCAACCTATCCACTCGACGCATCATCATTTCTCGTCATGTTATCTTCAATGAGACCTACTTCTCTTTTGGGTTAACCAACCCCAGGTCTTCACTTAATGACCTAGGCTTCCTTTTTACAGATACTATACCAACACGCTTCCCTACAACTACATCCCGTGATGGCTCTGAGCACCCACTGCCCACTCCGGTGATGCCAGAGGAGGACCCGCTGGCCGATCTCACCATTCCTCTGTGCGGACTAGCTGTGCAGAACGTCTCTCCACTAGTTCTTGCTCCACCGTCCCACGCAACAGCACCGGCCACCGCCCTGACTGCCCCAGTCTGAAACATCCACCAACAATACTATCGATAGTCACGGGTGTCTACTACCTCAGCCTTTGAGCAGTCTACCCTCTAGCCACTGGCACCCTCGGATCGCGCGACCGTCCCTGCCCCGACTGCCTTCCACATGGTCACTCTGTCCCAGACTAGGTCCCTTTGCCCTACTCAACGCTATGGTTTCTCTACTACCCACTTTGACATCTCGTCGGTCCCAGTGAACCACCGGTCTGCCTTGGCCTATACTTAGTGGCGCGCGGCCATGGCCGATGAATACATAGCGCTGATTGACAACAGGACCTGGCACCTCGTTTCTTGCCCTTCCCGCGCCAACATAGTGATAGGCAAGTGGATCTTTAAGCATAAATTCCACTTCGATGGTTCATTTGCTCACCACAAGGCATGTTGGGTGGTTTGCGGTTTCACTCAGTGCCTTGGCATTGACTATGACGAGATATTCAGTCTCGTTATCAAGCTCGCCACAATTCGAGTCATTCTGACCCTTGCTGCCTCACACTCCTGGCCAATCCACTAGCTCGATGTGAAGAACGTATTTCTTCATGGCCATTTGGTGGAAACAGTGTACTGCCAGCAACCTCCTGGCTTCGTCGACCTTGCGCGTCCTGACGATGTTTGTCTCTTGCAGCGCTCCTTATATGGTCTAAAACAGGCGCCCCAGGCTTGGTACCAGTGATTCGCCACATACCTCCGGCAACACAGTTTTCCGCCCTCTGTCTTCGACACGTCCCTCTTTGTACTTCATGCCAGGGACACAACTGCCTACCTACTCCTCTACATCGACGACATCATCCTTATATCATCCTCGACCGCCACCTTGCAACACATCATGACACGACTCCACTCGGAGTTCGCCATGACGGACCTTGGTGATCTGCGCCACTTACTCGGCATCTCCATCACACGCTCCCCCGATGGATTGTTTCTTTTTCAGCGCCAGTATGCTGTGGATCTTCTCCAGCAGGCTGGCATGGACAAGTGTCACTCTACAGTCACCCTGGTTGACACTCATTCCAAACTCTCAGCCACCAATGACCCTCTAGTCACTGACCCCTCTTAGTACAAGTGTCTTGTTGGTGCTCTACAGTACTTGACACTCACGCGCCTCGACATCGCCTATGCCATTCAGCAAGTGTGTCTCTTAATGCATGATCCTCGTGAACCTTACCTCGCACTGATCAAGCGTATTCTCCGTTACGTGAAGGGCACCCTGTGCACCGGCCTCCATCTCAGCTTTGGGCCAGTTGCCTCCCTCACCACATACTCTGATACAAACTGGGCAGTCTGCCCTGACTCCCGGCGCTCTACGTCCGACTACTGCGTTTTTCTCAGTGACAACTTTGTCTCTTGGTCCTCCAATCACCAAATCATGGTGTCCTGCTCCAGTATGGAAGCCGAGTATCGCACGGTTGCCCATGCTATCGTCGAGTTCTGCTGGCTCCATCAACTCCTCTAGGAACTTCATACACCCATCGCTTTCGTCACCATCGTCTACTGCGACAATATTAGTGCCGTCCATATGACCGCTAACCCTGTTCATCATCACTGCACAAAGCACATTGAGATCGACATCCACTTTGTTCGCGACAAGATTGCTTTAGGACTTGTTTGGGTGCTCCATATGTCTTTGGCACATCAGTTCGCATCATGACCAAAGAACATTTGGTTTTTAGTCCAGTCTTTAAGTTCGTGACTCTCCCGCTACCACTATAGGTGGGTATTAGATATACTCATGCATAGAACAGGTTATCCTTTAACTATATATACACAGTACCACTCTCTCTTGGGTTGGGTGTGGTGAGTTGGCCCTCTTTCTCTCTTCCTGTCCTCTTCTACACTATGAACCTACTGGCTGGCTTGATGTAAATCTGCGGATCCACTTGTCAGTTGCATGGAGTTAGCAATGTATTTGTTCTAAAATATTTTTAAATTATTTAGTAGAGATTAGGCTTGACAGAAAATACTTTGGACTAATACTGATAACAAATGGATTTTTATACATGTAGCTTTTCATAGTGTTATTATGGATTAATATTTGGTAGTGAATTATATTACATAAAACCTTCCCATGTTTAAGGTTTATGACATATTTTTTGAAATCTGTTGAAATGCACGGGTATTAAGATAATGTACTCTTATTTAGGATGATGATAAGTTAGTGGTTACTTGTTAGTTTTTTATACAACTCATAGGAGATGGACGGTATTTTCATGAAAGATAAAATGATATAGTGCAGTTGGAGAATTTGTTCCCTGACAGTTGTAACTAAATGGCATTTCTAGGAGGATATCTATGTGTTTACTCTTAAAAATATGATGAGCAAATAGATCAAATTCAGATCCGAGTTAAACAATTCAGTTGGAGGGAAACAGAGAATAAAAAGAAAGTAATGTGCTTGCTTCGTACGACTTGTCAGTACATTTTGCTGACTTTTATCTTACTGAAAGCAATAAATAGGTTTTTTCATTCTGTCCTAGTAAAAAACTATTGTGAGCTTTCTTAATTTTAAAAAAAAACACTGTTAACTTTCTTAATTCTAACCAGTATTTTGAATAGTGTTGTGTCGTGGTTTTTTGACGGTAAATGCTAGGCTTTTTAAAATTAAATTACGTGCTATGGTGATGATTCAACTTTTGGCATCGAGAATTAAAAGTTTGTATTATTATGAAAGCTGTTACTATTATATATAGGGGGCATGGTAAACCATAGGCAACCTATATCGTAAAATCCTGTTCTATTAATTTTTCATATACAGATCACTCTCACTTCTCTCTTCTTCTTTCTCACTTTCTTCACCCAATGATGACGGCGGTATGAGCTCAGGTGGCACAGAAGTCGGCAGAGAAGTAGGCTACCATAACTAATTAGTTATATTAGTGGTCAATGTACGAGTTATTATTATTGATATTACAAATATTAAAATTTTTATGGTTATTAAAAGTGAAATATTGGTACTAAAAGTGAATTAAAGTTTCGGTACTTATAGAAGTTATTATAAAAACTATTACTGTTATTTTGTATCGAGGTATCAAGCAAGCTTGTGTATCGCATGTTTGTTTCGTTAAACCACATATTTTAAGGCAATCTATATCACGAAACCCCGTTCCGTTAATTTTCCATCTTGTGACAAGTATACCCCTCCTGTCACTCTCGCTTCCCTCTTCCTCCTCGCTTCACCCCGATGGCGGCAGGAGCTCGAGCAGCAGAGCGGACATGGCACCGCCCTGAGCAGCGACGGAGCGAGCTCAGCGTCCGGCGTGGAGTAGCGAGATGGGATTTTCGGGCGGAGCAAGCGAGGGCGTCCTCTCCTCCACGACCGCCGCCTATAGCCTATAGGATGCCTCGAGCTCGGGATGCCGCCGCCCGCCAAGCTCATGGAGCCGCCGCCGGGGGGCGCCATGGCCATCACCTCCTTCATCAACCGGTCCGGCCGGATCTTGGTGCCGCCGCAACAACGTTCTCCACGAATCTCCGCGTCTTCGTTGGAGATCGATCGATGGAGCGCCGCCCTCGATCTCCCGCCGCAACGTGGAAAACTCGATCCGGCCGCTGGGCAGGGCTTCTTTGGCGGCGGCGGCGGCTCTGACCCTCACAATCAACTCCATTCCCAAAACCGAACCCTTCAGAATTGTTGCTTGGATGTGGGTGCCGCACGGAGCTCCTGCCGCTGACGCCGGCGGCCATCGTCGTGCCGGAGCTCCCATCTCGATCTTCTCGCTCAGCTGATGGTGGATGGAGGAAGAAGAGGAGGCTTGTGGACTGATAGGTGGGGCCCACCTGTTACCTCAGGGGAATCCGACAGAACTGGTGTTTTTGGTGAATCGAGACCTGTGGTTAACTGAAGCAAACCTCAAAAACCTGAATGAATGAGCTTGTGTGTGAATAGTTGGGTTTATTGCCCTTGCTGAAATGGATGATAATAGTCTTGAATGCATTTCTTTTGGTGAATGTCTTCATTGCATATGATGTAATATTTCCCACTTTCTGTAATCTTGCTTTTATCCTTTTGCATTATTGTTGTGATATGGTACTAGCAAATAATTAACACTTAAGGTCTTGTGCATATGACTAATATAATGCATACATCTTCCATTCCATATGAATGTGTTGGAAAAGTCTGATATCAAGGCTATGCTGAAATGCTGTTAAATATCCTGAACTTGTGAGCCTACAAATTTGCTTCGTTCTCAGATCTTATTAAGCCAACAAATGTTTATCCCTTTTGCAAGTGACTATTTGCTGTGTATGTTGAGTGTATGATAAATTAGTCTGCTTTTCTTGTATCTTTAGTAAAATAAATGCTATAACTACATGTCTTTTTTAACAATTGCTTGTTTCAAAAACAGAATGCTGAAGATAACGAGTACCATTCTGGAATATCACCTTCATTGGAGTTTCTAGTCACATCGAATGATATTACTGGATCTGGTGCATCAGCTACTTTGCTTATTTTCAACAATGAGAAAGACTTCTCCCCGGCTAATATAGAATCCATTATTCGTGTGGGGAAGTCCACGAAAAAGGGTAATAGAGATCAAGGCTAGATTGGAGAGAAAGGTAAATGCTTGGAACTCACCAAACCTTTCATGTTCTTAGTTAGTAAGAGTCGTATTTTCTATGTTTGTTTAATTTGATATGAGGCAACATTAGTTCGAGCCGTTCTTTTTAAGCACTATGATAGCTGCAACTTAAATGGAATGCAGAATGGCTTTTTTTTTTCTAATCTTGTTTTGTGTGGATCATGCATCGCATTAATAGAGCAGTTGGGTTATGCTCTTGACTAACCATTCTGATAGTCTTACACAAACATACCCTGGTTCTGCATATTCTTGAAAAGTCTTCCTAGCATTTTTAATGTTTTCGTATTAAGAAGATAATAGTGTTAGAACAATTGTATTCATTATTGCACATTGTTGATTATGAACATATTTTATGATTTGTGGGACCAAATTATGTCCTGAATATTATCAGGAGGTGAATACAGATGAAATTGATGCTTAACCAAAGGATATCTATCTATATATGTATATATATTTAAAATGGCTGGTAGTTTTGACATACACTGAAGGAGATGGGAGTGCTTGTTTTCTGACTCATATTTTCATGCTCAGATCTTTCTTGAATAAGAACAGATCAGTTATCATATAATGCTTTAGTAATACTACAAATCTTCTCTGTGTCTTACAATATAGTGAATCCCTACATGGTAATTATTTTTATCCTTAATAAATTTCAATGTATAATTTTCTGGCTTTTGCTGTTGTGTTTGGCAGTGCTGTCAATTTTACATAATGAGCATACCTGAGGCCTGCATTGTCCATAAATAGGCTAAACCAATTTGAAGCCTAAATCCTATTGAAATCAACCTACGTTGAGATTGTGCTGGGTAAAACCTTTATCACTTTTATGTCTGAGCTTTCTTATTTTCCTCAATGGAAAGATTTGCTTCTTCAGCAATCCCTCGTAGGCATGTAAGGTAGTTCACATAGTTTAGGCATGGAGAAGCAGAGGGCCCATGTTTGCATGTTCATTATGGGTAGTAATTATGGACATGTAAAATGGTGAGGTCCCTGTGATTGTTCCTGTTGATTTTATAAGGCATCGGCATTAATTTAATTGACCTGTTGGACCAAGATAGGATGGTTCATCATAAATTGGGTGTTAATACTGTACGCACAAAATTTTTGTCTGTTTTCTTAGATAAGGAAGATGAGTTATATCCGCAGCTTCTGCATCTAGGATGTACACAACCAAAGTTTCTCTTTTAACATGGAACTTAAGGGTGGTACTATAGGATATTGATCAAATACATTATTACAAATAAATTTTAAGCAAATATAGTATGACTTAAATGTACACACTCCTGCTCTATCTCCAAAAAAAAGCTCATGCTCCATGTACTTTTAAGGACAACTGGCCTAGTTTAATCCCTGTTTCTTATTGTTGGATGGGCTAGTTTATGTGTGCCTAGTGTTATACATTGCATACTATGGTAGATATAAATGGAATAGAATCAGTCTGGGTTTGTATCCAATTTGTTTCTTCCATTCTTCTACTAGATCGATTTGATTGACAAGTCACATTTTATTCTATACATTTGCTCTCTGGGCTTTAATAATACAAAATTACAAATGACTATTCCTCTTCCATCTTCCTTCCCCTAGCAAGGCAATACGCAAAAGATCCTTACACTGTTCCAGTTATCAATATGAACTTTACGAAAAGGGTTGTCATTATTACTCATCTAGTTCAGCAATATCCTCTCATCGATTTTTTGAGTTACAACATGTGGTTCCATACATGCTTCTGATTTGTACCTCATGTGAATGATTTAAAGTTATAATATGACATTGCTCTTTATTCAGGTATTGGGTTCAAGAGTGTCTTCCTGATATCGAGCCAGCCCCATATATTCAGTAATGGCTATCAAATCAAGTTCAATGAGAAACCTTGTGCTGAATGTGGTATTGGATACATTGTCCCTGAGTGGGTTGAATCCAGACCTAGCCTTTCAGACATCAGAGCAATATATGGGTCATCCAAAGTACTTCCAACAACTACTATCATCTTACCTCTGAAGAGTGAGAAAGTTGATGCAGTGAAGAAACAGCTGTCAAGCATGCTTCCTGAAATGCTATTGTTTCTGTCAAAGATCAGGAGACTTTCTGTTAAGGAGGATAATTGCAATCCTATGTGCAGCACTGTTAGTGAGATTTCAATATCTAGTGAAAAGAATTTCCAAGTGTGGAAGAACATGCACGCAGAGTCTTACACACTGCAGAAGAAGGAGAGTGTGGCTACTATATGTGGAGGCAGAAGTTCCCAGTCAGGCCAGAGAATAGAGTGGACAAGCGTGCTGAAATTGATGAGTGGGTCATCACCCTGTCCTTCCCATTACATCAGCGCCTATCCCGTGGGAAGCAACTATTGCCGGGTGTCTATGCATTTCTTCCCACTGAGATGGTAACAAACTTCCCCTTCATCATTCAGGCAGACTTCCTCCTTGCATCTTCAAGAGAGGCAATACTTTTTGATAGTCCATGGAACAAGGGAATTCTTGAGTGTGTCCCAAGTGCCTTTCTGAATGCTTTTGTTGCACTAGTGAAGTCAGGAGCTGATGCGCCAGCAATGTCCCTGCCGCCGTCCATGTTCAACTTCCTGCCAGTTGATTCTTCACTGATACCATTGCTTGAGCCAGTTAGGTCTGGCATCAAAGACAAGGTTCTTGCTGAGGATATAGTACCATGTGAATCTTACACTTCACAGAAGATATTTTGCAAGCCTGGTGCTGTTAGGAGGCTCAAACCAGCCTTTTGGGATATCCTCAGCAAAGCACAACAATATTCTGGAGTAGATTTGAAGAATTTATCGACTCATGGTACCTACATTCTCAGCTATCATTTTGATCAGTGTATATAATAGTGTGCTTGAATTTCTCGGTATCAAAAGTGTGAAGCCTGAATGGTATGCTAAATGCATTGAAGGATCTAATCTTGTGAAGGAGGTGCCTGAAGAGCTCTACCTGGAAATTATATATTTTGTTGCAGACAATTGGCAAAACTGTTTTTCTGGTACAAACATGTCTTCCATTCCCCTACTAAAGTATGTCTACAGGAATGATGTTCTCTCATTCTGGAGTTTATGAAGGGCTAGTCAATATAGTAATAGATTGTGCATTGCACGTGAGAAGAGGTACATATCATGGCTCATCAGCTGGAACAAGGAGTTCCCGTCTTCTAGCCGGTTCTTTTTGCCTTTCAATACACAAGCAGCACTAAAAGATTTCTCACAGAAGACAACAGTGATGAATTGGCTTCAGAACTTCGCAAAAGTGGAGGTTGTATCAGTCTACAGTTATGGACAAACAGTTGTTAATTCCTTGGGTTCCGATAGGAGGCCTGTTATTGCTTTTGCTCACTTTCTGTATCACTCATCCCAGGACAATCACATAGAGAGCTACTACTTGCCAGAGCTATTGCATGCTATGCCAGTAATTGACAACTATGGCAGTGTGGTTACGGCAAGAAATAGCATCCTAGTTCCTGCCAAGGGTAGCAAATGGGCTGGATTAATGGGCAGTAATCCATGGAGGCATGAGAATTACATTGAGTTGTCATCAGATTACAAGTCAGCAGGCCGCTTTGCTGGGCACAACACACCTGAAGATCATCTAATGGAATTCCTCATGACACATCTTCAGGCTTCAGATGTGCCATTCATAGACCCTCCAAATGCAGGCTTCCCTACTGTCTCATCATCTCTAACAGTGGACAATGCAATTTTGTTATTGGAATGGATAAGGAATATTAGATCAAAAGGTCTACAATTACCAGCCCGCTTCTTGGTATGTGTAGAACAGGGAAGTTGGCTGAAGACTTCAGTTGGGTACAAACCACCAAACGAATCGTTTCTATCCAGCGCAGAGTGGGGAAGCCTTTTGCAAACTGGATCTTCCTTTGTTGATATACCGATGATTGATCAACAGTTCTATGGAAACAAGTTGCAAGAGTTCAAGAAGGAACTACAAGCAATTGGTGTGAGATTTAAATTTGGGGAGGCATCGACTTATATTGGTGACCGCCTCATGTCTATGGCTGCAGATGATATGCTCACCAGTGAGAATGTGTACTCATTGCTTCGGTTGATTAGGTTTATGCGAGAGAAGGTTCTTTCTCCAAGTGAGCTGATCAACAGTGTGAAAAATGGGAAATGGATGAAGACTGCTCTTGGCTACAGGTCTCCTGCTGATTGTGTGATGTATGATTCAGACTGGGCAGTGGCATCATGTATCAGTAACCAGCCATTCCTTGATGTCAAGTTCTATGGTGAGGCCATCCTTTCTTATAAACAAGAGCTTGAGTTGCTTGGTGTTCTTGCTGGATTTAAAGACAATTACAATCTTGTCATCGACAACTTCAAGTTCAGTTCCACTGCTATTACTTCTGAAGCTACAATACTAATCCTCCGGTGCATCCAGCATGTGAAGTCATCTGATGATTTTGTAAACAAGCTCAGAGGTTTGAAATGGGTGAAGACCAACATGGGATTCTGTGCTCCAAATGAATCTTTCTTTATGGATCCTGAATGGGAATGCCTTATAAAAGTCTTCGACCAGATTCCCGTAATAGATTTTGGATTTTATGGGAGCAAGATCATTTCATACAAAGAAGAGCTGAAGAAGACTGGATTGATCACAAGATTTGAGGAGGCATCGAAGGCTATAGCTGATATTTTCAAGCAGATGGTATCAAATTCATCACTTACAAAGGCAAATATTCTTGCTCTGCTAGCATCTTACCGGCAGCTTAGAACACACAGCCCAGTGCCTGTTGAGCTTTTCAACTGGATGCGCACTGAGAAGTGGCTGTCCACATCAATGGGATTCAAAGCTCCCATAGATGCAATCCTGTTTAATGAAGAATGGGAGTGTCTGTCACCCATAGCAAATTTAGCTTTCATAGATGATGGTGATTCCCAGTATGGTTTTGGCAAGGAGATACATGGTTATAAAGATGTGCTCAATGAATTGGGTGTTATTGTAGAAGTGAAATTTGGTTCTAGGTTTGTTATCACAGGTCTCAACATTCCCAATGATCCACTGTCCAAAGCTACCATTTTGGCACTTCTCAAGTGCATCCACAGCTACATGGCATCTACAATTGCATTCCCTAAGTGCTTCCGTGAGAACATCGTCAGCAAGGAGTGGTTGAAGACAACCATTGGATATAGATGTCCTGATGAGTGTATCCTTTTTGATCCAAAGTGTTCTTTAATCTTCAAGGAAGATGGCCCTTTCATTGATGAAGTGTTCTATGGTTCAGAGATAGCATCATTCAAAGATGTTCTTGCAAAAATCGGAGTTATAGTGGATATTAAATGTGGGCATGATCTTGTTGCTCGGCATCTAAGGAGACACAAAGACAGTGCTACTATTTCCAGGATCTACATGTACCTGATGGATTGCAAGTGGGAGCCTGAAAATAAAACTAGCAATTGGGTTTGGATACCAAATGGTAGTGATGGTGGAGAATGGGTGAGCCCACTAAGTTGTGTTGTTCATGACAGGGATAATCTTTTCACATCACAGCTGCATGTTTTGGACAAATATTACGACAAGAAATTGCTTGACTTATTTTCAACTTTTCTTGGTGTGAGGCATGGCCCTAGTGTTGAAGACTACTGCGAACTATGGAGAACATGGGAGAGCACTGTCAGTGAGCTATCAATAGCTGATTGCTCTGCTTTCTGGAAGTTCATCGCCACAAACTGGGGGCAGAACATGAATAAACTTCTCTCTGGTTGTATCAAGGTCCCTGTTTGTACAGATGGGAAGATCATTTTATCAAGCAAGAAGGATGTGTTCATTCCTGATGATCTATTGCTCAAGGATTTGTTCAGTAAGCTTACTCAACAATCAGTTTTCATCTGGTACCCTTCATCAAGCGTACCTTCCATGTCTCGTGCAAGGCTTAACAACATCTATGGTAGCATTGGTGTTGGGACCATATCAAAAGCTGTTAAAAAGAATGATTCTTTCACCTTGGGATATGGCAGTTTCAAAACTGTTGGCCTGAACATGGCGATCAAGGCTGGTTTGCTCCAATTAGTCCTTGCTTTCCTGCTGATCCAGCTCTTGATATTTCCACCAAAGATAGGCACAAGATGGTTTCTTGGCTTCTGGATGTCACTGTCCTAGAGACGGACGAGCCAATCATGGTAGGTTACAGTGTAAATCTGTCATCAGGAAGAGTTCTAGATGTGAAGGCCATCCGAATGCTCAGGTGGGAGAGGGACAACTACAAGCTGTACATGCAGACAAGCGATGACGCAGCTGGTTACAAAGGGAAGATTGAGTTTGCAACATACTTCTCAGAAGAGATATCTCGAGGATTGCTCTTTGAGATGGCAGATCAGATACCTTCACTTGCTGAGCTCGTAAAGGTTGGCAGCTTACTGGATTTCCAGGATGCTGCTGTTGAGTTCCTGCTGAAGTCGAAGAATTTGCAGCTGTTCCCTGAAGACGGGGCTTTCCTGAATGCTGCATTGCGTGGTTTGTGCCTGACGAACTCAACCTTCTCATTTTTATGCGTTTAGTTCTTTTTTCCACTACAAGAACAGGCTCACTCTGATTTTTGTTTACAGATGGCAGAGAGGACTATTAGTGGTCTTCTCATCATGCTTCTTCGCTTGTTACTTGTTACTAAACAGGTGAGAACGTTTGCTCGGTTTCATCATTTCAACTGCAGTAAGATTGCTCTTTTGTTGTAAGTGCAATGGAGCCTGACTCGTCAATTCCATTTGTAGGTTGAAAATGGCAAGATAGAAATCATTGTGCTTGCATCTGGAGGATTGTCCTGAATGGGACTTTTGGTCTCGTCTGATAAGATGTGCTGCTATTAGTACTAAGCTGTTTATATTGCTTGTCTGTAATGTAATGTGAGGCTTCGTCCATCTGGACCTGAACCTGAGTGTGGATGTTTAATTAAGTGTGTTTATTATCCTGAGAACGTACTCACTTTTATGATGGTATTGAACTGTCTATTATACCACCGAACTTGTATATATATATAGACCGACCCCTTGTAATGTTAAAGTCTTGATCTCACTGTATTATCAAAGCAGATCTAGATATCTTCGGCGCGCTAGCATCCTCTCATTGCCAAGCAGACGCTTTCTTTTCGTCGCAGACCTTCTTACTCGGTATTCCTCCTCTGTCTTTTTGTCTCGGCTCTCTCCTCTCCATCTCCTCCGTAGATGGCTTTCTCCTCCACCGCCCTCTCTCCTCTTTTTTTCACCACGTGATAAGACGACAACCTCTATCCGTCTTCTCCTCGTCTCATTTAGATCCGTCTTAGCTTTTTTCTTGCTTTGGTGCACCTTCTCCTCCGACGCTGGCGTAACTCTGTGCTCGTTGTCTCCATCGGCTAGACCTGTTCATTCTCCATCGGCTGGACTCGTCCGTCCTCCATCGGCTAAAACTACTCCGCTACATACTCCCATCAGCCAACGACTCTCCTCATCGGCTTATCGCGCTCCGTTACTTTCTCATCATGACCACCGAGTAGGCTCTTAGTTCCAGCACTCATCCAGTCACCGAATCTCTTCTGGCCATCGGCGCTCCTGACCATACCTCGGGCACCACTTCGTCGATATTCTCACCACCTTACGCCGCCGTCAACATGAAATCTCACGTTCCCATCTCCCTTGACCTCAATGCCAATTATTTTAAGTGGGTATTTTTCTTTAAATCTCTATGTGAAAAGTTTGGCCTTCGTTCCCATATCGATAGCTCCGTTCCACCTCGATCCAATGATCCCCAGTGGGACATCATCGAGTGCTGCGTGCGCAGTTGGCTGCTTGGCTCGGTCAATGACTCCGTACTCGACCTTGCAATAGACGACACCGACCCCACCACCCGGGATCTCTAGGTGGCCATCGAGCGGATCTTCCTCGCCAACAAACAGCCGCGTGCCATCTCCTCCTAAATAAATTTCACTCCATATTACAAAAAGACTCATCTGTCTCCTCATACTACCAACGCCTAAACATCAAGGCTGCCGCCCTCCATGATGTTGGTCACACTGTGGCTGACTTACAACTCATCCTTGCCCTCCTGCGAGGACTTAATCCCCGCTTCTCAAATGCCGCCGATGACATCGCCAACTCCACACCTCTTTCCACGTTTGCCCGGGTCCACGACA
Organism: Oryza coarctata; assembly: GCA_030770085.1. Taxonomy (NCBI): domain Eukaryota; kingdom Viridiplantae; phylum Streptophyta; class Magnoliopsida; order Poales; family Poaceae; genus Oryza; species Oryza coarctata. Next base: position 12,444,268 of record CM061482.1, on the reverse strand, counting down.
TGCAAGTTCTCAAAGAACTACGCCTAGCCAACTATGAGAAGACTGTGTCCTACACTGCTCTCCTTGCCGCAACCGATCATGGCTGCTCCAACCCTATCGGCTGCCGACCACCGTGCACTGTTACCACCTCTCGCGGCTCTGGTAGCCATGGCTTTAGCCCTGGCAACAAAGCCTGCGCCGATGGCAATAGCAAAGGCAAGGGTAAAGGCAAGGGCAAGAACTAGAGTGGCCCGATACAACCGCGCCCTGCTCCAGTCCCTACCCCGTCTGCTAGTCCCATGGGTCCGTAGCTTTGCTACAACCCTTGGGCACCCCAGCCCCAACTACACAGTTCCATCGGCTGGCAACCAGGGGTTCTTAGCGCCCATCCTCAAGCCCACCTAGTATCGGCTCCCACGCTACCACCTCAGTCGATCCTACCGTCACCACCCACCCAGTCGATTCCGTCGTGGAACCAGGCTAGCCTCGTCGCCGCCCTCAATCAGATGACGCTCTAACCCCAGCATCCTTGGGTGCTAGACTCTGGTGTGTCATCCCATATGACATCATCGACCGGTATACTACTCTCTCGTCATCCCTCCTCCTCCCCTTTTATCACCATCGGCAATGGTCACTCTCTCTCTATCAAATGCCGTGATGACTTCCTCCTGTCTACACCAACAACTAATTTTTCACTTCGCAATGTCCTCATCATCCCCTCTCTCATCCACAATCTAGTATTTGTCCGTCAATTTATAAGAGATAACAATTGCTCAATTGAATTTGACGCTTTTGGTTTCTGTGAAGGATATCCCGATCTGGCGCGAGATGCTTCGATGCAATAGTGGTGGCGATCTTTACACCATCTCCACTGCGCTGTCCACTCCACACGCCAGCATCGCCATCTCCACCAACCTATGGCCTCTTCTCCTTGGTCATCCCAGCCTCGACACTGTCGCCAATCTCCGTCGTAGCGCCTCCATCATGTATAACCACAACAGCTCCACTGTTTGCCACTCTTGTCAACTTGGCAAACACGTGCGGCTGCCTTTCTCAAACTCCATGTCTTGTACCTCGTGACCTTTTGAGTTCATACACTGTGATGTGTGGACTTCTCCAGTTAAGAGTGTTTCTGGTAATCAGTACTATCTCGTAATACTTGATGACTATACACACTATTGCTAGACTTTTCTACTAACCAGCAGGTCCGAGGTCACCTCCCACCTCATTAACTTTATCAACTATATCTCCAACCTATTCAACCTCTCTATTCAAGCCATGCAGGCCGATAACAGTACGGAGTTTGTCAACCGTAACGTCCAAACCTTCCTTATCTCCCGTGGCACCCATCTCTGCCTCTCCTGTCCCTACACCTCTCCCCAAAACGGCAAGACCGAATGCCTTCTTCGCACACTAAACAACATGAGTCACACTATGCTACTTCATGCCCACCTACCCGCAACCTACTGGGCTGAAGCACTAACCACCGCGACTTACCTCCTCAATCGGCGCCCTTACTTCTCCGTTCACCACAATGTCCCTTACACCCTTTGGTACCACAAGACGCTCGACTACTCTCACCTACACGTCTTTGGGTGTCTCTGCTATCCTAATCTCATCGCCACTGCTGCTCACAAACTTGCACCCTGCTCCGCTGCCTGCATTTTCCTTGGATATTCCTCATCCCATAAGGGATACCGATGTCTCGATCTCTCCACCCACCGGATCATCGTCTCCCGCCATGTCGTCTTTAACGAGTCCTGCTTCCCCTTCAATTTACTTCATCCCGGACCCTCGTCTGATGATCTTGACTTCCTCCTCACCAACACCGTACCCTCTCGATCCCCTCCATCAATCTCACCTTCGGCCTCCCCATCGGCCGCTCCTGAGGACTTCTTGCATAGCTATCCCACTCCTCTCTGCTTTGATACTACTCACATCGGACCTCTATCGACCCCACCATCCTCATCGGCTTTGGCTGATACTGTCTCACTCCCATCGAACACATCAACTCCATCGGCTCGCCTACACCTATCGGCCCCTTCGCCTCCATCGGTTCGCCCCTCCCTATCGGTTGCTCCGTCTCTATCGGACCACCCAACCCTATCGGCCCATCAACCTCCATCGGCTCACCCACCCCCATCGACTCAGGCCGAGCTCGTTCAGCCCTTTCCCCGAACATACAGTCACCGATTCAAGCCGATGCCACCCTTCCCCAACTAGTCCCCACCCTACCTCTCATACTTCTATCGGCTCCTATGAACCCTACTGTCCCCTCCACCTCTCATATGATCACCCAATCACAAACCGGGTCTCTCCACCCTACCAAGCGCTATAGGCTCTCAACAGTCCATTGTACCATCTCGCCCATCCCGGCAACTTCTCGTTCAGCCCTGGCCGATCCTTAGTGGCGAATGGCCATGGCCGATGAGTACAAGGTTCTTATGGATAACGAGACCTGGCGCCTTGTCCCTCATCCTTCTGGTGCCAATGTTGTGACTGGTAAATAGATCTTTAAACACAAGTTCTATGCCGATGGATCGCTTGCCCGTCACAAGGCACGCTGGGTAGTTCGGAGTTTCTCCCAACGTGCCGACGTTGACTATGATGAGACCTTCAGTCCCGTCGTCAAATCTGCTACCATTCAGGTTGTTCTCACTCTCGCTACCTCGCACTCTTGGCCGATTCACCAGCTCGACGTGAAGAACGCCTTCCTTCACGGTCATCTGACGGAAATGGTCTACTGCCAGCAGCCTCCAGGCTTCATCGATCCATCTCGTCCCGATGACATCTGCCTCCTTCAGTGCTCCTTTTACGGCCTCAAACAGGCCCCTCGGGCCTAGTACCAGCATTTTACTGCCTATCTTTGGCACATCGGCTTTGTGGCCTCTGTCTCCGATACCTTCTTCTTTGTCCCTTCACATCGGTAACACCACCGCCTATCTTCTTCTTTATGTTGACGATATTGTTCTTATAGCGTCCTCATCGTCCTTCCTACACCAGATCATGGTTCGACTCCACTCCAAATTTGCCATGACCGATCTCGGTCCTCTCCATCACTTCCTTGGCATCTCTGTCATCCGCTCTCCTCACGAGCTCTTTCTCTCCCAGCGTCAGTATGCCATCGATCTCCTTCAACATGCGAGCATGGCCAAGTGTCACCCCACGGCCACTCCCATTGATACTCGTGCCAAGCTCTCCACCACCGATGGCTCTCTTATAGCCAATCCCTCCCAGTGCCGGAGTCTTGCTGGTGTCCTCTAGTACCTCACACTAACATGGCCCGATCTCACCTACGCCGTCCAACAAGTGTGCCTCTTCATGCATGCTCCGCACGAACCTCATCTCGTGCTGCTCAAGCGTATTCTTCGCTACGTGAAGGGCACACTCTTCACCGGCTTACATCTTAGCTCTAGCCCCATCGACTCTCTCACTGTATACTCCGACGCGGACTGCCCTGACTCTCGACGCTCCACATCTGGCTACTGCATCTTCCTCGGCGATACTCTAGTCTCCTGGTCCTCAAAGCATCAGACTACAGTGTCTCGGTCCAGCGCTGAAGTCAAGTATCACGTCGTTGCCCACGCCGTCGCCGAGTGTTGCTGGCTTTGCTAGCTTCTCCAGGAACTCCATACACTTATCCCCTCTGCGACCATCGTCTACTATGACAACGTCAACGTCGTCTACATGACCGCCAATCCGATCCATCGTCGACGCACGAAGCATATAGAGATAGACATTCACTTTGTATGTGACAATGTCATATTAGGATAGGTTCGGGTGCTTCATATACCGTCGGTACACCAGTTCATCGATATTATGACCAAAGGCCTACCCACGCCTTTGGTCACCAGTTTTCGCTCCAGTCTCTGCGTCCGTTTCTCTTCCGCTGTAACTACGGAGGGTGTGAGACCATTAGACTTGTATATATATAGATCCGACCCCCTCTTGTAGAGTTAGGGTTTTAGTCTCACTGTACACCACGTTCCTACACTGTCTGATGAAATTTTCTCTTCCAGTTGCTGCAATATGTAAGCTGCAGGGTCACATTTTTACAAGGTGTCCATCTGAATGTGTCCTCAGATCTTTGTTATCTGAGCAAATGTTTTCTGAGAATCTGAAGCCCTGCAGCACTTTCTCACTTCTGTGATGCAAAGGCCATTGGTTACGTTTCGACTTTTTTGGATCATGCAGAATAAATGTGACAATTCCATAGGATGTAGTAGATGCATCAGGTAAAAGCTGAGACATAAATTCTTTCTGAAATGAAGGAATAGCTGGGATAAATAATGACTCCAGTAGATCTAGGAAAAGAATTCTCGAAATGCCTATGACCTGTAGTGCTGGTAACACCGCACTCTGCATATTCATTGCAGTTCGATGGAAAAAGGAAATTTGAACCGTGGGTTATTTTGAGAATAATGCAGGCTGTCAATATATATCTGCCGATTGCCAAAGAGGTATTTAATAATTAATATTTTCTGTGATGCTAAAGTCCAAGCATCCAAAAAAAAAAAAGGGAAAAGAATAAGGCGAAAACATCATGGCCATGTCTGGCTTGCGTTCTTTTGCAAGTTGTGGGTGTGTCTGTTTCTTGCGAAATGTAGCCTGGTAACATGATGAAAGTTAGGATATATACATGTGTGGTTGTGGTACATGTGAAATTGATTAATTAAAAACATGCAGCTCTGCCTAATTCCCATTGTGTGAGGGGGACAATACTTGTTTACTCCCACACACACAAGCTACAGAATGTGAGACTTGGTGGTTTGATTCACAACTTTGTATACCCTAGAACAACATTGCATGCCCACTATTGTCGCCCCAGAAGACTCACAGACAGGTACTCGAATTTGTGTTGCAGCAGTCTTGAGTCAAAACTAGTACAAGAAAACAACGAGGGGAAATTATATTTGAAATAAATCAAAGACTTGGCATACAAATACATCATGTCTCTATATGATTGTTTGGTTAGCGCAATAAAAAAAGGCAGCACCTGAATCGCATGTACATAGAAATCGGCAAGTTCTTATAGATGGATCGGTAGTCTTTATATAATAGTACCAATAATAAAGAAGGAAAACACAGTAAAACACAAACTACCTGTAGTTTGTCCAACTGTCATCTCATCACCTGTAGTCCACATCTAATAGCAAAGAATGTGACATAATGTTAGGATACACATGTAGGTTTTAAGCTAGATTACCTCTAAAGGTCAGCAACAAGTCAAACAGGAAAGATTTGCACAGTGAAGGCGCATTTCAAGATCAGATCACGCTCTGCCTAACATCTAGGCCAACAAAGGTATGAAACACTAAATATATGACTTGCTGCTGAGTAATATTGCAGCATCTATATGTACATGGAAACTAGTAGGATATATTCATTGCCAGCATTTCTGAACAGCTAGAGTCCGTTCTAACTATAAGCATTTCTATATTATTTAGTGAGAATTAACATTTGAAAAGATTATAGTGTCCCTCGTTAAACAATAGGAAGAAATTTGAATGAGGGGTAACTAATAAGACAACTGATACTCTAGAAATGATTTTAGTTGATAAATTTTCTTTCAATAATTATAGTACAATTACATTATAACTTGTATGTAACTATAATATAATTTATAAGTAACTTTCACATAATTTTTATTTATGCAAGTGGGGAGAAAAAAAAGCCCACGCTGCTGAGTTGATTTGGTAGCATGACCTTCGCTTCATGGAAATAACATATTATTACGGGATTTTACAAGTTACATAACTTGTATTATACTTACATGTAAGTTACAGTGTAATTACACAATAATTGTACTATATTTATATCTAATAAATTTTTAGGAGAAAATGTGTAGACAGTTCCCTCTAGAAATGCTTGCACGCGCCTAAGATAGAATTTTACAGATCACCTTGCTTCTCTTAGAGACGGGTGAACACTTTGTACCTCCTCTGGGCTGGAAAGTTGAATATCAGTCATTGTATGTCGAGGACCTCTGAGAGCGTCTATCTGATGTTGAAGGTGATTACGACGATGAGGGATCGCTGCGGTCGAGAGTTACGTTTTGAAAACGGCGTCCTCTATTCTTGTCATGTCATCATGGGGGTGACAGTGAATTTTGTTGGCCACGGTTCACGTGACGGTCACAGTCCTTGTGGCGGTCACAATTATCTTCATGGCACCAGTTCTGTGAATGGGAGCATCACTATTATTTCGGCCACTCCAACTATAATTGTATGTAACTTTAATGTAACTTATAGGTAACTTTGAACATTAGATTTGTTTAAAATTTGTGCAAGCGGGGAGAAAAAGAACACAGTACACGGTGGTGAGTTGATTCAGTTACACGACCTCCACTTCGTGGAAAAAAAGCATATTATTGCGGGATTTTAGAAAGTTACATACAAGTTGTATTATGTATTATAGTTAAATGCAAATTACAATATAATTACACTATAATTGTATTATATTTATATCTAACAAATTTTTAGAAGAAAATTTATTAACAAATACATAGATAGTTCCCTCTAGAAATACTTCCATAGCCCTAAGACAGAATTTTAAAGGCCGTCTTACTTCTTCTCTTAGAGACGGGGTGAACATAGTATCCTTAGGCTAGAAAGTTGAATAATGGTCGCTGTTTCTTGAGGGCCTCCGAGAGAGTCAAGATGATTACAAGGATGAGGGATCAATGTGGTCGGGAGTTACCTTTTGAGAATGGTGCCATCTGTTCTTGTCATGTCATCATGGGGGTGACCGTGAGTTTTGTTGGCCACAGTTCTCGTGATGGTCTTAGTACTCGTGGTGGTCACAGTTATCTTCATGGAACCGGTTTTTTGATTGGGGAGCATCACTATTATTTTGGCTACTCTTGTAACTATAATGTAACTTGCATGTAATTAACTTAGTAACTTTCATATAATTTGGAACATTAGATTTGTTTTAAGATTCATCTAAGTGGGGAGGAAAAGAATACATCGCGCGTTGGTGAGTTGATTCAGTCCTATGACCTCTGCTTCGCAGAAAGAGCATATTATTGCGGGATTTTAGAGAGTTACATACAAGTTACATTCAAGTTATAATATAATTACACTATAATTATACTATATTTGTATTTGATAAATTTTTAGGAGAAAATTTATTGACAAATGTATAGATCGTCCCCTCTAGAAAAGAAATGCTTTCTCAGGCCTAGGAGAGAATTTTGCAGGCCACCTTACTTCTCTTAGAGATGGGGTGAACACTTTGTAACCTCCACTGGGCTGCAAAGTTGAACAAGGGTCATTGTTTCTTAAAGGCCTCCGAGTGTGTCTATTTGATGTTGAAGATGATTATGAGGATGAAGGATCGCTGTGGTCAGGAGCTACGTTTCGAGAACGGCACCCTTTGTTCTCATCATATCATTGTGTGGGTGACTGTGAGTTTTTCTAGCCATGGTTCTCATGACAGTGCTGGTCCTCGTGGCGGTCACAGTTATCTTCATGGCACCGGCTTTTGTGATCGGGGAGCATCACTATTATTTCAGCCACTCCTACAACTATAATGTAACTATAACATAACTTGTATGTACTATAATGTAATTTATAAGTAACTTTCACATAAATTTGAACATTAGATTTGTTTCATGATTCGTGCAAGCCAGGTGGAAAAAACACAACACACACTGGTGAGTTGATTCGGTCCTATGACCTCCGCTTTGTAGAAATAGCATGTTATTGTGGGATTTTAGATAGTTACATACAAGTTGTATTGTACTTACATGTATTACATGAACATTAAAATATAATTATATTATAATTGCATTATATTTACATCTGATTTTTAGAAGAAAATTTATTGACAAATATATAGATAGTCCCCTCTAGAAATGCTTCTATAGGCCTAAGACATAAATTTGTAGGACACCTCACTTCTCTTAGAGATAGGGTGAACACTTTGTAATGAGGATGAGGGATCATTGTGGTCGGGAGTTGTGTTCAGAGAACGACGTCCTCTGTTCTTATGATGTCGTTGTGTGGGTGACCGCTGAGTTTTGTTGGCCATGGTCTGTGATGGTGGCGGTCCTTGTGGTGGCAATAGTTATCTTCATGACACTGGTTTTGTGTTTGGGGAGCATAAAACAAAATTTTCTATTGTGTTTTGTTTTATGCTTCACCACCAATCCTATAGGGTTTGGGTAGGCTATGATAGAATAAAACAAAATTTTCTACTATGTAAACCAAGAAGCATGTGAAATAAGAGATCATGAATCATTACCACTTGACGCATCGAACAGCGAAAGAAGAGCCGGAGTAGATCGGTCCAATGTAGAATATGTTAGTGTAGAGCAAGTAGTCAATCATAGCAACCCAATTGTCTCCTTCTCATGCAAGTGTCCCTCCTTACATGTTTGCCTCCTTGCGTTCCCACGTTGATCAGCACCGCAACATAGCTGAAGTATCTAGGACCCTTTGTTGTTTTTGGTAATTAATGACAAACATAAATTGTGTACCAATGATTGTATTTGAGTATTGTGATTGAGTTAGATACTCACTAAGAATTAGCGAAGGAGTTTAACCATCGATTAAAATTGATAAGCAAGATGGCGGCAAAGCAAAGAAAACATTTATTACTCTTGTATACTGTTCGTGCTGAAAGACGTCTCGGACGAACACGCCGATGCCTAAGAGGTCTGCTTAGCTCCAGTCGATAGGGATCGGGACACTGTTCCATCGGCTGGAGAGTTGAGAAGGCATAGATAGATGTTGACGAGGGATATGATGGCTCTGGGTGTAGCGAAAGCGAGATCCTGATCCATCGGCTGTAGAGCTAATGGAGGCACCAAAGGGTATTTAAAGCAGAGTGCGCATGATCCTTTCTGGTAGTCGACGGAAGCTGTAGCGCTTATTCATCGATTGGGAAGCCGATGAAGACATATGTGAAGTGGCAAGGAATCATATAAAAGACACACTGGCTACAAAGATGATGCCGCTCTGGATATGGCAAGGGTGAAGCGAACCCATCGGCTAGTTGAGTCGATGAGAGGATGTCTTTCTGAAGATAGGCGCACATCGGCTGGAAGGCCGGTGCGCTTGGAGCGGTGCTCGAGGGGAGTCTCTGAAGAGTGGTGCGTATCGGCCGAGGAGCTGATACGCTAGGCATAGTGCTAAATGTACAGATAACTCATTGGCTAACACTGCAATGAGACGCTGTACAGAGACCTATAGGCCTAAAGCTCAATCTACCGTTAGCAACCTTGTAGGTCAAACCTAACCGATGCAGCATGAGACCGACAACGGCGGAGAGAGCTTGATAGGCTGATAGACCCTACACGAACGTGATGTGATACATCCGATCGGCCTAAGAGGTCGAACCTAACCGATGCAGACTTAGATAAAGCGAGACATATCGGGAGAGTGGCAGGAATTATCCCTTCACCGAAGATCGAGCTTAGCCGATGTAGCCTCGTGTTGAGAGCCAGACCCTGCCGGTAAAAACCTAGATAAATTAGGGTAGTGATGCGCCAAGAGTTGTATTGATCGAGAGATTCTTCATACATGCTTCCAGGGGGTCTATATTTATATCCTGGGTTTACAGAGTTCGACATGTTTACAATAACCATCGGACATTATCTCCTAACAAAAATAAATAAAAATATCTCTAAGAAAGTTAACTAAACTAACTAAACCTTACTATCTATATAAGATACGATTTACATAGATTAGTACCCTACCGTGAGTTTCACGGCTCCTCCTCAAACTCGGCCTTATCTAGATAATCTTTTATTCTTAGATCGAATCTCTCCTTGCTTCATATGATCGGCTTCCTCCCTATAGTAATCGTACTCTCCTTTACTTTAGCCGATCTTTTTTCCAACCTTTCCCTGGGCTTTCCAAAATTTGGCGTTAACATGTACCGATCAAGATATTGGGTAATCGTGTTAGATTTTTTTAGGTTGCCGTACTATTAAGAGGAGTGGTGATAATTGCGAAGAGTTGATAAAAATACCATATTATAAAAATTGCACAAGTTTCTTAAGTTAGGAATGTGCTCTAGGTGAGGCCGATTAAACCGGGCTTTAGGGCTGACCTAGTCGAAAGTTTCTAGAAAGGCTTCTAAGCATTGCTCTATCGGTCGGTCAGACTTGGCTTTAGGGCCAGTCTAATGAAAAGTTTTCAGAAAGGCTTCCAAGCGTGCTCTATTGGCTTGTCAGATTGGGCTTAAGGGCCGATCTAACCAGAAGTTTCTAGAAAGGTTTCTAAGCCGCTCTATCAGCCGGTCAGACTGAGCCCTTGGATCCGATTAGACCGTGATCTTTCAAAAATGTTTTTTAATGCTGTTCTGTTAGCTGGTCGTACTGAGACTAAACTCCTATCGCACCGGGAGTTTATAGAAATGCTTTGGAGGGTCAGTCAGTCCTAGGCTTAAGTAAGTCAGTCTGGGTGTAGGAGCGTCTTGCCTTTGGTTGGACTGGGTCATGCGCATTTAATATACACCAATGGCTCATTTTCTAGTCGTTGGTTAGAATTCTAGTTGGACCGGCTCTCAAATGGTGGTCGGACCGGTCATGTGCAGGATTGGGGATTTCACCCCCCAACGGCTAGTTTTTGTTAGTGGGGGTATAAATACTCACCCACCAGCAACAAGAGTCTTCTTCTTGGCCTTTAATTCTTTTCATATGAACCCTTTCCTTCCTTCTCACACCGATTGAGCCTACTCTTTAATTGTGAGGGTGGTTAAGAGTTATTTTTGCCAAGTAAAGTACATTGCATCATTGTTTAGCTAGTGTGGTACTTAATCATTTCCACGCATTGGTTGTGACTTATTACTCTTAGAGGTTGCCACCTCCTAGACGGCTTGGAGGAAGTAGTTCCCAGGAAATTCTCCTAAAAAGTTATGGAGAAGACTCGGTGTGTTTGTGAGTGATTGGAGTTCACATCACCTTCAGAGTGAAGGAAGAAATACTCTAGTGATCGAGACTTGGATAGACCTCTTCAAGACTGGCTTCTATATTGCTCATCTCTTGACGAAGGGATTTTGAGGCTTAATAGTTTGAGTTGTAAAGTTGGCCTCACCTTAACGGGGAGTGGGAAACTAGCAAGTTTCCAAACCTCAGGTTAAAATCATTGTCTCTTTGTCTCATTTACATATTGTCTTTATCTTTGTGCAATTTATTTTAATAGAGATTTTTGAGCCCTTATTACCCTAGGTCCGCAAAACTTAATATAGTTACTTAGATAGTTTCTTTTTCACCAAGCCATAGCAACCTAGATTAACCTTGGTTATTAGAGAAATTTTAATATCACCTATTCACCCTCCCTCTAGTCAACATCTTGATCCTAAAAGTGGTATCAGAGCTTGGTCTCTCAAAATTGGCTTCACCGCCTAGAGAGAAAAGATGTCGGAAGAGATTCACCATATAGGTAGGGTGCCTATGTTTAATGGCTCAAACTATTCCACTTGAAAAATTAAAATGTCTACTTACTTTAAAGGTATTTGGAAAGTTGTGAATGAAGGAAGTATCATGGTGCTCAGTTCTAAAACACCAACTCAACTTGAGAAATGCAATGCTCAACTCAATACACAAGCAATGAATGCTCTATTCAACTCCTTGAATCAAGATGAATTTGATAGAATGAGCAATATTGAAACTACTCATGAAATTTGGACCAAGTTGGGAGAGATTCATAAAGGCACGAGTGAGTACAAGGAAGCCAAGCTTTATTTTCTCAAAATTCAATATGAGACCTTTGTCATGTCGGCCAATGAGACTGTTAATGAAATGTCTGGAAGGTTGAATATGATTGTTAATGATCTCAAAGGATTTAGGGTGACCTATACCGATCTTGAGATAGCTCAAAAAATGTTTAGAGCTCAGATAAGTATGAGACACTCGTCATATTTTTTATCAACTCCGACATGTCAAAGATGACTCCCACAAGTCTTTTGAAAAAGATTAACACAAATGACATGTACAAGTTAAAGAAGCAAGAAGTTGAAGAAGTTGAAGAGGTAGTCTTTTGGGAAAGAATTTTGTATTAGATTACTTTCCTCATGACTGACACCTCAATCATCTTGACATGATCATGCACTTTCATAATCTATTACATCGAGCAGGCCCATAATATATCTCTCCTATTAATTAGGAATGAAAAATCACATCTTAATTATTCACATTCCACTACATGATTCATAGCAAACCTGAATACTACCTCTACAACTACCTAGTTACGGAGTAGCATTTGACAGCTCTAAAGTAAGCCATTATACATGTTGGAAACCATAATAACCTTAGGTACAAGAATTCTACACTAACACTACTTGTGTCCAACTGATGCCACATTATAATTCTTACAGTGTCTCATGTTATGTCTATCCAATAATATATTGTCCAACACATATTCACTTTATTGATTTGCTATATATATTCCATTCCATATATGATATACGATTAAAGATTATTTAGAAATAGCAATATAAAGAGTTTTATGAATAAGTCATATACTCAATGATCAATAATAAACTATCTCTTTATTACAAATTTATAAACATAGCACGTGATTAAATTATCTATATGATTATCTTTAGGGTATATCACTAACATATCTTGAGCAGGGGCTGCCTTGTGTGTGTGAGTGGGACTTAAATTGTAAGAGTTCCTCCTCACAATTTGATAACTCCGATGAGAGTAATGATCAGTGCACTCCTATGAAGAGGAGTATGTCTAGGGTTGCAATCAAGGAAGCTCCATCCCTCTTCTCACCATTTTGCTTCATGGCAAAAGAATCCTATAAGGTAACATCTTCTAGCAATAGTGAATGTGATGATGATAGTAATCCTACTTATGATGAGCTAGAATATATGTTTAGAGAGCTTCACGCATATAGTGAAAAGGAGATTGTGAAGTTTAAGACTCTAAAGAAGGAGGATGCTTCTTTGAGGAACTAAAGATCTCTTATGAGAAACTAACAATTTCTCATGAAAAACTTAAGAAAACTCATGATACTCTTCTCTCTACTATCAAACATAAAGCTAGAAATGATATTGCCATCTCTTGTGATTTGCTTGAAGAAAGTGCTTGTCATAATACTCATATTACATCATCTAGTGCTTGTAATGATCTTGTAGATTTGCCTAGCTTTATCTCTTATGTCTGTGCGACTCCTTATTGATAGTGGATAATAATGAGTTTAAAGAGCAAGTTCAAAGCTCAACAAAAGCTTAGAGATGTGTTTCAAAGGTAAGAGCATACTAGATAAAATCTTAAGTAAATAACGGTGCTCCTTTAACAAGAAGTGACTTAGATTCATTTCAAAGAAGGACAAGAAAACTTCATACCGTACTCCAAGATTCGTTAAGAGTAATAACAAGTTTTGCCATAAGTGACATGAAGTTGGGCACAATATTGGAGATTACTCGGTGGGTAAGCTTTTAAAAATTTATTTATTTGATTTTTACTATATGTTTAGAAAGTCTTATGATGATTATACTATTGTTGTTGCTAGATATGTTTAGATTCACTATGTATAAATGCATATATCTTATATTATGTTATATCTTAAAATTGGTGATAAGCATATAACATATAAATATATTCGTTATCGTAGATGTCGATGTATTTTTCTCTAAACTCGATTTTATTTAGGCAAAACTAAAATAACTTGTATATAGATTAGAGGAGGTAAATAACAAAAAAATGCAATATTAATTTCTGTCTATTTAGAAAAAAACAATGTAATGGTATTCAGTAGAAATATTAAATAATTCTCTAGACCTATGCTCATCATTATAGCTATTGAGCACGTAGTCAGTTTATTTTTCTGTGATAAATTTACAACGGTCCAGTCTTTTCCTCTTTTTTTTCATTTAGACCATTTGGCGCGCTAATGTTTTTCTGTTACTTTTCTTTCAGCCAAATTGTCAAAGGTTTGCAAGTGCTCCGCGATAATGGCTCTTGCTGTCCAAATTTGCAAGCGCAGAGATAAAAATTAAGATGGAAAATAACTCTGTAAACTCTGTAAATGAAAAAGTCTGGAATTTTTCTGTCTGTAATTCAGGTAAAAAATACAAATAATTGAAATTGTGGGTATTGATAACACTTAATTCTCCGTTCTCGAACTTAATATTTGCCACTAGCTGTCTGAACAAAGTTGTGGAGAAAAACCTGGGCTGGAAGAGAATAGGGGAGATGCTTCGCATAGCAGCTGAATTTTTTTCCCCTAATTCTGGTGACTAATTGGAGATATACTATCTGTGCAACGAGATCTCAGAGGATCAGCTTACAAGCTGAGCTGAAATAATGATTTCAACAATGCATCTATAGCCAATCAATTGTTGGTTTTTAATCTCAATTGAATGTTCTATTACCTATTGATTATTTTGATTTTTCATGTCGTCTCTATTATTTTAGTTGTTGCTGTTTGGACATTCTTCGGCATAGTGCTTTCTGTCTGTGCGAGAAAAAAAATTGAGAAAGTTCTTTTTCTTTGGATTTATGCTTCTGTTAATTGCAAGCTGGAGTTGCTACATCCGCTTGATGAATCAAAGCCTACATATACATTGACAAAGTTTCTTGATGTTAAGCAGTATTGAATCTACAAGGAAACATACACCTCAAACATCGAGAGAACTATAGGATGAAATCAGCTATATTGTTGAACATGAAAATGAGTACATTCCACTGGATGTAACCTCCTAAACTCATGCATTCATTCTTTATGTACCACTGCTTGAAACTTTAAAATTTTTATTGTGATTATTATTTAAATATCAATCTTGTTACACTGTATGTCATAACGGAACACGGCCGTCAAGAAATTGAGCTAGGTAAGGTGAAGTCTAATCATGAGCATTACGTTTGTAATTCTTTAGCAGTAGAGTTTCCTACTATAGAGCAGTGGGCTTCCTATCATATATCGGCTAACTCTCATTTTGTATATGTAACTACTGATTCTTACTTTTAACCCTTGATATATTTTTATTTATAGGTCTTTCCGTGGCATACTTGTAACACCCGTGTTTCCGCGCCCAAAAAAACTACTTGATTTAAAATGTATTTGTAAAATTTAAATCTTTCTGGATTTTTAAAGAGCGTGCCATATAGATCTCAAATTCTCCCCAAATCTTAGAATCCCTTTCAACGATTCCCCAAAATTTCCTAAGTTTCAATATTGTATTTGAATTTAAATTCAAACATTCAAAATTTTAATTTCAAAATAATTCTAGAAATTTAGAAAAACTACTGTTCACCTAGGTCACTCAACCCTCCTTTCTCCCTCTCTCGACCTATGTGGCCTTCTTTCTCTCGGCCTACATGGCTTGTTTTCTCCCTCGCATGGCCCATCTTTGCACGGCTCATGGCCCGTTTGCTTGCTCACGCATGTTGCCCACACGCTCGGTGCTACCGCGCATGCCCATGCCTTCATGCCCTGACCGATAGGTTGGGACACCTATCACCCACACCATGGATAGCCACTCGACGCGTTGTGTTGCGACCATCCCCTATCTCCAGCGTCACTCCATGCACGCCGAGAGCTCAGTCAAATACACAGGCCTTCGCGGCGTGCGACCAGGCCTCCTTGTTGCGTCAGTGACTCCTACCAAAATGCCATCCTTGCTCACGCTACACACATAGACAAGGCATCGTTGCCTCCTTGGGAATTAGCATGCCATGCTCCTCGCCGCCAAACATTGGCATGACACCACCGTATTTAGTTCAGGCCCTAACAAGTGCGTGCACTCCCTCCATTCCTTCTTGTCCAATCCCGACCGTTATGCCACCTATGTTGTCTCTTCCCCCTTGTTCTGGCTAGCATCATCATGGTCCTATGTCACGCTCTGCTGCCTCGTGCTGTGTCGCATGGTCAACCATTGCCCGCACGCAACACTATGCCATACTGACTGTCTCCACTATTGCCATGCATACCCTCGTGCCTATAAAAAGCCATAGAGCCCTCTCCATCCTACCACCACCTAGTCTCCTCTTTCCCTCTCTCCATTGGACGCCATTGCCGTCCCCTCTTTTGTCATTCTCTAAGCTAGGGCCTCTGCTTTTGTCTCTTGCTCTCTTCCTATCTTTGCACTGCCTCCAACCAAACCCAAGCCTAGCCACCTTCGCCACATATTTGGTCACTACCGGTGACCAAATCATGCACTCACATCAAAGTCTACTGCCGCTCATTGTTAGCCACCTCCCATCCCCCAAGATCAAATCCAAGCCATCCATATTCCTCCTTGTCTTCCACTAGATGCTCCGATGACAGCGGCTCATCAAAAAGCGTTGTCCTTTGACCGGATGTTGTTGAGCTTCGCTAGCCGTCGATTTTTCCTCCGGTCTCCTATCCCTGGTCAGTGACCTTGTGGCTGCCATGTGGCTGCCACAACGAAAGGCCATAGGTCCACCGTGCCGATGCGGCGCACCCACCTCAGTTTAGCAAGGTGTTGAGCCGGCCTATGAAGGCGAAAGGCCTCGGCCTCATTTTCTTAGCCTAACAATACTCGCCTAAGCCTGTTAACCTACCTGCCAATAAAATAAAAGTCTACCTTACCTTCCGCACCCGACCCCACCTATTAGTCTCTGATTCAAATATTTTCTTTTCTATAATCTAGTAAATAATTTAATCTTCTAAAATTCATATATTTTTTAATCGAAGCTCCGTTTGAGCCCATTCCACTCTCAATTTTTTTTAAAAAATAAGATCTATCTAATGTTACTATTAGCTATATATATTAGGTTTGGATTTTTTTTCTTTTTGTATGTTGTTGTTTTATTCTGCGTAGTAGCCAACACTGAAGAGCTTCTGATCGAGGAGTTCATCGAAGAAGACCAAGACCATGGCAAGTCACCCCTTGATTATGTTGATCCCATTATTTGTTTATTAAAAATTATTTTTTTAACCATGCACGCTTAGGTACATGATATTGGTGATGAATTGCTAGTCGATGCGATAGGCCTTGAACCCACTTGTTGCACATATCTTTCTTGTTCGTTAATAACCCTATACTTTTGTCTCTCTTTTGTACTAGTTGATGGGATAAAATGAGTTTTAAAATTGTTTTAAAATACTGACACTCGTTGTCGGGAGTTTTGTAAAATAAAACTTGGTTATAGGTAGTCATTGCCTGTGTGGCCTAACTCTTGCATGGCATATAAAAATCGATCTCTTGAGAAATTTCACTAATTATATTAAAGTATGACCACATGGATATAATGGGATGCCCCTAACTAAGTAATTAGTGAACCTTGGATGTGTGTGGAAGTCATTATATGTAGAGTCACTAAGGTGACATCTTTGATGTGCCTATGGGATCCTGAAAATGGAAAGTCTAGGACTTGCCTAGTACTTGGTCTAGGACCTTTTCTATTGATAATCGACTATCCTAGGAATACTTTGGAAAGGCCTTGTCGCGAATCTCCCCTCACCATGCATATTTAATCAATACGTACCGGGTGTTTGAAGTAAACTCGCGTTATGTGAGTAAAGCTTATACCCTTTGCAAAGGTTATAATTTATTCGAACAGCTATACCTATGGTCATGAGTAGATGAGAAATGATCCCTTTAGCGTAGTCTAGTATTTGGAAAAGTTTATGGTCAAATTTCCTATGGTATAAAAATCATTACCAGAACTAGGCTATGTGGTCGGTGGAAAACCTGAGTAGTTTGAAATGGTACTGTATGACCCGAAGTGTCGCAAAGTGACTTGTGGAATGGGTTAAGACACGAGTCTGTTCCCAATAAATGTGGTGAGTTGTTACCAAGCAACTCATGGAATGGATTGAGGTGTGAGCCTCTTTCCGATAACTTAAAGAGCACACTTAGAATTCACAAATATATTTTTTTAGTAAAATACACACTTGATTTCAAAATAAACCAAACCCCTCTTGATAACCTTTGTATGTCACATTAATTCTTGTGACTTGTCAAGTACCTCGTGTACTACCCTTTGCTATAATCCGCTACTTAGAAAAGCAGTATGACGAAGACTTAACCTTGGAGGAGTTCCTTCAGGAGCAAGCGGCGTATAAAGACTTTTAAAGTTTTGACCTAGGACCCAATCCATGCCTATGGGTTTGGGTTTAGCGTTGCTTCTATTGTCATCTTTTTTTTATAGCGTTGCAATCTTGAGATGTGTTTACGGCTACAACCTATGTATTAGACTTCATCAATATATAAAATGAGGTTTGTGATGATCCACCTATATCCTGTTGTACCAGCTGAATTTTCACGACTAGTACTAGTATGCAAGTATAAGCATCCCACTCCTATTGACCTACTTATTGGTTATGGGATATGGGAGCAAGAATACTCCCGATATGCGTAAATATGGAGACGATGATTGCTTTGAAGTTAATATCAATTACTCTTAAATTGGCATATTATTTTCAATTATGTTCTCTGTTAGCTTTATGTGCTAGTTATAAAAGTAATAGTTTTGATATGTGCTATAAGTGGATTTATGTTAATTCTTAAAATATTATTGGTAATTGGTGGTCTTTTTCAAAATATTTGGTTCTTCTTGTTTTACTACTTTTGGGGAGAATTAAAGGTTTATTTTTCGGAGGAGTTTATACTTTTCATTGCATTTATATTTATATTCAAACATTGCCCTTAATCTCAAGATGAAAAAATAAGAAAAGAAAGAATTTTGACTTTTACCTATATTAATATAAGTGAGGTTTGTATGTGTTTTAGTCTATATGTGAGTCATTGCTATTACTTTTAAGGATATAATCCATGGCACATAATTCTTTTATTTAAATTAAAAAAAATATGTAATGTTGAAACTAGTGTAAGTTTGATTATTTATGCTTGCATATGTGTTTGCTTGAGTTTTTTATTCCTCAAATGCTCTATACATGCCTCAAGTATAAATAAATTCAATTTGCTTTTATTCATTTGTTAAGAGGTAAAGAAAATAATGGCAACCAAATTTTTGAAAACAATATTCATATTCATGGTAAGGATGTATCCACACTAAGAATAATAATGGGTATTGAATCCTTAGAAAGTAACGGTGACAAGAATGTACCTGACAATAATTGAGAGTTTTGTTTTATGTGCATTAAAGTGAGCAAAACTTATCATTTATTGAAAGTTCTCAGTTTTTTGCAAAAGAGCGAGTAAATATACAAAAGAGTGTTGAATTCAACTTGCCTATGTGTGAGATTTTTTGTTTAACCTATGTATTAGTGGAAGCATTATTATAAATTATTGAAATCATAAATTTTTAATGTTAATTTGATCTTGATTGTAATATTATTGATTTATGTTTGGAATTTAGCCCATGGTTGTATACTAGTTGACTAATCGATTTCCTTTGTTTTGCAAAATATGTTCTTGATTACTTTAGGTATATTTTAAATCTCCTTAAAAATAAAAAGTTGATTATTGTTAAATTGTAGCATTTGGATTTTAATTGGTTCTTTATTCTCTATTTTACATCCTGGATGAAATTATTGTCAAGGGCAGAGAAATATATACAAACATATGGCTAAAGAAAGGGGGAAATTTGATAATTTTAAAAGGAATAAATTAGAGTTTTTTTGGTTTTTGTGCTTAATTGACAAAAATTTTGACAATTTTGATGGATTCTTTAAAATAGTTGATTTTGTGTTTTATTGTCAAAAAGAATGAAAAAAGGGGAGATATTATTTTCCTTTTGATTTTGTTTTTGCTTTTCAAACTCGCAAATATGTATTTTACAGATGTTGCTACTGTGTTTATCAAGAGAGAGATTGCGAAATCATGATAGTGATTTAGATTGTGTGATGAACGATTGGCATGATGTGTTTTATTGAGATTAAAGTAAAAATATTGTGTTTAAGTAGAATTTGTAAAATCGGTGAATATTGTCAGTGAACTATGAATAGTGACAATTAGACTACTGAACTGTTCCAATCCAATAGCAGGCATTAGAGTGGTCATACTGATAAAATCCCAAAAAGAGTCAGTTTTGGATTGATTTCTTTGTTTACGATGTTTACTTCATGTTTATGACTTGTAGATGGTTTCTATACGTGAGATATTCTGTTGTGTGTTAATGCAAATCAAGTTAGGTGAGAACTTATGTTCGGATATGATTTCTTTAGTTGTTTATGTGTAGGTGTTGTTTGAGGCCTCAGAAATATTACCAGTGATGAATCAGGACTAGGCCGGGGAGAAAATAAGGTCTAGACGGTCAAGTAGATCACGTGAGATACTAAAACTAGAGAATAATACATATAAAGGTGAAATTTTCATATAACATAAAAGAAGGATTGTGTCTATTTGAAAAGTGAAATTAGATGGCAGTTTGAGACTCACAGGAAGTTAGAGTTTACTCTGAGGTTTTCGATTGTAATTCGTGAGTTAAAAGATTAGTTCTTTGCATGCACTTTATATGCACATCTTATAAAATAAAATTGATATACTTTTAAGAGTTACATCAGCTTTTGATATTTTTATTGATATTATTTTATTTAGTTTTAGGTGGTCAGACCGGCATCTAAGCGACGGTCAAATCGGATAAATTAAGGCAGTTAGACTAATGACAAAGCGATGATCAGACCGAAAGATATATGGTGGTCAGACTGGTGACAACCAGAGAGGTCTAGGATTCTGACTATGGTAAAATTGATTTCATTGATCAAAGGTAACTTCTAATTTCATGAAAAGCTTTAGTTTTTGGTTATCCTATCATTTACCTCTGTTTTTAGTAGGCTTGGTCTTCTGTTTGATACTACACAATGTGCATGTATTTTGTATTGTTTGTTGTTCATGTTTTTTATACATATTTAGCCATGGCATGTTGATGCATGGGGTTAAACTTTTTTGCTACGTAAAACTGTTGGGCTTAACCAAAAGCCCATCTGTTGTCTTTTGAGAAGTAAGAAATGGAGCACTGTAGAAGTTCTCTATGAGAGATTTCAAGAATGTCAGACGATTCATGTGATATTTGCATTTCAGGAGGCATCAGCTTACAGCGGCAGATGGCTCATTTCTATGACTGCAAGTAATGTGCTCACAAGAGAACGTTTACCCACTGCTTCAGCTGATTAGGTTAATGCAAGTAAAAGGTTCTTTCTCCAATTGAAGTGATAAACACTGTGCAAATGGAAAATTAATAAAGACTATTCTTGATTGCATGTCTCTTACTGATTTTATCATGTATGCTTCAGACTGGGCAGTGGCATTATGTATCATTAACTAGCCATTTCTTGGTTTCATGTTCTATGTCGATGCCATCCTTTCTTGTAAACCAGAGCTTGAGTTGGTTGGTGTTCTTGTTGGGTTTAAAGACAATCACCATCTTGTCACTGATAATGTCAAGTACGCTTCTACTGTTAGTACTTCTGAAGCTACAGTACATGCGCTCAAGTGTACTTGGCATCTGAACTCAGTGATGATTTTGAAAAGAATCTGAGATTTGAATGACTGAAGACCAACATGGGATTCTGTTCTCCAATTAAATGATTCTTTTCTTTGTGGATGTTGAATGGGGGTGTCTTCTAAAGGAAGGGGAAAACCATCACCACAAATGTTTGTGGTTTGATCTTTTGCAAGTTGTGGGCTTGGTTCTATTATGTGGAAAATTAATCAGAAAACATGATGAAAAAATGCATGGCAATTAAGTTTTGTCAGTTACCATGCAAAAGTGGAGGTCGTATCAGTTTACAGTTATGACGGACAGCTATTAATTCCTTTGGTTCTGATAGAAGGCCTGCTGTTGCTTTTGCCCAGTTTCTGTATCTCTTATCCCATACTATGCATCACGGAGAGAGCAAATACATAGCAAAACTGTTTCGTGTTATGCTGCTAGTTGAGAACTATGCCAGTGTGGTTAAGTGAAGGAACGCCATTCTAGTTCCTGCCAAGGGTAGGAAATGAGTTGGATTAATGGGCTCTAGCCTGTCGAGAAATGAGAAATGCATTGCATAGCCACCAGATCAAAAGATCAGCAGGCTACTTCGCTGCTCATGGTGCAAGTTTCCTTGCTGTCTCACCACCTCTAATGACTAATAGTGGACATCACAATCTTGCTATTGCAATGGATAAGGAATCTTGAATCAAAAGGTGTAAAAATTACCAGCACAATTCTTGGCTAGTGCAAAACAGGGAAGTTGGCCGATGAGTTCAATTGGGTACAAACCACCCACATTCTGTCCAGTGAAGAGTGCGGAAAGCTTTATGCAAAATGAACCTTCCTTTGTTGATATAACAATGATTGATCAACGGTTCTATCGAAACAAGAAGCAACAGAATTGGTGTGAGCAGGCTATCTTAATTAGATAGTCTGGAGTCCTTCTTGACCATAACCTATCAATTGTTTTTAGCATGCATGTTTAATTAACGGTGTAAACTTTATTAAGATGAGAACATACTTTCTTGGTGGAATTAAACTGTCTTATATGAAATTTTTTCTCTTGATATAATATGCTCACTAGAGAAGATGATTAGGTATGTGAGAAAAGGTTCTTTCTCCATGCGGACTTATCAACAGTGTGAAAGATGAGCATTTAATGAAGATAGTTCTTCGGTACAGGCCTCCTTTTGGTCACATCATGTGTGGTTCAGAGTAGTCGGTGGCATCATGTATTGGTAAGTAGCCATTCTTTAATTTCAAGTTCTATGTCGAAACCATCCTTCCTTACAAACCGGAGCTCTAATTGGTTGATCTTGTTGGGTTTAAAGACGATTATAATCTTTGCATTAATAACTTCAAGTCCAGTTCTACTGGTATTACTTCTGAAGCGACAGCAGTAATCCTCAAGTGTATCTGGCATGTGAAGCCATATGATGAATTTGTAAAGCTGAGATTGTAATGCTGAAGATCAACATTCGGTTCCGTTGTCCAATTAAATCTTTCCTCGTGCTGCTGAATGCCAATGATTTCTAGAGGAAATGTTTGTGACCATAGAACTGGTAAAACTGCACCCGCCATATTTACTGAACAGTATTTCTATGGAAGGAAATGTAGAACTTATAGTTTTGAGAAAATGCAAAGCAGTCATCAAATTTCTTCCAAAGAGACATTTGATACTTGCAAGCCTTTTTCGCTATGTAAAACTGTTTCTGCTTTACAGAGCATTACATGGAATTCTCAAAAGGACCAAATAGTTGCAGTAATTGCAAGCTCTAAATTTCCATAAAAAAGACAAATTTTTATAGTTTCAGCTTTTGCAAGTTGTGGTCTGTTCCAAGGAGATGTAGCTAGACAACATGACAAAAATGCAAGGTAGTTAAGTTCTATTAATTATCAAGTTCACTAGATTTTTGGAATCTCAAAGCATCACTAGGAGAAATGACTAGAGGTTATACATCTATTTCTAGAAGAACGGATAAAACATTTTCATTTCTCAATTTGTGAAGATTTAAATTTCAAGGCTTGGCAAGCCTGGTTGCACTTCCTGCCCATGCCATGAGAATCCCTCATTCCTGGGAAACGAGTTTTACTTGGGTAAAGAATGATCTTCTTGTCTTCTTGGCCTTCTCTCTGATAAGAAAAATTTTAGAACATCGTTTCATCACAAAATATAAGTATGATCTTCCTAAAATTTGATCAGAATAAATTACATAAAATTTACAAACAAACTCAACTAGAATCACATCAATCAAACTTTTAAATCACAAGATATTAATGAAATAAAATTACTGAATTGAAAATTACTACATAAAAGGTTGACAAAAATTAATTAAATCCTAATTAATTAATAATGTGAGATTCGAAAAATAATTAACCAGCCAAATATTTTAAACACTAAAAAACACCTTGGTTAATTTTAGAAACCAACACAAATCTAAGAAAAAAATAAATAAATCTAAAATTGATCGTTAGGCATGTGTAAAAGTGAACAAGAAAGATAGAGATTAATTACCACACCAATTCTCTATAAATTTTATCTTTATTATCAAGATTGTGCTTACAAGATGATTTTGCAAATCACCGAAAAGATTTCTTTACGAAATCCCCAAAACCCTAGTTTAGAATTCTAATATAATATCTAATTCGTTCACCTCTCAAAATATCATGATTATCTCACGTCTCTGGATAAGAAGTCACCAGACATACGGAGGCCACATAGATCAATGCACTACCATAAAGAATTCCACTCGCACCCACTTGTTCACATCATCAATGCCAATCATGTGGCAACACACGTCCGTCGATCCTATGCATGCGCTCCTACTTGCACTAGCCTACGCATCGCATCACCGGGCCTATCTGTTAGCCATAACCAAGCCTCCCATGCACACACACACGCTCACACTTGCCCTATGCTGCGCCTCCTCTATGCCGTTGGCCTACTTGCATCCCCAGCCTACTGTGTCGCTAGCACATTCTATCGCCAGCCCATTCTGTTGCTAGCCCACGCTGTCGGTCTGTTCCATTCATCAACCCATTGCTATAGTGATCTGTAATAAAAAAATATTTTTTAGGTATAGATTCTCATAACCTGATCTAAATCAGTGTAAATAGCGCTCATCACACTTTGCCACGATAATTTTAATATAAATTAATTATACAATACCAATTTTATTATAGACAAAATTTTCATACAATCTTATCAATTCTGTACAAGAAAACTAGGCCTAGGGGCTGGTTTGGCTGTCCTGATTTGAATTGCATAGGAACATTTGATATACTTCAGCAGTTATTTGTCCTTATTCTTTTGTCAATCATATTTACCATGGTTCTTTTGTTTAAATTCAACAAATAAAGGTGTATATAGCACCCATGATTCCATGAAGAATAATTTTGTGATTTGAACAATACAAGCTAAGTTGTAAAAGAATAATGTTCTGCTAGGGTTACAAGCTTTGAGTTTAATGGTTTCCTTTTAGAACGTTGTAGGGGAGAAGTAATAGATGGTTCTATTTAGTATCCTTCATTCTTTTTTAATTATCATTTTATAAATGTTCAGTCATTACATTTTTTGTTTACTTATTATGTGTTGTGATTCATTTTACTCTTGTACATTTCTTATTTTTAATGCTCAGAATGCTGACTCTGAATGAATATCCTTCTGGAGTCTCACCACTTTGGAGTTTTTAGTCACATAAAAAGACTTTACCTATAGTGGAGCTATTGGGAAACTCCTAATGTTCAACATTGAGAAAGGATTTACTCAAGATAACATCGAATCTGTATGTAAGATTGGAAGTCATCTAAAAGGGTAACAAGGATAGTGGTTATTTTGGGGAGAAAGGTGCATCATATGACTATCAGCTTGATACTCGTGATTTTATTCTCTTCATATGACTATCAGCTTGATACTCGTGATTTTATTCGATTGTTGTTTTCTCCTGATCATGATATTTGCCACAAGTTCTACATTTCTGTAATTATAAAGATTAAATTTTCAAGTGCTGCTTTTATGTAGATACTTGACTGATCTTGCTCACTTTATTTGGTGAACTGACTTAACATTTTTAGAAGTTTCTAAATGTTTGCCTGCTAAATTTGTGTTACAGGCATTAGTTTCAAAAGTGTGTTTCTGGTATCCAGAAACCGCCATATATACAGAAATGGATATCAAATAAAAATGAGAAGATGCATCCACAGAATGTGCTATTGGATAAAGTTCCTGAATGGATATAGCCAAGATACGGCTGTCTGAAAAACCTGTCAGCCACAAGTATTATATTACCTCTGGAAACTGATATGATAGATGCTGTGAAAAAGGAGCTCTCGAGCACAAGTCCTGAAATCTCCTTTTTTTAACAAAATTAAAAAGAAAATCAGTTTAGTAAAGAAGAGTCTGATTAAGGAATCAAAGAAAACAAGAAACTATCCAAATGAGGCTGAGTGTAAGGAGTCACGGTAGAGTAATTTATCTATATAAATCGTATCTTATAATAAGAAGTTTAGTTCAGTTAACTTGGTTAGAGATATTTTTCTTCTATATTTTTTAGGAAATAATGTCCAACGCTTATTGTAAACACGTCAGACTTTTCAATACCAGGGTATAAATATAGATCTATGAAAGCCTATAAGATATCAATCAATTGATCAATATAATTTTGGTGCATCATCACCCTAGCTTGTCTAGGTTTTTATCGGTAGGGTCTGACTCTCGACATGGGGCTGCATTGGTTAAGTTCGATCTCTGGTGAAGGAATATGTCCCACCACTATCCCGGTATATCTTGCTCTGTCTAAGGCTTCATCGGTTAGATTCGACATCTTAGTTAGATCAAGTGTACCGCATCACGTCTGTGCAAAATCTATCGTTTTACCAAGCTCTCTCTGCTGTCATCGGTCCCGTACTACATCGGTTAGGTTCGACCTATGAGTCTACCGATAGTAGATTTAAGCTGTAGACCTGTAGGTCTTTGCTCAGCGTTTCATCAGAGTTGTTAGCCGATGAATTATCTATACCTTGAGCAACATGCCTTGCGTATCGGCTGCTTAGCCATAAGCAGCCGATACGCACCCGTCTTTACAGACTTCCATCGGACGTCACGCCTAGTGTATTGACCAGAAGGACGATGCATGCATATCTTTAGAGAGTTCCTCTCATCGGCTCAGTTAGACGATGGGTTTCCTCCACCTCTCCTTGAGCACGACCAATCTGGTGTCCGTCTTGCTGTTGCTGTTGGTCTCGGTCTTGTACTATCTCGGTTAGGTCTAATTTTTGAGATTGGTGCTAGCGGCGTCACCACGGTGGGTGACGGGTCTCATGCTGTGGGAGGATCGAGCACTGCTCCTTGTTCATCGCCCATCATATCCGAAACGGCATCGGCTTTACAGGCGGTGTGTCTTTTATACGATTCCTTGTAGCCCGATCAGGCGTACATCATCATGTCCACATGAGGCTCACCGATGCGTTGGACTCCCTCCTCCGTCAATGGTCTCGTGCTGCATTAGTTAGGTTTGACCTACGAGATCGGCGACGGTGGTTCGAGCTAGCGCCCCGGCAGATCTTCGCGTGGCGTCTCATCGGAGTGAGTAGCCAATCCTCACCATAGGCCTCGCATCCGTCTCACGTGTCATCCAACGATTGATCCACTGGAGATTGATTTGAACACATCAGACGCCTACTGGTACTGTCTTGATTCAGTCTGATCTCCCAGGGCTCACGTCTGATATGGCCGACGTCGAGATCTAGCGAGTCTCGTTCCACATCGGCTTGAGCGGCTGATGGGTTTAGGTGTAGGCCTGCGTCAGACGTTCGGCCGTTAGGTAGCCGATGACCTCCCCTTTTCATCTCTCGTCGTCATGTTCAGTCTAGGCCTCCGTTGTCTCCGTGTCGTTAGTCCCCGGCCTCATACTGTCTTGGTTCGGTCTGATCTATTAAGGCTGGTTCTGATGGCGCCGTTACCTCAGTCGCTGGCCCACAAGGCTTCGTAGGGGATTGGGCCCTGCTACGCACTTCGGATGCCATGGAGCGTCATCGGCTCTTTGATCGATAGGCCCTCTAGTATATTACACGCGTCTATCTCTCACGTCTCCATCGGTTGTTTAGCCGATGCTCGAGCGTTGCCTTCCCTATTGGCACCCAGCTGATAGGGAGAGCCGGACAGGCCCATCGGCCAACCAGCTCACGGGTCTCATCCTCTCTACTTGTCAGTTATAGGGTCGAATTGACTGGCACACCCTCAAATCTCGAAGCTTAAAGACCTGCACTAGAGCTAAGCAGATCTCCTAGGCCTTCGCATGACTGAGCCGCCGTCTCTCCCTAGTCGGACCTCCATTCGGTCCGGTCGAACCCTCCCCTGCGAGGTTTGGCAGCGAGCAATTAGATTTAGAGAAATACATGCCTATTCTCACGGAAATCATTATAGAAAAAAGATGCATCACGCCAATAGAAGTCCAAAGCGATACACCTACACACGCGAAGGCCTAGGATATTTGCTTAACTCCAGTGCAAGTCCTAAACTTCAAGGTTCATAGACGTGCGAATCAATTTGATCCTTCAGTTGATAAGGAGATAAAAAGAATTAAGTTGATAGGCCAACTGGCTGATACGTTGATATAGACTCCTATTATCAGTTGGAAAGCTGATGACGACATAAGTAAATAGTGATGAATAAAATAAAAGACACATCGTCTATAGAGCCAATGACACTTTCAATAAAATAGATGATAAGTAGTAAAGAATAAAATCCGATCTTCTAAAGAGATGAGACCTAGCAATCATCCATGGTTGTGCTGTTAAAGTCAATCTTGATAGATCAGACTAAACCAAAATAGTATAAGACTGAAGCTAACGACACTAAAACGACAGAATCTAGATCAATTATGCTAATGGAAGGAACATATAAACTCATCGGCTAGCTACAATATAAACAGTTAAACTCATTAGCTAGCTAAGCTGATGGGAGGAACGAAATCTGCTAGATCATAATATTAGTCTTATTAAACACAATCTTGATAAATCGGATCTAACCGAGATAGAATAAAATTGGATCTAATAAAACTAGATCAATCCTTAATAGATTAACCGTGGACTATTTATGTCGGTTAGCTAAAAAGTCGATAAGTTAAGCGTGAAGTTTAGTATAAAGTTAACTCATCGGCTAGCTATTCTGATAAAACATCGCGTAAAAACCTACTAACTTAAGGCTCAATCTAGTATTAATAGTCTAGAAGCTCGGACCTAACCGATGCAGCATAAAATTTATAACAGTAAAAGAAGTTTGATAAGCTGATAGATTTCACGTGAACGTAATGTGATATATCTGATCGGACTAAAAGGCCAAATCCAACTCTTAGATAGAGTAGATATACAGTATAATAATGGCAATACTTACCCATTCATCGTGGTTCAGACCTAACCCGTTTATATGCAAACAGTGTTGGAAATGTTCTGGAAGAAAAATGGTGTTCTGGAGTGTCTTCATAAGTATGGTGCCATGAGGATTTTTACATTACACGAGTACGTATATGCTCTTATTGTTGTTAAAGCTCTGCGTGAGAAAAGCCTTGTTTTTTGCTTTTACTCATAGCATGCATCTCTTATATACTCCATTTTAAAATATAAAAATTTCTAGAGATTTTTATGAGAATTAAGAAAGTAAGTGAAATTGAATGATAAAAGATTCTGATTAGTTTAGAAAAAAAATTAAATGTAAGATAGTTATAATTGGTTGAGATGAGAGGGTAAATGAAGAAATAGCTATATTTGATGAATGGAGTATAGGTGTTTGGCTGGGTGAGCATAAAACATATAACAAGCTTGGTGGTGTCTATCAATACAGGAAAGCCAGTTTTCCTTCCTGATAAAATGAGTAAGCAGGCTGCATTGTTGGGTAAAAATCCATGGAGATCTCAAAGTTATGTTGAGCTTGGAGATGATTTCGTTGAAAATCTGTCTAGAGATCAGAGACAAGATCAATATCAGCTTTATCCATCAAGACCTATATGCAAGCTACTGATGTGCCTTTTATGCTTCCTCCAGTTGCCGGTTTTCCTGCTGCATCACCTCCTTTAACTGCTGTGAATGCACCTCTCCTAGAACGAGTTGATAATATAAGGTCATAGGGTGTTGGATTGCCACAAAAGTTTTTGGTGCTGTATCATGCGTGGCAATTGATTCAAGACATCAGCTGGGTAGCATTCACCATCAGAATCTTTTCTGTCAAGTGCAGAATGGGGCAGTTTGTTTCAGGCTGAACTTTCCTTTATTGATGTACCAATGATTGACCAAGAGTTTTATTTGGACAAAATTGTTGCATACAAGAAGTTTGTCAAAGTTCCAGTTTGCTGAAGCGATGTCCTATGTTGGTAAATGGTTCATGTCAATGTCAGAAGATGCTGTGACAGTGAACAAGGTGCTCTCTCTGCTCCGTTCATCATATTCCTTCAACAGGAGCACATGCCATTCCCAGCCAATATGCCTGTAAGAATATGTACAGTGAGATTAAGACCCCAACTCTATATAGGAGAGGTCGGATCTATATATATATAGTCTAGTGGTTCAGTGGTCTAACACCCCCCGTAGTCACAGCGTGAGGGGAATAGACGCAGAGACTGAATCGAAAACTGGTGATCAAAGACGTGGGGAGGCCTTGGGTCATAATATCGGCGAACTGGTGCACCGATAGTATATGGAGCATCTAAACCTGTCTTAGTGCGACCTTGTCACGGACAAAATAGATGTCGATCTCGATGTGCTTCGTGTGTCGATGATGAATCGGGTTGTCGCAGTAGACGACGGTCGTAGAGGAGAGAGGTGCACGGAGCTCCTGGAGAAGTTGGTAAAGCCAGCAACACTTGGCGATGGCGTGGGCGACGGCGTGGTACTCGGCTTCGGCACTAGACCGTGACACTGTAGTCTGGCATTTTGAGGACCAGGAGACTAGAGTGTCACCACGAAAGACGCAATAGCCAGACGTGGAGTGTCGAGAGTAGAGGTAGCCTGTCCAGTCCACGTCGGAGTACGTGGTGAGAGAGTCGATGGGGCTGGAGCTAAGGTGCAGCCCGCTGGAGAGTGTGCCCTTCACGTAGCGTAGGATGCGCTTGAGCAACGCGAGATGAGGTTCGGGTGGAGCGTGCATAAAAAGGCACACTTGCTGGACGACGTAGGTAAGGTCGGGTCGTGTGAGGGTGAGCTATTGGAGAGCACCGGTAAGACTCCGATACTAAGAGGGATAGACGACGAGTGAGCCATCGGCAGCGGAGAGTTTGGCTCGAGTGTCGATCGGGGTGGCCGTGGGGTAACATTCGGCCATGCCCGCACGCTGGAGAAGATCGATGGCGTACTGGCGCTGTGAAAGAAAAAGCCCATGAGAAGAACGGGTGACAGAGATGCCAAGGAAGTGGTGGAGGGGACCGAGATCGATCATGGCGAACTCAAAGTGGAGTCGAGCCATGATCTAGTGTAGGAGGGATGTCGAAGATGTTGTAAGAACAATGACATCGACGTATAGGAGGAGATAGGCGGTGGCGTTGCCGATATGAAGAGTAAAGAGGGAGCTATCGGACGCAGAGGCCACAAAGCTGATGTGCCGAAGGTAGACAGCAAAACACTGGTACCAGGCCCGAGAGGCTTGTTTGATGCCGTAGAGAGAGCGTTGAAGGAGGCAGACATCATCGGGATGAGAGGGGTTGACGAAGTCTGGAGGCTACTGGCAGTAGACCGTTTTTATCAGATGACCGTGAAGAAAGGCGTTCTTCACATTAAGCTAATGGATCGGCCAGGAGTGCGAGGCAGCCAAGGTGAGAACGACTCAAATGGTGGCGGGTTTGATGACGGGACTAAAAGTCTCATCGTAATCGACACCGGGGCGTTGGGAGAAACCCTGAACTACCCAGCGTGCCTTGTGACGGTCAAGGGAGCCATCGGCATGGAACTTGTGCTTAAAGATCCACTTATCGGTCACAATGTTGGTGCCGGGAGGACGGGGGACGAGGCGCCAGGTCTCGTTGTCCATGAGGGCCTTATACTCATCGGCCATGGTCGCGCGCCACTGAGAATCGGCCAGGGCGGAACGAGAAGTCGCTGAGATGGGCGAGATAGAGTAGTGGACAGTGAAGAGCCCGTAGCGCTTGGTGAGGCGGAGAGACCCGGTCTGTGAGCGGGTAACCATGTAAGAGATGGAGAGGACGGGAGCCGATGAGAGTGTGGAAGGTATGGGGAGAACTGGTTGGGGAGGGGCGTCATCGGCTCAGGATCAGCGGCTATATGTGAGAGGAAAGGGCGGAACTAGATCGGCCTAAGTCGATGGAGTTGGATAGGCCGATCGGTTTGGTCGGTCCGATGAAGATGGAGCGGTCGATAGAGAAGGGGGAGCTGATGGAGGCTGAGGAGCCGATGGGGGTAAGGTGTTCGATGGAAAGGTGACAGGATCAGCCAAAGCCGATGAGAGTGGCGGGGCCGATGGGGGTCTGATGGGAGTGACATCGGACTGAAGAGTAGTGGGATAGCTAAACAGTAAGTCCTCAGTAGCGGCCGATGAGGGGGCCGGTGGGGAGAACGGTGGAGGAGACCGGGATGGCACGGTGTTGGTGAGGAGGAAGTTGAGATCGCTAGATGAGGATCTCGGATTAAGCAGACTGAAGGGGAAGCATGTCTCGTCAAAAATGATATGATGAGAAATGATGACCCAATGGGTGGAAAGATCGAGAGATCGGTATCCCTTGTGAGATGAGGGATAGCCAAGGAGAATACAAGCGGTGGAGCGGGGAGCAAGTTTGTGAGGAGCAGTGGCGGTGAGGTTTGGGTAGCAGAGGCACCCGAAAATGCGGAGGTGGGAGTAGTCGGGCGCTGTGCGGTAAAGAAGAGTGTATGAAACGTTGTGGTGAACGGAGGAGCACGGGTGCCGATTGAGGAGGTAAGTCACAGTTGTTAGTGCTTCTGCCCAATAAGTTGCAGGTAGGTAGGCATGAAGCAACATTGTGTGACTTATGTTGTTGACGGTGCGAAGGAGGCGTTTGTCCTTACTGTTCTGGTGAGAGGTGTAGGGGCAGGAGAGGCGTAGATGGATGCCCTTCGAGATGAGGAAGGTTTGAATAGTACGGTTAACAAACTCTATACCGTTATCGGCTTGTAAAGCCTTGATGGGGAGGTTGAACTGGTTAGAAACGTAGTTTGTGAAATTAGTTAGGTGGGAGACGACCTCGGATTTACTGATGAGTGGAAAAGTCTAGTAATAGTGTGTGTAATCATCAAGTATGACAAGATAATACTGATTACCAGAGACACTTTTAAACAGAAAAGTCCATACATCACAGTGTATAAGCTCAAACAGTCACGAGGTACAAGATAGAGAATTAGGAAATGGCAGTCGCACATGTTTGTTAAGTTGACACGAGTGGCAAACTGTGGAGCTGCTATGGGTACACTGGATGGAGGCACTGCGACGGAGGTTGGCGACAGCGTCGGGGCCGGGGTGGCCGAGGCGAAGATGCTAGAGGTTGATGGAGAAGGCGACGCTGGCTTGTGGAGTGAACGGCGCAGTGGGGATGGTGTAGAGGTCGCCGGTTTGGATATCCTTTACAGAGAAACCAGAAGCGTCAAATTCGATTGAGCAATTGTTATCTCGTGTGAATTGGCGAACAGATACGAGATTGTGAATAAGGGAGGGTACAATGAGGACATTGCGAAGGGGAAGCATAGTGGTGGGTGTAGATAGAAAGGAGTCACCATAGCATTGGATAGGAAGAGAGTGGCCATTGCGATGGTGACAAAGGGGAGGAGGAGGGATGACAAGAACGGAGTATACCAGTTGATGACGCCATGTGGGAGGACACACCAGAGTCTACCACCCAAGGGTGTTGAGGTTGGAGCGTCATCTGGTTGAGGGCGGTGACGAGGCCAGCCTGGTCCAAGAGGGAACCGACTGGGTGGGTGGTGGCGGTAGCATCGGCTGAGGCGACAGGATGGGCGCTGAGGACCCCTGGTTGCCAGCCGATAGGGCTGCGTAGCTGGGGCTGGGGTGCCCAGAGGTTGTAGCAGAGCCACAGACCCATGGGACCGGCAGGCTGGGCAGGGACTGAAGTAGGTCGCGATTGCATCGGACCATGCCAGTTCTTTCCCTTACCTTTGTCCTTGCCTTTGCCAGTGTGGGCTACATTGCTATGGTTAGGGCCATCGCCGCTAGAGTTGCGGGAGGGGACGGTAGCACAGGATACTCGGCAGCCATGATCGACTACGGTGAGGAGAGCGGTGTGAGCCACGGTCTTCTCGTCGTTGGCCAGACGGAGTTCGTTGAGAACTAGCATGTCATGGGCCCGGACAAATGACGGAAAGGGTGTGGCATTGGCGATGTCATCGGCGGTGTTGGAGAAACGTGGGTTCAGGCCTCGCAAGAGGGCGAGGACGAGTTGGGAGTCGACCACAGGGTGTCTGACATCCCGGAGAGCAGCAGCCTTTACTGTAAGGCACTGGCAGTACGAGGAGACAGAGGAGTCTCTTTATACCATGGAGTTAAACTCATTGAGGAGGAAGATGGCACGGGGCTGCTTGTTTGCGAGGAAGATCCGCTCAATAGCCACCCAGAGATCCCGGGCAGTGGGGTCGGTATCTTCCATGGCGAGGTCAAGGACAAAGTCATCGACCGAGCCAAGCAACTAGCTACACACGCAGCACTCGGAGATGTCCCACCGGGGGTCATCGGGTTGAGGTGGAGCGAAGCCATCGATGTGTGACCATAGGCCGAACTTTCCACAAAGTGATTTAAAGAAGAAAACCCACTTGGAGTAGTTGGCGTTGAGGTCAAGAGAGATGGGAACGTGAGATTTCACGTTCACAGCAGCGTAGGGGGGTGAGAAGATCGGTGAGGTGGTGCCTGAGGTGTGGTTTGGGGCGCCGAGAGCCGGAGCAGATTTGGCGACTGGGAGAGTGCCGGAGCTGAGGACTGACTCGGTGGCCATGACAAGAGGAGAACAGGGGCAAGAAGCCGATGGGAGTAAGAGGTCGATGGGAAGAAGCCAATGGGAAGAGAGATCAGCCGATCAGAGAAGTGATCGGCCGATGGAGAGTGAGCCGATGAGAGGGAAGGGTGGGCCAACCAGCCGATAGGGAGTGGTTGGCCGATGAAGAGTAGGCAGCGGAGTAGGTGAGGAAAAGGTGGTTGGCAGAGTAGGTAGGTTAGAGAGTGGTTGGGTCACGGACGTGCAAAGATTCACGTCCGTGAAGAGAAGTTTCATGTCCGTGGATTCGTGGAGGCAAAGGAGTGGAGCAGACATGAAAAACTCGGAGAGAGGCTAGACGCGAACAAAAGATATTTGCGTCTAGGAGGCAGAGATTAATGTCCATGGACACGTGGACACATCGGAGTGGCTCGAACGCGAGTGGAGAAAGTTCGCGCCTAGGAGCCGTTGAGCGTGTCGAAAAAGTGGGAACCGAGAGAGGGTTCCAGCCGATGAAAGGCGAACAGGTCCAACCGATGGGGGGGCCGATGAGTTCATCCGATGGAGACGACGAGCGTAGAGGTGCGTCAGCATCGGAGAAGAAAAGATGCACGGAGCAAGAAGAAGGGCGAAGACGGGTGTGAGTTGAGACGAGGAGATGGATGGAGACCGTAGCCATGTCGCGTGAAGGAGCAAGGGATGGGAGAGGGTGGTAGAAAAGGAGAAAGGAAAAGCGTCTACGGAGAAGACGGAAAGAAGAAGGAGCCGAGACGAGAGAACAAGGAGGAAGTATCGGAAAGAAGGTCAGTGACGGGGAGAAAAGGTCGACTCGCCGGCGGGAGAATGTTAGTGCGTCGGAGATATCTAGACTTATTTTAATACCATGTAAGAATATATATAATGAGACTAAAATCTAAACGAGGGATCAGGTCTATATATATACAGTCCAATGATTCAGTGATCTAAATAACCAACTTCATGAAAACAGAGAAGTGGCTGCATACCACACACGGTTTTAGATCTCCAAACAAACAAATGTTTCCTCTTTGATTGCTCATGGGATGCTGTCATTCCAGTTGCAAGTCTAATCAGAGTGTTGGCGTTCGAGCAATATCCAAAGCTGTCAGCAAAGAAGAATCTAGCATTTCAATCCTTTGCTGCTGTCAATTAGTCAAGGCAGCAGACAACGCCATCTTACGTATCACCAGGCTTGCTCAGAATCATCCTAGCTTTCCTAGCCAACCCTGCTCTTGAGATCACTGCAGAGAAGAGGCATATCATATGGTTTATTTTCTCCTTGGAATGAAGGTTCTTGAGATGATTGATCGAACCCATCAATGTGATCTATCAAGTAAATCTTTCCTTCGAAAGAAGGGTGACTGTCCAAGGGCGTAGGATGTTCAGGTGATATAGGGAGGATCACAAGCTGTACATGCAGAGATCTGACGAACCATTTGGTAGGAAAACAAGATGGAGTTTAAGACGCGCTTCTTTGAAGAGATGTTACATGGACTGCTCTATGAAAGGGCTGATTTGATTCCCTCACTACCCGAGCATCTCAAAAATCAAGATAAGGTTTCTTGGTTGATTTTGACGATGACGAGGTTGAGTTCCTGCTCAAGACCAAGAACCTCCAGATCTTTCCAGACGATGTGGATTTTCTCCTGGATGCATTTCCTTCTATGTTCTAACGACTATTTAGGTTCTATGCTAAACTTCTCTCATAATTACTGTTGTTCTTTCTACTGGTTATAATTTATATATCTTACATTCGCGAAACATTAGTTCTTGACACGCTCAGGATAATAATTGATGATGTCGAACTTGGCTACAATCATGATGCTGAATTTCCTGCAAGAGCCTGGGCCAGTTATTGGTGAGGTCATTTGGATAGGCCAGTATTGTGGTGTCTAATTCTGGCGTTGACTAAGCCCGTATTAGGCCTTCTCCTGGTGTTTAGGTGTCTCAGATACAGACTGTTTGAACAAATTTTGTTAATTTTGCATCAGGAATTATTGTTTTCTTAGAGAAAATACTTACACACCTAAATTAAGAACTTCAACAAGAAAGCAACAACTGTGTGTCCACAATGTACTATAGTTTTTTGTAATTTACCAAGTGTGCTCTTGTTCGTCAATTCAACACTGCTCACTACGTGATCCCTTGGATTTATGTTTGTAGATGGCTGGAGAATGAAGAAAACCTTCCATTCTGCTGAAATGGTAGCCATGACAGTGACTGATGGATTTCTAACTCCTGGATTCCTCAAGATTTTTGTAGTTTGCATGTTTCCAGCAGGGTTTGCAATTTCGTTTTGCATATTTACACCGGGGAGCACTGCAATTTTCGAGATCTCAGAAATTTCGAACGAATTTTGTATGAAATTTGAACAAATTTTGACTCAATTTGACTGAATATTAAAAATTGAATATTTCGGACGAAATAGTTCTGTGCCCTTGGGGGGGCGGGGCGGGGGGGGGGGGGGGGGGGTTCCAACGCTTGCATCTGCGTTTCTGGAATGAATCATCTCCATCCAAGTCCTGGCACATTCTGCCCCTGGAAATACATATTATGTTTTCAGTCATGTTTCCTATCTGAAATGGCCTCCCTGGACTGGTCTTGCCTGCTTTTATACTCTATTTATCTACAAAATGAACAGATCTATTATATTGCTTTTTATTGAAATGATATATCTGCAATCTTTCGCCTGTGTTACGCCGGTACACGTTGTTCTGTTAAACCTACATGCAGATATCATTTTTTTGCGCTAGATATTTGTTTGAGATCGATCCAGAATTAATTTGTATATCATCGTGCTGCTAATACATGTACAAACCGTATTGGTACAATTGCTACGATGAATTCTCCAGGATTGAAAATCTCTGCTTGAGATAACTTCAGAAGTTCTTTTTTTTTTCCTCTCTTCATCTTTTCGTTATCTTGATCCCTGAATATTTAACAGCTCATGAAAATGCGACGAACAGGCGAGAAAGGACGTGGATTTATCGCCTAATTTGCTTGCAGCTCCTGATTAGCCCATCTGATTCATCACTCATTCCTTGGACGTAATTTGTTCTTTTGCATGCCTGTACTGCTGTAAATAAATAACAACAATCTTATCAGTGATCCAAAAATTAATTGCTGGATTGAGTTGATTTTTGCAGCATGAACAAAATACCAAATTTAGCCAAAATCAATCTTAAATTGGATAATAATAATCAAGAATCAATAGCACCATCGATAAAATTCCAGGAGTTCATCTCGATTTGCGCCATTGGTGCTTGAGTTCCTCGACGGCGGTGCATGCATGCGTTCCTTCCTACCTTCGCTCCTTCTTGGGCTCGGCAAAGACGGCGGCGGCGGCGTGTTAGAGATTGTAAACGTGTTACATTAGAATTGTAACCGAGCATGTCTTAAGAATAGATGGACTCCTATAATTTACTATAGATAGAATAGAACTTAAGTTATAAGTCCTAGTTTAAAACTATCTATATCTGTAGTTCTTGTTCTATATATAAGCATGTAACCTATGGTGAGTCAAGGTAAGGTAACCATAGTTACTTCATATTTTTTCATGGTATCAGAGCCGCCTCTTCCTAGAATAGATCTACAAAAATCTCGTCAAATTCTCGCGACAAGGGGGCTGCGACCTGCTCGTGACGCTCCTCCCCGCGATCTGAACATCCCGCGACAAGAGGGTCGTGACCCCTGCTCGTGACGCTCCTCCCGCGACAAGATGTCTTCATCCTCCGCTCATGACGAAGGATACCCGTCCTCTCCTTTTGGACATCCGGTGTCTGACAAGCTGACACGGGATAACTTCGTCCTATAGAAGACGCAGTTCCTGCCCGCTGTCCGTGGCGCCAAGGCGCTTGGTTTTCTGGATGAAACCATTCCCGAGCCGTGACAAGTCCTTGAAGCTAAAGTCGACGGCAAGAAGAAGGAGATTCCCAACCCAGAGCATGACTCATGGGTAAAAAAAGATCAGCAGCTACTCAGCTACCTGGTGAATTCGGTCTCCAAGGAGGTCCTCGCCGGGATCACGACTGCAACAACTTCTGCGCAGGCATGGAAGGCGCTAGGGGCTATGTTCGCAGCACAATCAAGAGCGCGGGTTACAAATCTGCGCATGCAATTGGCCACCACCAAGAAGGGCAGCCTCACTACGACAGCCTATTTCAACAAGATGCAGAACATCAAGGATGAGCTCGCGTCAGCCGGCGTCACCGTCGGGGATGATGAGGTGGTTGCTCATCTACTTAATGGTTTAGACTTTGATTATCACCCCTTTGTTTCTTCTATGATGGGCCGATCAGGAGATCTTTCACTCTTTGAATTATATTCTCTACTCATGGAGTACGATCTTCAGCTCGAGATGTATCAAGGGACCGA
Organism: Oryza coarctata; assembly: GCA_030770085.1. Taxonomy (NCBI): domain Eukaryota; kingdom Viridiplantae; phylum Streptophyta; class Magnoliopsida; order Poales; family Poaceae; genus Oryza; species Oryza coarctata. The sequence goes on along the minus strand of CM061482.1, from coordinate 12,405,652 downwards.
TCAATTCCAGTCTTCAGCTAACATGGCATCTCGCGGTCGTGAAAACCGTGGTCGTTCTGGTGGTCGACGTGGTGGAGGCCGGTTCAATTCATCGCACAATGGACAGAATAGCAACAACAATCAGAGTTACACCAACAATAATCAAGGCAATAGCTCGCAAGTCACAAAAAAGGCACCCTGTCAAATCTGCAAGAAGACAAATCATGAAGCCAATCAATGCTATTTTCGCTATGAGAAAGACAACCAGTACTGTAGGCGACCAGCAGGAGCTTATGGTGTTGATACAAATTGGTATGCGGACAGCGGGGCCACTAACTATATCACCAGCGAACTTGACAAGATGACCGTCCGTGATAAATATAGTGACAATGAACAAGTTCATAATGCCAGCGGCAAAGGTCTCATGCCTATGCTCCCAGCGCTACCGGCACAACGTTGCGCACATAGCCCAGGCTGCAACTCCCAGGTGGAAACGCTGTCTCCTTCTAGCTCGTCGAACGGTGCTGTTTTGCCTGCTACACCGCCTGGGGGAACATCAGTACCGCTGCCGACCGCTGTTGCTGTGCCAGAGGACAACAATGCGGCGACAGGTGGGGGTAATGCGGTGGTGCCTGAGTCTCCACCTGGGACGTTGCATGCGTCTGAGGAGTCTCGACCACCGCTGCATGCTACAGCATCAGGTGCACATGAATTTGTGCCACCCAGATCTTCTACAACATCTGGATCTTCTACAACATCTGGATCTTCTACAACATCTGGTTCTCCAGCAGCCACACCTGATCCCCCGCATCACCAAACACGGTTGCAAAGCGGTATTATCAAACCAAAGAAGCTATATGATGGTATGATTCGATATGGCATGTTTAGTGCTACTGGTGAACCTAATTCCGTTGATGAAGCTATTTCAGATCCAAAGTGGTGTGATGCAATGGAAGTGGAATTTCAAGCTCTAGCTAAGAATAAAACTTGGCATCTCGTTCCAAGAAAAACTAGACAGAATATTATTGATTGCAAATGGGTTTTCAAAATCAAACGAAAAGCCGATGGGAGTATTGATAGATACAAAGCTCGATTAGTTGCCAAGGGATTCAAGCAACGCTATGGCATCGACTATGAAGACACTTTCAGCCCAGTTGTCAAGATAGCTACAATTAGATTGGTACTCTCTATTGCCGTGTCAAGGGGATGGTGCCTCAGACAACTTGATGTGCAGAATGCGTTCTTGCATGGTGTTCTGGAAGAGGAAGTTTATATGAAGCAGCCTCCGGGTTTTGAGGACACTAAAACACCGGGATATATATGTAAGTTGGACAAGGCTATCTATGGGCTGAAGCAAGCGCCCAGGGCATGGTACTCTAGGTTAAGCTCCAAATTAATCACTCTAGGTTTTGTGCCGTCAAAATCAGACATGTCTCTTTTTATATATCATAGGGGTGGTACAACTATTTATATGCTTATCTATGTTGATGATATTATCGTTACAAGCTCATCACCTGAAGCGGTGACAACTCTTCTTGCTGATTTAAAAGAAGACTTTACACTAAAGGATCTTGGCAAGTTACATTACTTCTTGGGTATAGAAGTTAAAGAAGAGTTAGATGGCATAACTCTATCTCAAGCTAAGTATGCACAAGACTTGTTGAAGCGTGTTGGAATGCTCGACTGTAAACCCTGCACGACTCCTTTACCTGCATCTGAGAAGCTATCGAGCTATGATGGTGTTCCTCTCAGTCCAGAAGATGCTACTCGCTACAGAAGCATAGTTGGTGCTCTTCAGTATTTAACAAATACACGACCAGATTTATCCTTTGCTGTCAACAGAGTTTGCCAATTTCTTCATGCACCGACCTCTCATTGGACTGCAGTTAAAAGAATACTTAGATATGTACAACACACCATTGGACTCAGGATGCATATTCAAATGGTATTGTCGTCATTCATCAGTGCCTTCTCTGATGCAGATTGGGCAGGTGATACAGATGATAGGCGTTCTACTGGAGGCTTCGCAATATTTTATGGAAGTAATCTTATATCATGGAGTGCTAGAAAACAGTCAACTGTTTCAAGATCTAGTACAGAAGTAGAATATAAAGCGATGGTAATGCTACTGCAGAAATAATATGGCTTGAGCAACTGTTGACCGAACTTGGGGTTAAAGTGCATCGCACCTCAGTTCTTTGGTGTGATAATCTTGGTGCAACATACTTATCAGCTAATCCCGTGTTTCATGCTAGAGCAAAGCATATTGAAATTGATTTTCACTTTGTGCGTGAAAGAGTTATGAAAAAACAGCTACACGTTCGGTTCATCGTTTCTGGAGATCAGTTGGCGGATGGATTTACAAAAGCCTTACCGGTTGCAAAGATGAATATATTTATTCGCAATCTTAAACTTCAAGGTGGTTAGGAAAGTTTAGATTGAGCGGGGGTGTTAGAGATTGTAAACGTGTTACACTAGGATTGTAACCGAGTATATCTCAAGAATAGATGGACTCCTGTAATTTGCTATAGATAGAATAGAATTTAAATTAGGAGTCCTAGTTTAAAACTATCTTATTTAAATTAGGAGTCCTAGTTTAAAACTATCTTATTTAAATTAGAAGTACTAGTTTAAAACTATCTTATTCTATATATTATATAAACATGTAACCATAACTAACCATTTACTCATATTTTTTCACGGCGTTCTCGCAGTAGTACCGGAAGCTCGGCGACCCCGGCGACCGCACCAGCTCGAGCCCGCCGCTGCCGCCCTTCCTCCGTTGCTGCCTCTACTCCTCCTGCTGATGCTGCCAGCAGCTGGCGACGGTGGCTGCCTCGCCGCTGCTCTTGCCGCCGTTGTGGTGGTTCTTCCTGGCGCGGCCAAAGAGGTCGCTGGCGAAGCCGCCTCGGCGGCCCGCCGGCTTCGACGGCGCCGCGTCCAGCCGGTCCTCTGGCTCGAGCTTGGACGTCTTGCAGCCCATGGCAGGGAAAGGATGGACGGCCGCGAGGATTGTGTGGTAGTGGTGGTCTCGCGCGAGGCGGAGAGGAGGCGGAGGGAGATAAATAGAGGTGGATGCACGCTGTTGCGGGTTAATTCGGTCTCGGTCTCCCTTATCTGCTTGCTAGCTGTTGCTGTCCCCAGCTTGGAAGGAGAGGTTGATTTGCTTCAATAATTTTTTTAGCGCTTTTACTATTAATTAGTCATCAAACTTTTAAATACAAGCTGACGGAGGGAAGTATTACTCATCAGATTATATATTGTATAGCTTAAACCAATGAGTCGACTAATCATTCGACCACCATCTAAAAAATAATAATTTATTTTATCTTTAGAGTTGGGTTAAATAAATTTATTTTACTCCTAAAGTCAAAAATATTGCTTCGCACTAGGCTTTACTCCAAAAAGAAAATATCTTTACCTGGTCAGACCACTTTGGTTTTCACCTGGTTATGTGCAGAACCGACTGGTTCAACCGGTTGCTTACCTGGTCTTTTATTCAAACCAGACCGGTCCAGGAGTTTGTTCAGTACAAGGTTCTAAATTTACATGTTTCACATTTGCATAAACCTGTATGCAAGTACGTGCAAAGATTTGGCCACCTTTTTATTGTTGCTAGTTAAGATCCACAAAATACAAAATAGAACTTGGTGTGAAGTGAAACTAGGTACAAAGAGTGTAATTCATTCACCCGTGCATGTCTTATGCCTCTCATCGTTAGCTCGATCTAGGGCTGATATGCCATGAAAAAGGGAACAAAACAATAAAAAATAATCTATAAGTATTTTATATTTTTTACTTAACGATTTAAAAACCAATACTTTAGTGTAACCTATATTAAAAAAACAAATCTTAAAATCATAAAATTTAAATTTTGGTAGTGACTATAAGCCACAAGAAAACGATGCAATACTCTATTATCCAATCACAAATACATGCATTTTGGATAAGATCTAATCAAGCTTTTAAACTTTTACAATGTTGACTTTTAAAATACATAGTTTAAAAACATAAAAAATGGAAACAATGGCATGAGTACATTTGTCTTGAGAAGTTCTTTTATATTCTCCTAAATTTATTCAATTTTATAGATTTACTCTAATATAAAATTGTGGACAAATTTATATCTCGAAGATTGTGGAAAAAGTTAAAAGTCAGGTACTTTCAACCAAAACAGTGGTGCCCTGCCTCACTCCTTGCCACTAAAAAGGTCTCGCCAAAATATTCGTGACAAAGACATGCATGAGTGTACCAATGGGCCCTATATGCCCTTTGACCTTGCTTGATTTTCATACTTTAGCTTCAATTGTATGTTTATTGCTTAATTTATGATTTGGATACTGTATTTTTAGGGATGTTGTTTTCATATTGTGGATCATAGATAGAAGTACTTATAACTTTTGAAGGTCAACAATAGCATATATAAAACTATTATGGAAGATGTACCATGGATCAATAAATAAGGCTAGAATAACTGAAATGGTGTGAGAACTGCATGATATAGTATATCACAACAGTAAATATTATTCTTTATTGCCATTTGTATCTCGGAAACATCTCCATGCATGTTTAAGTTACAATATCCCTCCAGAAATGGTTATTGCTATTGTTATTGCTATACAGTAAAGACCGACCCAGATTGTTTTACGTAACACAGTGTTATTATTATTATTATTATATGACGGTAACCAAATTAGCCCATATTAAAATTATGTATCTTGTTCACTTTTTTTTGGGATTATCGCCAGTTGCATCCAATACTGTGGGCCTTGTCCTAAAATGTACTATTTGTCGCAATCAGTGTGGCTTACAACATTGGAGCCCATTGACCTCAGCATGTACAGTATCCACGGTGGCAAAAAGGAAATGTTTGACCGCCATCATGTCCCTTTCAAAAATAATTAGAATTTACCGCTAGCTCCACATACGTCTCTTTGGATTTCCGAATTTTTGGAGCTATATCACATGCCTCTAGCTTCTTCAGAGCATCTTATGGGCTTAGATCTATAAAAAAACCTAATGGTGGGAGCCATGCCAAAGGAACCTAATAATTTTTTTAAAACAACTGAGAAAACCCTCACGGTATATTTATTTAAATGAAGTTTTTTCAAAAATGAAAAAATAAACTCCAAAAAGAAGTCTAGGTGTTAACATCGAAATTTGATAAGCCCCGTAAAATAATCGGACAATCAATCGATTTATGAAAAGAGGCCGATTAATAAGGAAAAAAGCTGATTGTGTGTATAAGGATGGATTTGATTTAGTTAAAGATAGAAAATTATCTATATTAGACTAGATTAAAAAACGATGGAAGCCACGATAGGTAATTGTATTTTTATAGAATATACTTTATAATATAGTTATATTTAGTTAGTTTTGTTAACTTCTAAGAGAAAATTTTCTTTTCTAATTAGAAAAGAACGTCATAAGTTTATTTATAACTACATCAGATTCTTGTAACCATAGAATATAAATATAGATCTCTTAGAACCTTATAAATTATCCATAGATCAATTCAATCTTGATGTATCGCTATACTAGTTTATCTAGGTTTTTACCTACGGATTCTGGCTTTTGACATTGGGTTGCATCGATTAAGTCCGATCTCCAGCGAAGGACTAAGTCCCGTCACTATCCTGGTGTATCCGCCATGTAAGGTTTCATCGGTTATAT